>JAHMTN010000001.1:16825000-18025000 GCA_019915205.1 Eucalyptus rudis | reverse complement strand
AACATTATCGTGAAATTAGGACTTGAGCAAGTCCTTAAAAGGCTTAAGGAGAAAACAAGCGGGAGAACCACCTTGGGATGAGAGACCCCACGATGTCCTCTGTATTCCCTCTCTATTATGAAGACATAGATAAACAGGGAATTTGGGGGCCTCACGGTGATGAAGGTAGACACCTTGTCAGGACTTAGGTTCTGGCTACCATTGGGTAAGCTGTATAGTAGTCTCCCGCGCTTGGGGTGAGTGAGGGTGGGTGAAATGCCCACAGCTATGTCTCGGGCAGGCCCTCACGAGCCCAGTGGCTCGTAGATGCATCAAGGCATCTTGGCCTTTGCTTGGGGTTGTGTGCCGTGCAAGATGAGGTCCATAGCCTGCCGTTCAGACCATACAAGTGGCTGGACAGCGAACTTTCAACAGTTTTTTGTTGGATAACATTTTTCTCGTTTTCTATGTTTAGATCGTCTAGGCAGATGAGATGATGCACTGTCATTTCATAGTCAGCAAGAGGCCTATACCTTGCTATCGGGAAAATGATTTTCTTTTTAAAAATCAGAAAATATTGGCTTTTCATAAATTTTCGTTTTCCTTCCTGGAATCGGCCAAGAGCAAGCTGCATGCCCATCTTAGTTTATTTTGTTGTGGTAGAGGAAAAAATAGAAAGAAGGAAACGTCGAGAGGTAAAAGTAGAGGAACAAAACACAATAACCTTCCTCATTGCAGTTGAGAATTTCTTGGCCGGTCGTGTGCTTGAAAGCACTTCAGTTGTTCCAGGCTGACCTAGAAAATCACAAATGATCCACATCAACGGCTTCATCAAATCAAGCATGGATATTTTCTTGAGCTGTCACTTGAGCGATACCGCATCATACTTCTCATTGTTGACTTGGTGCTTGTGGCATTACAAAGGATTTCATTGTAGACGAGTCTTGCTAGGTGTGAGTCTTTGTTGCAAGTGTTTCTGTTGTGCTTGATTCAAGTAGTGCATTATCAGATGAGTTGACTTGTTCCGCCATAATTACTTCCATATTCGTTGAGTGGGGTTTGACAATGAGTTTTGAGTCAATGATTGGAAAATTTCATTTTCTCGATATTAATTCACATAGAAATTCAAGAGTCGGGGTCTTAATTGAATTGAAGAGACTCGAATTCACACTACTATTATAGATTTACTTAATTTAGATACCATATAATTAAGTACAAAATGAACAGGCCCAACAAAATCCTTGTATAACTTCTTCAATTTCATGAAAAAGAGAAATATGACTTACAGGTGTTGGCATGTATATATACAAATAATTTGCTTGAAGTGATCTGGTGTCTTATGGAGTCATAGAGGTCATAATCTACTTAGGCGGAGGTTACCCAATGCAGATGGTCGTTTTGAGGTGAAAATTATATCATTTTGCTGACGGACATGTATCTTGTTCGACTAGTTTTTGATTTGTCAGTTACGTGCTTGAAGGTGATCACATGTAATTCTAAAATAGATAACAAAGAGAAAAAAAAAAAAAAAATCAATCTCTCTCTGCTTCCATCACCACAATATGTTAAGTGTATCATCACGATGGATCTCTCTTCCTCCAATCAGGAATGGAAGAAAATATGTTGCTTTTTCGTAAAGTGAAATGATAGCTACAAAACATTAAAAAACATTTCGACATGATATCAGCACTACACGTTTCTCAACGGATGATATGGTGCATTTTCCATCTATGATCGATGATAGAGTCAATAAAATTGTACCGTAAGAACGAATGGCAAAATCACGAGATTTTACAATATATGTTACTAAATTCATTTCATGGAAAGCGTTGACAATTATATATATATATATATATATATATATATATATATATATATATAATCGGGTATTTTCCTTGACATAGCATTAGAACTCATGTTGTAAAGAAACTAAGCCACGGATCATGAAATTAAATACTCAAGATATTCGAATAATTTAATAGGAGCACAATTAAAAGAGCACGAAACATGATAAATTGCTCAGGGATAAACGGAGCTGAAAACTATTTTTCCAAGGAAAGTACCAATTCCTTCTATTTTAATTACTAGTTAAAACAAAGCCACATCGATTACCAATATATGTTCAACGTAGATATCACAACGTTATCTTGTATATGATCTGATTTATATAAAGGATGTAATATAAGATCGAACGTGTAATTGAATTCATGTACCGTACTTAACAAGATAAGGCTTGTTATAGAATGGTAGCTTGGATAGAGGCCAACGTCTAATTAAAAAAAATTGTGATTTTGAATTCAGGTTTTTAAACAAAGTTGGCATCTCATCTTCCTTTGCATTGACAATTCCTTCCATTTTAATTACCAAATAAATCAAAGCCACAACAATTACCAGTATAAGTTTAACGTGGATGTCACAATATTATCTTTTTATGATCTAATTTACATTCAGAGCTTATAAAGGATATAATATAAGATCGAGTGTGAACTTGAATTGAAGTAGTATCCTTAACAGGTTAAGGCTTGTTACATAATGCTGGATTCAATATAGGATGGCACCTAGTTATGAAAAATTGCGTGATTCTTAATGTAGGTTTTTAAACAAAGTTGACATCTCATCTTCCCTTGCATTGACAATTCCTATTTTTTAATTACCATATAAAACAAAGCCACAACGATTACCTATATAAGTTGAACATGGATGTCGCAAAATTATTTTGTATATGATCTGATTTACATTTAGAGCTTATAACGGATATAATATAAGATTGAACATTGAATTCATGTACCATAGTTAACGAGATAAAGGCTTATTATATAATAGTAGCTTCGATATAGGCCGGCAGCTAATTATAAAAAACAGTGACTCTGAATGTAGGTTTTTAAACAAAGTTTGGCATCTCATCTTCCATTGCATTGACAATTCTAGGTCAACGGGAGGTTGGATTTCCTTTAGTAGCATAACGCGCAAGCTTCTAGCTGAAGTGAATTTCTGGACCACGCGTATGAAAGTCTCTTGCATGCAGATTGGCTGCAACGCGTGCTTGCTTATTCAGTAACCCAAAGTCGCCGGAGCACTCACGTCGACGTGCCTCTCAGATCGAACAGGCCGATTAAAACCCGGGGAGCATCTAACTTGACGCTCAAGGATTCGCTCAAGAAAGAGATTTCCAAGCGAAGAAATGGCCGGTCATCTCGGACACACCTCCATGTAAACAGAGCTTCCTGTACAAACAAGCTGGGCCCATTTGTTCCCGTGTAAGTTTGACTGCTTCTCAAGTTGTCTTTAATTCCTCGATCGACGCTTTCGAAGTTCCAAATGACAGTTAAATATCGACACATACCTCACATCCCAACATGAGACTTCGATTTTAACATAGCTCCTGCGAACTTTGTAGGCATGGCCAGTCTTCGAATAATCTTGTCGCTTCTGCTTCTCGCGGCCTTAGGCATAATCGCTCGGTGTGGCGCCTCGGCAGGTCCCGAACTGGAGCCCCGGAAGCCCGTATACCAAGTCTACCACCCATCCGTACCAGCTCTGCCCTCTCGGGCTATCAAAGCAGCTTACTGGCCGTCAGATGCTGAATTACATGCATCCTCCATAGACACCTCGTATTTCACTCGCATTTACTATGCGTTCCTCTTGCCCAACCCAACCACGTTCAGGCTCAATGTCACTGCGTCTGACCAAACCAAGCTGCCTGGATTGACGGGCATGCTGCAGAAGCGAAAGCTGGCGGTAAAGACCCTCCTATCCATAGGTGGAGGCGGGTCGGACCCAAATGTGTTCTCCAGGATGGCGAACAGCTCAGAGACTCGCACAGCATTCATAAACTCCACCATTGAAGTAGCTCGAAAATACGGTTTGATGGAGTTGACTTGGACTGGGAGTATCCAGCTGATGAACAAGACATGTCCAACCTCGCTCTGCTTTACAAAGAGTGGAGAAAAGCCCTGGATAAGGAGTCCAAAAGAAGTGGTAAAATCCGCTTATTACTGACGTCTGCTGTGTACTATGCATCAGGATTTCAGGTTGACGGTACGCCCAGATCGTACCCCAGTCAGGCAATCCGGAAGTACGTGGACTGGGTCAGCCCCATGTGCTTCGACTATCACGGGTCCTGGGAGAATTTCACGGGTGAGCATTCGGCACTCTATGATCCGAAGAGCAACATCAGCACGAGCTACGGAATCAGTTCGTGGATTCGAGCTGGTGTGCCGAGCCACAAGCTGGTGATGGGCCTACCGTTGTATGGGAGGACATGGACGCTCCTAAATCCAAATGTTACTGGCGTCGGGGCTCCAGCTGTTGGAGTGGGTCCTGGAAACGGTACCTTGACATACAAACAGATTGTTGAGTTTAATGTGCAGAACCATACAGCAGTCAAATTCGACAAGAAGTTGGTGTCGTACTACTCATATGTCGGAGTCTCTTGGATTGGTTATGACGATGTTCGGTCTGTGCGGAGGAAGGTCCGATTTGCTCGGTCTCAGCGCTTGGGTGGGTACTTCTTCTGGGCTCTCGGCCAGGATAAGAACTGGATCATCTCCAGACAAGGTACCAATGAAATCACCTTTTAATGTCCATTACACACAGTAATCACGTGTTGATTCTAACATGTTTGCTTCTTACCCTTCTACTGAGGACAGCCTCGAGAGCTTGGGATCACTGATGAACATGGAAAGACTGGCCGTAGCATGTGACGATTGCAATAAATGCATTTAACTCGTTTGAAATTTGGTCAATTGTTGACTTCTCTCAGACAACTTTACAATTATTCCCGGAAAAGTTCTCAGATCTCGTCTTGAAGGTTCATGATCTCCTAGGATATCCTGTTCATATCGTTGGAAAGTGGGAGCCTTTGTGTGTGTATGTTTATCTACCTTTCAATTCAATTTCTGATTTGCTCAAATAGATTCCTTTCATTGAGTTACACAACCAGCCTTTTCCATCAAACATCTGCGATTGCCAATTTCAACAACTAACGATGAACAGTGAAGTGAAGAACATGAGAAATAACATGCAGTAGCATCTCCCTTTTTCCAGTGTCGTAAAGCACAAGTATCGAAGGATTAGTTGCTGACCAAAGGACGATATAATTGGGTAACAAACTAAAGCAATTGGTAATTTCGCATAGCTGTGGCTAGAGGAATTCTGTAGTCTGGGTGCTTCTAGTGAAGAACAAACCCCGTGCACTCAATCTTTCAAGTGCAAAATCCAGGGGTTGGAAATGAGATCAAAATCGTTGAGCTCAGTAACTGAAGATATTGACAAGCAGAAATAAAATGAATGGAGTGATTTTTCAGAAGTAGTTTTCTTCTGACTTGAAGATTAATGAACAACACGGGCATTCCAAGGACAGTAGAGGTAAGGAAACTAAAAATGGGCAAGTTAAAGTGCAAAATGAATCGTGCAGCATATCCGCAAAGACATACATAGAACAGTTAACGCCAGCAAACAGGAATCATTCTCTCCTCAGTTTGAGATGCATCATCTCATTCACATTGTGTTTGATAATAATAGCAGACGGAAAAGGTATAGTGCATACAAACCTGAAAAGTTGAAGAATGGTTATATCAAGTAGATTTGAATCAATCCCCATAAGGCAGAAGATGATGCGCCTCAGATTAATTCAGCTACCGAGCACACTCTATCTGCCACAATCTCCCGTCATGCCTCTGCAGTGCCTTCTACAAATGCTGTAGCCACTGTCTGACAGATTTTTATTCAGAAAAACTGAGACGTGGATGCAGAAAGAAGCAAACATGAAGCATTCTATCCGTCACAAGTTTCTCTTAAACAATCAAAGAGAATAGATTCAATAAAACTAAAAGTAGTATTGTGCAGAGAAATTTATTCATCACTGATCAATGCCCAAAGACAAAATGAGCCATGATCAAAGAAGTGTTTATGATGCCATTCAATGGTCCAAATTTTGCAAAAGCAATACTCCGAAACTGAACATCAAAGTTAGTAAATTATGGAAACCCGCCAAATTTGGTTGATCACGTCACAACAATCAGTTTATCCCTCTACTTGCCACTTCTTTGCTTTCTTATCCTTGCCAATCCAGAATGTGCAAGGAGGAACAACCAGCATGTCTACTGTCTCTGGGCATTATCTCACGATGAAATGTTCGCAAGTCATGACTTAGCCCCATTTGTGACCCGTCAATCCAAGGTGGGCAGACCCTGTCACCATATCCCCACCAAGAAATTACAGGTTCAGAATCCATTTTAACAAAGTGATATACCCATTCATACAACCGCGGGCAGATTCAACAACCGGACTTTGCATTTGTGAAATTAATGCCCTTACCACTAGGCCATCATCACTGGCAGTCGATACTTGCACATTTGAACGTGATAATTCCGCACGCACTATTCATGATATTCAATTATCATGTAACAGAACGAAGCAACCCATTTATATTAGAACCATCCATGCCTCTGCATATAAAATGAAGATAATAGTAGCACCTCAAAATAAGTTCTATATGAAAGAGACGTACCAAAACAGCATGTAATGTGATGCAAAGATGAGCATAAAGCATGAACACGAGGATGAAAAGAGAGTCAACATTATAAGGAGTTGAAAGCACCTAAGGTAAAAGATTAATTGCAACAAAAAACAAAGAGCTCAGGCTAAAGTAACTCGAGATTTTGGTTACAGCTTAGAAAACATGCAGACTGAGAAACAGATCATTGTAGCAAAAAAATTAGCCCAAGTTTACAAAGAGAACTATGATCCTTACACTCAAGTGGTCCCCAGACATTCATCAATCTCTCCCCATATATCCATTTTCAATCAGCGCTCTATCCATCCTCCACGCCCAGCATCTCAGCAAACAGATGGGGTAAATACTTAGTTTCAATGACTGGATTATTAACTCACCATTCAACAAGCATCATCTCATATTCAATTAAAATGATGCTGGAAGGAAAAAAAAAAGTCTATCCATCTATAAAAAGGTTGAAGAATTGGTGTACCAAGCTGCTGGAGTTGATCCAGAATAAGCCAGAAAGACACTAGATGGGAACACTCGTCTGTCAATTCCAGCTATAGTGCAATTTTTCAGCAAAGTCTCTGGTGATGCATCTGCAGCACCTCTGGCACAAGTAAAGTTCAAGTAATCATAATTCATAGACACTTTCAATTGACACTGTCATTCAAATAGACCAAGACAACAGTGCAAAAAATTTACAATTAGGGAGCAAATATAAAACATCTGATTTGCCACAACTCTCTTACATAATCAACTGGGCAAATACAATTGAAGTGAAGCTAATATGTTGGAAAGTAGACTCTAATTAGCCACGAATCAAAGATGCTTGCAATAATGCCACTATATGCTCCAAAGTAAGCAAAAGCAAATGTACACAATTGTAGTCTTACAAAGCTCTGCCAACAATGAAAGTATCAGGTTAGAGCACGTAACTGTAATTTCCACATTTGATCGTAGTAACTAGAATGCACTATACAGCACACCTAATTAATTACTTGCCATAAAATCTTCATGTCAGGAAATCAAAATAAAGGATACAATTTAAATGGGAGTTAACAGCTTATTAATGATACATACACCAAAATAAAAGGTGAAATGAGATAAAGCATGAGCATGAGCAGAACAATGAGCAGAGAGCGGATATAAGAAGGAATTGTGAACGCTTTATTAGAAGACTAATTGCAACAATTTACAAGAGCTCAAGCTAAAGCCAACTCAAGGTTTTGGTTACAGCTTAAAGAGCATACAAACTTAAAAGCAGGTCATACTAACATAACAATTAGCCAAAGTTTACAAAGAGAACTAGAACTTTCACACGCAAGTAGTCTACAAATATTCATCAAATCTTTCCCAAGCTATCTTCATTTAATTAGAACTCAGTCCATCCTCGACACCAAGGCCGTACAATACACCAGCGTACTTTTCTGTGGAGCCATTGAAGAACATGTCCCTCAACTTCAGGAAAGTAAAAGCCGTAAGCAAGCTGTCAGACCCAGCTTGATGGCACACGCCAAACCTCTCAACTTCCAACAATTCAGCAAGCTTATTCAAGCCGCCGTGAAGACTGTTGCAGAACTTCATCAAATGCTTGATGTCGTACACCATGGGGAAATATATATTGATCAAATCAAAGAACCCCACTTGCGTATCAGGCAAACTCCGGCAAGTCAACAACTTAAGCAGGTAACCGAAATCATACCCGCTATGAAAGGTAACCCAGTTAACATCAGCATTCAAAACAATCCCGGAGGACATCAAGAGCTCACCGAAGCGTCTCACGTCAACCCCCTTCTCAGTATTCTTCTTGAAATCAATGCCGCACTCGCGCAGCAACTCGATCGAATCGCCAGCAAACATGTCCTCTGTAACGTTGAACTCGCGGAAATTGAACTGCCAAATGCAGTACTTGTCCGTGCCGCAAGTGGGCAAGTTCCCGTTCTCGTCCGTAAAGGTGAGCCCCAACTGGATCAACTTCAACATATCAACGTTATTCTTCAAAGTCAGGTAGTTATAGTCGCTGATGTTCTTGAAATTCCCCACCGGGCGCGAAACAACACCCGGGAACTCGGTATCCATCGCGACATAGCTGAATCTGTCCACGACTTCGCGGATTAACGCGAACTCCTCTTCGAGATTATCGTTCCACACCTCCCGAATGTCAATCGAATCATCCTTCAGCGGCACCGCCATTTCCCCACGTCCCGATTCCAAAACCACAGCTCGGCCTAGCTCTATCAAGTCCAGATCTGGAAGTAGATCCTCAACCCAAACGCTCGGGAAAAAAAAAAACCCTCGAACCCGAAAGCCCGGTCGCCGCTCGAGCTCTCAAAGCCGGAGCCTTTCCGCCCTTACAGACAGATCTGAAGCAAACCCAGATCAGGAAACAGCGGATTAGAGACGGGAAACGCTTCGGAAGGGAACGATCTCGCTGAAAATCGAACCCGACCCAAGACAGCTACAGGGGTCGACTAAGGAAACTGAACACGCGCGTCAGATCTTACCTCGGATTCGCGAGATGGGCGCTCGAGATCGACAGATCTAGTGCTCGGAAAGGGCATCCCGAGCGTCGTCGTGGGAGAGATTTCAGGTCAACGAAGCACGCGGAGAGAGAGAAAGAGAGAGAAGGGAAGAGGAACTTTACTGGGGCGTCTTCTAAACCACTGAAGAGACGGACAGTACATCAGGAAATGGGGGAAAGCGACGTTTGGACAAGCGAAAGAAAAAGGCATATCCGACGTCGTGTCGTTCTGAAGAATCTTCCCCGAACGACGTCGTGCCGGTCGCCGCCTCGTGCCGTAGCGCTTGCGCCGCGCCATGAGCGTGTTCATCCTGCTCGTCCCGGACCCTGCATTTGGAAGGCTGTCCTTATTTCATTAAATAAGCATTACCCAAATGCGGGGAAAAATTTATTGAGAGAAACGAATGTAGCGCGACACTGACATAATTAATCGAACGTGATTTAATGCAGTCCTTTACTGAAATGAAATTTCAATCGTACAAGATAAGCATAATATTTATATCGGGCATAAGGATACTAAAAATCCTAAAAATATTTTATGACATTCACTTTAGTACTAAAACTTTTTACTGATCCAATTAAGTGTCGAATCGAAGAAAAAAATAATCATTTAAATGCATAGGGCAATAAATTCCGATCGAAATTATTAAGTATCTTTTATGATAAAATGTTTAATTTGACGTGACCTTTTTTTATATTAGAAATAAGTCTATCGTGGACTTCTCATGTGATTGGCCTGCCTAAACACATTACATGAAGGCTGGCCTAAACGACATCCCATGAAGCCTATCTCAAAATAGACGGAAAAAATTCTCTTGGAATCGGATATGAGAAAGCTCCTTCATCTCCGTTACCCTCTAGACACCCTTGGCTATCTTCGATCACTGACAGTTGCTGCCATATCTCCATCCTCAGCCACCTCAAGCTTGGCCGCAACTGAAATAGGGAGCTTGGTCACAAAAATGAAGAGTCATTTTTTTTTTTTAGTTGTAGAGAGCTGATAGAAAATCCTTTCATTGAATTCTCTCATTTACAGATCTCCTTCATAGATTCCAGGCCATTAATAACCATCGTTGCTATTCACCGATTCCAAGCTACGCTGCAAATCTTGCTATTTTTGCCCTGTTTCTTGGTCGGAAAGCTTGAAGTTTCGGTCCTTCTTTGCCAACGAAAATGCTTCGAGAATCCTTGCTCTCTGGTTTGAACCCTGACTTGAGGCCAATGCCTCCTTGCTCTAATTTTGGTGATTTTAGGTCCAAGAGTTCACATATCTCTGCTTTGCTCTATTTGTCCGTTTGGAAACTTGAAGTGTTTCAAGCTCGCTTGATCCTCCTTGCTCTATCTCGCTCTATTTCAGTGCCTCTGTGATTGTTGTGTATGTTGCCTATTCGATCTTTGCTTATGTCCATTGCAAGATTCAACTCTTAATTTTAAATGAAAATTGAATTAGGGTTTCAAATTTGGAAAAATGCTTGATTGCTCGATTTAGGGCTTTTATTTGGGGTAAAACATATAGATGATGTCATTTAGGAATATATATGTTGATTAGGCTTGCCCACAAGTTACTGCAGTCAAAGAAACTAATAAAAAATTATAATGCCAAATTTTTAAGCCATCATTTTTTTAAGTGATACTAAAATAATTCAACGAAAAATTTTAGCACACCAATGTGAACAACTATAAAACTTTTGGCCTCTTTCCTTTTGCAGCCACCCGTTGAGAGAGGTGGCAAAATTGTGACTAAAGCCAACAGGAGCCAGCTTGCTAAATTTGACCAAGACCCAACAAATCCACACCAATTATTTTTCCAGGAATCAAGTTGCGTGGGCGGCGGATCATGCCTGGACGTGGTCGACGAGGGCCACGAAATTCGTGAGATTTCGACGTTTTATATATTTTATTACTCATTTTCCCTAAGACTTCTAAACTAGGTCGATGTATGGGGACGGTGATGGTGATGGTGATGGTGATGGTGATGGTGATGGTGATGAATGACAGGGATAAGACTGGCTTTGTCCGAAGTCCCGCGATTAAATTAAGGAATGGAGAGAGAGAGAGCGATTAGATGCCCACGGTTTGACCGTGTCATTTGCGCTTACTTTTCAACATGAGCCTGGGAATTCCGGTGTGAATGAATACGAGGTTGCTTTCGATGACTTGGGTCTTTGCTCGAATGCGATTTGAGGGGGTTGAGCTTCAGAGAGGCTGGTGAAATTTCCGGAGACTCGCTGAAAATGGAATTTTAAGTGGAGGTTGCAGCTTTTTGGATTGACAGTGCGTGGTCAAAGCCCAAAAATATATGATAGGCCCAATAAGGATTTCAAATATGGACCCAGTGCGGATTCTTCCTTGGTCAGAAAGTGAAGTGTCTCCAATAGATTATACCCTTGCGGTTTTTTTTTTTTTTTTTTGAATTGATGAGGAAGCTAGGTAGGTAGATTCGGGGCTTATGAAATATCCTAGTAGCACAAGGGGCATTGTAAGACGCGAATCTGAATTGAGATGGACCAATCCAAAAAAATTGGATTGTTTAGGTGTGATAGCATGTAAAATTGAACGTGTAGTATGTGTGTTAGGTTTTACAACAAATTGACCATATTATCGACCCGAGAGTCCAAATGTTACTTATATACGTTGGGTGTACGAAATGTTAATCACGAAAAAAGAAGTAGCAGATAGTTAAAGGTAACCCTAATATCCTTCCCTTTGCAAAATCAAAATCAATCTCCAAAGTGTGGTACAAGGATGGTAAATGATTACCAACCAATTATATTGGTGTTGGCATTGTTATAGAGTCGTTGCAACAAATTACTGGTACCCTGCGTTTTGGTCCACGTTTTGGACTTGTCCATCATCTTTTGGACGCAGTTAGTGTCAATTTTCAATAATAGATTCAATATTCATGCTAACTGCTTCTTCATGTATGCTAACCAAATTCTACCATGTGCCTCGACACAATTTCCATTGCTTCTTTTAAGAATTAGGGTTGACAAGGAAATAACCATTCTCGTAAATTTTTCTAACTTTAACTGGTTTGGCATTAACCTAACCGTTTTTGCCACGTATATGCTAACCCATGTATGCCAGTCACCTTTGCCACGTGTTTAGTTATGATGTTCATGTTTTGTAATTGTTAAAACCTAACTTTTTTTCTTGATAGTTCAAGTTAGGAAATTTGAGATTCAAGATCCACGATTGCGGCAAGTCTCGCTTTTTGACAAACAAATCAGTCAAGTATCCTTAGTGTCTCGGTTGCATGTAGAAATTAGGAGCATTGCATTCTATTAGCAATTTAGCATCATTTTTTCAATAAACCAGAGTTAGCTTTTGGGTTGCCTTTTTGTCAAACTTAAAAAAATAAAAAGAAAAAGAGAAAAAAATCAACTCTCAACCAAAAATTACAAAAACGTAACAATTTTGCATATAGATCTCAAATTTATTATAAAAAAAAGACCTAATACTATACGCCTATAATAAATTTGACATTTAACAGACCAAAATTAGAATTTCATTAATTTATGATCTTTTTTTAGATATATGATTTGGAAACAGTAGTACTTAGAAACTTCGCATCCAATTAAAGAAATTTGAACGTATGGAGCTAATTAACCATTTAGAGCATTTGGCATGACCACGTAAAAACTCTACAGAAAAACTCCCACCTTCTTCAGCCGGAAGACCTGAGGATCTTTGCCCTCGAGTCTTATCGTCGGCGTAAATCTATGCCGATGAAATACTATGAAGTCCCCGGTCATCGTTTTGATTGGAAATCGCGATCGAAAACTCCTTTCAGCCAAGCTTATCTGTTGCCGTGAAGTTACTGATGCTCTTCTTTATCGGAGATGCCATCCAGAACCTCCTCATGCGGGTTCAACCAGTAGCCGCAATCGAGATCTCTCCTTAGTAAGGTAAGAATTGCCTATTCGTATTCTCGGTAATCTGTGGAAGAAAACCCGCAACCTCTGGTCCTGGATTGTATTTGTCCGAAAAACTGCTGTCTGTGTTGAAGTCGTGATCGAGTTGGTGATCTAAGTTTCCAGTAATGTTAATCATGATAGATTAGCATGAGTTGTCGCCTAAATTTTATGTATAAATGATCGGGATAAGTGCACTATAAATTTTAAAATTATTATAAAAGTATAATTGAGTCTTAAAATTTACAATCAAGTCTTAAAACTTGTTAAGTTGGTTCAATTTTCCATTAACTCTGTCCAATTTGACTTAAATGCTTATGTGGTTTTTTTTGTAATTATTTTCTTTATCTTCTGTGTTGAGGCTCATTTTGGTGCATGTCTAATTTTTAATACAAATTTTATTTAAATTAAATTTTAAAAAGCAAGTCTTTGCCGCCGCTACCCTATCATTGCTGAGATGGGCCGATGTGGGATGGGATGGATGGCAGGTTGCCAGGCTTGAGGCCCTCCTAGTCCTTATTAATATAGTTTATTTTTAAAATTTAATTAATAAATTTTATATTAAAGATCATTTAGATCAAATATCATTTTAACTTTATGTTTCATGATTTAGCCATGTTATTAGAGAAAAGCTACGTCAGCTATTCAATTCGACAAAATTTTAGAAATAAATTATATTTTTTTATAAGTTTTATAATTCAATTGCATTTTTGTGATAAATTTTGAAACTTCCGATGTACTTATACCTAAATGATTCCACTAATTTCACCCACCGCTTATTTGATGTAAGGGAATTTATCTTTGGTTGTGGATTATTATGGGTGCATATCAATACATTTTACTCAATAGACATCATTTTGGTGGTTATTAAGCGTGATGATTTCTGCCGTGTCTCATCGTTGCTGAGAGCATTGCTGAACGTCTCATGTAATGATCGATCAACGAAGCCTTCCGGTTCTTGTCCATTGAAGTTGAGATATTTTCTGGATTCGTTCCAGGTTTATTGTAGCAGGATGAAACTGGGAATTCTGAGGAATAGCAAGCCACGCGTGAAAGATGATGGGAGGAGAAAGAAAAACGAAATAGGAAAAGAAGACAAACTGTGGAAGAAATAGGATGGGCTCATTTAGTTATGGTAGGAGATAGATTTAAGTTGATTTTGATGGGCTTGTCCTTATTCTGGTAGATTTGGGCTTAGCTTTGTTTGGACTAGTCTTGGGCTCTACTTGGTTAATTAGGTTTGGGCTGAATCTGGTCTAATAAGGTTGCTTTTTTGCAAAATGGGTTTTTGAAAGTTTATAACTAGAAGAGGGTTTGATGTAATAAAGCCAAATTTGTGTCCATGGCCCAGACCCGGAGTCCACAACAGCACAGATTCGGACCGGGCCCCAAGGGCCTAGCTTGGTAGCAATTTAGGTTGTTAGATTCTAGAATTAGATTTTGCTTAATTTCATTTAGTTAGTATATAGTTAAACTTTTTTAGCAAATCTCTTTGACATAATTTGATTTTTTGTAGGTTGATCTTTTAGGTAAGGAATTTGACTCAATTCAAATATAGCTCACGGGGTTGCTATTATGGAGTTTAATAACAAGGCCATGTTATGTTCCTTACCCAACTAGTATCAAGTTTACTTTACTGAATTATTTGTAATCCTTTAATATTGCTTTTTCTGAGTTTTGATTTGCATATTTTAGTTGAATGGTTAGGTTACATTTTAGAGTCATACTAAATAATAATAATAAAAAAAATTGCATGGACATTTAGCAGACAAGAACTTGAGGACTCATAATTGGATAAAAAAATTGCATGTAACAATTAGTTAACAAATGATCGAGTTTACATATCAAAAAGGTGCTAGTTAGATAATGAGTGTAATTGAGTTCTTGATCTTAGATTTCTAATTGTGTAAGAATTGAGGTATCCTCCGTGCTTTACTTGGTATCTAATTGACCTCAATAGGTTAATGATGATTCCTCATGATAGAATTCCTTTAGGCTTAATTGAACTAAAATGAAATTTTCAATGTTGTGCAAAGTAAGGGTTTAAAAAATCTCGTGTTGATTGAGGACCATTGATCCTCAACTTAGCATTACCTTTGAACCCGTCATTCCCCAACTCCCATCCAAGAGGTTCGTGTAAGAGATTATGAGGTTGTGGGGCCTAACAATCTCTATTCATTTTTTTCCCCGAGCTTGCATCGTAAAATTTCCCAACGTTGATATCGCACATGCCAAACCTTCCACTGGTCAAACCTTTACCAATTTCAACCTTGTTGGAATTAATTGCGCTAAGACTTATAATTATAAAGTGAATACCTTGCTCGATATGATTTTTTTTTTGGTAAGGAAAAAAAAATCATACCGAGATGTCTCATAAAGTCAATGTCTCTTTTAAAATGACCGATACTTATTTTGGCCATTTTTGAGGTGTTAATACATCCCTACTCCTCACATAAGAAAAAAGGTACAAAGATAGCCAGCCAGACCAAGATTAAACAACTGATTATTTGGAAATTAGTTAATGGATAAAATATGCAGGTCTAGTGAGATGATTTAATTTTAGTGGTAGTCATCAACTCCATGGGTTTAATCTTGTTTGGATTAGGGGCATGACGTCAATTGGTTTTGTCACTTTACCAAACGTAAACAACTCCATGCTTAGGCCTACCATCTGTGTATGAGGTTAGTGTTGTTTTGCGTAATCCAAATACTTGCCTATTATGAGTTATCGTCATTAGAAAAAGGATATTTATCCTCAAACATTTATGTATCTCTTCACTGAAAAATTATTGGTAATATCATAAAATGTACAAATGTTAAATTATAATTTGTAATGATTTCATTAGAAAATATTAGTAGAGTACTCGTCACACCATTAAATAAGGGAATGAAGTAATTTTCACTGCATTAACTTGTCTAATAAAACACATGGTCATTATTTTAAAAAAATCAAATATTTCCTTATTGATATGCATAAGAAGTGTTATGAGGTGTTACTTGTTAATATGAAGAAAATAATTATATGTCAATCACACAACTCAAAAGGTATGATGAACCAGTTATATTGTCTGCGGGATATGCTTGCCCCTCCGTGTGGTACTTAAATTTTGTAACCACTTACTTTGATTGACTTGTCAAAGTACATTTATTGAATTAGTATTCATGTATTAGATTAGAAGGTAAGAGAATACATATGTGTAATTCTTTGTTTAAACACCATACATATATGGCAAAACTCTATATGAAATGCATCATTAACAAATTGCAATCATGGATATATCCGTATCTTTATCATACTGAAACGGATCCTATTATTAGAATCAAACGAATATTGATTCATACATAAGTCTTCTAATCAATAATAATACCAAAGAACGAATTTTTGTTTAATTAATTTCTTTTTATCTGGAAAGTTTGCTTTTGTCCACAAATTTGCCACAGTTTTAAAGTTGTCGCAAAATACTGTATTTTATGAATACCAATTCTCTTTCTCGAATTGAAGTAAATTAGAATTCTTAATTCTGCATTTTTAATCATTCTTTGATGTCCCACAATGGATTTATCCAGATCAATCTTGGCAATATAGCATTTTCATCATACGTTCGGTTTAAATTTTGGGCTTTTTCCTTGTGAACAATGAAATTTTCAGAGTTTGGTACACAATGAATATTGTATCATTTTTTATAGACAAAATAATTGGTTGAATGATTAATATTTCGATTTGCATTGATTATATAAGAGTTAAATCCTTTTTTCATTTCGTCGATAATCAATCTATCAGTAGAAACGTTCATGAACTCCCTTAAATGCCTTGGAGCAGTGATTCCTTTGGTTTGGATCTTTACTACAACAATGATGTCAATAGATCAAAAGACTTGTCTGTCTACAGCTCTATTGCATGTGCTTGGAGTAGAAGTTGTGCACAGATGTATTGCCGTTCTATAGTTATTATTTGATACAAATTCTTTTTTAAAGAAGAGGAATCGACTAACTTGGTTAAGGTGCAGGGATCATATGTCTGTAATGCATTTTATTTCCTAGATTAGGTCCCATTCTTTTACCTTTTATCAAGAGTCGATGTCTATTCAAAATTTTTACTTTGACACCAAAGAAGAGCTCGACTTATTTCTTTATTTTTGTCCTACGTTTGTCTTTAATGGATATTTGATTTCATCCATTAATCTATTTTCTTCCCTTTAAGTCCTAGCTAAATAAGAACGTTAGTTTGTATTGTTTGTTCTTATGCTATGTTATGAATATTACCACATCAATCCAATACAATAGAAGCGTTAGGATTTACTTTTTGTGAGTTATTTTATGAGAGACTTAGATTAATTTGTGTGGGTTTGCTCTGGATGTGATCTATCACCGGAAAATACTTGAGCAACTGAGTGACTGTAAACTCTACATTCTCTAGCTTTATAGTGGACTTCTTGGTAATTGGCTCTCTCCATGGAGTGATTACAACATTCAGGAATGAACTATGTAAATCTTTTATGTCGTATTGATTATCATTAGTTTCTCTGGTAATTTATTCTTAATGTAATTTTACCACATTTACATTGACGCCAAAAAAAAATTCAACCAAATGCTTTATATCTTTCCTAATTGATCTTGACTCGACATTAAAAGGTAAATTGATTGTTTCCCCAATATCTGGATACTTTTTTTTTTAATAGATTTCATTCATGAATCGATTTTCTTCCCTAAGGGTTCTAGTCTAAATAAGAATGCTGCTTCTTATTGTATGTTTATAATTTATGAAATAAATGTACCATATCGATTCATATTAATACTTTTTATACTCTTTCCAGAAATCTAGAAATTTGCCTCAACTATAAAATAAATTATATAGTTTCAAATACATAGACAAATAAAGATGTCTTATGATCTATACTGTTAATGAACATATACGTTGATCCATATTGGGTAAGTTGTAGATATCAACTAATTTATGGTACAGATACTCATGAAAATAATCTAATTTTCACTTTTACGAATCAACACGTTCTCGAGAAAACGGAAAATGAGAGCTGGAAAGTGTTTTCGAATTTAAAATATTTTCCGAAACCAAACGGCCAGTCTCCACATAATATCGTGATAAAAAGATTGAAAAGACACGACGGGCACACCAATTTAAAATGATTGCATCCATAAACAAGTTAACAATAAAAAATTAATTCAATGAGAATAAAACATTTATGCATCTTCTGACAAAGACAAACATTTGTACTCCATTAGTATACTGAAAATCATATATATGTATAGG
Organism: Eucalyptus rudis; assembly: GCA_019915205.1. Classification (NCBI taxonomy): domain Eukaryota; kingdom Viridiplantae; phylum Streptophyta; class Magnoliopsida; order Myrtales; family Myrtaceae; genus Eucalyptus; species Eucalyptus rudis. The sequence continues at coordinate 18,006,815 of JAHMTN010000001.1, read as the reverse complement.
ATAATTAATCTCTTGTGGTTGTGAATAAATGACAAACAACTTGATTGTGTAATACATTATAACAAAGAAAATTATTAGATTCCTACTACGTCTGGTCTTATTCTATTCATACTCAAAGGCGTGTGTATATATGTACATATGGTTTCCTCCTAGCAACTTCATATTATTAAGAACATTGACGAATCCATGTTTGAACAAATTACTTGCACCAGGCCGCGGTAGGATATTCTTGAATCAATAGAAATTGCCGCATTGATGATTATTTTCATATAACTTTACTTCACTGCAAAAAGTAAGCTAGATTTGGAGAGATCAAGTGCTTCATGATTTTTCAAGTCTTGTGTAGGAGATTGAATGTCTGAGAAAGTATTGTCTAAACATATTAAAATTGTAATTCGTTGAAGAGTGCCGAGAACACCCGCTAGAAACCTAACAAAACATAAACTTCACATTTTTCTGTGGCCTCTGCATAGTTCGTAACTCAGTCACCATCGTAAAATGAGCCCTTGTATTAAACAAACTGTTGAACAAAAAATTGGGAAAGAAACGACTAACCTTTCGATGCACAACAAAAGTGGTTATCCTGAAATATAAGTTGAATCACCGGTACGTAATAGATAAATTTATGACTTCACAATGGTCCGAATATAATCACGGGTAAGTATTCTCGTTTCATAGCATTAATGCCAATTGTCTTCTCAAAGTGACGATGGAACTCTGTGTGTTTTCTCTGATTGAGAGGAGAAAATCATAAGCTTTACATTCATTGCTTTGATGACAAATTCCTCCAAGCCTCAAAGTTCAGGATTCGCTGACTTTGAAAGCATTTTCCACGCGGTAGTTCTTTAGCTTCTTCAAGTTGGATCGATCAGGTAAGCTTGGTAAGGAACTGCAGTCTCTGATGGCAAGATTTTCTAGTGATTCCAGTGCATCAACACCTAGAATCTCAACCAGTTTCGGAAAGTCCCAAACTGCAAAGTCCTTGAGATTTGTAGAGTTAGATAAGTTGGACAATGTTTGAAGGAGGGGACAATTCGTAATCAACAAGACCCGTAGATTCTCCAAGTTGGAAAGGTCAACAACTTCAAGAAGATTGCAATTGCGAACTGTAAGGTTCCTCAAACTAGAGGGGAGCTGCCCAATCTGGTACAGGTTCTTGCAGTTGATGAGTTGAAGTTCTTTCAGACAGCAAAGGCAACTCAAATATGAGCTCACGCTGGTGATAGTTGGAAGTCCCAAAATACAATATGGGCTGTAAGTTCCCACTTTTGGAAGAAGGTAGGGGTCAATCACTGTTTTAGGGCGGACAAATTTTTCAGGATTACTTTTGGATCCTAAAAATGTGAACCGATCAGGATCACTTTTGGATCCTAAAACAGTTAACCCTGACCCATCAGGATTGCTTTTGGGTCCTAAAAATGTGAACCCATCAGAATCACCTTTGGATCCTAAAAATGTGAACTCATCGCTGAAGAAGAATAGTTCCAGATTTCTTAAGTTCACAAGATTGGAGATCTTTGGAGCTTTATTTGTGGCCCTTGAGGACAGACATAGACTTACCAAACTTTGGGGAAGCTTTGGTACATCCTCTACATGTGTTCCTGTTAATTTCAAAATCTTCAATGAAGGTAGTCCACTGATATCACTAGGAATGATAGTTAGCCGCAAGCAATCCTCCCCATAAATCTCTTCAAGTTTCTCCAACAATCTAATTGTCTGGGGTAACTTTTTCATGTTACTTCCGTTCATCTTCAACACTTTCAAGCTATGTAGATAGACAATAGTTTTTGGCAACTCTTCAATGGCTGTGTAGGAGACATCCAATGTAGCTAAAAATTTCAGTATCCCAATCGAGTTGGGAAGTGTCCTTAGCCTGGGAAATCCACAAATGACCAAGCACTCAAGATTTACGAGTGCTTTGATCGAACTTGGGACTTGATTAATGCTTCCAGAGAATACATAGTTATCTATGAGCAGCTCAGTCAAAGCTTCCAGAGAACCTAGTTCAACCGGCAACTTTTGGAGAAGAAAACATGCATTTAGATTCAAGTGTTTCAGATGTTTCAGATGACCAATGGATCGATCAATTAGTAGCAAATTCCTACATCCCTCTAGAATTAATTTTTCTAAGGATGTAAATGCAGAGAGGTCAGGAGTTGTGCTTAACCCAAGGCAATTTGACATATTAAGGACCTTCAATCTTGTAGCCACCTATCAAATGATTATGCATATTCAATGAGTTTGCCTTAAATTTTTTTTGCTGAACATAAACAAATAAATTAACTAAGGACGCATTCCGCCAAAAGTAACTTTACAAGTACCCTGTGCATATCCATTCCTCTCACATAGTTGTGGTCCCGTTTTTTAATTGATAACCATATATATTTTATCATCAAATTTTATTTAGAAGTACTTTATATATTATTTGAGCATAATAAATCTATATGGAGTTTAATGTTTCTTTTAACACATTAAAATAAGGGCAGTAGCTTTTTAAGAATCATATTACTATATTTTCATACTAGGATTTTGTTAAAGGATGTACGTAAAACACCTAAGTGAAGAAATATTTGTTGGAGTGTACTTTCCCAAAGGAGATTGCTAAGAGGGAGCCCAAGACCTATCTTTACCCAAAAACTTAAGCCAATGAATGATGGAATTGCGGTGAGTCTCCTCCTCTTCAGTGCTGATGTGTTTTAGTATAGAGTCATAATCTTAGCTTCTATAGCAGATTCAATTGCAAAAATGGGTGTTGTAGCTTCATAATGTGTTCACAAATACTTCATAGCTGTAGCTACTTCAGAGCTTTAGCATTTTATGCCTCAACGAACTTTGATATATTACAGCAGTAAGATATGTATTACTAAACACTAAAGTCATAGCACTCTACATCACACTTACAATACGGTACAACTATTGTTTAGTTGCAATTTTACGAAGCAAGATTTAATAAATAGAAGGTAAAGTCATTGTTCAATTCAATATACTTCTAGCTAGATTTAGTGATTGATATTGAAAACATTCAAAGAAGTTGCGATCTGCAGTGCAGAATTGGTATCTTAGGCACGTTTTTAAAGAGTTGGATTTCTTCTTTTATTTCAATTTAAAACCCAAAAAAGACAATTCTCAACCCCTTGCAATACACGAGCTTGTGTGGGGAAAAAAGGGTACACAGATATTGTAACGTAAAAATTTACCATACCTGAAGTTGAATCCAACCGTTCCAATCTTCTGTCATTTGGGTCCGCTATAGGTCAAGGATGAGTAGATTTTTGGGGCAAAAGTTGGTTGCTTGCAAATATAAAGGGCAATTCTTCCAAGAAAGCCATCTTAGTTCTGGAAAGAGATCCTTAAAATTTCCGGAGAGGTTTCCATTTATCATTGCGAGAAATCTTATATTTGGCACTTTCGTAAATTCTTCTGTTGTCAAAAGAACTCCGTCAAAGTTTGCACAAATCGCTTCAATAGTCTCAGTTCCCTGCAACGATGACAAAAAGTTTCTCATTAACCTAGGCAAAGTGCACATAGCTTTCTGCAACAGTTTTGGTTCCATATAATTCCAAAATGGAGTCAGTTCATTGGTGGCCTTCCAGTGAAGTACGAAATAGACTGGAAAAAGAATAATTTTAGACAGATTTACGCTATAAAAAAGTAACAAGGTGCTGCACTTAGCTTTACCTTCTTCCTTATCATCATATCCAATGCTTCTTCATGATTCCACACCCGAGACCGCTTTCCTGAATCTTTGCAATTTTCATTACGTACAATGCCATTCCCTAAGTCTTTAAGCTGGTCATGCATCCATAACTTATTCTTTACTCCAACTTTTACTAAGGACATCAAAAGTAGGACATCAATCCCTTCATCTGGAAACAATCCACAGTCATCCCACATATAAGTTGCAGCTCTCTTATTCTCTCCGTTTAGGAAGTAGGCAATATCAAGAAATAGTTGCTTTTTTTCTTCATCTAAAGCCTCATAACTTAACATTAACTTTTTTTCCACATCCTCATGAAGTTGGGGTTCCATCTTTTTGAATGTATCCTCCCATGTTGCTTTTCCTTTTTGGTATAAAAATGAACCCATCACTTCAATAGTCAATGGAAGCCTGCCAGTTTTTGCAGTAACATTCTTAGACAAACTAAGAAAGTCACTTGGAGGAATGTTCATTCTAAATGCATGCTTGCTAAAAAGTTGTAAAGATTCTTCACTATTCAGCTCTGCAACTTCATAAGTCAAACCATGGTCAAACTGATCTAGAAATTTGGACAAAACATCTTTATCTCTCGTTGTAACCACAATTCTACTTCTTGAACCAAACCATTCTCTTTTTGCTGCTAGTGCCATTAGTCGGCTCCTATGGTTTACATCATCAAGGAAAATAAGAACTTTCGTTCTTTTAAATCGTTCTTTGATCATATTTATCCCTTGATCGATGCTAAAAATCTCAATACTTTTCTCTTGAAGAATATCATGCACTAGTTGCCTTTGCAAACTTAGAAGACCAGAATTTGAACTTTCTGATGCTTGTCGTACACCCGAGATAAAGCTACAACTTTCAAAATTAGTAGACAACTTGTGATAAGTTGTCTTGCCTATACCACCCATTCCCCATATTCCAATGAGCCTTATGTCCTCAGATTCAACACTCAACAAATCTATTATTGCATCCATTGATTGGTCGACACTGATCAAATCGTCGGATAGATGTATTGGGGAAACCTTAAGCTTAACCAAAAGTTTACGAGCTATTAATCGTGTGAGTTCTCCATGGCTGCATGTCAATAGAAATAGCATAATTAAGTGACCGTTAGATTAAAAACAAGCATGCGTATAGACAAGATCATTTGATGATGTAGGCCACAAAATGTGGGACAGAGAGGGACAAAGATAATGCATGAGTTTCCGAATTGATTCAATCATAGTGATAGGAAACAATAAATTTTTAATGAAGGTGATGACAGAGAGCAAGAAGTTTTACATGATTCCTTCTAATATTGATCGCACAATTAACCAGAAGCGAGCATGGTTTGGGTGGCCCGGCTCATAGCTAGAACTACGATTATTTGGGGGGGGGGTCAGAACTGGAACTAGAAACTTAACCAAGGGGTCATTCTGCTTTTTTTTTTTTTTTGGGGGGGGGGGGGGAAATTTGGGACCAAACTAGTTAATCCTGCAACCAACTTGGACCTCATAACACAAACTGGTTGCTTTAGTTGGGTTTTGTAAGTTTTGGGACTCAATTGTATTTTTGTAATAACTTTTAGAATTTTCAATACATTTATCCCTAAATATGCAAAGAGTGGTTTAGAGTCATACCCATCCAAGAACCAACCTGATCGGTTTGGTACCTGAATACTAAAGAAGTGGAAAGAAAACCTAGGAGGATTGACCCAAAACCCGACCAAAGCATCCAGTTCATGCTATGAAGCTTCATGTTCAAACTGCTCGGAACACATTATTTCAGTGGGTCCTTCCAAGTTTTGATTCAAATCAAAACAGAAAAACCAAGCCTTTGAAATTGTAGAAAATATGTATTAAATCAGATTTGCGGAAAGATGCTCTACGGAACCAAAATAGATGGAAAAAGTAAACAATCTACAAGTAGTCCTTCAAGCGCGTCAAACTGCTGTAGAGAGACACATTAGTAACAAATACGTCTATTAATATTAGGTCGCCTTGCCATGATGATCCAGCATGTGATGTTGATTCTGGCGACATGATTTTCCACCATTTAGCACACACAACCTGAAGAGAGCAAGAGAGAGATATAGGGCAGCCATGGATGCTGCTAAGAAGTTTGGCGGTTCTCGGTGCGAGTAGAGCACGCCAACGACCACTATTGAATTTGCAAAAGTGAAAAGTTCAAACAAATCTGGCAGCCCAGTGGCCACCTTCCAACATGGAAGGAAGTGGTAGGGGGTTTGAATTCCCACCTTCTCAGGGGGTTGGGTTGGGGACAAGTTAGTTTAGAAGTGGGTTTCGACTCCCACATGGAGGCAAGGCATAATAAGTCTAAGAGTGAGAGTTAGAGTAGGAATGGAGTAGGACCGGTAAAAAAAAGAAAAAAAAAACAAATCTAGCGGAAAAGGAAAAGGAAAAGAAGCAAAGAAGATGGTACTGATAGTGAAACAAAAACCCACCCGCACAGAACCATAAATTTCGGATTGCTATCTCGGGTGTCATTGGTTCAAGCTAAATAGATGGCATTCATGGCATTTCAGGCCATTTTGAGTTTTTAAGGAACTGATCCATTGACAGTCCTATCGTGTTGAATTGGTACTTTTGAGGCTCAAATCAGAAAATGAATTGAATCCGCTTGGTTCTTAGGCTTTGGACCATGAACCTGTCTGATTCTTCTGAGAATTGACTTTGAACTGGACTTTTGAGTCCAATTCCAGCCATTTCCCTGGTTGAACCTGAATTGTTAAACGCCCCTACTTATGGCCTTATTGACACCAAACCCAAAATTAATGCCTAAACGTAGAGAAATTAATAAGCCTCGCAATATACTTAATTCGATAAGTTCCATTCAATAAAATGTCAAGATAAGTCAAAATAATACAATTTATCCACAATACCCATCTATGGAATATTTGAATGGCTTATCAATTGTGAATTTCCAATGAAGGGATGACTTGAGACATAAAAGGAAGTTTACGTCTAAAAGTTTCATCAGCCAAAACTACTTATAGCTAAAAGATCAAAAGCAGAACCACTGGCCACCCTTCCAACATGAAGGGGGTAGGGGGTTCGAATCCCCACATTCTCAGGGAGTTGGGGTAGAGATGATTTAGTTTCATGTGTGAATTTTGAGTCTCACGCCCTGCAATGATACAGGGAAAAAGTAAAAAAATAAAAGAAGATCAAAAGTAGTTCCAAGTCATCTTTCATGTAGCACGCAAATCAAGAGGCAATTTGGGATCCTTACGGAGGAAGATCAGGATATGGGTCCATTAGAGATAGAGGTGGAATTCAAGACAAAAAACTCTCAACATCATCCACAACTCAAGACATGTCTCTGAAGACAATTCAAGCACTTTGAATAAGAAGCATTCAGCATCAAGCAAGAAGTCCTTATGGTTTTGAAGATTCCCCGCGTTACACTTTCACTTAGGTTTTAAATTTCAAATTTAAATAGGTTTAGAATTCCTAGGTTCAATATTTGTCTTTGGTATTTTAAGAAGCCATTGATCGGTTTCTGGTGATCACATCTTAAAAGAACATGCGGAACGGGCCGAGAACAAAATTAAAAAAGAAAAGAAAAGAAAAAGAAATTGCTCTTCAAATTATAACCAATATTCGAGTAAAAGAAACCGAGAAAGAAGGGAAAAAGGAGTCGAGGGAGTTAACATACCCTATGTCCTTGGTGTCCCATCCCTTGATTTTAGCAGCCTCCTTGAGTGCCTTCCGCCAGAGACGCACTGTCTTAGTCTCATGTTTTAGCTTATGCTGAGTTAATTGATACCTATACACATTGGTTTCAAGTTTCACGTCAGCATGTGTCACATCATAGAAAATGGGCAGAACCTCCAGTTCATTGGTTTTCCTGCGCTCCATCATGTGTTTCAACTCGTGAAGGCACCAACTACTAGAAGCATAACTTTTGGAGAAGATAGGAATGCAGATTTTCAAATCATTGATGGCCTGCAAAATTTCCAGACCAATCTCTTCACCAATGTCAATCCCCTTCTTGTCAATGAAAACATGTATACCCTTATCTAGCAAGGCATGATAGAGGGAATCCGTGAAGTTAGCGCGAGTATCCGGTCCTCGAAAACTTAAAAACACATCAAACTTAGCTTCAAATGTGTAGTGGCTAGTGGATCCCGTTTCTGAACAACTCCTTGTTTTCATCATAGCTGCGTCTACCACCCTTAAAAAATTCACAAAATATTACAAGCTTGGGATGAAAAGAAATTTGATATTATGCACTTCAAGCAAGTTTATATTAACAGAATTCTGGGAAATCAAGTTTTTGTTTCCATTACTAGTGTCGGGGAAGAACCGGACAACACATCACCATGAACTAAACCTAATCTAGAATTAATGTCTCCCCTAAAACTAAATTGACTGAAATTGACTTAGCCCAATAATGACCAGCCAATACAACCTTGCAATAAGAATATAACTACGAAATGATAATGAGACAAAACCAACAACACCACCAAGGTTTTTCGTGGAAACCCAATGCGGGAAAAATTGCGAATCATCCAAAAGCTTCCACTAGTCAATAAGAATAGTACGACGTATAAAATATTATTCTCTAATCACATATTAGAGGCTCAATATTAATAGTACAACTGTAACTTCATTGAGACCTACATTTTCCATTTGAAGAAGAAAAAAAACATAAGTTTATGATTATTGCCTGAAAGATGAGCCTACGAACCTCATTTAGATGCAAACTTTCCTAAGCTTATACTATTCAATTTAAGTTTCAAATTGACATTATAATGATTTTTTAATGAGGAATTGTCACAAGTCAATTGGGATCGGCTAAAAATCAAGCAAGGTATGAAAGTATACTTCACTTTTTATGCAATCAAAGAAGTGTTTTTTCGGTACCTAATCTTATTCATTTTAAAAAGATGTTTGTTAGGCAATTTGGATTGATTTTAAACCTATCTACTTACGTGTGAAATGATCATGTGAATGCGAATCATTACCCTATCAATTAGCAACTAATGAAGCATTAAATAAACTGCAAGAGAAAACAAAAATCTAACTAAGAAATAGGAAATATACCATTCCTAACCAAGCTAAAGGAAACCACAATTAACATATTGAAAATGTGCAATCAAGAGTAATTGAAATAGAAATGCACAAACAACAACTTAACATTTGTCCTAAGAACTTACACCCTATTTTAAAACCCTTAGGACTTGTTCAATTTTAAACAATTTTTTTCCTTTTCAAGGAGTTTCGCACACTTTAAGAGAAAATTACTCAAAAACTATTTTTTAAGCTTTTCCCTAATTTAGAAAAAATAAATAATTTTTTTGGAATATTTTTAATTTTTAATATTCTTATTTTTTTAAAATTTAATTTTTTTAAAAAATAAATTTTAATCCTAAAAAGACCCAAGTCGGATCCTCGAATCCGGTTCGGGTGGGACCGATCCAGGTTGCGAGGCCCTCAGCTAGAATGGGCTTGACGTGCTGGCCCAGTCCGACCCAAAGTTTTAGCTAAACCCTTAAGAAACTAATAAACTAAGCTCGGCCCACAGTTAAAAACAAAAGTAGGAATTGCACTAAACCAGCCCAACTCAGCCAAGCTAGCCCAGAATACAAACAAGCCCAGGTCGGCTAGGCCCGCGAGCCAGCCCGACTTGACTCGTTCTCCCCTGTTTTGCGGCTTCCTCGTTGCGACGGAGACGACCGCAGCAAGGGACGCCGCCCATCTCCATCAGGCTGTAGGAGCGCCGCGGCGTCAGCCGCCATCCCTCGACTGGCCCCGACAAACGGCCGTTTGTTGGGGACAGTACTCAAACCTGCGCTGGAACCCTCGACCGACCACATGCCCGAACAGTGGAGACAAAACAAGGGGGTGATGGCGGCTGGGGCTCACATGAGCCAGACGGCTGCGAGCTCCAGCCTGACACACTCGAAGCAAGGCAAAACAGGGGCACACACAAAGAGGGCAAAACCGGGGGTCGGCCAATGTATGTTCCTACCCGGCTCGGAGACGACAAATGGAGGAGGAGCTTGACGGATCGGGCAACACCTGTTTGTCTCGCACGCCTCCCAGTCGGAATCCTTGGAAAACGACCCAATCCGAGCGAAATTGAAAGGGAACCGTGACTTACCGGAGGTTGCTGGCTCAAGGGAGCTGCCGGGAGTCGTCGGACAAGGCTCCAACGTGGCCGAGCTGCCAGAGGACTCCTTGCTCTCGGTCTCGCTCCCTAGGTTTCTCTCACGCCCAATCTCCCTCTTGGCGGACTCCTCTCTCTCTCTCTCTCTCTCTCTGTCCCAACCCCACCATCTCTCTCTCCACCTCTCTTTCCTTTTAAATGGCCACCGGCGCACATGGCCTCGGCCATGCCAATTGCAGCCCGGCCCCCGACAGGATGATCACGTCGTGAAGTCTCTGCTCCGTACTGTACGTCGTTCTCTTCTCTGCCGCCCACGTCCTTTGTTCCGTGAGCATGAGGGAAGAGAGGAAAGGAGGAAGAAGGAAGGAATCTAGACCGGTGGAAGAAGTTAAAGAGAAGAGGCCGAGCCGGGCCGAGCAGGGCTCAGGCGGAAATAAAAGGAAGAAAAGATATGTTCAGTAGAAGTCCTAAAACTTGTCTAGAAAGTGCAATTGAGTCCTAAAACTTACAAAAAGTTCAATCAAGTCCTAAAACTTGTCAAGTTGGTTCAATTGAGTCCTAAAGTTAACACCGTCAAGAAAATTAACGGAAATTGCTGACGTGGCGCTGACGTCATATTTTAAATAATTTTTTATTTTTCAAATGGCTTTTTTAAATTATTTTTTATTCAAAATATTTAAAAAAATTAGATTAAAAACTAAAAAGGAAAACCTAAATTCATTTAAAAAAGGAAAATCTAAATTTATTTAAAAAAACAAAACTGTACAAAAAAAAAAAAAGGGCATCGGTGGACTTCCTCCGCCGCCCATCGCCGGAGGGGCCGGCGACGGTCGCCGGCCCTGGAATGGGTGGCCAGCCCTTGCCCAAGCGAGGCCTCTCCGGTCCTCACGGGGGGCCGGCACCGTTGCCCGCCCTAGGCGAGGCCTCGTTGGCCCTCGCTCGGGGCCGGCGTGGCTCGCCAGATCTCGGCGAGGCTTGCCCAGATCTGGCGAGCCTTGTCGGCCCCGAGCGAGTGCCGACGAGGCCTTGCCCAGGGCGAGCGACGGTCGCCGTCCCTCGCCTGGGGCCGAGCGACCGTCACCCGCCCTGGGCGAGGCCTCGTAGGCCCTCGCTCGGGACTGGTGAGGCTCGCCAGATCTGGGCGAGCCTCGCCCATGGCGGGCAATGGTCGCCGGCGAGGGCTGGCCACCCCCGCCTAGGGCCGATGACCGTCGCTTAGCCCCTCCGGTGATGGGCGGCGGCGGCGGCGGCGGTAGAGGACTGATTTTTTTAAAAATAATTTTAAAAATAATTTTTATAACTTTTCTTTTTAATTTTTGGTGAAAATAAGATAAAATGAATAAATCTAAATTTTTTAGTTTTTAAATCTATTTTTTTAAATGAATAAAAATCATTAAAAAATCCACGTGGAAAATAAAAAATAATTTAAAATGACACGTCAGCATATTTAACGGAAAATACTAATGGTGTTAACTTTAGGACTCAATTGAACTAACTTGACAAGTTTTAGGACTTGATTGAACTTTTTGTAAGTTTTATGACTCAATTGCACTTTCTAGATTAGTTTTAGAACTTCTGCTGAACATATCCCAAGGAAGAAAAGTAAAAGAAATGATGGCCCGCCTGGTCTGTTCTTCTTCTTCTTTTTTCCTTCTCCTTTTTTAAATAATATTTTAAAAAAAAATCTATTACTATTAATGCAAATGCTCATAATATTTATATACTATATAATTTAATGAAAATTATATTTTGTCAAGAGTTAAATATTATTATAATTTTATATAACGTAATAATTGATTAAATGAATCTCCAAAATTTAAATGTCAATAACTTTTTCACTACTAAAGTGAATTAATATAAATAGAGCAAAAAACCCTAATCATGAGTGGACAATTTAGAGAAAGTTCTCAACGAATAAATCCAATCAACTTATAATTCTTGGTCTCACGAACAACATATTCAAACTTAAACTACCATTAACGTTTGACTTTTGAATCAGGACTGCGAAGTAGTGACCCTCGATTTGGCCCTATTTTTCTTTTCTTCCCGGCGCTCTCTCGATGCTCTCGGTGGGCTCTCTCTCTTTTCTGCCTCCTCCTCCTCCTGGGCACACTCACGCACGAAGTAGCAACTTCCTTTTCTTGTTTCTTTTGACCTATTGACTTTTTCTTCTCTTTTTAGCTGGGCCTCACATAGAGGTGGATCCGGCCAGCAATCTGCGAAATGGCGATGGCTGGCCTGCGGCCTAACCAGAGTCAGGTGGACACAATTCAGTGGAAGTCTTACTCTAACTAAAAATGCGGGGCATCGTTGGTCAGGACACCAACAAAACTAAATGAACAATATAAAGCACACTAACCCAAGTCAAAAATATAAATTAAAAAGGAAAGAAAAAAGAAGAAGGCGTGACCATAGAAATTGCAGAAGACAAAGGCCGGTGCAAAAAGGTCCAGAGGCCGGAGGCCGGGACAGGGAACAAAAATCCTGGTGTTATTTCGCAAGAAGATGGTCAAATTGGAGAAGTTTGATGCAGTGATCGTGAATACAATTTTGCTACCCAGCAATTTCGTAGTAATCGAGCCGTCACATAGCGTGATCCATCATTATTATCCAGTGATCTTAGAATGAGATTTGCCCAACATGAAAATAATATGTTATAGATGTATCATCCCAGAGTATCTACAACCATCGGTGTGGCTTGTGTAAGTTTCTATAATGATCAAAAGGCAGTGATTGACAGAGAAATGTCACTCGTAGATATGCTCAGTCAAAACGATAATTCTAATATAGTCTTCAAAGACATGGTTGGAGATGGGGTTTGAATGGACTACTTTGTGTTCACATATGATACGAGACCTGTTACAACTTATATGTTTGTTGACTCAGTTATGTGCTTATACGTTTTCCCAGTTTTTTTATTTTTTTGACGACTGAGCTGGAAGGGTGGGTCCAAGAAGCAAATGAGTCCTGAAAAATGTAACCTTCACTGTTGTATATCAGATCTTACCATGGATTTGCGGGATTGTTGCTCCAAATCAACAGATATAGATGTTGGAAATGGAACTAGCTCCGTTGGAGGGAGATTTTAGGTCAACGAAGCACATGGAGAGAGAGAGAGAGAGGACTTTACTGGGCGTCTTCTAAGATTACTGAAGAGCCAGTACAGCAAGAATCGAGGAAAGTGATGTTTGGTCAAGAAAAGGCAACATCCGTCGTCGGCTAATCATCAAAATCCTCCTTCGCGACGTGGTGCCCTTGTATCATAATACCTGTACATCACCTTTAATTAAAATGTTTGAGTTTTATTAGAAAAGTCCTACATTGGATAAATTATGTGATGTAAAACAGTTAAATGTATACATTGGCTTATAACTCATTAACTTAAACTTTTGAGTGAAAATCGATTCAACTGAATATATTGATAGGCTTGGATTTAGATTCTCTCTTGGCGATCTCCCCTAGATGAAGGTAGTGAAGATTTTTACTGCATGTTCCCAACACCGTTAAACATGTTCATCTTGTTTGTCTGAATCCTGCATTTGAATTGTTAAAGATGGCGAGTTTTCCCGAGGTGAATCTCCATATCACAAGATCCATGCACTTCTTGGTAGTGATCTCATACATCTTCCATGGAAGGCTGTCACTATTTATTCAATGATCATTAAGCGAATGAATTGACGATTTCAAACATTAGGAAAGTGAAAAACGTAGAATACTATAGATGGAGAAGTTTATTGTGAGAAATGAATGCGGCACGATACAAAGTAATGCAATTAAATGAGCATTAGCCTTCCATAGAAGGCTGTCATTGTCTATTCAACTGGCATTAGCCACATGTACCCACGATTTCAGACAATAGGAAAGTGAAAAACTTAGAATACTTTATACGGAGAAGTTTATTGCGAGAAAAGAATCTGGCACGATACTAGTGCAATTGACTCGATTCAACGTGCTCCAATATGGAAATGAAATCTTCGTCAGGCAAGATAATTTTTGCGGGGTGACATGTTGAGAAGGGTGGTAAAAACGTGCTTAAAGCCAATAGCAGTCAGCTTGCCAAACTGGACGAAGATCTCTAATTTATGCCAATTAATTTTCCCTAATTAAGCTACTTGGGCAGCGAACTTGCTTAGACGTGGTAGACAAGGACCACGATTTTTTTTGTTGTTCAGATTTTGAATTTTTTTTTTTTGGTTTTATTTCCTATTTTCCTAGACTAATGTAGTAGTTTGATGGATGGCGATTGTGATGATAGGGATAAGATTGATCTGTCTGAAGAAATAATAAAAAACAGAGAGTGATTAGATGCAGGTTTGACCATGTCATTACGCGTTCTTGGCCAATGACGGGATAAATTAAAGTAAGAAATAATCAAATGAAGAGAGTGATTAGACGCAGGGCTTGACCATGTCATTGCACCTTCTTTTCAATAAAAGCCAGAAAATTGGATATATTCTGTGTCCAAAATCCAAATGAATGCAAGATCGCTTTCAGTGACTTGAGAGGCAACTGAAATTCCATAGACAATGAAAAATGAACTTTCAAGTGGTGCGGACGATGGCCGAAAATGACGTTTCTCTACCTCGGATACAATTTTTCGGATCCACATGCGGGGTCAAAATTATTGAACCTACTAACATTATAAAACAAGTAAGACGCCAGCCTAAGTCAGGTGAATGGTCCAAACATCACTGTTCATGCGTGGTGGTGTGAGATGTTCAACCAGTAATGTGCACACTGGGTTTACTACACATTGACGATATCGGCATTTTGAGAGTCCAATCAGTTTACAACACGTTGATCTCGAAAAGATGCGAAACAGGAGATAGATAAAGGGCGCCCCAGTAATCTTCCCTTTGCAAAATCAAAATCAATCTCCATAGTGTGTGGTACAAGCATGGTGAAGAGGGTTAGCAATGAACAACGTAGAAGTGGACATTGTTACTGCCACCCATCAGACATGAAAATAATGGTCGCGGGATGGATTTAGTAGCACGAAAACGATATACTGGAAGACCCAAACGGCGTTGCTTGTTATTAGTTGGTGAATTGCGAAGTGAAGATGCCTTCCACTCAAACTGTCAAAAGGACTTGGCCCCGGCTAAATCATGGGGGCTGCCATAGCTACTCAACGGCTTTACTTCCCTTTTCATGCTTCCATCATCATAATTGTCAGTGTCAATCTCGCGCATGCCAAAACTCCGACTGGCCAAGCTTATACCAATCATTCAGGCTATTCCGCACTACGCTATGTCAATGTTCAAACTTCCGATATCCTTATGTCGCAGAATTGAACAGAAAATCTCCAATTTTTGGTGAAGGAATGCTACAAGAAAGGCTGGTGTTCATTGGCAAAACTGGGAATTACTAAAAACCAGCAAACTGAATGGTGGATTAGGTTTTCATGATTTGATCGCTTTCAATGAAGCTCTACTTGGTAAGCAGGCTTGGCGCCTACTTCAACAACCTCAATTGTTATGGTGTCGGCTGTTCAAGGGCCTTTATTTCCAAACCAAAGACTTTTTCTATGCTGAGAATGGAATAAGGCCCTCTTGGGGCTGGCGGAGTCTCCTTTGTGGCAAAGATGCCATCTTACCTAAGGTAAGATGGTCAGTGGGGGATGGAAGAACTATAAACATCCGCAATCATCGCTGGTTGCCAATAGGCACCATTGGCGGCCCAGCTAGAAGAGAGGAACCAGAGATGGTGGGAAGTCTTATTGACTAGGTCCACCACACCTAGAATGTTCCCCTTATTTCAGAACTATTTGATAGCAGCATTATAACTGAAATTATTAAAATCCCAATCAGACCATTACATGCCACCGATCAATTAGTCTGGACAGCCACTAAGGATGGAAAGTACATAGTTAAAAGTAGTTATCAGACTCTAGACAGCAGCAAAGTGAAGCAGAGACACCACCAAGCATCAACATCATATCAACCACCCACTATTCTTTGGCGTAACATATGGACAATTAACACAGCTCCGAAGATCCGTCAATTCCTATGGGCAGCATGTCAAAACGCTCTTCCTACCAAAGCTCAACTGTTTTCTCGGCACATCACCCTTGATCCCATATGTGAAATTTGCAAACAGAACTTACCAGAAACGATTGAGCACTTATTTTTCTTTTGTTCATGGACAACTGAGATCTGGAATCACTCGCAGCTCAACATCACAATATCTCCTTTAACTATTACTCGACTAGATGCGTGGATCACAGCAAGAGCAATAGAGCCGAAAGCCGTATCTGGATTGCAGACGATCGCCCATGTTTTGTGGAAGATTTGGTGCTCACGTAACAACTATATCTTCCACTGAATTTGTCCAGATCCAGAGTGTGCTGTCAATGATGCTCTAACACAGGCGCAAATCCAAACCCTTTCCTCCCAACACGACCAGCGAACTGGCCACTCCAGAACAGGGGATTCCACTGAACGCCCATCACTACTTGTCTGGAAACCTCCGCAACGTGGATTCCTTAAATGTAACATAGATGCATCTCACTTTCTAGGTACTTATCATGGCACTATGGCCTGTATCAGCAGAAATCACCAAGGAATTCTTACTGATGTCTATACACAAGAAATCACAACAGCTTCAGCATTTCAGGCAGAGGTTCAGTCGCTTGCCCTCGCTCTTAAACGTCTGTTGCAACAAGGCATCAACATGGAGAACATCATTATAGAGAGTGATTGCTTAGCCTTGATCGACATCCTTCAACAGCAACGACCGCCGCCGTGGGAAGAATGAGTCCCTTTTGCGGAGATCGACAGCCTCCTCTCTCGGTGCCCTAACTTACGTCTCTAGCACTGCAGAAGAGAGGTAAATGGGGTTGCGGATTGGGCTGCCAGAGCCCATGGCAGAACGGATTTGGCCAACAATTGGAATATATTTCCTCCCCTTATGTTGCAAAGTCTGGTAGCTGCAGAAGCTATAGCTTTTGGATGTAATGTGCGATTCCCATGTAAAGCTACCTTTAAGTAATGAAATATTTATATTTCTGACAAAAAAAAAAAAAAAAACTTATACCAATCATAACTTGGTTGGGATAATTTATTGAATATCGTACAATTATAAAGTCGATATTTTCTTTGCTACGATTATCTCACAAAGTCAATGTCTCTCTCAAAATGACCAACACCTATTTTGGCCCTTTATAGGTGTTAATCCCCACTGCCCACATAATTTCAGGACAGAGAGTACAAAGACAGCCCACATGACTAAGATTCGACATATGATTAGGTGAAAATTAGTTAATAAATAAAATATGCAAATCTGGTGAGAAGATTCGACTTAGTGGTTGTCCCCAACTCAATGAGTTTAATAAAAGTGATTATTTATTTGACTTGATTTTATTAAGGGCCCGACATCAATTGGATTCTTCTCTTTACAAAAAGTAAACATTTTCAAGGTTGGGCTATCAATTATATAATTATCAATGTTTTAATTGTTGCAAAACAATGGATTTTTAAGAATGGCATTTCTTTTCCTCGAAATAAAACAAGTTACAATTTCTTAATTCCCTACGCACTTTTTAGGATAAAACTTTTTCAGCAACCAATAAATAATAGTCATTTTTATATCTATTTTCCATCATTCTTTGACGTCTTGCGATGAATTTGTAATATAATTCTAGATATATAAATGAATAAGGATGTCCCATGATCTATACTATTAATAAATATGTTTGTCGATCTATACTAATCAAGTTGTGTATATCACTTAATTCATGGAATAGATATTTATAGAAATCAATCTAATTTTCATTTTTACGAACCAAACACATTTTCAAGAGAATGAAAATGGAGAATTGGAAACTGTTTCAAATAAAAATATTTTCCGTACCAAATGGCTGGAATCCACATTAATCTCTAGATTGAGCTGAGGGGTCGAGGGATCATTTTTGGAATATTTTCCTAAGTCTTCATCAACCTCATGATAAAGTGCCACGCCCAAATTGGAATTAAAATTTGGCATGGTCAGGTTGGATTTGATCAAATCTCCCCTTCTACGTAACCCGAGAATTACTCCATCTCTTCGTTAATTTTGCAGGGCTTCGTGATGGCTCACAAAACATAAAACGGATCTTTTTTATGGTCAACATCTCTCCACAGTTTAAGCAAAATTTTTGTCATCTCTCCTTCAAAGCGCCCCTATTTCTCGATAAGAACAAACTGACTTGCATAGGTAATGTCACCACACCAAGTAAAAATATACTCATTAACATCCCAAACATGTGCATTCGTTGTCATTGTCTATAATTGATTTAAAAAAACTCAATTGTGGATGGTGAAATCAACACGTAATCAAATCAGACAATTCATAACACAACAGGAGAATACAATTCAAACACAACACGGATTTATTGTGAGAAATCAGGATTCGGTGTGAGACGATTTAACTCGAAGCTAACACGTTTTCATCCGATGTTTGAAATCATGCTTAGAAATTATAATGAAACATCTTGGTTATGACATGAAAAGACATGAGTAATTGCTCTAACACATTGCCAACCCGATGTCATGGGGTGCAATATTTTATTGCTGTTACATCTAGAACCAGTAAAGGTAGGTGCTTGCAGGAAAATCTATAAAAGTAAATTTGTTGATATCTAAATTTTTGCTTAAAAATTATTCATGCTTTTTATAAAAAATTGGGATGAATTCACCAACAACGATTGAATTTAGTCCCTAGCCTAAAACATCGATCTTTTATAGTCTTGCATTCACAGTTCTTACTACATTTCTTTGCATTTAGCAACTACAGGCATCTTAATTTTAGGACCTTGGACCCGACGTTAAGAATTTAAATTAACGAGGACATTAGAGTTCCCGAGTCCTTCAAAAACACAATAAAATCAACCTTTTCTTTTCCCACCGGTTCACAAGTTCTAATCACCCACTTAATCTTACATTTCTTCATAATAAATCAGCTCCATAGGTTGGTAGTCTCTTCATCATCATCAAACCCTTACACCCTCGGTTGATTTCTTCGATTCCTTCGTCTTCGTCGAACCCTTTCTACATCTATCGAAGATTGCTTCCCTTTCCATCCATGGATTTCACCATCGGACCAACCCAATGCCATCCTTGAAGTTTCCGCCCATAATTCCCCTTCTCATGACCCTTTTCCATGCTCAACGCACTCATACCATCCTCTACCGTAAACCTGGATTGTCTCAATTTCACTCAATGGCTAACCCATTCACTTATGCAAATTTCCCTCCATCGTCTTTCATCAACGAATCTCCAACAGGCCTTTCAACTGATTTGCATGCGTACCTCCTCTGATTTGCCTTTGAGTAAACTCTTCAACTTTCTCTTGTATCCGACACATACCTTCTTTCCAAATCTGCTACCTTCCTACCCAAGGAATGCTTGCCGATGGACTCTGCGAGCCAGGAAGGGGATGCACGCCTTGCTGCTCTCTGCACATGATTGGGTAGACTTTGGTCCAAACAGGATATCAACATATGGGATGAAGCTGCCCCTGTAGAGAAATTAGCAGAATGTCAATTAATCTTGGTGGGTAAAGTACTATCTAACCCTTCTATCAATTTCCAAGCGTTTCAGAATACTCTGAAAAGAGCATGGCGAACCGATCAAGTCGAAATTACTCAAAGGGAAGAAGGGTTATATGTGTTTAAATTCACCTCAGTAGGAGAAAAACAAAGGGTGTTAGACAATAGTCCATGGTTGTTCTCGAGCCATCTTGTGATAGTGAAGCCGTGGGTACCTAACACTCCTTTACATTGCTACAACTTTAGCACTTGCGCTTTTTGGGTGCAAGTGCTTGGCCTCCCTCTTGAACGTTGTACAGAGGAAATTATTAGTAAGGCTGTCAGGAATATTGGTAAGATGCAAGAAGTAAAAATTGAAAGTAAAGAAGGCACAACGCTACGGGCAGGCAGGGCCTGTGTGGAGCTCAATTTGCAAGAACCACTCAAACCTGGGAAGCTCATACGATTAGAAGGAAGAAACTTTTGGCTTGATTTCCGCTATGAGCACTTGTCCCACTGCTGCTACTCATGAGGTGTTCTTGGCCACTATGCAATGTACTGTAAAGATATTCCTTATGACGACGCGAAAATGGATGAGAAATATAAGTTATACTATGGTCAATGGTTAAGAGCTGAAGTTCGAGAACACAGCCCGTTTTGGCGAGCTCTCTATGAGCTACAACCTCACCAAGATGGAATGGATGAGATCATACTTGAAACTCCCCAGGACTCAATGCTTTTATTACCAATCACTCCTCACAGCACAAACCATCAACAAGCCAATATGGAAATCAACATAGCTCCACATGTTAAACCTCCTACAGATCCAATCCTCAGGAAGGTACCCCTCACTGATTCTCCACAGGAAGATATATTGCAAAAGATGAAGGCCCCTGCACAGGACCATCATGTAATGATCAAAGATCCAGAGGCAGGTTCTTCCAAAGAGAAGAAATTAAAGACTAGCAGAATGCACACTAAAATGACTCTACTTAAGAAAGCAAAAATGTATGCTCCTTATGAATCGCGGTCTCATGTAAATGCAGATTTTGATGATTCTCATTTAATGGATAACTTGATCTAGGAAGCTGAAAGGGTGGACAGTTGGGCGATGGTGGCTTGCCTTAAAAAGCCACCAATCGACAAATGAAGTTTATTAGCTGGAACTGTCAGGGACTGGGCAATTCCCTGACAGTTCAAGCGCGAAGGGCCCTAGTGGCTCAAGAACGGCTCGATGTAGTGGATGTGGTGATCCAGAAAATTCAGCAGAGGTTGAAATTTTCAAAATCTTTTGTGGTGAGCCCAATGGGTTTGGCTGGGGGGATGGTGGTTTTCTGGAATGATCAGGTCTCCTTATGTATAGAGAGACATACACTTCATTTTATTGACATGATATGTACTACTAAGCCAAGAGGAAACCCAATGAGAATTACCTGTATCCATGCGCCAGCGGTCTATCAACAAAGACAGCAACTTTGGGCTGACTTGCAACACCTCAGTTATTCAAATGACCTGCCATTGATGTGCATTGGAGATTTTAATGAGATAATGAACCATTGGGAGAAAGTTAGAAAGAGACTAGCTGAGCCCTACAGGATGCAATCTTTTTGGGATTTTATAAATGATTGTTTGCTCATGGATATTGAGAGCCAGGGCTGTGCTTTCACATGGGTGAACAACAGAGAATGAGAGGAAGAGGTGAAAGAACGTCTTGATAGGGTGCTGTGTACAATGGAATGGCAAGTATCTTACCCGACAGCTGAAGTCTTTGCCTTACCTACCCTGGCTTCTGACCATAGTCCACTGTTACTAAACACTGATCTTAACCCAAAGAGAATGCAGAAATCTTTCACTTTCGAAGCATTTTGGATTAAAAATCAGGAGAGTCGCAAGGTTATTGCAGACGCTTGGGCCTCTACAAAGCGTTTCCATGGTACTTGCCAGGTGGAGTAAATCAAGGTTTTCAAACAATCGTCATTAGATTAACTTGTTACAGCAGCAAATTCAACAATATATCAATCGGCCCGGACATAACTATGACAAAGCATGGGTAAATCAGCTCAAGGAAGCGGTCCAACAATTGTGGCAACATGAACAACAATATTGGGTAATGAGATCACGCATCAATTGGCTGAGGTGGGGGGATAAGAATATGAAGATTTTCCATGCGACTACTGTACAATGACAACAAAACAATTGCATTACTATGCTTTAGGATGAACACCAAAGATGGATAAGAGATTCCAACCAATTGAAGAAAATAACAACGGATTTCTTTTGCAACCTCTATAAATCGGTGGGTCAACGTGATTATATCCATCTTCTGATACAATGCCCTTAGGTGGTTACAGCAGAAATGAATCAAATTTTAATAGCAGAGGTTTCTCGGGAGGAAGTTAAGCAAGCGGCCTTTCAATTAAGGGCTACCAAAGCCCCGGGACCAAATGGCTTTAACAGTTTGTTCCACCAAACTTACTGGGACATACTATAAGAAGATATATTTACCTCCGTGCAAAATTTTTTCATATCAAGTGTGATGCCCCCAGCTTTAAATAGAACACTTATTACTCTGATCCCAAAGATACCGCACGTTGAAAGGTTAGATCAATATCGCCACATTAGTCTCTGCAATTTCAGCTACAAAATAATATCCAAAGTACTAGCGAATCACCTAAAACCTTGGTTACCTAAGTTGATTTCGATGGAACAGACTGCTTTTGTGACTAGTAGACAGATCCAAGATAACATCTTGGTGGTCCAAGAGGTCCTGCATCGATTAAAAACCAGGGCAAGGAAGAAAAAATTTCAGGCTATATTAAAGCTGGATATGAAGAAAGCATATGATCAAGTCGAATGGGATTTTCTGAAGGCCTATATGCGACAACTGGGATTTTATAGCAAATGGGTGCAGTGGGTAATGCAATCCATAACTACGATATCCCTCAATGTCAAATTAATTGGCGAGCCATTACCCTATTTTCATCCAAAAAGGGGGCTTTGCCAAGGCGATCCTCTCTCTCCATATATGTTTATCTTGGTGGCAAATGTTTTGTCAAACCTTATTCAGCAAGCAATCGATATAGGCAATCTCAAGGGAATCAAGTTTAACAGGTGCTACCCTACCCTATCTCACCTATTTTTTGCGGACGATGCGATGTTTTTCTTAGATGGCTGCCTCCTTGAATGCCAAAATTTAGCGAATATATTACAGAAATATTGTTTGGCTATGGGTCAAGCTATGAATAGAAATAAATATGGCCTATTTCTCAGTAGAGCTTGTCCTAGTACTTTAAAGCACAATCTGGCTAGAGAATTGAGAGTACCTTTGATTGAAAAAACTAGCAAATACTTAGGATTACCATCTGATTAGGGGGTTTCTAAGAAAGATATGTTTGCTTGGATACTAGGAAGGGTTAGTGCACAACTGGCGGGGTGGAAAGAAAAACTCATATCCAAGGGTGGGAAGGAAATATTGTTAAAATCTGTGGTACAAGCCTTACCACAATATGCCATGTCGATTTTTAAACTTCCAGTCTCTATTTGCAAGTCCATTAAGCAGAAGATAGCACAGTTTTTTGGTGGCAAAATAACTGTACTAGGTCGGGAATACATTGGAAAAGCTGGGATCTACTAAAAAATAGGAAGCAAAATGGGGGCTTGGATTTCGAGATTTACTTACTCTCAACAAGGCACTCCTAGGTAAACAGGCATGGTGGCTACTCCAAAACCCTTCATCATTGTGGAGTCGAGTTTTTAAAGGACTATATTTTCAATCTAATGACTTATGGTACATAACTAGAGGATCTAGACCGTCCTGGGGCTAGCAAAGTCTGCTCCTAGGCCGAGATTCCATTTCAGCTCAACATCAGTGGTCAGTTGGGAATGGACAAAGCATACACATTCGTAATGATAAATGGTTACCCAGGGGAGCTATTGGTGGGCCAACAGTTCGCGGAGAGCCAGAGATGGTTGCTAGTTTTATTAATTCAGAACAGACTACTTGGAATGTTCCTCCACTCCAAAAAAGCTTTGATGACCAGATTATTGTGGAGATTGTTACCATACCTCTAAGTTCTACTCCCACTATAGATCGGATTATATGGATGGGAACATCAACAGGAGTATACACAGTGAAAAGTGGTTACAGTTTACTCAGATTAATTGCTCACAACTAAGATCCTCCCCCTGCATCCACATCCTACCAACTCCCAACTCAGCTATGGCGAAAGATTTGGCAAGCAAAGACCATCCCTAAGCTTCGAATATTCCTATGGTCCCTTTGCCACAACGCACTCGCTACAAGGGATAACCTATACAGACGACACATCATCCCTGACCTAATATGTCAGCTCTGTCAATCTCAACTTCTTGAAACCGCCGAACACCTATTTCTATTCTTGTGGCATCCCAAAATTTAATGACAAGCCATAAGGTGTGTTAAAGTCTTTAATTAGGTGATAAAATTTCCCATGGCTTATGCTTTAGCCATTAGTCTTTTAAATAGATGATTTGTGCATATGATTGTGATAATTTAAATTTGATAGATTATGATAATAATCTATGCTTGGCCATGCACTTTATAAATTAAATTTCAATAAACAAAATGTCACAAGACTTTGGCCATGTGAAATTAAAAAAAATTAAATTCCATAAAAAGAAAAGAATTGAAAGTGTTTAAAGGTGAAATTTAGGATTTGAAATTTAATTGGGCCTTAAGCCCAAGAGTGGATTTTTAATGGGCCAAGATAACCGGCCCAATAGGAACCCATGGAGGGGCTGTCGACCGGCCCATTGAGGCCCAAGGAAGTGTGGCCGTCGGCCACAAAGGAGGCCCAAAAAGGAGGCCCAAGCCCATCATGCAAGTGTTGTAACAAGTGGCAAGAAGAAGGCCATGCATTGGCCATTGATAAGGCAACCTAATCATTACTAATGATGAGGATTAGGGGGGATAAAAGGGAAGAGAGAGAGGGGTGGCCGGTTTTCATTCTCCCAAGAGAGTGAGAGAGAGAGGGAGAGTGATCGTGCGAGAGAGAGGGGGAGCAGCCGAGAGAGAGGAGGAGGAGTCGCCGTCCGTCCGCCGTGTGCCGCCGTGCTCGCCGTCTTACGCCGTCGACCGACCGGTCTAGAGGCAAGTGGGAGTCCTCTAGCTGCTCTTGCATGTTTGTATGTTGTTTGCATGTTAAATTTTTGGGTGTTTAGGTGAGAAAAACCGAAGTATAGATGATCTATGTTTGAATGGTCTGGCTGTTTTTGCTCGAACAGTGTGAGTCAGAATGTTGTTTGAGCTTGAACGTGTGTTTAGAGTCCGAATTTGGCTTCTATTTCTTCATGCAAGTTGTAGCTAACATCTTTTACTAACACATAATAAAATTTCGTGGAAAATGATGAAGATTTGAGGAGTTAAAGTCTCATCCTACGGAGAACCCAGATCTGGAAAGATTTTACTGACCTCTTGTTGGATTTGTGGTTGCATGTTGGTTTGTGTTGAGAATCTCTCTTCAATTTCTTCATTAAATTTGTATGTGACATCTTAAAATACAACATAATCAAATTTGAAGTGAAATGAACAAGTATAGCCTAGTAAATCGACTAGATCTTGAAAACGGTAATTCTGGAGATGTATTTTGGGACACCCGAGACTTCATGGACCTAAATGACGACCATACTCTGGTTATTTGACTTAGATCTCTTCATGAAACCAATAGGACATCTTGATGTATAACATATCCAAATTTCAGAGGAATCGAAAGAGAATAGGTAGGTTAAAACTCAATATTTCGGAGAAGCTTGCACTGGACGATGCGGTAATGGATCCAGAAGCTTCGTGAGACTGTATAAAATAATCTAAAAAGAATCTGGCTTGGAAGTCTTCATGAAAGTTGTACAAATATGTCTTGGCTATCACTCAGTAAAATTGCGTAATTTTTGGATGCCATATGGATATTTTAATCGAATTTCTTCGGAAACTGTGCATTCTGGTTTCATCCGAAAATCATATGATGTTTTGTGAAAATTGTGAGATTGTGTAAAATTCTATTTGGCCATGTATTTTGCATGTAATTATCATCCTATTGGCTTGTTTGATAATTGCTTTAATTTTTATAATTTTAGGAATCTATAGATATTAAATTTAATATTTATGAAAATGGAAAAAGTTAAAATTTAAATAAATAAATAAATAAATAAATAAATAAATAAATAAAATGGATTATTTTATTGGCCATAAATTCCATTAAATTTATTAATAAATAATTATACATTGTTGCATGTATGATAAGGTCTTGGTGTGTGGATGACATTGAATTGAGATGCATGTGTGAATTCTATGCCAAGTATGACTTGTTTGATGTCATGTCATATGCCATGCTAAATTAAGATTGAAATTGGTAAATATGGATAATGATAAGTGAGGAGGTGGTTGTGGTGGAGGATAATGCCTGGAATGTATAGAGACGCATTGCCGGATGGCCTTGGGAGATTCAAGATGCCCGGAACGTGGGGGTGCTGGAAGCCCTGTCGGAGGTTTCTGCCCGAAGGGGATGCCTCGCGATGCTAGGATTGGGGTGCGGGATGCCTGGCCAGGGAGTGTAAATGCCGGAAGCCCTGTCAGAGGTTTTTGCCCGAGGGGAATGCCTCGTGATGCCAGTTGGGATGCGAAATGCCCGAAATGTGGGGGACTGGATGCCCGGTGGCCTGGGATGGCTGAATGCTGGAAGCCTCGGAGGTATTTGCCCGAGGGGATGATGAAATTGAGAGTGCAGGACACCTGGAGTGCCATAACTTGGCACGCCGGGACACTTAAGTGCCATAACTTTAAAATGGTACACTTAAGTGCCATCATCGGAGTAAAATGGGACACTTAAGTGCCACTCCGGCGAAAATCCGGCCAAATGGCTGACGTGGCAATTTTCCGGTGAGTTTAGTCCAAAACGGCGTCGTTTTGCACGCTGACGTGGCAGAGAAAACGCAAAAACGACGCCGTTTCGTGTCTACGTGTAAATAATAATATAAAAATTAATTAAATTATAAAGTATTCAAAAAATTAAAAAAAAAGAAAAATTTTAAAAATTAAAAAAATTAAGAAAAATTTAAAAATTAAGAAAAATTCAAAAGTTTTAAAAAATTAAGAAAATTAAAAAAAGGGGGGTGGGGGAGGTCGAACGGGTGGCTGAGGGCTGAGCCCTCGCTGCCGCTGCCTCCCCGCCGTCGTCGGGAAGGGCCGGCGACAGAGGGGGGAGGGTCGGCCGGGGTCGCCGGCCCCCGGCCGACTGA
The DNA here is from genome assembly GCA_019915205.1 of Eucalyptus rudis. NCBI lineage: Eukaryota > Viridiplantae > Streptophyta > Magnoliopsida > Myrtales > Myrtaceae > Eucalyptus > Eucalyptus rudis. The sequence continues at coordinate 17,980,224 of JAHMTN010000001.1, read as the reverse complement.
CGGCGAGGGCTGCGAGCCCTCGCCGGATTGTGGCGAGGGCCGCGACCCTCGCCGCCTCCCCGCCGCCGCCGGGATGGGCCGGCGACGGAGTGGGGAGGGTCGGCCGGGGTCACCAGGCCCTAGCCAGGGGCCGGCGACCCCTGCCGACCCTCCCCCCTCCGTCGCCGGCCCTTCCCGGCGATGGTGGGGAGGCGGCGGCGGCGAGGGCTCAGCCCTCAGCCGCTCGTTCGAACTCCCCCCTCCCCCCCTTTTTTTTTAATTTTCTTATTTTTTTAAATTTTTTTAAATTTTTTAAAATTAAAATTTTTAAAATTTTTTTATTTTTAAATTTTTTAAATTTTTTAAAATTAAAATTTTTAGAATTTTTTTATTTTTAAAATTTTTATGCTGATTTGGAGCTCCGGCGAGCCACGTAGGCAAAAAATAATAATAAAATATTGCCACGTAGGATTTCCGGCAAGGGTCGCCGGAGGTGGCACTTAAGGGCGCGTTTGGCTGCACCCTGTTTCTGTTCCCAGGAACAAAAATTTCTGTTTTTTTGTTCCTGGGAACAAAAAAGGAACAGAAACGCGTTTGTGTGCGTTTCTGTTCCTTTTTTGTTCTTTTGTTCCCAGGAACAAAAAAGAAACAGAAACAAGAAACAAAAAAAACTTGTTTCTTGTTTCTGAAACACAAATCAGAAACAAAAAAGGAACAAAATTGTGTTCCTTTCTTATTTCTTGGATAGTGCTCGAACAGGGCCTCTTCTCCCCCCCGCGACGAGCTTCCTCCTGCGACCTGCGACAAGCGACGAGCGACGGGCGAAGAGCTTCTCCTCCGGCGACCGACAGCCGCTGCTCCTTCACCAGGTGAACCTGCTCACTGCTCCTCCTTCACTGCTCCTCCTTCACCGATGTCTAACGGGGCCGTCGCAGATCTGGGCGATGGCTGTCGGAGCTCGAGCGTGAGGGTTCGCTCGAGCCAGCGCTTGCCCAGATCTGCGAGATGCTTGCTCGAGCGAGTCTCACAGATCTGGGCGAGATGCTCGCCTAGATCTAGGGCACCGTTGCTCGCCAGATCTGCGGCAGCGGCTCGTTTGCTCGCTCGAGATCTGGACGAGCATGCTCGCCCAGATCTGGTGAGCAACGGTGACCTAGATCAAGAGTTTGCAAGCGAGCCCTGCTCTGCTCGCTCGCTTGCTTCTCTGCTCGAGTTGCTCACGCTCAACCCAATAAACCGAAAAGTAGAACCATTAAGATTAACCAAACCGGCAAAGGCCAACCCTATTTCTAATTCTCTCCTGTCTCCTCTCGTCTTCAAGGTGCGACGACGACGACGACGGCGACTGTGACTGCGACGGCGACAGGGACGGCAACGGTGGCAAGGACGGCGACGGCAACGGCAACAAGGATGGCGACCGATCGAGGGACCGGTTAACCACACAATGCTCACATGGTTTGCTTTTGCATCCTCTTTTTCCTACAAAATGGCGATGACTGGACATTTTCTGACGTGCATAACCATCTTCGCATTGTTTTAGTGTGATCATACAGCATAACATCACTTCTTCTATCCCGAATGTCGGGTTGCAGGTATTAGTTACATTCATGATCTTCTCTTTCGGTATGCTGTGAACTGCTTGACATTAGATGACTTTTTTGTTTTTGTTTTTCCCCCCATTTGTTCATGTTTGGAAAGCTGAATAGCATTATCTGATTTCGTGTCCACTTCTTCTGAGTTTGACAGAGTCGTTCCGTTGGAGCTTGACAGATTTGTGCTTCCACGGCCCTGAGATTAGCTCAGATCTTCATTTTGCTGATTCACAGACCAAAGTGGAGAGCGTGGTTTATTCAGATGGCAGTTTGAGATCCAGGAATAGGAACCTAGGCCAGCTATCTTTCTATGATGCAATGCTGCCAAATCCAAGTACATACTCAGATATACACCTTATTATTAAGGGGAGTCATCTAGATTGATAATGGTGTAATTTGATTTGATAACCTAGAGTCTTATCATTTCCAGATTTGCTTTTGGACACTATCTAGATGAAACACGACAGATTAGGTGATTTTTAGCGATGATATCAGCAGAGAAGTGTTTTTATATCCATGCATTTGCTGATTATCCTAACAGAGAGATTCAGAAATTGGTATGAACAGTTCTTGGTGAAGTTAATCTTTGGTCAATTCGATAGCAAAGAACTGTTCAATTGACCCTCCCAAGCTTTTCCATTCTACGTAACAGCAACATTCACTGGTTTTTGAGTCTAAATATGCTTCATCGATTCTTAATTTCATATATATTTACTGTGAATTTTGACTGTTCCCTGCTATCTATGTAATGATTATGATGGGTTTCCCATCTCAGATTTGGGTAATAGCATCGATGATGGTAACTGAATTGCAAATGTTCCTTACCATAAGCCAATTTTGCCTAAAGCACATGTGGAGTTGCTAATTTCTGATATGTTCCTAGGCGGTCTTGCAGGAAATGAGCATCTGGGTGGGAAGATGGAGGTACCAGGAGCCTATGGTCTGTATTATTCTGCGGAAGACTTCGGCATGAGTGGATGATGCTGATCGGTGCCACGGATCTGCCGTCCCCCCTCTTTTCTTCCATATAGCATAACTTGCTTGCCATGCTAATGCTGATGCTGATGTTTAGCTTTTGCCGCTTGCGGCATCATAGCTTGGTCGGAGCCTAATCTTGTAGAGTTGGATGGTCGGTTTGCTTTTTGTGAAGGAACTGATTTTACTGAGGATCATACGCTAGTTTGACTAGTTTGTTTGGATTTTTGATGGACTAGTGTTGCACAAATTTGTTTACAGGAGCGGGATGAGCGTTGTATATTCTATTCAAATCACTCTGGCTCTTGCAATTTCAGAATGCGAGCATTTAGATAGACCGTGGAGTTAGGCCCGTTTTTTCCTTCTGTCCTAGTGGCTTACCTACTGTTGGAGAAGAATCTGGGAAACTTTGTGTTGGGGAAAGTAATTATTATTTTCTCGTCGAACTTCTTAAAGCTAAAAAAGGTAATTCAATCATAGAAATTACAGAAGAAAAAGTTCCAATTCACTATTAGTCACAACATGTTTTAAATAATTTGGCGTTCGATACTAATTTATGTTGAATTTTGAATTCAACGATGAATGGGAATAGATAAAGTGTATGAGTAGTGTGTGACATTATATTAAATAGCCTGAGCTCATCCAACTAAAATGACCTTTCTTTATACAAGAAAGGATGCATCCGAGAATGTGTAACACGAAAACATTGCACTTGTAAGCAGTAGTTTGTTACTTAAGCTGCAATAACCGTGCCTCGTTCTCACATCTCACTTAAAGGTAGCGATTTAACTTTACGTACAGTAATTAATTCATAGAGTTCATAACATGAAAATATAGCTGCTTGTTAAATGCCAAATAATAGTGCAGTAAAACACCCTCAAATTGTCCATCCATGATGGTGTCATTCGAGAAATTAGGAAGTAACAACTTTTCTCACGTAGTAATTTACTTTTAAGGTCTTGCATGATCCAATATCCGGTGAAAAATCGTGAGCAACCTAAATTTGTGGTAAATCTTTGGTGATCATGACATTTCTTCACTCACCATGAACAAAATGAAATTAATGAGCATTTCATAAGAATGAGAATTCAATATCAAATTTAAATTTTATTAAAAAAAAGCATTTTTTGAAAAATTTAAAACATAAATTTTGTACAGTTTACCAAACGTGTTTCTGTTCTTTTTTTATTCTAGGAACAGAAATTGAGTACAGTTACCAAACGTGTTTCTGTTATTTTTTTATTTCAAGAACAGTTTTTTTTTACACTTACCAAACACGTTCTTTTGTTCAAAAACTGTTCCCCGGAACAGAAACACTTTTTTTTTATTTCTGTTCCCTGGAACAATTTTTAAACAGAAACGTTACCAAACGCGGCCTAAGTGTCCCACTCGAAAAAAAAAGTGGCACTTAAGTGTACCGTTTTGAAGTTATTGCACTTAAGTGTCCCGGCGTGCCAAGTTATGGCACTTGTGGTGGACTTCTGCCTGAAATTGATGATTTGAGGAATGGGTGATGTGGTGATCAAATTGAAAGCTAAAATTGAAAATTAAACCATGGCATGATATGCATGATGATAGGCATGATGATGATGATGATAATGATGATGATATATGATATGCATGATGATGAGGATGATGATGATGATATGTGATTTGAAATAATGATGATCACCCATGGCATGACATGCATGATATGCATGATGATGATAATGATGATGATATATGATATGCATGATGATGATGATGATGATGATGATGATGATGATGATGATGATGATATGTGATGTGTAATAATGATGATCACCCATGGCATGACATGCATGGTATACACGATGATGATAATGATGATGATATATGATATGGCACGATGACATGTGTAATGTGATGATGTCATGATGATGATGACATGTATGATATAATTGATGCCATGACGATAATGACATGTGTGATGTGGTGATGTCATAATGATGATGAAATGTATGATATAATGGTGCCATGATGATGATGACACGTATGATATGATGATGCAATGTTAGTATGCGCATAGCTTCAAGGTAAGTAACACTTGCAATACATGTATGATTTGCATGATGCATTGAGTTGTTATTGGATTTCTTTACCTGCTGAGTGGTTGTACTCACCTATTTTGGGGACCAACATTTCAGATTAGCAGTATGTCGCTTCCTGCTGTCATGCGGGGTGTATTTTACGGGTTACCGTCCGACGTCGAGGTAAAGTGTGAGAAGTATAGCTGTCCTTCTGTGCCTGGATTGACATACATATGTGTGCGCTGTTTTGTCTCGTACGACATAGGCTCGGCTAGGGGCCCGATTGTCCAGGAGTTTGTCTCCGTCCACGTTCGCCACGATGGGGTGATGAGAGGGATGCTGCCACCGCCGCCACCTGACGCACCGGACTGGGTGTGATGCCTGTGCGTGACGAGTAGGGGCTGTTTCTTTTTGGATAGATAGCCGACACTTATGATGGGAGTAGTACACGTGAGATGTAGAGGGTCGAGGATTCTTTTTTGAGGTTTTAGGCTGGACATGGCTGAGTCCTAACTTTTCCTTTTGATGTATCGACCCAAAAGAAGTCCCATCTTGAAAATATATGTAAATAAAGTGTCATGGCTTGTCTATAAAATCATGATGATTAGCAGTGTGTATTTGTATCATGGTTGGTAGGGGGAGAGATTGTGATGTTTTAATTTGCTTCCGCTAATGAGTCGCGCTGGGACCGTTTTGTATAAAAAAAAATGTGTCTATGAATTACGACACTTCTTCTAAGGAGAAAGGTAATAAGGTGTAACATTGGCGCTGGTGGCGACCTACGAAGGGTTCGGGGTGCCAGAATTCTACCCATGGATACAGGGCATCTGGACTCACCCCAAGGTGAAGATCAACATCTTAGCTCAAAACATCCACAGTATGAACCGATGGCTTATAGATATATTAGCAGGTGGAGCCAACGTACCGGATTTGGAGACAATAGCAGCCCTTCTTTGGCAAATTTGGCAAGCGTGAAATCACTTCATCTTCCACCGCCAACACACAAAACCTGAACAGATTGTAGATTTGGCACTAACCAATGCAGAGCTCACTCGTCGAACACAACAGAAGGAGCCGTATACAAGACAATCGTTGATGCACACCTCTCGAATGTGGACTCCCCCGTAACCAGGAACAATCAAAGTAAATATTGATGGGGCTTCCCCTTTAGCATGTCACATGGGCTACATCGCAGGTGTTTGTAGAAATCATGAAGGGACTTTGATCGCTGAATTCTGCCACACCGTTCCTGCCTCATCCCCACTGCAAACGGAGATCCGAGCCCTAAATTACACTCTCAATATCTATTGCAGAAAGGAATGGCAGACGATGACCTGCAGCTTGAATCTGATTGCTTGGTGATGGTAGAGACGGTAAACGATTGCTGGTTGCTGCCATGGGAATGTCGAACTCTGTTTGCGGAGAGCACCGATCTGCTGTCCTGATTTTCCCATCTGCACATCTCTCACTGTAGACGTGAAGAAAACACAATAGTCGACTAGGTTGCCAAGGCCCGTGGTTGTGGCTCTCTGAGTTCAAACTGGGCTTTCTCTCCTCCACAGATTATCTTGGATATGCTATGTACCGATGCCCTAAATATGGGTTGTAATGTTTCCCCTATGTGAATGAAATGCTAGTATTTTCTGACAAAAAAAAAGAGAGAGCTAAAGCCTTGGGTACTGCAACTAAATTGACCGTGAATTTCAATTGCACCAAGGACAATTTTCAGCTAAAAATTATGAGTTGGAAGCAGGCAAGATGCTGGAGTTTCTGCAGCAACTTCGTTGACCATCCAAGAGGGAATAAAAGAGGAATGGTGGGACTGGTGGGACTTTTGTGGGGCCCTCCTTCACTTAGTCCCCTTCTAAAGACCTTCAGTTTCAAGTGAAACCAGATAGCCAAAGAAAGAAGTGACTAATAGTGACAACAAAGAGTGAGGGAGTGACCGTGAGATAAGAGAAGGAAACCGTGAGTAAAGGGTGTGTTGCCGTGAGCTTTGTTGAGCGCGTTCGCCTATCTTTCTCATCATTCAAGGTAGGAGTCATTCTATTCTTGTTTCTCCTTGTTTTTGTATCATCATTATGTTCCTCGAGTACGAACCCAATGTTGTTGCCAAATCCTGTTCGCTGGTTCCACCTTTTTGTGGGTCCTAGTTAGCACATAAAAAAAAGAGAGTAAAAATCAAAAAATAAAAGAAAGAGAGGTATTGTTGCTTTGTGCGAGATATCAAGGGCTATGAGTTGATAGGTTTTGTTCGTTGAGAATCTCCTTCGAATTCTCCAATCTCGATTAGTGTTTTTCTGCTTCATTTATATTAATCTACTTTTATGGTGAGAAAATACAACCGTATTGTTAATGTTGAGCCTCTAGTATATAACTAGAGATTGATACTTTATGTATGCTATTATTCTTAATGATTAGCAGAAGTTTATGGGCGGTTCATGGATTTTTTCGCATTGGGTTTCCATGTAAAACCTTAATGTTTTTGTTTGCATTATATTTACTTATTGCAAGGTTGTATTGGCTATTTATTGTTGAGGTTAAGTTGATTTTGGTTGGTTTAGTTTTGGGAAAGATATTGATCTTGGATGGAGTTTAGTTATTAGTAAATTGTTGCCCTGGTTCTCCCCAACAAATATGATGGCTTGCCTTGCCCTGGCAAGCCTATCACCTTGGTCTATTGGTTGATCCACTTGGCCATGGTGTTGATTGTGTGTTGTTTCATCTTTAGATCATGCAATTACTTTGTTTAAAGTCACTTGTCATGCCTTGAACCCCTTATCCAAACTTTGGCCATGAGTTTGCCTCGCCGATTTGCTTGTTGCTTCCTCTTTTTTCTTTTTTATCATCTTTACTTATTTTTATGTGGATGCACATTACTATTAGAATGGAGCTTTAGGCCTTCGTTTAGATGTTGTTTTGGTTGTCCATATTTGTATCTCAATATAGGAGCACGTTATAGCTGATGCATTGACTAGATTTGCTTGATTTTGAAGGGTTATGTTGAGTTTTAACTTTCAATTAAAGATAAGGATATTTTAGACTGTGCATTTTTGTTTTAGGATTTTTTGAAGGGAGACTATAAAATGAACGTGTTTAATAACATATCAAAAACACTAACCTCCATATTATTTTTTGTTTTGTTTTTTCTTATCTTCTTGTTAGATCTTTAAATCTTGCGGCTCACCAAGTGGTTTTAGAGCTTTTGGGTTGTACTCTCATACTCTTTATTAAAGATAGTGAAATCCCCCTCTCTCTATGTGACATTTCCCATTTTGGGTTCCCATGTAAATTTTGTATCTCATGTGATTTTGATTTACTTTCATCATTTGCTACTTGTGCTTGGATTGGTGCATCTTTTGGCCTTTTTTTTTTTTGGCAACAACTTGGTATTAGAGTGAAGGAATTTCAATCTTTTTTTTTTTTTTGTTCAAGATGACATCTATCAAGTTTGAAGTGGCATCCTTCAATGGCCAAAATTTTTTTGAGCTATGAAGGATCAATATGAATGCGTTATTGCATTCGGAAGGTTCAGTTAGAGTCTTGTATAGCAATTATCTCGATGATATGACTACGGCTGAGATCAAGGAGATGGAAGAGAGGGAGCATAGCACCATCCAATTGTCGTTGTCCGGTAAGGTGTTTCGTGAAGCTACTGATGAAGAAACAACTTTGGGATTGTGGAATAAATTTGAGAGCCTTTATATGGAAAAATCTCTTATGACAAGATTATTTTTAAAGTGGCTTTTAAAGCAGCATCTTTACGCACTAAAGGTGTAAAAATGTACTCCTATCCAATAATATCTAGATGAATTTAATAAGATTGTTATGGATATAAAAAATCTAGATTTGAAGTTAGATGATGAAGATGAAGTTTTAATTGTGTTATTATGCTCACTATCGAGCGGGACATTGACGCGGGGAAGGGCGGATCGACGGCGGTGCGACTCTGGGTCGTCGGTGGCTCAACAGTTGGCGCGGTCGAGCAGGGGGTCGCCGGGGAGGAAGACGAACAATCTTCCTCCTCTTTTTTTTTTTGTTTTTTATTTTTTTTCTCCCTCACCTCACTCATTTTTCACCTTTTTTCTTTTTGTGTTCTTTTTTCACTCAACGGAAAGAACCCTAAAAAACCGAAGGAAAGAAAAGAATCCTCCAATGTGGCCGTATATTCAATGTGTGGCCCCTTTGTCATACGTGCACAACACATTATATAAGAGAGGGAATTAAATTTTGGTGACATGTTTCACTTCCAATTTTGCTTGTGCATAATCCCATAAATATATCCTTGCACTCTGGGCAATATTCCCTTTTGTTTTTTCAAATATTCCATCCAAAAATTTCTTTTCTACCCAAGAATATACCCATTGGTATATATTACCTAAATATGTGAAAAATCCTATTTGAATATGAATATGCTTGCCATCGGTCCAATGCTAAATACAAAAAATGCAAATTAAAAAATAAATGCACCTAAAACTATATGTTATGCAATTAACTACTTTTTTCAAGGATAAAATTAACCCATAATTTTAATATGACAAATGACTAAACATGTTGCCAAAATTTAGGTGTCAACAGACACGGAGTGCTTCTATAACCCGGAGTCTTTCTCACTTCTTATGACGCGAAGTGCTTCTGTAACCTGGTGTCTTTCTCCCTTCTTATAACACGAAGTGCTTCTGTAGCTTGTAGTCTTTCTCTCTTCTTATGACATAGTAAGCTTCTGTAGCCCGAGGTCTTCCTTCTTCTTATGACACGGCGTGCTTTTGTAGACTGGAGTCTTTCATTCTTCTTATGGTAAGACGCACTTTCATAACTTTGAGTTCTTTTTGTCGACTTGGCATATGCCTATGCACCCAAAAACTCTCTCCCACTGAAATAATATAGGTGTCTTCTGTCTTTGAATGCAACCTCTTCGAGGCTATATTCAAAGAGGCGCAGTTGTTGACACCTATTTTTAAACAAGGAAATTTTTTTAAAAAAAGCAACAAAATTAATTAATTAATTAATTAAAAAAAAAAAAGAGCTTAAGCGAGTCGGGTCGGGCCGGATCTGGCTTTGACCCGACCCACCCCTATTCCTTTCTTCTTCCCCCTGCGTGGGCCTGGGCCTGGCCTTTTTCTCCCTCGCGTGGCCCACCATCTTGGCCCACCACGGCTGGTTGTCCCCCTCTAGCTTGTCTCCACGCCCAAACCTGCAAAAAGAAATGCAGAAGACAAAGGAGTAGGAGGATCAGCAGCGACAGAGCGGTCGGCGTGATCCGCGGGTTGGGGGGCAGCTGGCACGGCAAGGGGTCTTCACGCGATGACCTGCAGAAGAAAAGGGGAGAAGAGAAGACAAAGAAGGAGGAGCGACAGAGAGACAAAGAGAATCGGGAAGGGAGAGATATCCGAGAGAGTGAAGTCGAAAGGGCGTTTTGGTTGCCATCGGTCGTCCGTTCGTGAGTTGCTGTCCATCGCAACTCTTCTCATTGAACTAAGTAGGTCTTCTCTGCTCATGTATGCTCCATTTTTGTAGGGCGTCAGATTGGAACTCGTGGCTGACCAATTCAAGCGAGCTTCGGTCCCATTGAGCCTCCATTGATGTTTTTGTGCATGCTAGTATGCTCATGTAGAAGCCTAAGCTTGATTTGAGTTTCGATCGAGGGAAAACCTTCTCGTTTCATTAGTGTAGACCATGTGTTTGACAAAATGCCTTAAAGACAACCGAAGAGTAGCCTGCGTTTTAATGCCGGACCGACTCATTTTTGCCCCCCGTGCTTACTGAATCCTTGTTGCCTTGCCTTTATTCATTGTGTTTTTGAGCAGTTTGTGCGAGATATTTGCATATATTTCAATCGATGAAACTTTCTCATTGCATCGGAAATGGGTTAGTGGTCCCTGGAATAGGTAGCCGGTGATGGCCGGCGCTGGCCGAGGGGGATGGCTGGTGTGCGGCGGTGGTCCGGCGGCCGACGCCAGTTGCTCCGGCTAGCGTTGATGTATGGTGTAGAAAGAGGAGGCTTCGGGCGGAGAAGGAAGCGTGTGGAGAAGAAGACCAGAAAAAAGGGGAAGAGAAAAATAAAAGGAGAAGAAAAGAAAAAGAAATAAAATGGGTAATGAAAAGAAATATAAAAAAGAGACAAAAGGGATGAAAAGACATTGGAGGGAGACGTTGGGTGGAGAAGGCGTGAAAGAGAAGATGGTGCAGGGATAAGACAAAATGACAAAAAAAAATTAAAAATTAATATTGGTATAAAAACGAAAAAGAAAAAATAAGAGTTTTATGAAATAGGTTTTGTCCATCTTAGGTTGTGTTCGGGTTGTTGGACTGTGCTAACGGGTCGAATTGGGTTTACCTGGTCACAATCCATTTTCTCGAATATAATAATATTAAATATTAAAATATATTAAAAATTCAAAAATTCAAAAAAAATAAAATTTTTAAAATTTTTAAAATCTAAAAAATGTATGGTTTGGTTGGGAATGATCATGTCTTGCCTTCTTAGTGTAATTGGACATTTATTTGCTTGCACATTAATTATGTCGCATGTTTAATTTACATGTTTAATTATGTTTGTGATTGCTAAATTGCATGCGCTAATTTTACTGCAATTAGAAGCTTGGTTGCTATTTGTCACTTTAATGATTATGTTCCGGCATGATCACCTCACATGTTAGTAGATATGTATAAAATCAATCCAAACGACCTAACAAAAACCTTTCTTTTTTTTTAAATGAACAAGATTAGGTACCAAAATGGTGCTAATTAATTAATTAGTGTAATCAAGTCACCGACCCTAGATTCTTTGGTTGTGTAGGAAGTGTGGCAGGCTCCCGTGCTTTACTTGGTTTCTAGCCGATCCCAATAGGCTAGTGGTGCCTCCTTTTTGCAAAACTCTTAATAATACCCCAATGTCGCATGAGGTATGAGCTTAGGAGAGCCTGCGCCTAATCATGAGCTATAAGCCAATCCTTTACGCAATACTCTTAAACCTATTCCTTTCCCCGAGGGGTAGGTTGCGACATTAGTGATGTTGTATTCGGTATTCGATGCTTTGTACTATGACTTGTATTGTACGCTAAACGCGTTGATCCTACTTGTCTAAATCCTAAGGTGAATCTCCATATCAAGAGATCTATGGACTCCACATGAATTGCCCGATTTGCCTTGCTTTAAGGCCAACATTATTTATTTTTATTTTTTCGGTTGGAAAAGCCATCATTATTTTATTCAATTAGTACGAGCCAAATATGAAAAAATTTATCAGTAGAAATGAATGTAGCACGATGTTGATGAACTTAATCGGGATGCAACTTAACATGGTTGCAACTTAATCTTTGCATGGACATGTTGAGAGGGGATGGCAAAATTATCATTTTAAGCCAATAGTAGACAGCCTGCCAAATTTGACCAAGGCCCAACAAATTCATGCCAATTACTAAATCAAGTTGCCTGGGCCCTAGGCAATGACCTTGCTTGGACGTAGTAGAATTGGGCCACAATTTTTGTGATATTTTGACATATTATTTATTTAATTTTTAATTTTCTTGAGACTTCTTCACTAGTTTGATGAATGGCGACAGTGATGACGATGATAGGGATAAGCCAAAACATCCAACATATATTTTCTTTTTTTTTTTCCTTATCGATATGAATATGAGTTTGCTTTCAAAGATTTGGACTTTTGCTCGAACACAAGTTGAGACTGTTGAACTTGAGAGGCTATAGAAATTCCAAAGACATTGAAAAATAGAAATTTAAGTAGTTTGGACTTTCATAATGACTAAGAATGCGGCTATTCTACATCAGATACAATGTTTTGGAATTTGCATTGCGTGGTCAAAATCCAATAATATCATAGGCCCAAAAAGTTCCAACAAAGTTCTAAGAGGCCTAACAGCGTATGTATCCTTTATTCATCAGAAGTAGAGGCGTGCACACATGAAATACTCCACGACCCAAAAAAAGAAAGAAAAGGGAACCTCCTAGTATCACGTATCAAATAAAACACGAGCCAACATAATAAGGATTTGCCAATACTATAAGCTTTTTTCAAGTGCTAGAGTGGGAGATCATCACTTCGAGCTACTTGTTTTCCTCTCGCCAAATCTGTCACAAGAGCATCAACATCCCACTTCGTCAGCTCCTTCCAGGTGGATAGATCAGGTAAGCGTAACAAGGGACTACAGTGTTCGATGTAAAGACTTTTCAATGATTCTAGTCTGTCGATACCTCGAATTTCAACCAATCTCAAACAATCCCATACTTTAACGTCCTCAAGATTCTTGAAGTTAGATAAGTTGGAAAGGTCCACAACTTCAAGAAATCTGCAATTGGTAATTGTAAATATCCTCAAATCAGAGGGTAGCTGTCCAACACATTGCAGGTTGTTGCAGTTCTCAAGTTCAAGTTCTTTCAGACAGCAAAAGCAACCCAAATATGAGCTTCTGGTGATAATTGAAAGTTCTAACTTACAATATGGGCCGGACATGAAACTTTTTGGAATCATGGCACAGATGGGGTATGTAAGGGGAAAACATAATTCCAGATTTCTTAAATTCACTAAGTTGGAGATCTCTGGAGCTTTTTCCGAGACTGTTGAGGACAGACATAGACTTACCAAACTCTCTGGAAGCTTTGGTATATTCTCCATACGAGTTTCTGTTAATTTCAAAATCTGCAAGTATGATAGTCCCACAATATCACTAGGAATCACTTCTAGTTGCCGACAACCCTCTCCATAAATTTCCTCAAGTTTCTCCATCATCCCAATGACATTAGGTAACTTTTGCATGCAACTGCCGCCAATCTTCAACACTTTCAAGCTCTTTAGATTGACAATGCTATTTGGCAACTCGACAATGTTTGTGCATGAGACATCCAACTCAACTAAATATTTCAGCATTCCGATCGAGTCAGAAAGTTTCGTAAGCATTTGACATCCACTTAGAATTAATTTTTCTAAGGATAACAATGTAGAGAACTCAGGAGTTTCTTTCAATATTTTGCAGCATGATAGATCAAGTACCTTCAATCTTGTAGCCACCTGTCAAATGATTAGATATATCCAACGAATTTAATTTATATTAGTTTTGCAGGACATAAGCAAATATATAACTAAGCAAGCATTCAACAAAAGTAACTTTATAAATACTCTATACATGCATTCTTATAAGCCAAAACCACTCTTCGTCATCCTTCATTTCTTCCAATGTTGTCCCTAACAACCAATAAAAGAACATGGATCTATTTCTAAATTACCTCAGTATCGAATAATAAAAGTTAGATTATAACCAACATTACTCCGATAAAACGATAACATATAGAATGTTATGGGAAAACATAATTTCATATTTTTTAGACTTACTAAATTTGAAATCTCCAAACCTTTTGCCAAACTCTGTGAAAACTTCGGTACAACCTCCACACGAGTTTCTATTAATTTTCAAAATTGCAAGGATCTTAGTCCCACAATATCACTAGGAATCACTTCTAGCTGCAGGCAACCCTCTTCATAAATTTCCTCAAATTTCTCCATCATCCCATAGGCATCAAGTAACTTTTGCATGCAACTACTGTCAATCTTTAACAATTTCAAGCTATTTAAATCGATAATGCTATTTGGCAATTCTACAATACTCGTGCATGAGACCTCCAACTCAACTAAATATTTCAACATTCGGATCGAGTCGGAAAGTTTCGTCACCATTTCACACCCCTTTAGAATTAATTTTTCTAAGGATAAAAATGCAAATAGCTCAAGAGTTTCTTTCAACATTCTGTAGTACGACATATTAATGACCTTCAATCTTGTAACCACCTATCAAAAGATTATGTTATATCCAACGAGTTTAATTTTTATTAGTTTTGCGGAACATGAGAAAAGATATCGACTAAGCAAGTATTCCATGAAAGTAACTTTATAAATACTCTGTACATGCATTCCAAACTAAAGCCAAGACCATTAAACGTCACCCTTCATTTCTTTCAATGTTCTTCCTAACAACTAATAAAAGAATATGGATCTATTTTTAAATTACCCCATCATCGAATAAAAAATAGACAGATTATACCCGACACTGCTCTCATAAACGATAACATCTACAATTTTATGGGAAAACATAATTTTAGATTTTTTAAACTCACTAAATTGGAGATCTCCCAATCTTTTTTTGAAACATGTGAGGATAGACAGACTTACCAAACTCTGTGGAAGCTTCGGTATATTCTCCACACGAGTTTCCGTTAATTGCAAAATTTGCAAGGATGGTAGTCCCACAATATCACTAGGAATCACCTCTAGCTGCCGGCAACCTACTCCATAAATTTTCTCAAGTTTCTCCATCATCCCAATGCAATCAGGTAACTTTTGTATGCCAGTACCGTTAACCCTCAGCACTTTCAAGTTCTTTAGATGGACAATGCTATTTGGCAACTCTACAATGTTTGTGCGTGAGACATCCAACTCAACTAAATATTCCAGCATTCCGATTGAGTCGGAAAGTTTTGTAAGCATTGTACACCCCTTTAGAACTAATTCTTCTAAGGATAAAAATGCAGCGAGCTTAAGAGTTTCTTTCAACATTTCGCAATCCGACAGATAAAGGACCTTCAATCTTGTAGTTGCCTGTCAAATGATTAGATATATCTAGTGAGTTTAATTTAGATTAGTTTTGCTGGACATAAGCAAATATATCGACTAAGCAAGCATTCAACAAAAGTAACTTTATAAATATTCTCTACATGCATTCCTAACTTAAGCCAAAATTACTCTTCTTCACCCTTCATTTCTTCCAACATTGTCCCCATCAATCGATAAAAGAACACGCATATTTTTCGGAAGTATCCCGACATTGAATAATAAAAAGACATAATATAACAAACACTATTCTTATAAATTGTAACTTCTAGAATGTTATGGGAAAACATAATTTTGGATTTTTTAGACTCACTAAATTGGAGATCTACGAATCTTTTTCAAAAACCAATGAGCATAAAAATAGACTTACCAAACTCTCTGGATGCTTCGGTACATTAACCCCACGAGTTTTAACTAATTTCTGCTTTCGGAAGTTCTGTACTTCCGAAATACCATTAGAAGTAGCTTCCAGCTGCCGGCAACCTACTCCATAAATTTCCTCAAGTTTCTCCATCTTCTCAATGACATCAGGTAACTTTTGCATGCAACTACCGTTAATATTCAACACTTTCAAGCTCTTTAGATTGACAATGCTACTTGGCAATTCTACAATGCTTGTGCCTGAGACATCCAACTCAACTAAATATTTCAGCATTCCGATCGAGTCGGAAAGTTTTGTAAGCATTTCACACCCCTTTAGAATTAAATTTTCTAAGGATAAAAATGCAGATAGCTCAGGAGCTTCTTTCAACATTCTGCATTGCGATAGATCAAGAACCTTCAATCTTGTAGCCACCTGTCAAATGATTAGATATATCCAACGAGTTTAATTTATATTAGTTTTGAGGACATAAGTAAACATATTGACTAAGCAAGCATCAACAAAAGTAACTTTATAAATACTCTATACATACTGCTCTAAAAAATGATAAAATCTACAATGTTTTTGGAAAACATAATTTCAGATTTTTAAAAATAACTAAATTGGAGGTCTCCAAATCTTTTTTCTCAAACATGCGAGGGTAGACAGACTTACAAAACTACGAAACTCTGTGGAAGATTCAATACATTCACCACACGAGTTTCTACTAATTTCAAAATCCGCAAGGATCTTAATCCCACAATATTACTAAGAATCACTTCTAGTTACCTGCAACGCGCTCCATAAATTTTCACAAGTTTCTCCATCATCCCATAGGCGTCAAGTAACTTTTGCATGCAACTACCCTCAATCTTGAACAATTTCAAGCTCTTTAAATTCGCAAAGCGATTTGGCAACTCTACAATACTTGTGCGTGAGACCTCAATCTCAATTAAATATTTCAACATTCGGATCGAGTCGGAAACTTTCGTCACCATTTCACACCCCTTTAGAATTAATTTTTCTACGGATAAAAATGCAAAGAGCTCAAAAGTTTCTTTCAACTCTCTGCAGTACAACAAATCAATGACCTTCAATCTTGTAAACACCTAACAAATGATTATGTTATATCCAAGGAGTTTAAGTTTTATTAGTTTTGCGGAGCATGAGCAACCATAGCGACTAAGCAAGTATTCCATGAAAGTAACTTTATAAATACTCTTTACATACATTCCAAACTTAAGCCAAAACCATTCATCGTCGCCCTTCATTTCTTTCAATGTTGTCCCCAACAAATAAAAGAACACAGATCTATTTTTAAATAACCCCGACATCAAATAATAAATCAACAGATTATAGTCGACACTGCTCTCATAAACGATAACATCTACAATTTTATGGGAAAACATAATTTCAGATTTTTTAAACTCACTAAATTGGAGATCTCCCAATCTTTTTTTGAAACATGTGAGGATAGACAGACTTACCAAACTCCGTGGAAGCTTCGGTATATTCTCCACACGAGTTTCCGTTAATTGCAAAATTTGCAAGGATGGCAGTCCCACAATATCAGTAGGAATCACTTCTAGCTGCTGGCAACCTAGTCCATAAATTTTCTCAAGTTTCTCCATCATCCCAATGCAATCAGGTAACTTTTGTATGCCAGTACCGTTAATACTCAACACTTTCAAGCTCTTTAGATTGATAATGCTACTTGGCAATTCTACAATGCTTGTGCCTGAGACATCCAACTCAACTAAATATTTCAGCATTCCGATCGACTCGGAAAGTTTTGTAAGCATTTCACACCCCTTTAGAATTAATTTTTCTAAGGATAGAAATGCAGATAGCTCAGGAGTTTCTTTCAACATTCTGCATTGCGATAGATGAAGAACCTTCAATCTTGTAGCCACCTGTCAAATGATTAGATATGTCCAACGAGTTTAATTTATATTAGTTTTGCAGGACATAAGTAAACATATTGACTAAGCAAGCATAAACAAAAGTAACTTTATAAATACTCTATACATACTGCTCTCATAAATGATAAAATCTACAATGTTTTTGGAAAACATAATTTCAGATTTTTAAAAATCACTAAATTGGATGTCTCCAAATGTTTTTTCTCAAACATGCGAGGGTAGACAGACTTACAAAACTACGAAACTCAGTGGAAGATTCAGTACATTCACCACACGAGTTTCTACTAATTTCAAAATCCGCAGGGATCTTAATCCCACAATATTACTAAGAATGACTTCTAGCTACCTGCAACGCGCTCCATAAATTTTCACAAGTTTCTCCATCATCCCATAGGCGTCAAGTAACTTTTGCATGCAACTACCCTCAATCTTGAACAATTTCAAGCTCTTTAAATTCGCAAAGCAATTTGGCAACTCTACAATACTTGTACGTGAGACCTCAATCTCAATTAAATATTTCAACATTCGGATCGAGTCGGAAACTTTCGTCACCATTTCACACCCCTTTAGAATTAATTTTTCTACGGATAAAAATGCAAAGAGCTCAAAAGTTTCTTTCAACTCTCTGCAGTACAACAGATCAATGACCTTCAATCTTGTAACCACCTAACAAATGATTATGTTATATCCAACGAGTTTAATTTTTATTAGTTTTGCGGAGCATGAGCAACCATAGCGACTAAGCAAGTATTCCATGAAAGTAACTTTATAAATACTC
This sequence comes from Eucalyptus rudis, assembly GCA_019915205.1. Lineage (NCBI taxonomy): Eukaryota > Viridiplantae > Streptophyta > Magnoliopsida > Myrtales > Myrtaceae > Eucalyptus > Eucalyptus rudis. Next base: position 17,961,948 of record JAHMTN010000001.1, on the reverse strand, counting down.
TTTACATGCATTCCAAACTTAAGCCAGAACCATTCATCGTTGCCCTTCATTTCTTTCAATGTTGTCCCTAACAAATAAAAGAACACAGATCTATTTTTAAATCACCCCGACATCGAATCATAAATAAACAGATTATACGCGACATTGCTCTCATAAACGATAACATCTACAATTTTATGGGAAAACATAATTTCAGATTTTTTAAACTCACTGAATTGGAGATCTCCTAATCTTTTTTGGAAACATGTGAGGATAGACAGACTTACCAAACTCTGTGGAAGCTTCGGTATATTCTCCACACGAGTTTCCGTTAATTGCAAAATTTGCAAGGATGGTAGTCCCACAATATCACTAGGAATCACTTCTAGCTGCCGGCAACCTAGTCCATAAATTTTCTCAAGTTTCTCCATCATCCCAATGCAATCAGGTAACTTTTGTATGCTAGTATCGTTAACCCTCAACACTTTCAAGTTCTTGAGATGGACAATGCTATTTGGTAACTCTACAATTTTTGTGCGTGAGACATCCAACTCAACTAAATATTCCAGCATTCCGATTGAGTCGGAAAGTTTTGTAAGCATTGTACACCCCTTTAGAACTAAATCTTCTAAGGATAAAAATGCAGCGAGCTTAAGAGTTTCTTTCAACATTCCGCAATCCGATAGATAAAGGACCTTCAATCTTGTAGTTGCCTGTCAAATGATTAGATATATCTAGTGAGTTTAATTTATATTAGTTTTGCTGGACATAAGCAAATATATTGACTAAGCAAGCATTCAACAAAAGTAACTTTATAAATATTCTCTACATGCATTCCTAACTTAAGCCAAAATTACTCTTCGACACCCTTCATTTCTTCCAACATTGTCCCCATCAATCGATAAAAGAACACGCATATTTTTCGGAAGTATCCCGACATTGAATAATAAAAAGACATAATATAACAAACACTATTCTTATAAATTGTAACTTCTAGAATGTTATGGGAAAACATAATTTTGGATTTTTTAGACTCACTAAATTGGAGATCTACGAATCTTTTTCAAAAACCTATGAGCATAAAAATAGACTTACCAAACTCTCTGGACGCTTCGGTACAGTCTCCCCACGAGTTTTAAATAATTTCTGCTTTCGGAAGTTCTGCACTTCCGAAATACCATTAGAAGTAGCTTCCAGCTGCCGGCAACCTACTCCATAAATTTCCTCAAGTTTCTCCATCTTCTCAATGACATCAGGTAACTTTTGCATGCAACTACCGTTAATATTCAACACTTTCAAGCTCTTTAGATTGACAATGCTACTTGGCAATTCTACAATGCTTGTGCCTGAGACATCCAACTCAACTAAATATTTCAGCATTCCGATCGAGTCGGAAAGTTTTGTAAGCATTTCACACCCCTTTAGAATTAATTTTTCTAAGGATAAAAATGCAGATAGCTCAGGAGTTTCTTTCAACATTTTGCATTGCGATAGATCAAGAACCTTCAATCTTGTAACCACCTGTCAAATGATTAGATATATCTAGCGAGTTTAATTTATATTAGTTTTGCAGGACATACGTAAACATATTGACTAAGCAAGCATCAACAAAAGTAACTTTATAAATACTATATACATACTGCTCTCATAAACGATAAAATCTACAATGTTTTAGGAAAACATAATTTCATATTTTTAAAAATCATTAAATTGGAGGTCTCTAAATCTTTTTTCTCAAACATGCGAGGGTAGACAGACTTACGAAACTACGAAAGTCTGTGGAAGATTCAGTACATTCACCACATGAGTTTCTACTAATTTCAAAATCCGCAAGGATCTTAGTCCCACAATATCACTAAAAATCACTTCTAGCTACCTGCAACGCTCTCCATAAATTTTCACAAGTTTCTCCATCATCCCATAGGCGTCAAGTAACTTTTGCAAGCAACAACCCTCCATCTTGAACAATTTCACGATTTTTAAATTCGCAATGCTATTTGGCAACTCTACAATACTTGTGCGTGAGACCTCAATCTAAACAAAACATTTCAACATTCGGATCGAGTCAGAAACTTTCGTCACCATTTCACACCCCTTTAGAATTAATTTTTCCACGGATAAAAATGCAAAGAGCTCATGAGTTTCTTTCAACTCTCTGCAGTACAACAGATCAATGACCTTCAATCTTGTAACCACCTAAGAAATGATTATGTTATATCCAACGAGTTTAATTTTTATTAGTTTTGCGGAGCATGAGCAACCAGAGCGACTAAGCAAGTATTCCATGAAAGTAACTTTATAAATACTCTGTACATGCATTCCAAACTTAAGCCAAAACGATTCATCGTTGCCCTTCATTTCTTTCAATGTTGTCCCCAACAAATAAAAGAACACAGATTTATTTTTAAATCACCACGACATCGAATCATAAATAAACAGATTATACCCCACACTGCTCTCATAAACGATAACATCTACAATTTTATGGGAACACATAATTTCAGATTTTTTAAACTCACTAAATTGGAGATCTCCCAATCTTTTTTTGAAACATGTGAGGATAGACAGACTTACCAAACTCTGTGGAAGCTTCGGTATATTCTCCACACGAGTTTCTGTTAATTGCAAAATTTGCAAGGATGGTAGTCCCACAATATCACTAGGAATCACTTCTAGCTGCCGGCAACCTAGTCCATAAATTTTCTCAAGTTTCTCCATCATCCCAATGCAATCAGGTAACTTTTGTATGCCAGTACCGTTAACCCTCAACACTTTCAAGTTCTTTAGATGGACAATGCTATTTGGCAACTCTACAATGTTTGTGCGTGAGACATCCAACTCAACTAAATATTTCAGCATTCCGATCGACTCGGAAAGTTTTGTAAGCATTTCACACCCCTTTAGAATTAAATTTTCTAAGGATAAAAATGCAGATAGCTCAGGAGTTTCTTTCAACATTCTGCATTGCGATAGATCAAGAACCTTCAATCTTGTAGCCACCTGTCAAATGATTAGATATATCCAACAAGTTTAATTTATATTAGTTTTGCAAGACATAAGTAAACATGTTGACTAAGCGAGCATCAACAAAAGTAACTTTATAAATACTCTATACATATTGTTCTCATAAACGGTAAAATCTACAATGTTTTTGGAAAACATAATTTCAGATTTTTAAAAGTCACAAAATTGGAGGTCTCGAAATCTTTTTTCTCAAACATGCGAGGGTAGACAGACTTACGAAACTACCAAACTCTGTGGAAGATTCAGTACATTCACCACACGAGATTCTACTAATTTCAAAATCCGCAAGGATCTTAGTCCCACAATATCACTAAGAATCACTTCTAGCTACCTGCAACGCTCTCCATAAATTTTCACAAGTTTCTCCATCATCCCATAGGCGTCAAGTAACTTTTGCATGCAACTACCCTCAATCTTGAACAATTTCAGGCTTTTTAAATTCGCAATGCTATTTTGCAACTCTACAATACTTGTGCGTGAGACCTCAATCTAAACTAAACATTTCGACATTCGGATCGAGTCAGAAACTTTCGTCACCATTTCACACCCCTTTAGAATTAATTTTTCTACGGATAAAAATGCAAAGAGCTCAAAAGTTTCTTTCAACTCTCTACAGTACAACAGATCAATGACCTTCAATCTTGTAACCACCTAACAAATGATTATGTTATATCAAAGGAGTTTAATTTTTATTAGTTTTGCGGAGCATGAGCAACCATAGCGACTGAGCAAGTATTCCATGAAAGTAACTTTATAAATACTCTGTACATGCATTCCAAACTTAAGCCAAAACCACTCATCGTCGCGCTTCATTTCTTTCAATGTTGTCCCCAACAAATAAAAGAACACGGACCTATTTTTAAATTACCCTGACATCCAATAATAAATAAACAGATTATACCCGACACTGCTCTCATAAAGGCTAACATCTACAATTTTATGGGAAAACCTAATTTCAAATTTTTTAAACTCACTAAATTGGAGATCTCCCAATCTTTTTTTGAAACATGTGAGGATAGACAGACTTACCAAACTCTGTGGAAGCTTCGGTATATTCTCCACACGAGTTTCTGTTAATTGCAAAATTTGCAAGGATGGAAGTCCTACAATATCACTAGGAATCACTTCTAGTTGCCGGCAACCTAGTCCATAAATTTTCTCAAGTGTCTCCATCATCCCAATGCAATCAGGTAACTTTTGTATGCCGGTACCGTTAACCCTCAACACTTTCAAGTTCTTTAGATGGACAATGCTATCTGGCAACTCTACAATGTTTGTGCGTGAGACATCCAACTCAACTAAATATTCCAGCATTCCGATTGAGTCGGAAAGTTTTGTAAGCATTGTACACCCCTTTAGAACTAATTCTTCTAAGGATAAAAATGCAGCGAGCTTAAGAGTTTCTTTCAACATTCCGCAATCCGACAGATAAAGGACCTTCAATCTTGTAGTTGCCTGTCAAATGATTAGATATATCTAGTGAGTTTAATTTATATTAGTTTTGCTGGACATAAGCAAATATATTGACTAAGCAAGCATTCAACAAAAGTAACTTTATAAATATTCTTTACATGCATTCCTCACTTAAGCCAAAATTACTCTTTGTCACCCTTCATTTCTTCCAACATTGTCCCCATCAATCGATAAAAGAACACGCATCTTTTTCGGAAGTATCCCGACATTGAATAATAAAAAGACAGAATATAACAAACACTATTCTTATAAATTGTAACTTCTAGAATGTTATGGGAAAACATAATTTTGGATTTTTTAGACTCACTAAATTGGAGATCTAAGAATTTTTTTCAAAAACCTTTGAGCATAAAAATAGACTTACCAAACTCTCTGGACGCTTTGGTACATTCTCCCCACGAGTTTTAACTAATTTCTGCTTTCGGAAGTTCTGTACTTCCGAAATAACATTAGAAGTAGCTTCCAGCTGCCGGCAACCTACTCCATAAATTTCCTCAAGTTTCTCCATCTTCTCAATGACATCAGGTAACTTTTGCATGCAACTACCGTTAATATTCAACACTTTCAAGCTCTTTAGATTGACAATGCTACTTGGCAATTCTACAATGCTTGTGCCTGAGACATCCAACTCAACTAAATATTTCAGCATTCCGATCGAGTCAGAAAGTTTTGTAAGCATTTCACACCCCTTTAGAATTAATTTCTCTAAGGATAAAAATGCAGATAGCTCAGGAGTTTCTTTCAACATTCTGCATTGCGATAGATGAAGAACCTTCAATCTTGTAGCCACCTGTTAAATGATTAGATATGTCCAATGAGTTTAATTTATATTAGTTTTGCAGGACATAAGTAAATATATTGACTAAGCAAGCATTAACAAAAGTAACTTTACTAATACTCTATACATACTACTCTCGTAAACGATAAAATCTACAATGTTTTTGGAAAACATAATTTTAGATTTTTTAAAATCACTAAATTGGAGGTCTCCAAATCTTTTTTCTCAAACATGTGAGGGTAGACAGACTTACGAAACTACGAAACTCTTTGGAAGATTTAGTACATTCACCACACGAGTTTCTACTAATTTCAAAATCCGCAAGGATCTTAGTCCCACAGTATCACTAAGAATCACTTCTAGCTACTTGCAATGCTCTCCATAATTTTTCACAAGTTTCTCCATCATCCCATAGGCGTCAAGTAACTTTTGCATGCAACTACCCTCAATTGAACAATTTCAACCTCAATCTCAACTAAATATTTCAACATTCCGATCGAGTCGGAAACTTTCGTCACCATTCCACACCCCTTTAGAATTAATTTTTCCACGGATAAAAATGCAAAGAGCTCAAGAGTTTCTTTCAACTCTCTGCAGTACAACAGATCAATGACCTTCAATCTTGTAACCACCTAACAAATGATTATGTCATATCCAACGAGTTTAATTTTTATTAGTTTTGCGGAGCATGAGCAACCATAGCGACTAAGCAAGTATTCCATGAAAGTAACTTTATAAGTACTCTGTACATGCATCCCAAACTTAAGCCAAAACCATTCATCGTCGCCCTTCATTTCTTTCAATGTTGTCCCCAAGAAATAAAAGAACACAGATCTATTTTTAAATAACCCCGACATCGAATAATAAATAAACAGATTATACCCGACACTACTCTCATAAATGATAACATCTACAATTTTATGGGAAAACATAATTTCAGATTTTTTAAACTCACTAAATTGGAGATCTCCCAATCTATTTTTGAAACATGTGAGGATAGACAGACTTACCAAACTCTGTGGATGCTTCGGTATATTCTCCACACGAGTTTTTGTTAATTGCAAAATTTGCAAGGATGGTAGTCCCACAATATCACTAGGAATCACTTCTAGCTGCCGGCAACCTAGTCCATAAATTTTCTCAAGTTTCTCCATCATCCCAATGCAATCAGGTAACTTTTGTATGCCAGTACCGTTAACCCTCAACACTTTCAAGTTCTTTAGATGGACAATGCTATTTGGCAACTCTACCATGTTTGTGCGTGAGACATCCAACTCAACTAAATATTCCAGCATTCCGATTGAGTCAGAAAGTTTTGTAAGCATTGTACACCCCTTTAGAACTAATTCTTCTAAGGATAAAAATGCAGCGAGCTTAAGAGTTTCTTTCAACATTCCGCAATCCGACAGATAAAGGACCTTCAATCTTGTATTTGCCTGTCAAATGATTAGATATATCTAGTGAGTTTAATTTATATTAGTTTTGCTGGACATAAGCAAATATATCGACTAAGCAAGCATTCAACAAAAGTAACTTGATAAATATTCTCTACATGCATTCCTAACTTAAGCCAAAATTACTTTGCGTCACCCTTCATTTCTTCCAACATTGTCCCCATCAATCGATAAACGAACACCCATCTTTTTCGAAATTATCCCGACATTGAATAATAAAAAGATAGAATATAACCAACACTATTCTTATAAATTGTAACTTCTAGAATGTTATGGGAAAATATAATTTTGGATTTTTTAGACTCACTAAATTGGAGATCTACGAATCTTTTTCAAAAACCTATGAGCATAAAAATAGACTTACCAAACTCTTTGGATGCTTCGGTACATTCTCCCCACGAGTTTTAACTAATTTCTGCTTTCGGAAGTTCTGTACTTCCGAAATACCATTAGAAGTAGCTTCCAGCTGCCGGCAACCTACTCCATAAATTTCCTCAAGTTTCTCCATCTTCTCAATGACATCAGGTAACTTTTGCATGCAACTACCGTTAATATTCAACACTTTCAAGCTCTTTAGATTGACAATGCTACTTGGCAATTCTACAATGCTTGTGCCTGAGACATCCAACTCAACTAAATATTTCAGCATTCCGATCGACTCGGAAAGTTTTGTTAGCATTTCACACCCCTTTAGAATTAAATTTTTTAAGGATAAAAATGCCGATAGCTCAGGAGTTTCTTTCAACATTCTGCATTGCGAGAGATCAAGAACCTTCAATCTTGTAGCCACCTGTCAAATGATTAGATATATCCAACGAGTTTAATTTATATTAGTTTTGCAGGACATAAGTAAACATATTGATTAAGCAATCGTCAACAAAAGTAACTTTATAAATACTCTATACATACTGCTCTCATAAACGATAAAATCTACAATGATTTTGAAAAACATCTTAAAAATCACTAAATTGGAGGTCTCCAAATCTTTTTTCTCAAACTTGCGAGGGTAGACAGACTTACGAAACTACCAAACTCTGTGGAAGATTCAGTACATTCACCACACGAGTTTCTACTAATTTCAAAATCCGCAAGGATCTTAGTCCCACAATATCACTAAGAATCACTTCTAGCTACGTGCAACGCTCTCCATAAATTTTCACAAGTTTCTCCATCATCCCATAGGCGTCAAGTAACTTTTGCATGCAACTACCCTCAATTGAACAATTTCAACCTCAATCTCAACTAAATATTTCAACATTCCGATCGAGTCGGAAACTTTCGTCACCATTTCACACCCCTTTAGAGTTAATTTTTCCACGGATAAAAATGCAAAGAGCTCAAGAGTTTCTTTCAACTCTCTGCAGTACAACAGATCAATGACCTTCAATCTTGTAACCACCTAAGAAATGATTATGTTATATCCAACGAGTTTAATTTTTTTTAGTTTTGCGGAGCATGAGCAACCATAGCGACCAAGCAAGTATTCCATTAAAGTAACTTTATAAATACTCTGTACATGCATTCCAAACTTAAGCCAAAACCATTCATCGTCGCGCTACATTTCTTTCAATGTTGTCCCCAACAAATAAAAGAACACGGATCTATTTTTAAATGACCCCGACATCGAATAATAAATAAACAGATTATACCCGACACTGCTCTCATAAACGATAACATCTACAATTTTATGGAAAAACATAATTTCAGATTTTTTAAACTCACTAAATTGGAGATCTCCTAATCTTTTTTTGAAACATGTGAGGATAGACAGACTTACCAAACTCTGTGGAAGCTCCGGTATATTCTCCACACGAGTTTCCGTTAATTGCAAAATTTGCAAGGATGGTAGTCCCACAATATCACTAGGAATCACTTCTAGCTGCCGGCAACCTAGTCCATAAATTTTCTCAAGTTTCTCCATCATCCCAATGCAATCAGGTAACTTTTGTATGCCAGTACCGTTAACCCTCAACACTTTCAAGTTCTTTAGATGGACAATGCTATTTGGCAAGTCTACGATGCTTGTGCGTGAAACATCCAACTCAACTAAATATTTTAGCATTTCGATCGAATCGGAAAGTTTTGTAAGCATTTCACACCCCTTTAAAATTAGTTTTTCTAAGGATAAAAATGCAGATAGCTCAGGAGTTTCTTTCAACATTCTGCATTGCGATAGATCAAGAACCTTCAATCTTGTAGCCACCTGTCAAATGATTAGATATATTCAGTGAGTTTAATTTATATTAGTTTTGTTGGATATAATAAAATATAATTACTAAGCAATCATTCAACAAAAGTAACTTTATAAATACTCTATAGATGCATTCCTATAAAACCACTCATCGTCACCCTTCATTCCTTTCAATGTTGTCCCCAATAACTAATAAAATAATATGGATCTATTTTTAAATTATCCCGGCAGTGAATAATAAATAGATAGATTATAACCGACACTGCTCTCATAAACGATAACATCTACAATGTTATGGGAAAACATAATTTAAGATTTTTCAAACTCACTATATTATATATCTCCGAATCTTTTTCTGAAACATGTGAGGGCAGACAGACTTACCTAACTCTGTGGAAGATTCAATACATTCTCCACACGAGTTTCTGTTAATTGTAAAATGCACAAGGATCTTAGTCCCACAATATCACTAGGAATCACTTCGAGCTACCAGCAACCCTCTCCATAAATTTCCTCAAGTTTCTCAGTCATCTCAATGGCATCAGGTAACTTTTGCATGTAACTACCGTCAAATCTTCAACATTTTCAAGCTCTTTAAATTGACAATGCTATTTGGCAACTCTACAATACTTATGCATGAGACATCCAACTCAGCTAAATATTTCAGCATTCCGAACAAGTCGAAAAGTTTCGTAAGCATTTTACATCCCTTTATAATTAATTTTTCTAGGGATAAAAATTCAAAAAGTTCAATAGTTTCTTTCAACATTCTGTAGGGCGACAAATTAAGGACCTTCAATCTTGTAGACACCTATCAAATGATTATGTATATCCAGCAAGTTTAATTTATATTAATTTTGCACAACATAAGAAAATATATCGATTAAGCAAGCATTCTCCACCAAAATAACCGTATAAATACTCTGTATATGCATTCCTAATTGAAGCCAAAACCACTCTTTATCACACTTCTTTCAAAGTTGTCCCCAACAACAAAAAAATGGATCTATTCTTAAATTAACCACGCATCGAATAATAAAAAAATAGATTTTAACAAACACTACTCCCATGAACGAGAACACCTACAATGGTATAGGAAACTTTGTGGAAGCTCCGGTATATTCTCCACACGGGTTTCTGTTAATTTCAAAATTTGCAAGGATGGTAGTCTCATAATATCACTAGGAATCACTTCTAGCTATCGGCAACCTACTCCATAAATTTCCTTGAGTTTCTCTATCATCCCAATGCAATTAGGTAACTTTTGCATGCAACTACCGTCAATCTTCAACAATTTTAAGCTTTTTAGATTGACAATGCTATTTGGCAACTCAACAATGCTTGTGTGTGAGACATCCAACTCAACTAAATATTTCAGCATTCCGATTGAGTCGAAAAGTTTTGTAAGCATTTTACACCTCTTTAGAATTAATTTTTCTAAGGATAAAAATGCAAAGAGCTTTGGAGTTTCTTTCAACATTCTGCAATCCGACAAATCAAGAACCTTCAATCTTGTAGCCACCTGTCAAATGATTAGGTATATCCAACGAGTTTAATTTATATTAGTTTTGTAGGATATAAACAAATATATCAACTAAGCAAACATTCCATCAAAGTAACTTTATAAATACTATGTACATACTTTCCTAACTTAAGCCAAAACCACTCTATCACTTTGTTCATTTCTTCCAATATTGTCCCCAACTACAAATAAAAGAAAATGGATCTGTTCTCAAACTACTCCCCCGTCGAGCCAACATATCCTATAATTATAACATTCCTTTCCAACAATCATCGTCAAATTAGCGATTTTGTCCCCACCACTAGTAGTTATGGCTGTAAACTCCACAATTGTTCCTATGTGAATATATCTTATAAATTTCAATATAGAAAATAATCTTACATATTTTCTGACTATAAACCAATTTATATTTGCAGCTTTACTTTTTCTTTTTGTGTGTTTCATTTATTAAACTAAGGGCCGTATTAGCTTTCACATAAGCTCAAAAGAGTATAATGTTCATTTAACAGTATTGATGTTCAAAATAAATTAGTTTGCATGTTCAAATTTATTTGCCAATTTTTATTGATTTGCTAATTTCTCTCCATTGTTTACTTTTTCTTCTGCATCGCATCCTTGTATATTATAGATAGTCACTACTTATATTTCACTTAACTTTAAACATTTATTATTTGTGACAACTAGTTAGGGGGATTAGGGAAATCGAAACAACGTGGATGTTTATAAATTATTCTTTAAATAGTAATAATAGTCAATAGATATTAAGCAATGACATTTATTCCATTAGACAATCTAACAACCTTACAAATTATAGAAATCACGAAATATGTATGAATATCTAATCAAGTCATTACATTTATCTATTGTGCAACCCAAAAATGTAGTTACTAGTAACATAGAATGTACAAATTACAATACCTTTTAACCATGCAGCTACAAGCAATTTGAATTGAAGAAAGCCATTGGAGAAGAATTGGCATCAATGGTAAAATAGCAATAACATAATATCAATGTAAAACTATAAAATGCAATGCGGATTGATGACCACCAACCAAATCATAACATATTTTTCCTTTTTTTCGGTAAGTTAATTGTTCGATTAGGTAAAAATGACAAATGCAATCTTGAAGAATCTGCACAAGTTAAATTCTCTCCATTAACACAACAAAATATCTATGAACACAATATTGAATCCACGAATAAAAGTGGTCAAGGGTACCAGTCTTTCTGTTGACCAAGTGTCTTCACCGGGGATATACAACTGGCATTATCTCTTGAATGACATCTACGACATAAATGTAAAGTAATTGTTTGATTTCATGTTTTTCAAGTGAAAACATAACTGTTAAGTTTCAAACTTAAGGAACGAGGGATTGGTGTCATAAGCCTTATTTAAGACCAAGAGTTGTTTTATGAATTAAACCAATAAACTTCAATAAAATAATAATAAAAAGGAGATCAAGGATGACGATCGACGACCACGTGCGACACAAGAACTGGTGTGATTGGAAGAAAATATAACATGTTATCCCAAATTATTTGCACACACATACATACCTTGAGTTGAGTCCAACCACCCCAATGTTCATCTATTGGGCTGCTCCCACGTAGTTGAAGGATGACTAGATTTCTTGGGCACAAGTTGGTTGCCTGCATTTCTTTTGGATAACCTGACCAAGTAAGCCATCTCAATTCTGAAAAGAGATCCCCAAAGTCTCCGGAGAGGGTCCAATCAAACAATTCAAGAAATCTAATATTTGGCATTTCGATAAAGTCTTTTGATGTCAAAACAGAGTCTTGGCGAGGCACCTTATATTTATTATAGTACGCTGCAACAGTTCCGATTCCCTAAATTGAGAAAGAGTTAGTTCAAATTGAGGAGTTCCAAATAGAGTCCAAAATAAGGGCAAAATAGACCAAGGAAGTTTTCTGCAATGAAAAAAGAATACGAGGGTGCAATTAGACTTATACCTTCTTTTGCTGGACAATATCCGGACTACCTTGCCGATTCCACCACACTCGAGAACCCTTTGTTGGATCTTTGCATTTTTCTTGGTGCACAATACTCCTGCCTAAGTCCTTAAGCTGATCATGCATCCATAGTCGATTTTTTCCTTTGATTTTCACTAAGGACATTAAAAGCAAAACTTCTATCCCCTCATTCGGAAAAAATCCACAATCATCCCACATGTAAGTTGCATAGCTCTCCTCTTCTCCTGATAGAAAGCAAGCAATGTCAAGAAATATTTGTTGTTGCGGATGATCTAACGCCTTATAACTTAACATTAACTTCTCATGTACATTCCTCTGCACATCCTTTTGCTGACCAGATTTTATCTTTTTCAATGTATCTTGCCACACTGATTTCTTTTTTTTCCAACATAAAAGTGAGCCAATCACTTCAATTGCCAAAGGAAGCCCTCCGGTATTTGCAATAACTTCCTCAGATAGACTCAAGAATTCATTTGGAGGAGAGTTGCTTCTAAAAGCATGCTTGCTAAAAAGTCGAAGAGCAACATGAGTGTTGAGTTCATTGACTTCATAAACCAAACAACAGTCAAATTGATCTTGGAATTGATCGAAAACACTTTTGTCTCTTGTTGTAACCACTATTCTACTTCCCGAACCAAACCATTCTTTCTTTTCTGCCAATGCCCTAAGTTGGTTTGCATGATCAACATCATCAAGGAAAATAAGAATTTTCTTTCTGCAAAATCGTATTTTGATCATATTCTTCCCGTGATCAATGCTAGAAGGTCTAAAGTCTGTGTCACCAGTGATATCAGAGATTAATCGCCTTAGTAAATCTAACGTACCAGAACCTTGTGATGTTTCTCGAATATCTGAAATGAAGCTGCAACTATCAAAATTACAAGATAGCTTGCTGTAGACAACCTTGGCAAGAGTTGTCTTACCTATACCACCCATTCCCCAAAGACCAATGAGCCTTACGTCCTCGGATTCAACATTCAGCAAATTTACTACTTCATTCACTGATTCATCCATTCCAACTAAATGATCAGATATATCAACACAAGACACCTTAAGCTTAAGTAACACTTTCCGAGCAATCAAATGTGCAAGTTCTCCATGGCTGTATCAGGACAAAACATTATCAGGTTAATTACAAGATTGGTGGCAAACTTGTACACTTGCAAGATCAAACTATAACATGAAGTTACGAAATTGACGCTGGACCTAACGAACAAAAGAATAAATACATGGTTCTCTAGTTGTGTTCAATCTAGGACGATAGGTTATAATGCTTATGTCGAGCAATGATTATCAAGTGAATCATAAGATTGGTGGCAAACTTTTTCACTTGCAAGATCAAACAATAACATAAAGTTACGAAATTGATGCTGGACCCGGCGAACAAAAGAATAAATACATGATTCAATCTAGTTTTGTTTAATCTAGGACGATAGGTAATCCTTGAGTTTAGAGACAATGGAGTGTAGAATTCAATGCGACATCCATCACATTTTTTGGTCCAAAGCTAACAAAAAATTTGTCCTCTTCAAATTATAATCCGCCTTCAAGCAAAGAAAACATAGAGAAAAGGGAAGATGGAGTTGAGTGAGTTGACATACCCTCTGTTCTTGGTGTCCCATCCCTTGATTACAGTAACTTCCCTAAGCGCCTCCGCCCAGCGTTGCACAATCTCAGCCCCATGTTTTTCTTGATGTAGAGTTAGTGCATCCGCATACACTCTGGTTTCAAGCTTCACGTCAGAGGGCTCCACGTCATAAAAAATGGGCATAACCTCCAGTTCTTTGGTCTTCCTACACTGCATCATGTGCTCTAGCTCACGCAAGCACCAGCTACTAGAGGCATAATCTCTGGAGAATATGGGAATGCAGATTTTCGAGTTATTGATGGCTTGGAAAATCTCAGGACTGATCTCTTCACCAACGTTAATCCCTTGCTTGTCTATGAAAACATTGATACACTTAGCCAGGAGGGTATGATAGAGGAAATCTGTGAAGTTAGCGCGAGTATCCGGTCCTCGAAAACTCAAGAACACATCGTACTCAATTCCAGATGAGCCATGGTTTGTGGATCCCATTTCCGGAGAAGAGCTCCTTTTTCTTTCCATCTTAACTGCGTCCACTAAAATTCTGAAAGCAAATCACAAAAAATTTGACATGCTTTAACAGGGGCCAACAAGCAATGTTCAGGTAGGTAAGCGAGGCTCAGTTTCCATTTCCGTCATGTTGCGGAATTGATCAAGAGAAATGGCAGATATATGATTGAAGAATTAAGAAATGGCCTAAGCCCCACAAGTTGACCAGTGGATGGGAAATTTGATAATGTGCATTTCGAGCAAGTTTATATTAGTTTTTTTTTTTGTCAGTCCTACTCTATTCCTACTCTACACTCACTCTCAGACTTTTGCCCTACTTCTTGCAGGGCGTGGGAGTCGAAACCCACTCCTGAACGCGTCCCCACCCCATCCTCCCCTGAGAAGGTAGGGATTTGAACCCCTCACCTCCCCTTTCCACATTGGAAGGGTGGCCACTGGAGCGAATCCCAATGGTTAAATTTATATTAGTTGAGTTATGTGAAATTCCGATTGCTAAGACTCGCGTGGGGCCCATCAGAGTCAAGTCTAAGTAACTAAAAATTAGGGAGTCTAGTTGACGTTACTGTATTGCTCTAGAAACGTTATATTAAATCAAATGTGATGATTAAGTTTTCTTTTTTTCTAATTTATGGTAAAGTCATTTGTCTAGTTAATGTTAAGGGAATTATTGATAGACATAAGTAAATGCATAGTTTGGTTTCACAAATAACATACAATAAAATAGAACGAAAGGAGGTAATCCTAATGATTAGAGCCAGTTGAGTTTTTTCAAGACTTATGTTTACTTTATTGTTAATATTTAAGATGTTTATTTAAGCATAAGAAAATTATATGTAAATTACTAATCAATTTTTATGTATTTGTGAAAATATTATATATATATATATATATATATATATATATATATAAGGGAAAAATGTATACTTGTGTAGGCAATAAAGATTAAATTAAATAAAAAGTTAAACATAAAAATTTACAATGTATACTTGTGTAGGTAATAAAGATTAAATTAAATAAAAAGTAAAACATATAAATTTACCGATGCAAGCTCCAATTAGTGTTTTGTTTTTTTTAATCATTGTGAAAGCGTAAAGCCGGAAAACCATCATCGGTGGTGGACCACATCATTGTCTTCCGCTTTTTCCTTTTTTCCGTCCTTTTCTTTTTCGAAAGGTGACCAGAAAAAGGGTAAGATACTGTATTGGCGAAGCAAAGCAACAAGTTTTCACTTACGCTCGCCTAGGGCCCACCAGAGTCAAGTTAACATAATTTAGTGGAAGGCCAGGTCTAATAAAACTATAATTAAGAAACACGTGTACCTAAAAAAGGAAAAGAAAGGAAGAAATGGCCCTTGATTAACATTAAGATTTCTGATATTAAGAAAAAAAGGGAGTAAGTTACACTTGACCAGAGGACAACCCACATAGGGAGAGAGAGAGACAGACAAAAAGTTGCATCTCGATCGCGAATAGCGTCAGAAGCAAACCTACTGTCCTAAGACACTTTTGAGTTGCCTGACCCTAATGGTCATGAACAACGTGATGCTTTTTTTGGAGTTATCCTATTGAAGCATCATGTGTCGAAAGCAACAAGAAAAATAAATCTGAAAAGGCTGGATCGATGACTATTTTAGGTGCTGCTTCATTTTAATTAGATACGCGTTTCTACTAACAGCCTTGGAGAATACAAGATTATGAACTCATATTAATTTTGGTTGGATGATTTGTTTATGTAATTTTTCATTGAATTAAAATTAACGTAGAAGGAAAATTAAAATCATTATCAATTTTTTCAAAATTTGTTTATGCAATCAATCCATAACCTGATCTTAATACCTAAATATTGAATTATCAACTATACTCACCATTAAAAATATGAATTTCCTAACATGGAAATGCCTAAAAATCTTGAACAAATTGAGACTAGTATGAATGATATAAAATTAGATAATTAATAATTGCAAACTATCAAATCGGTTCAAGAAATTACCTAGTTTGAAGTATTTTTGATTCCAAGAATCGGGAGCGGGACGAGGAGCTTTACGTCGACTGGTGAGGAGGAATGTCACGACCAAAGCAGCAACGATGGCAATACAGCAAAGGACGCAGCAAATTGCAGGCAGGTTCGCTAGAACAAAAGAAGCAACGGTGGAGACTTGTTGGTCGGACTCTGCTTGGCGGAGACGGTGTGGGTTCGATCAATGCTAGTCTGCTGTGGACACCCTGCGAAAGGAAATCAAACGTAGCAGAGGAAACAAAACAGCGAGCGGTGGCGTCAAGTGGAGCCGGGATGTCGCCTGGAATCACCGGAAACCGTCAGGGACTGCTGCTGTGGCGTTAGAATAAGTCGGCAAAGCTGCTGTCGCGGCTGCAGCAGGACGTGCCGAGCCAGCAAGCGAGGTAGAGGCGCGACGATGGGCAAGCCGGTAGCGAGCGCGGTGACTGGTGAGGAGCGGCGGCGGCGGCGTTAGTTGGAGTACAGGAGCCAGAGATCAACACCGGCAAACAAGGTCTCGAGAAATTCGACGAGAAAGCAAACCACACCGCCAGACGAAAGCAGCAACCACTCCGAGAAATTAAACCAAACCGGCTGAACAAGAAACCCTAAGAACGATGAACAGTCGCCTTTATTTTTCTTTTTGTCTCTCATATTGTGAGCCGTCCTATCTAAGCGTTGCGTGTCTGAGGGTAGTGCAGAAGCTGCCGTCCCAGTGCTCCTGTTCCTTTATATAGTGTTTCTCTTTTACTTTTACTTTCGTTTTTTTTGGAGCTATCAATCTCACCTTTCCTGTTTTAATATAAATACATATTATATCAATATTCCTTTCCCTCTCAAACCTCACGGAAAGCGCCCAGAATTTGCTTCAGATTTTCTGCTTCAGATTGGGTCTGGTCTTTTCCGACTTCGTTCGTTTCATAAAAATAAGTAATTTAAAAAAATTAAAAAAAAATCACTAATTTTGCTTAAAATAATTCATTAATATAAAATATTTTCATTATTGACATTTATTTATAACTTAACATTATGTGAATGATAAAAAAAATTGATTAATTTATTTTCATAAACGATACAAATAATTATTTTTAAATTAATATTTTTCAAATTATTTATTTTTTGTTAAACAAATGACGTCTAATGTACTATTTTCTTTCTTTTGTTGTTTTCTGAAATGTGCAAGGCCACAATATTTCTTCCGCTTTTCTTCAATCTTGCCGTGATATGGTTGCGAAAGACATTCCCTTGGAAAATCTTTTATTAAGATATTGTCGTTATCCCCCTAAATTTACTCTAATAAATTTAATTTTTCCACCTTGGCACTTCTTCCATTTATAAATTTCGGCCACTTACTTTGGGCTTGGCCAAAATCTCAATAATGCATGATTTTTTTTTTTAAATATCGGTACATTTGTTTCGCAGAAAATAAATAATTTGAAACACATTTTCCAAAAAATGATTGTCTGAATAACTTACAAAAATGAATAAACGAAAAATATTTTCATCCACTATAAAAATGTATAGACATAAATTGTCATTAACAACGAAAGTATTTTTTTACTGACTAATTATTTCAAACAAGACAAGTGATCATTTTTAAAAATATATATATTTTTCAAATTATTCATTTTTCTATTAAACAAACGGAGCCTAATATGCAAAATGCAATAATTGATTTTTTGTTAGGTATTGGGGTCGATTCATAATTTTTTTTTAATGTATTTAACAACTAATTGGAAAGCCAAAATTTAAGTATCAATAGCAAATAAGCTGCCAATAAATATTTATCCAAAGTGAGTTGGCCACCAACTATAGTGGCACCATCCGCTAAAATTTGTCCTTTTTTAATGTATTAACCCCACGGAACCTAGGAATTTTTTTATGCATGCAAGTATTTTTGTTGGAATGTAAGTGTTGGGAAAATAGGAATCTCACAAAAATTAAATCACTTGTACAATGGTCATATAAAGTCCAAGTTTGAGGAAAAAGTATAAATAGCCCCCCTTTTCTTTTCATCTTCTGCTAAAATTCTAAAAGTGAATCACAGCATATAAAATTACACCACATTTTATAGTGACTCTATAACACTTGGAAGATGGAAAACGCAGCATGATGCATTTCAAGGAAGTTGCAACTTGCAAGAACCCCGCGTGGAACATGGGTCAACGAGCAATGGTAGGAAAGTGAGGGTCGGTTTCATTTCCATTTCCATTGCGTTGTGGCATTGATCGTGAGAAATGGCAGATATATGATTAAGAAATGGCCTAAGCCCCGCAAGTTGAGATAATTTAGAACAAGTGGTATGAAAATACTGGGGAAAGTGGGAGTGGTTGTTCAATCCCCATCAATTTAAGGTATCATATTAACACCAAATTCCAAAGCGACATGTCCGAGAAATATTACTTTATATATATGGGTAGCACATGTCACCTAGCTTGAAAACAAAAATGAAAAGGTCATACCATTTTGATTGTGTCACTAAATTCATGTATCTTACTTTTTTTAATTAGTTACCTAACAAGTTAATTTGAGAGTACTCATTGATCAAATCCTTCTAATTATAGAATTCCACGCCGTTAACATTGCACTGTCATCTAGACAAACCGCCAATAATGAGTTACGCCACCATCTGTCTTATGCTCAAACTTCTTGAGAAGGATCTTTTCTAAAGTATGCTCAAATTCATATCCACAGTACCCACCCGCTCACCCACATAACTCGAGTGGCCGGTGATCCGAGAGCACGTCTTGTCATGAGGGACCCCAAAAAATTTGTTTCACCCCAACCAACGCAGTCACCTAACGACATAAAAAAAGAAAAAGAAAAACACGACATTTTCAACTTGAATAAACAAAATCAGAAGCAAAACCTTAGAATCAAATCAATGCGGAGATTCCCAAAGACAAAACCCTAGACTCACGAAAAAAAAGTGGTTCCTTCCACTCTTCGATGCGGGATTCTCAATGTACAAAGCACAAGGCGAAGTTGGTTTTCTTTCTATTCAAAATTATAATCTCTTGTTATTTATAAAGTTCTATTTGTACAAAGACTAAAAATTACTAACTTTAGTTAGAGTGGCGTACCAACTATTTAGTATTTAAGTTATCAACTAATTTGAAGTTACCAACATAAGTTTATTTTTTTAATTATCAACTTCTTTTTTTTACCGACTTCCGATCACCTTCTTTTATTACGCCTATTTGCACCCAAATTTAACCAAGCTGTTGATATGAGTAAATATATGCTTAGAAACAGATGGTTATGATACATAGATATGTGAGCCATTTTTGATATTAATACATCGACGGCCATAAATCAACCGTCGATATAAAATTGATTTATCATTTGGGTTATACAATATGACATGATTAACGTGTCTAAGATATTAAAATATGAAAGTATATGTATGTTCAGATAAATTTAGATATGAAATCGAGTCATTGACTTTCTTGCCAAAACTCAGCATATTTTTTTATGTTTGAGAAATTTATGACAAAATAGTATATGATTTTATATACTGATTATTAAACTGTACATTTTGAAAGGTTTAAGAACTAATTTTTTTAACTTAAAAAAGCCAAAACAAGAAACAAGAAAAAATAGTTAATATTAATTAAACAGAATTTAATGTTCATATAAAGAGAGAAGATTTCACGTGCTTTTGTAATGTAATGGATCTTTCGTCTCTATTTACCCATCTCTCTTCTTTCGTGCGTTGTCTTCGGCTTGAAGCCTAGGAGCCACTTATTACCCACATCAGCCCAGCACATTGAGATCTGGAAGGGCAAAGCTCGACTCAGCCGCAAATCTCGAGAGAAGCTGCCAGGCTTCGCGGAACTTCACCTCTGCCGGGAGAGGCCGAAAGCACGTCTTTCAGCCCGGCACATCCTCTGTGGCTTCTTGTGCCGGAACATCGATATGCGTTCTTTGAATATTTCGATTCTTAAAAAGAAAGAATCAAATTGACGTTTGTCAAAATTTCATATTATTTTTCAATTCAACACCAACTTCAAATTCAGTTCATCGGAACAAGTTTCAAATAGAAATTTATTTGGTGACATAATTTCATTTTCTATTTCTGGAACAGATTTCTATTCTAAAAATAAATTTGGAGTTGAAATAAAAAAACTAAACATTTTAACTTATCTATTTCTGAAACAAAAGTGAGAAATGAAATTTTTTTTCATTGTTCACTTTCGTCGCCGCCCGTTGCCCACCCACCACCTATGAGACGTCGGCTGCCCGCTCGTCGGCACCCGCCACTGGATGCTAGACGCTAGCCGCTAGTGGCCGAATGCTGCCTCCCCAAGAAATAGAAATTTATTTTGTTACTAAAATAATTTTTGTTCCCAAAAAAAAAAAAAAAATTGGATTGTCATCAAACGAGCTTTTTTGGTCAAAAATTAATTTCTATTCTTAAAATTTTGTCATACACCCCCTAGTCTGCTCACCCAAGAGAGCTGAGTTTGTTAGATATTCTCGTTTCACCGCCGTCTAAACGGGTCTTGTCTAAAGGATTGTTTACACTTTCTCTGTCAGTGAGCCCCATTCTTTTCCTAACGAATAGGGGATGACTGTTAGTTCTCGTAACTCCGATATTGCCTGAAGTCTAGTGAATTGAACAGTGTAAGTCTCTACGGAAATGCGAATGTAATGGGATTATAAGAGGTTGAAGAGACCAAAGTAGATAATGGAACCGTCTCCTGCAAAATCTATTTTGTGAGTTCGAAAAGGAAAGGACATAAGCTCCTGGCCGTAGCAGACGTTTCGCTCGATGGCAGCCATGACTGACGCTCATGAGAAACTTCCCAGCGAATTCAATATGGATGATTCTTGTGTTTCGTGGGTTAAAAACTAGGAATTCCGTTTCCGTGCCAGTAAATTCGTGAAACTGTTGATAACTATCAAATCTTGTTGGGGACAATAAAGTTGATCGACAGCTTGTTTGTTGTTATGTCCCATGTCCTCTTCATATTAATAGAATAGTTGATAAGACATGATATATCTATATAAGAGTTAGTTAGGGAAAAGTGTCTAAGAAGTCCTAAACATTTTACATTTGTGTCAATTTAGTTCTAAACCTTTTATTAATATCAATTTACTCGTAAAAATTTTCACTTTATGCCAATTTAGTCCTTTGTGGCTAATTTTGGTCAAATTTTGCTAGCTAGGTGGCGGTTGGCTGACGTGACACAATCGGCGTTAACGTGAATAATTTTTAATAATATTTAATATTTAATATTTAATATTTAATAATTTTATTTTTATTTTTTCTTTCTCCTCCTCCTTCCTCAATCCGGTTGTCAACCTCACTGGCCTCTAGCGAGCCTTGTAGGCCACTAGCGAGGCTCGAGCCCTCACCAGAGGCCACAAGGGTTGCCTCGTGCTTAGCGATGAGGTTCACCCTCATTGGATCTAGCGAGGATCAAGCCTCGTCGTGGCGAGGTCAAGGCTTGACCGTCACCAAATCCGACAAGGTCAAGCCTTGCTAGGCCTCAAGCTAGCCCCACTAGAGGCCAGGCGAGGCTGGCCCCTCGCTAGGTTCAATGAGGGCGAGCCTTGCCCATGGCAGGTGCGAGGCCACCCTCAAGGCCTTTGGGGAGGCCTCGAGCCTCGCTAGTGACCGGCGAGGCTCACTAGAGGTCGGCGAGGTGGACCTCGACCTCACTGGCTGTTGCCTTTGGTCAATCATTAAGGTTTGGCGACCAATTGGAGGAAGGAGGGGGAGAAAGAAAAAAGATAAAGGAAAATAAAATAAAAAATTCAAAAAATATTAAAATATTATTAAAAATTGTCCATGTTAGTGTCAATTGTGCCACGCCAGCCGATTGGTGCCTAATTAGCAAAATTCAGCCAAAATTAACTGAAAATGACTAAATTAGCATAAAATGAAAAGGTTTATAAATAAATTGACATCAATAAAATGTTTAAGACTAAATTGGCACCAATAAAATATTGATGACTAAATTGGCACAAATGCAAAAGGTTTAGGACTTCTTAGACACTTTCCCCGAGTTAGTTACTTGAAAAATTATGTAATATTAGCAGATACGCAATGGTATCTGATGAAAATAGTTTTCAAAACAACTAAATAGAAGTTGATATGTCACTCAAAACAAATTAATATTACCAAGATTATTTAGCAAATCAGTCAGAGATAAGTTGGTAAAATACTTAAGTTACAGTTGCTAATTTTGTATAGAAGTTAGTAACTTGAACACATTGGTAAGTTTCAAAAATAAATATTTGTAAACCATTACAATAGTAAGTTTCGAGAAAAAATCAAACAGAAATTGATAAGTTACTCAAATAATATATGCTAATCTAAATTAGTTGGTAACTTGTTGTCAAGAATGTTGGTAAAATACTTAAAATTGAAGTTGGTAATTCCCTATAAAAGTTAGAAATTTTAATGGTGTAACTACTTGAGCCGGATGAAAGGAAACTTTCACGTCCGATTTTGAGGGGGGGAGATCCTAGCCAAGCCACAAAAATGAATGTTGGTGGATTACTAAAATAATTGGTAATATTGGAAAAACTAAAATGTCAGAAATTTTCAAAATGTATTGGTACTTATTAGCCGCTATAGGCTAACCAAGTCGTCTGTCAAAATTTAGTTACCAACGCATTTTGAAATCGGGTAAGAACAAAAGCTGAGTAAATCGAGACGGAAAAAAGTATACTGATCTACCTACATTCATCTAACGACAACAATCTCTAGTACATGACTCATGCTCTTAGAGCACTTATTAACCGACTAAATAAAGAAAGTTTATATTTTTTAGTGCAATCACTTACTGTTTATGTGTGATCATTACTTTGAAAAATGAATTATTCTCTCATTCATTATACTTAACAAGTGTTTTGAGTGTACTCATTGACCTGAGCCGTGGAAAAAATTAATTCAATTTAAATAATTTTCACCGACCAAATTAGAAGTAAATGTGGAGAGCCTCTGAAAATTCTCAACCTCCCTCTAAAACTCTTCTCATGTTGTAATGTGGTACTAGATTATTAACCTTCAATGCCAACAACAAACTCTTGAAAGTATATTGAGAATCCCTGTAGCACTTTTGTCTCTCAATATCTTCTCGATATCTATCAGATTAAAAAGGTCCTGAAAGTAGTTAATGAATCTTGATTAGTTTTTGTATTTATCAAATAATAAGCTATTAACTCCCCAGTATATATAGATTGATAGCCCAAATTGGAAGAAAGGCCAAGCAAATGTTTAAAAAAAAAAAACTGGTCTTGTATAAATGTCGGTGTAACAATTTAGTATTTTTTGTGAGATGAAAATTAATTTTTAATAAATGTGTCATGAAAGTGACTGTTTGTAATTTCTAATTATATTAACCAAACAATAGACAAAGAGACATCGGGAACTAGTCTCTTAGAGCCCATGAGGAAATTTCCAATAAGGATGCTCAAAAGGTCATCTCCATGGTTGGTACACCGTGTGGAAAGGACAAACGCTATTAGCCCAGCCATCAACAAAGAGAAAAAGTTTAAGATCAGTCATGAAAGGAATTTCAAACCATTTTGCGTTTTCTCGTCCACAAATATATGTAATGTCATTTTTCAAATTACAATTCATTATTGCCTTCACGAATGGATGAGAAGGCACTTCAATCAGTTATATTCTCACTATTCCATTATGTTTCCTCCATGAATGAGAACTGCAGTAAATAGACATATACCTATGAAGGTTTAAGTGCGAAGTTTGAGCAAAATCTATTGAAGTTTTACTCATCATTCTATTCTTTTCAACCACAGAACTATTATATTTACTATTTGAATCAATGAATTTTATTTACTTTTTAGGATTTATTAGGTTTTCCCGCTAATAAAAATTTCCGAATCCGTCCCTGATTTTCTCCGTCGTAATTCGCGTACAAAGCAGCTAAGATAAATCCAAGGTAAACTCATTTATGGAAGAAATATGCAAAGAACAAACCTCAAATTATGAAAGCCAACATATACGAGAAATCAGACGAAATTGGAAGAGGAACGATCCAGAGTCGTGAACACCTCAGGCAATGCTGTGGACTTTGGGCCAATCGCTGACATGGCACCGCTGTGGAGCTAACGTGGCAGTGATATGGAGTGGCTTTGGCTATGGTCATGTTATGGACTAACCAGTGGCACGAAGGGACACAAATCGAGGTGAGGCAAGTCGTTATCGCATAAAAATGGATCTGGACAGTCGGGTCGTCTATGACCTAGCGCGTGCGGGCGCGTGGAGTATTGGATGAGGTTGGGGTTGCTAGTTCTTGGAAGTTCTGGCGGTGGGTGTTTTGTGGCAAAAAAAGGGGGCAGTTTCCGCTGGAATATATTTGGATGAATGTTACATTCGCCCACGAAGGGTGGTGTATTCTGGCGCGAGCACATTCTCACCGGCCGACGGAGCTAGATCGCAACTGTTGAAAAATATCTCAAGGATTTTGACAATATCAAAACTTAATCAAAATACTTAATAATTTTATTTAAGTGTGCAAAGGCTCATATTTAAATTATGCATAAGTTATGACATGACTTTATGAGTGTATGGGTTAAACTTCACTAAGTCCGAAACCTGCTAGAGGAAAGGTATAGAATCAAAATTTTAATTTTGTGAAATAGTCAAACTTGTTTGTTAAACACTTTTTTTTATATAGATATGACGACTGTTGGAATTCCTAAACTGAAGACTTGGCTCATAGCAGTAAAGTACGATATTCTAAGATTATCTATGCCAAAAATCATGAATTAATTTGCTCAACGAATTGATAGGATGACATTATTGAAACATGTTAATAGAAGGTCCAATTGACTGCTTAAATTTAGGAAAGGTTCTCCATAGACATATCAAAAGGCGTCATAAAACCATTTCTTAACTCATATTTGACGGGCTGAGTTATTATATGGGTTAGTTATATTCAGTAAGTATGTCATAAATAGAGTTAGAATTGAGTGATCATTTTTTATCCAATGCGACACTAAAGTAATTTAGTTAAGAGTTTTAGCATTAAAGTTAATTTCGTATGAAAATTATAATACTTATGATGTCTTTTTCCTTAAGTATAGTTATAAATCATGTTATGGAAGAAATTAAACTAAGGATTGATTTATTGGAGAGAGCGATCATCGATTGAAGATTGGTAGCATGCTTTGTGTCTTTGCACAAACTTTACAATATATACCCTGAAGGGGACATAATTTTAGTAGAAGTCACCAAGTCTAAGTAAACTATAAAATATGGGTGAGTGGGTTGGCCAGTCCTCATCAATCCACTGTGTCGAAGCCAATGAACTTCGGGAACTATATAAAACCCATGTGCCCGCGGGGTAAAGACAAAAAGAATTTGCACTGTGTTGTCATGGAGATTTCCGACGAAAAGAAAGGGAAAATGTTACACTTGACAACACCACCCCCCCCCCCCCCCCCCCCCAACCAAAAAAATGAAAAGAATTGCTCCTCAGTTGCAAATTGCGTCAAAAGTAAACCTGCTCTCTTAGATTATTAGATTGGCCTGATCTTTGTAGTCATAATCGAAGTGATGCTTTTTTGGAGTTACTTTATTGTACTAGTATTAGTCCAAAGCAACAGGATAAATAAATCTAAAAAAGCTGGATTGGTAACAAACGTAGGCGGTTTAATATTTATATAGATATGCATTTCTAAAAAAGAGTGGGCAAATATAATTTTTTGAAACTTGTTAACTTATCTTCATTTAGGTTTTGATCATTTGTTTATTTAACTTTTTTTTTTACTTAAAGTTTATGTATATGGAAAAGAAAAAATAAAGATCAAAGTGGAACATGTGTCAATTGAAGAGAGAGCCACGTGTCAGCTTCACATAGGCCTCCTGCCTTTGCACCACAAAAATAATTTAATATTAAACTATATTAATATTAGATTAGACTCAATAATAAAAATTAAGATCGAGAAAAAAACTGAAAGAACTCAATTTTGAACCAAAAGAGCTAATTATATATAGACTCTTTATCCGTAAAAAGAAAAAAAAAATGGATAGACTCTTTGTAGTTATCATTTATTTGAAAGAGGAAGTGCAATGAAAAGCAACATAGAGGATCAATTAGTTATTTGATTGACATCCTTTTGATTTTAGATTTTAGTAGTTAGATGTAAAGGAAGGATAGAAATCACGCAAAATAATCACTTCTAGTCAATGTCCTAAATCAGTATAACTGCGTATTGTTATTATGAGATTTCGCACCAAAATTGGGTGGGGCCCTTTTGTTTTTGTGAGAAGTATGGAGAGATATTGGTACTTTCCTAAACCAAGCAAGATGAAAAAAAAAATGTGGTCATAAACAGCTCCTTTTCCTTTTCATCTTGGCTGGACTATGTAAAATCACACCACATTTTATAATGATTTGACAAGACTTGGATGATGGAAAACGCAGTATGATACATTTCAATGAAGTTGCAAGAACTACATGTGGAATAGGGGTCAACGAGGAATGATCAGGTAGGAAAGTGAGAGATAGTAAGAATATGATTGAAGGATTAAGAAATGGCCTGAAACCCACTACCAATTGGAGTATGGGGCGAGAATTAAATGAAATATCTGTGAAATGTAGACATGTGGAGTTGCAAGTCTAACCTCACTGGAAAACTAAAATGAAAAGGGTAATGCCTTCAGACTTTATTTGTCTACCAACTTCAAGTTGCATTTCTCTAAAATGCCTTAACATTACCAACTATAAATTTGAGTGACTTTTCTACTTTTCTCTACTTGAGTTATCAATTAGTTTTGAGTTACCAACTCTTACTTAAATTACTTATCAAAATTATTTTTTAAATAACCAACTTTTCTTATTTTTTCAATCAATTTTTCATTCACCTTTCTTTATTATGCCTTAAATTTACTAACTCTTATTTGTCAACCTTTTCTTCAATGAAGCTTTCAATTGATTACCAACTTTCATTCAAGTTAGCTATCAATTTTATTTATTTATTTATTTATTAACTTTTCCATTGAGTTACTTAATCTGGAAAAAAAATCGGGAAGTCACCCAATAAATATTGGTAATTTTCTATATGATTAATAATGTAAGATGTTGTTAATTAAAAAAAAAGTCTGGCAAACAATAAGAGAATCGGTTCATCAATCATGAAAGAAATTTGGTAATTAAAAAAAAAAAAACTTATTCTTAGACCCACGACGAGCTTTCCAAGAAGTGCCCTCCAAATGTTATCTACGCTTTCGGTGTACCATGCAAAATGGAAAAGACTTTTAAAACCTACCTTCCCAGCCATCAACAAAATGGAAAAGTTGAAGATCAATCATGGAAGAAATTAGGGGTGAGCCCGGTTCCGGGTAGAATCGGTTCCGGTTTGGTTCCCGGTTCTTAAAGGACCGGTTCCAATTCCCAGTTCCATTTTTTCGGGAACCAGCCATCCTGGTTAGGGTTCCAAAAGGAAAACCCCTCCCCCGCTCGGTGTAGCCTAGTCCCAAGACTCCCGACCCTTTCACTTTCAGTTGTGACACAGCCGGACGCCACTCTGAGTCTCGCTGTCGGACGTCGCTCACCCTCAAGGCCATTGCCGTCGGACACCGCTGGATGCCAGTCGCCGATGTCGCTCATGCGAACCCTCGCCACTCGACGCCTGTTACTGCCGTGCTCTACCTCGAGGCCCATTGCCGACTACCTGATGCAGGCAGATTTGAGCCGAGCTCGTCTCCGCTCGCAACCCACCACCTTTGCTCATGCCAGAAGCCCCAACGACGTCGATTCTACTGTCTCCGCTCGCTACCCACCGCCTCTGCTCGCGCCAGAAGACTCGACGATGCCAATTCTACTGTCTCCGCTTGCGACTCACCGCCTCTGGTCACTAGGTCTCCGATTTTGACCCACGATGCTGCTGCTACTGTCTTCGCCTCTACTCCGACGACCCGTCGCTTGCAGTTGCGACGCCTGATGCCGTTGCCCCGAAGACGAGCAATTGACGTCCCTGCTCACTGCTCAGCGCTGGATGCTGCTTGCCCGGTGAAATTGGATTTCTGGAAAAAAAAGGGTGCGTTAGACATTCTTGGTTATTGCAGTAGGCGGTTTTGTAAGCTCACTAGCTTTTACAGTGATAGGTCGTTGGGTTGAAGAGACCTTGCTTTGATTTTTAATGGGGATTCAAACAAAGGGGTTACTTTGTGCAACATCTCCAGGGAGAATAGATTGTGGCTAGAGATGACGATGGGAAAAGAGTCGAAGCAGTTTATCTTTCTGGACCTAAAGTTGTTTGGAGGATCCAATGATTTGAAGAAAGGGACCTATTTTGCTACCTATTACAAAACTCCAAAAGCAGTGTCATTCACCTTGAGAGTTAGTATTGGAGTGGAATGTTTCCCTGAGGAAATTTATGCAGGCATGCATAGTGGGGGACCAAAACGTGAATTGACATATCTTTCTCCTGAAAGAGAAGTCTACTTTTCTGCTAAATCTCAGAAGTTAACTTGAGCAATCAAGGTGGACAAGTTTTGTGAGACCGTAATTGTCGAAGCATGTGCACCAAGTGAGTATCATCTTCATCATTAAAAGCAGCACTAAGTGGTGCTAACAGATTTAGACTCTGAGAAGCTTCTAAATGAGCAATAAGATTTTAGACTAAGATTGTAGATCCTTTCCTGTAAGTTATCCATTGGAGCTACTGTTTTTTTTTTTCTTTTTCTTTTTTAATAACACACTAAAGATTGGTCTATATATTGAAAATTGACATTCATATTCTAGGTGTAAGTGCCAGAGAGGAAGAAACCATATCGCACCTTCTTCATTGTCCTTGGATGAGTGCTCTTTGGGCAACCCGTTATGCCTTTATGGGGCTTTGTTGGGTGAGAGCTGATCAATTGAGCAAGAACTTTGGGCATGCAAGGTGTGGTGATCCCTCGCCACAAGTTGGAGTGGGTATCATCAGCCCCACTTTCGATTTTTTGGTCAGCTTGGAAAGAGTGGAACAAGAGAGCTTCTGAGGAGGAGTCCTCTATTCAAGATCTTATTCCAAAATTGGCTTAAACTTCTACACCTCTGGAATTGGGGGAATCTCCTCTTGGATGTAAATGGCTTTTGTCTTGTGAATGGACCTCTTTTTGGATATGAGCTCTGTTTATTCATGGGACGGCACCCCTTTAGTGCCTCATAGTGAACTTATAACATCAAAGAAAAAGAGCCGGGGGGTCACTTTGCAGCTGTAGAGCAGCTAGAGGAACGAGAAGATCTCAATTTTGGTAAGAGCATTAAAATCCTGCTATTTTTTGGCCTTCAACTTGGTTATCAGCTTTTATGATTATGCGTTCACTGTGGATATGGAAGTTCTTATTCACTTTTCCCCCTCATTTTTGTTCTTTGACATACCAGTGATACAAATGACAAAAATTAACGGAACAGCTATTGTGTTTGATTGGTGCTTGGTTTATTTTCTATGGCTGCTGTTAAATGTTATTGACCTTAGCAGCATATTTACTTGCATGGTTGCTTTGATATGACAATTTGATCCCGTTTATCAGTTAATTTCATTGTCAACTATGGCTATGCAGTAAGGAGTTAGTGCGTGAGAAGTGGATAATCGAGGCAATCCTGGCCAAGGAAACTATTCTGGAGAGTCCTGTCTAAGCCAACTTAATTGACCATGCCTAGTGCCTTCTCAGGTATATGTTTTGGTTCGCTTCCTTGATATTCTCTGAAGCTCATTGTCTCTCCATATTTTGCAAACTTTTAAGTTCTAATTTAAATTGTAGGACAGCTTTTCACGCCATGGATTTCTCGGTTGGAGTTTCAAAGCGGTAGGAGTTACGTTGTACACATATTTGGTAGCAGGAGACATATCTTTCTAGACATGCATGCAATTTCTAACTGACCCTATTGACATATGTGGGCACAATATTTATAGTTAATTAAGCATCTCCTTTCCTCTTTGGAAACTTCTTATTAGTTTTGATTATGTCCAAATTCTTGGCAGTTGGCATTGGTATGTTTGCTAAGATGTGGGAAGTTACCGTAGAGTATGCGCGTATGTTATAGTTCAAAATTCAAATCTAAAAATAACAAAAAAAAAAGGAACCTATTGGAACCTGAAACCGACCCTGGAACCTATAATAGGGTAGGTTCCAGGTTTTCAGTTCTGACGAGTAGGTTTCGGGTTCCAAAAAATGAGAAACCTGTACCCAAGGAAAGGTTCCAGGTTCCAGACGGAACCGAACCGAAACCTGGAACCGCTCACCCCTAGAAAGAACCGCAAACGAGCTTTACTTTTTCTTATCCATAATCGTGCTTCTACAACCTTTCTTGGGAGTCTAAAATCAATTATTGTACCCTCTTTACAATGATTTCAGTCTTCAACCGATCTTGATCTTGGCGACGACATTGTATTTATCAAATCATAACAATACGATTTTTATTTTATGATGGATAGGTCGAAATTCTTCTTCTTTCTACCTTACCACTAAATGTTCAAATTTGTGAGCTGTGACATGATGTTCATTAATCAAAACAATTTGGTTATAAAAAATATCAAACAATTAGGTTGTGTATAGTATGTGAGCTGGTGTACTTTTTTTGTCTTCTGTGAATTACTTGTTTCATGTGTTTTTGACATTAGTGAAAACAAGAAAATAAGAAAACTCATTTAACTAGTAGCTTTGTAGACAATGCACCTTTGAAGAATGCCGTAGGGGATCAAGATAAACTCTAGAGGACAATTAATCCGGTCTTTTAAATCAATCTCTCTCTTTGGCTCGAACAATACTTCGGACAGCACACATTTATTAAAGTTCGTATGATTTTTCTGAACTATACATGAAAAGGTTCATGTGATTGCTTGACATTTAGAACCATCAGCTCTAGCTTTAACATGAGCATTGATGCGATCACAAGCATCAGTTAGTCCTTGTCGCGACCTTTTTTTTTTTTTTTTGTGCACCACCTAAAACTAGGTCAATGGACTGCTAAGTTTTAATTTAGCTCGGGCTCTCCCAAGCCCATTCCAATTCGTGACTTAAGGTTCAAATATTTAGCATGCAAATGATTATTATCTAGGAGTCTCTACTAATCAGTTTATGGTAGGTCGATTAGACACCTAAGTAAAATAATGGAAGAATTATTTTACTCTTACGAACCAGAGATTATGGGTACGGGGACTTGATTACATTAGATTTCTCTAATACCCTTTCGGTACCATTTTATTTAAAAAATATTTTTGTAAGCAGCTTGAATTTATTTTAACCTAAATTACTACCATGAAAAATATGGTGATCACACATATGCTCAACCATTATTAAACATTCAATAAATAAAAATAAATTGCATCACAGCAAATAATTTTTTTTTTAGTTTTCTTAGATTTTTTATAAAAAATACATTTTTAACTACATGACCTAATTTTACTAACAAACAAATTCTAATTAAATGATCCTATTATGAAAATTAGTTAATATGCACCTCATGATCTAACTTTACTAATAAACAAATTCCAATTAAATGATCCTATTATGCTGACTACTTAATATGCATCTCATATTTTTTTTGTATTTTTCTTTATTGAAATTCAAAATTAACAAAAATCCTAATTAAACTATCTTAAAAGGGATAATTTTCTAATTTATTCTAGGAATTAATTTGACTTAAACCCTATCCTATCTTAGAAAACTATTTTTAGAAAAAATGAGATTTAAAATATGTGAACATTATCTAAAACCCTATTTAAAAAAAAATTATTTAGGTCCAACCCTAACTTATTTCTGAAAATGCAATCCTAAAAAAAAAAAAAAAATTAATTTACTAAACCTACATGTCCGATTTACTAAACCTATATGGTCATGCAGAATTTTGATTTTTTTAAAAGATAAGTGATTATTAAATCAATATTAAATCTAAACTATCAACAAAATAAATGATTAAAACAATCGAAAAATAACCTATTGTCTCATAAGTCAAATTAACGATTATCCTAACCCTAATTATCATGACAAAGAGTTCAAAATAATTAAAAATCCGATATGAAGTCTTACGAATCAAATTAATAATTATAATGATTTAACAATTAAAATTCTACCAAAAACCCAAAAATTAATATAATTAAAAAAAATGATTCGATATCTCTCGGATCAAATTAATAATTACAATAATTTGGACAAAATTCCTGCGGATAATATCAAAATATGCATAAACTAAAAATCACCTTCCTATTCAATAATATTGAAACTTAAAAAAAAAACTAAAATAGAAAATAAAAAGAAAATAAAAATAACAAAAACCACATAGAGAGAGACTTGGAAAAGGGTAGCAGTAGCGGTGAGCGTGGATCGCGGGTGAAGACGGCACTCTGTGGGTTCGGAGTTGAGGGATCGAGCAGGGAGGGTGCTCATGCAGGCAACGGGGACGGAGGTGGTGCGGACTGAAGCGTGGGTTGCTACAGGTGTTTGGGTAGGCGAAGGCACGGCTTGCTGAATGGCGAGGGCGCAGGACCTGAGTAGGTGTGAGTGAGGAGCAGACACACGCTGGTGAGCGACGCGGGCTACTGGCGCGTGCGTCGAAGGTGACGAGCAGTGGCGGTAGGGATGCTCAGGCAGAGGGCAGCAGTGATGGCGATGCTGTTGGTGCTCGGGCAAAACTTGAAGAGCGGCGATTGGGGTGCTGCAATGAGTTCGCCTGAAGGAAACGCAGCAGTGGGGATCGGGCGCGACTGAGGCGAGCGAGCAGTAGGTTGCTGATGAAGGGGACTCCGGTGTAAGAATTATTGTGACCCACATGATATGATTTATTATATGGTTTAATAATTATTGAAATGCTATAAAATAAATAATTATTGGTTACGAGAAGTTACGACTCTAATAAAATGAAAAGGTATATTGCTTTGATGGAAGGCACATTTTCAACGAACGTATAAATAGAGTTCGGTCCTCTCTCCACCCACAATGAACAATAATAACTGAAAGGAATTGGGTATTCTCTCATTCATCAATAGAATACATTAAAGTATAGTGGGTTAAGGGAGAGAAATCGGATTTCTTCATTTGGTTCGAGTTCTTTGGATTTTCTACAATGATCATCATCAAGTGTAGCGCTATGGATAAAGGTATGTCTTCATCTATTTATGAAAATCATGAAGATCAAAGATCATTGTTTTTACTTTGATTTTCTGCATCAAAGTATTATATGTATATTCAAACAGTTGGTATCAAAGCGTGGTTTATGATCTCATGATTTTTCCGTTTAAAGAAATATTATGAATTATGTATGATGATTTGTTAAACGATCGTGTTCGTACTATTTGTTATTGTTGAAATGTTTTCGGATGGTTCTGTTGAAGAAAATCCGAATGATGAATGTTTTCATGGAGAAAAATGTCGAAAATGGAAGAATTAGGGCGAAACAAGGGATGAAGGACGAAAAATGGCGAAGAAAATCACCTTTGTCACGCGGGAAGAAGGCGTGTGGGTCCACGCACGCGCTGTGGTTGCAGGTGCGTGGATCCCACGTGCCTGCGCCATCAAGCGTGCAAAATCACTGCACGCTTGGGATACACGCGTGCGCTAACCGCTGGCGCGTGGATCCCATGCGCACGAAACTATGCGGTAGTTGGCTGGCGCATGGGGGGCACCAACCCGCCAAGGACGAAGGCACGTGCCCAACGTCCCCGAGCAGCACTTTTACGCTTTTGCCCCTCTTGCGACTCCTAATTACCGTTTTGCCCTTCTTTTTATGGTTATTTACAATTATGCCCCTGTTTAATTTATAACTACGATTCTGCCTTTACTGATTATTTATCATTTTGCCCCTAGATTATAAATGTATGATTCTGCCCCTTACGAAATTATGATTTTACGATTTTACCCTTATGCTTTGATTACGGTTTTGTCCTCGTGTGCAATTTGGTAAATATTTATATTTTGCAATATTAAAAATTCATATTATGAATGGTTTGTTAGTCACCAAAGTGGCCAAATCTTGAAGTCTTTTGAATTTTTTTTTTGATATTGTAAATTTTTTTATTCAATTACCCATGATTAATTGATGCTATATATGAAATTGATATGTTTTAAATCATTATTGGTGTTATGGGTATATTGAAGTTCATTTATTATAAGAACTTAGGGATTAACCCAAAGGTTAATTATTTTCTTATAATTCATGAACGTTATGGTTGATAATTAATATGACTTGTTACATTTGTTTGTATATCCAAAGATAGCAAATAAATTTTAATAAGATATATTTACAATTATCAAATAAAATTTATTAGCATCATTATGGTTTATATATATTTGTATATCGTAGGATCGCCCAAAGGAGAACTATGATGTACATGTGTCATTTAGTTTGAATCTAATTAGGTGATATTCTCAAAGCATTAATATATGAGTATTTTCTTGCACATTTGCAGTATATGTACTTGTTTCACTCCATTCGCACGCCTCATCTGTTCCCTTATTCAATGGGATAAATTTTCCTAATTGGAGTGAACAAATCCAGTTTCACTTAGGTGTCTTGGATCTTGATTTAGCGCTTCAAGCTGAGAAACCAGCTGCTATTACTGATGAAAGTAGCGATGATGAAAAGTCTTTTCATAAAGCTTGGGAAAGATCGAACAGACTGAGCTTAATGTTTATGTGAATAACAGTTGTAAACAACTTAAAGACTTCTCTTCCCAAGACAAACAATGCTAAGAAATTTATGAAATTTGTGGAAGAGCGTTCTCAAACTGCTAATAAGTCACTTGCTGATACATTGATGAGCACACTGACCACCATGAAATATGATGGTTCGCGTACCATGCATGAGCATATACTTGAGATGACAAATTTAACAACAAAGTTAAGGACTTTGGGAATGAACGTGGATGAGTACTTTTTAGTACAATTTATACTTAATTCCTTACCTCATGAGCAATATGGGCCATTTCAAATGAGGCCAGTATGCTAGTTCAAAAGGAAACAAGGATAAAAAATCAAAAAGCTCATTCTGTTCATCTCTCAAGTCATCAAGAAGTTCGAAAGAATTTCAAGAGGAAAGGTGGAAGGAGCAAGAATAAAGGACTACATGTCCTGAATGACTCTTCAAAGGCTTCTCAAATCCATAAGAAGGACCACAATCTTATTAAGTGTTATTTTTGCAACAACATTGGACACTTAAAGAAAAATTGTCTGAAATGTAAGGCTTGGTTTGAAAAGAAAGGTAAGCCTTGTGCTTTAGTATGTTTTGAATCAAACTTTACTAAAGTTCCTCATAATACTTGGTGGATTGATTCTAGTGCCATCACTCATGTGTCAAATACAATGCAGAGATTTCTTACGATTCAAACTATAAAGCCAAATGAAAATTATGTGATTACGGGGAACAGAAACAAAGCTTTAGTTGAAGGCATTGGCACTTATCATTTAATCTTAGATACTGGGCATTATTTGGATTTGTTTTGAACCCTTTATGTACCTACATTTTCTCACAATTTAGTTTATTTGTCAAGACTTGATGTTGCGGAATTTTATTGTAAGTTTAGATTTGAATCTTTCAGTCTATTTAAGAGTGATACTCTTATTGGAACTGGAACTTTATGTGATAGTCTCTATAAATTTATACTTGATTATACTTTTGTTGAGACATTAATGACCTTGCATCATAATGTTGGCACTAAACGAAGTTTGGTGAATGAAAATTCTACTTACTTGTGGCATAAACATTTGGGTCATATATCCAAGGAAAGAATACAAAGATTAGTGAAGAATGAAATTCTTCCAAATTTGGATTTTATTGACCTTGGATTGTGTATTGATTGTATTAAAGGTAAACAAACAAAACACACTAAGAAAAGTGCCACAAGAAGCATAGAGCCTCTTGAGATTATACATACTGACATATGTGGTACTTTCGATGTTCCATCTTTTGGTAAGGAAAGTTATTTCATAACCTTTATTGATGATTTTTCACGTTATGGTTATATTTATCTATTGCATGATAAGTCTCAATCAGTGAATGCACTTGAAGGTGTATATTAAAGAGGTTGAGAGGCAATTAGATAGAAATGTGAAAATAGTAAGATTGGACAGAGACGGTGAATACTATGGAAAGTATGATGAATCGGGACAATATCCAAGTCCATTTGCTAAATTCCTTGAAAGACACGGCATTTGTGCTCAATACACAGTGCCAGGTACACCACAACAAAATGGTATAGCAGAAAGGCGTAACCTTACTTTAATGGAAAGGTGAGGAGTATGATGAATCATTCATCTTTACCCTTGTCATTATGATTTTGAGTTACACCAAATGGAAATGGGTCTTAAAGACCCCTTTACACCCTTGTCATTAGGAATTGAAAATGATCCAAATTCATTTTCCCAAGTCATTATGATTTGGAGTTATACCAAATGGATGTAAAAACCGTCTTTCTTAATGGGAATTTAGAAGAATAGGTTTATATGGACCAACTTGAAGGCTTTTCAGTTAAAAGAAATGAACAAATGGTATGTAAATTAAAGAAGTCAATATATGGACTTAAACAAGCTTCCCGACAATGGTATCTTAAGTTTAACGATACATAAATTCATTTGGATTTAAGGAAAACACCGTTGATCAGTATATATATATGAAGATTAGTGGGAGCAAGTTTATTTTTCTAGTTCTGTATGTTGATGATATTTTGCTTGCTGCTATGGTTTGTTATATGAAACCAAGAAGTTTCTCTCTAAGAATTTTGAAATGAAAGATATGGGAGAGGCAACATATGTGATAGGAATATAAATATTCCATGATAGATCACAAGGACTATTAGGATTGTCTCAGAAAGCCTACATTGAGAAAATTTTAGAGAGATTTAATATGAGTAAATGTTCAGCAGGAATAGTTCCAATTCAGAAAGGTGATAAATTTAGCCTTATGCAATGTCCGAAAAGTGAATTGGAACAAGAACAAATGAATAATATTCCTTATGCATCTGTTGTGGGGAGCTTAATGTATGCACAAACTTGCACTAGACCAGACATCAGTTTTTCTATCGGAATGCTGGGTAGGTATCAAAGTAATCCTGGAATGGATCATTGGAAAGCCGCAAAGAAAGTTCTTAGATACTTGCAAGGAACGAAGAATCATATGCTCACTTATAAAAGATCCGATCATCTCGAGGTGATTGGATATTCAGATTCAGACTTAGTCGGATGTGTCGATACAAGAAAATCAACGTTTGGTTACTTGTTTCTTCTGGCTAGAGGGGTAATTTCATGGAAGAGTGCGAAGCAGCCAGTTATTGCTACATCCATTATGGAAGCTAAATTTATGGCATACTTTGAGGCCACAAGTCATGGATTATGGCCGAGGAATTTTATTTCAGGGCTTGTGATTGTTGACAGTATTGCCAAGCCGCTAAAAATTTATTGTGATAACTCTGCAGCAATTTTCTTCTCTAAGAATGACAAGTATTCTAAGGGTGCTAAGCATATGGAGATCAAATACTTGTATGTCAAAGAAGAAGTTCAGAAACAAATAGTGTCAATTGAGCACATTAGCACCAATCTTATGATAGCAAATCCCTTAACAAAAGGATTACCACCCAAAACATTTAATGAGCATGTTGAAAAGATGGGCGTTATTGGACGTCATTAATATTTGTATTATGATTTTATTGAGTTTATATATTTGACACTTTGAGCTCACTTAAGTGTTTATGATATTTCCTGTTTTCTATTTAGTATACATTATGAAAATAGATGAATGTT
Source organism: Eucalyptus rudis (assembly GCA_019915205.1). Lineage (NCBI taxonomy): Eukaryota > Viridiplantae > Streptophyta > Magnoliopsida > Myrtales > Myrtaceae > Eucalyptus > Eucalyptus rudis. The sequence goes on along the minus strand of JAHMTN010000001.1, from coordinate 17,923,742 downwards.
AAACAGGATAGTTTCTAAAGAAACATTATGGTTGGACTATTACTGTACTTCTCATTTATGGATCATGTTAAGTAAAGTGATATAATTGTAATACATAGAAGGGACTATGTTGATTAATGACATACAACTGCTATGACTCATATTAGTTTTCTTTACTTAATTGTAATTATTATGTGATTGCCAATTTGATGAAATTTTAGAGCATAATGTTGTTGTGCACATTATAGTCTTTATTAAACCATGAAAGGAGAATCATATGGGTCAAGTGGGAGAATGTAAGAATTATTGTGACCCACATGATATGATTTATTATATGGTTTAATAATTATTGAAATGCTATAAAATAAATAATTATTGGTTACGAGAAGTTGGGACTCTAATAAAATGAAAGGGTATATCGCTTTGATGGAAGGCATATTTTTAACAAATGTATAAATAGAGTCCGATCCTCTCTCCACCCATAATGAACAACAATAACTGAAAGGAATTGGGTATTCTCTCCTCCATCGATAGAATATATTAAAGTATAGTGGGTTAAGGGAGAGAAATCGGATTTCTTCATTTGGTTCGAGTTCTTTGGGTTTTCTACAATGATCATCATCAAGTGTAACGCTATGGATAAAGGTATGTCTTCATCTATTTGCGAAAATCATAAAGATCAAAGATCATTGTTTTTACTTTGATTTTCCGCATCAAAGTATTATATGTATATTCTAACATCCGACGCGGAGGAGAGGATTGGCCAGGCGGAGGGTGACGCGGACGTGGTGACAGCGGCATCGGACAGAGGCTCCCCAGGGGCGTTGGGTTGGAAGGGCGGCGGTTTGGCTTGGGTCCAGCTCTGGTGGAGGCGCAACGACGGTAACTAGCGGAGCGATGAGCAATGAAAGCTTCAGCCCGAGCAGATCACGGCTAGAGTAGGGAGGGCAGCGCAGTTCGCAGCTGTTGGCGTCGGGTCACATGGCGTTGCAAGAGTGGCATCGTAGGTGATGGCGAGCTACTCCGGGAATGGGTTGAGGCGTGAAGGCGCAGGCAGGGAGTAACAAAGGTAGTCTGGGCGGTGGCCGGCACAGAGGACAGCAGGCAGCTACTGTAGGTGTCGAGCAGCAATGAACACTAGCTGAGGAGCCCGTGGAGAAGAAGAACAACTCTTTTTTTTTTTTAACTTCTTCTTTCTCTCTCCTCTATTCACTCACACGTCCCCTTCACAGGTCTTCTCTCCCTCTGCTGGTGTCCTTTCTGCAGAAGTCAAATCCCTCTTTTGTCTTCTATTTTTTGACTTGAAAAAAAAAAAAAAACAAAGAAGACCCCTATTGCATAAATTTTCTCTCTAATTTTTTCATTCCAACCCCCCCCCCCCCCCCCCCCGGTCATGAAAATTGTGGCTTTTTATAGTGATTCTAGATGGCTGCTTTGTATGGTATTTTCCGAGTTTCCATTTTCTGTCGTATTAAATCAAGCTTGCAAATCGGAGCGTGATTTCGCAATCAGCTCGATTTTGCTTGAATCCTTCCATTTTATCGAAATCATTGCCCTTTATTCGCCTGATTTTTCAATTGATTATGTATTTATCAAAATCTGAATACTTATCAGAATTTTAAACTTCCATGCATAAACATTCAAATCAATTTTCCATTTTTTCCATTTTTTTCATTTTATTTGCTTTGATGCATTTTTTTAGGGGTTAAAATTAATCCCTAATTTTTATGCAAAAAAATCAATGACTGGGTCGCCAAAATTTAGATGTCAACAACTAGCCCTCTTTGAAGGTGAGCTCGTAGAGATTGCATTCAAAGACAAATTGAGATATAATTTTTGATCATGCACATACACTAAATGACTTTTTTTTTTTTTTTAAGAATGAATCCCATTTTTAAATGCAATTTATGTGATGCATGATAATGCTAATGCAAATGATAAAGGAACTTACCTAGAATTACTTACCTTCGAGGAGGGTAGAGTAACTCAAAATAAATTGGCGTTACATGTCCAGGACTCGTACCATTCTACAGTCGCCCAAAATAGTAAGATGACTTTGCAAAGAGACTGCTTTCCAGGACCCGTTCCATTCTACGGTCGCCCAGTATGATAGTATTTGGTTGTGTCTAGGACCCATACCATTCTAGATCGCCTAAACGATGATTCATTTTCCATGACCCATACCATTCTACGATCGCCTGAATAGGTGTTGTCTAGGACCTGTACCATTCTACGGTCACTTGAATAGGTGTCGTCTAGGACCCGTACCATTCTACGGTCGCCTGAATAGGTGTTGTCGAGGACTCGTACCATTCTACGGTCGCCTGAATAGGTGTCGTTTAGGACCCGTACCATTCTACAGTGGCCTAAACTAGGATTCATTTACAAGACCCGTACCACTCTACAGTCGCTTGAATAGGTGTCTTCTAGGACCCATACCATTCTACAGTCGCCTAAACTGTGATTCATTTTTCAAGACACATACCATTCTACAGTTGCCTGAATAGATGTCGTTTAGAACCCGTACCATTATACGGTCACCTAAACTAAGATTCATTTCCAAGACCCGTACCATTCTACAATCACCTAAACTGAGATTCATTTCCAAGACCCGTACCATTCTACAGTCGCCTAAACAGTGATTCATTTTTCAGGACTCGTACCATTCTACGGTCGCCTGAATAGGTGTCATCTAGGACTTGTACCATTCTATGGTCGCCTGGATAGGTGTCGTTTAGGACCCGTACCATTCTATGGTCGCCTGAATAGGTGTCGTCTAGGACCCATACCATTCTACGGTCGCCTAAACTAGGATTCATTTTTCAGGACACCTACCATTCTACAATCGCCTGAATAAGTGTCGTCTAGGACCCGTACCATTCTACGGTTGCCTAAACTGAGATTTATTTTTCAGGACCCATACCATTCTACGGTCGCCTAAACTGTAGTATTAATCATCTAATCATGACTCAAACCTTTCTTCGGTCGCCTTAATCAGACTGAATCTGGAAAAAATCTTTGGGGGGCAACTCCATCGAGTGCCAGTGATTGAAAATGAATACTTGTACAATGATAAGTATTTAAGGTATGGACAGAGATATACTTACCTAGTGGCATCTCTAATCCTTAGAGATATGTCTCCCAAATTGATGATGTGACTTTGGGCTACAAAAGCCCACCATGTCGATGAAGGGGAACATCGGGCTCCGGAAGCACGTCGATTTGATAGGGGGACTTTGGGCTACAGCACGCCATGTTATATCAAGGGACACCAGGTTACGAAAGTATGTCATGTCGATGAAAGGGACTCTGGATTACGAAAGCATGCCGGGTCAATATAAATGACACTGAGCTACGAAAGCACGTCGGGTCAATGAAAGGGACTCTGGGCTACGAAAGCATGCTAGGTCAATGAAAGGGACTCTGGGCTACGAAAGCACGTCGGGTCAATAAAAATTACTCTGGGCTACGAAAGCACGCCAGGTCAATATAAAGGGACTCTAGGCTACAAAAGCACGCTAGGTCAATATAGAAGACAGCTCGACCGAGTCAAGTGTTGATGCACTTGGGAGAGAATACCTGCACAATGACAAGCATTTAGAGTATGGGTAGAGATATACTTACTTGGTGATACCTCTGATTCTTGGGGATATGTCTTCTACGACTTAGATATCCTATGGAGGCCTCTCACCTCTTGGTAGAAATACATTTTGGAACATCAAGGATGCATCTTGTATGTTCATGATGGTTTCTCATCTCCTAATCTCATGAGGCATTTTGAAAGGAACCTGAATGTGAGGAGCTCTTGAGTCTTTGAGAAAACATTACCTGTCAAACATGATTAGAGAAAAAGTGCATTCACCAAAGAAATAAGTAAATATTGCTATTTTGGAACGCACATTTCAAAATCCACTGAATTTTTTCTCAATTCAATTGGGGTTCATGCATAATGACTTTTGCATCACCCAAATTTCCACTAGAGAGAATTATCGTTCAAGAAAATTTTTACTCATGACATGGATTTCTTAAGAATACTAAATGAGAGACTTTTGGTTAGAAAAGACTTTCACTCACTCTCATTTAGTAGAGAATCACTCCATCTCACCATATCAACAGGGGTCCAAGTATTCTCGCAAGCGATACGACCTTACCAATTTGAAAGGTCTTTAACAGGGACCATATTGTGGGCTTGGTCAACAGCTTAACAAAGGGACTCTTTGAGTCAAGGCTCTTGAAAGAAAAGCTTTGCAATCATCTTCGGGTTTATAAGTTAGAGCCCTGCAAAATGATAAAGAAATAATCTTACTCGCACTTCTTCGAGCGATGCTTATAAATATATGAACCCTTACGTTAATTCAAGTGCTATAATCTGAAGAGACTTTGTAAGGGACGTAACATAGGTTGGGTTCATGGGTTGAGAAATGAAAGAATCATCAGGCTCAAAATATGTGTGAAGGGTCAAAGCTGATGATCATCTAGGCATTGTCGCTGGTCTTCTCTTTTGCCAGGGATGCACCATTGATCTTGACTCTTTGAGTACTGCTCTATTGAGATACAACCTTTTGCAACTAATAGTCACTTATCATGACTCTTTTTTTTTTTTTTTTCATTTTCATTGGCTTTGCTTCTATTAGGCACATCACTTTTTCATGCCCCTAGTTTTCATGCTTTTTTTCTTCATTTCTTTTTCATGGGCATTGGCCTTGCTTTTACTAGGGACATCGTTTTTCATGCCCCTTAGTTCTATTTTGATTTTAATTCTTGCGCATAATGCATGCGTCAAACAATTACACTTTGAATGACACTCGAACTTTTCAAGAGTTTTCATATGTCTTTTGCCTTGCCCTAGTGTGGGCGATGATCACCAACTGGGTTTAAAGAAATGAAATTGCAGGCTCAAGTGGGTTATGCAAAGGGTATAAGTATGTAGGATAGAGAATGAAATGCTCTTCATCATCCTAAGGCATTTAAATTAGCACGTGAATTCAATGTAATAGCATGACTTGAAGATTGATACAAGTGAGAGCAAGAAAATTTCAATTCATTTTTCTCACCTCATGATGCCATTTTATCTCCCAGTTGTCCTAATGTGGGTGATTCTTGATAAGGGTAATTTGAAAAGAATATCCATAAACGTATTAGCTCAAAAGGGTTAAGCAATGTATTGCCTGTAGTGTTTGGGATAGAGAAATGAATTGCCTCTCATCATTTCGATTGCCGTACCTTTAGCAAGAGAACTATTTACCTTGTGTATGTGAACCTTCTTACACTCATCTCACAAGTGTATGAGTAGGGACTGTGTATAGGATAAGGTTCGCCTTTCATCATCCCGATTCGTCTCATTTAGTATACTCAATCAATTTCGCATCATTCATTAAATTAGTCCATCTTGATGCTCTTTAGTGGAATTGGTGGATAAAACATGTAAGAGTCATCATCCAAAATCCTTTTTTCAAAAGAACTCAACAGCTTTAGGCATGAAAAATTGTCAACTTCAAACAGTTTTCCATACTGCAAAATGGTTTTAAGTTGAATTCCTCTACAATGGGATTGCCTCAACAATTGATGTCTTTGGATTGTCCCTATCATTCAAGACTGAAAATCCACTTTTGCCCTACACAAGAGAACATGCATGAATATGATACTATGCAACATCAAAGTAAAAGCAAATGGAACATCCATTTTTGGCTTGGGTCGAGATTTTATCTCAGTAAGGTCACTACCAAAATCTATCATGCCCCCAATTTGTCACATTAACTCTTTAGAAATGTGTCATTAACAGTTGGGCCAATTGCAACCTGTTGTGCCTTTTTTCGATGCTTTCTCATTAGGCCAAAAAAGTAATGTTCTAAAACATGAAGTAAATGAGTCAGAAAATTAAACAGGGCTAACCTAATGCATGCTTTTGGAAATTGCTTGAAAAATGATTTTTTTTTTTTTTTTTGGATTTTTCTTGGATGAGGAAGCATGAAAGAGCCCAGTCCTTAGAATTTCTCCATGGATGATATTTTCTTTTCATTGTTGGATATTGTCACTAGGCTGGTTTAGCATACCCCATCATGTCCTCAAAACTTGTAATTTTATTGATATTCATCGATCGTATTACATTTACTAAATGGTAAATGCAATGCTCAATCCTTAAACGGAAAGCAAAAAGAAGAAATTGGAAACATTTTCTAGAAAGCAATAAAAATTCCCATGCAGGGGAAGGTGCAAATGAACATGCCCCTAAACAAATAAGAAAAGCGAACTACTTAGGACCATAAATCATGCATGTTTGAGTTCTTCACCCTCCTTGATCTTGTGATGCGAACCCTCTAGATTAGAGATTCTTCCTTCTAGGTATGTCACTAGTCTCTTCATGGTGGCATCAAATTCAGCTACCTCAGGAAAATGAGACGGTTCAAAAGTCCTCTTTGCTTTCTTTTTCGAGTCACAGTTTCTCACTGAAGATAGAGTACCTATGTCATCACAGCTCTTTTGCTTGATGAGACAAGCCACAACAACAGACAATTTATCAACTTGACTTTGGAGGTGTACAATTTGCTTGTTCATATTGACAATGATACGGTTCAGCACCTCATTTTGATTTGCCATCTTAGCTCTCAACCGTGTATGGATGGGGTAAGCGAGATCGCTCCATAATCACCTAATTCAAATAAATGGGAACATGTAAGCATGATGTGAAAATAGAGAGTCAATCAATGATAATGATCTAATTGATTTTTTTATTTATTTATTCATGAAAAGTCTGTGCAAGAAGGGAATTTCCTAAAAATAATTAGAAAAATAAAAATGGGACACCCTAGCGAGAACCAAATTTCCTAAACACAACTTAGGAAATGCCAAAATTTGAAACTCCCTAATGAAAACAATAAAGACATGAATTGGAAACAAATTTTCCAAAATTTTTGCTATTTTCCAAATGATTCATTGCATGACAATTTCCTCATTTCATTTCTAACTGACAAAGGTATTAAATCAATGATTGACTTGAATTGCCATAAACCAACCCAAAAGTATGACAAAATAAATTGCATGATATAGGGATAGAAGTCTTACTTTACCAAGGAAAATCAATGGCAATCACATAGACATGCACATGAAATGTGAGGCTCAATTTCTACCAAGGTAGCTTAACAAAGTGGAGCTAAGAGGATGATCTGACCGTTGCAGTCTCACATTAACATGTCAGGTCCTTCTAACTCCGGCTCAGTTGAATGGAATGCTCAATAGTCACGCAGTCTCACAAATATGAACAAACACATTTGACACCATGAAAAAAATTTCGGGGAAAAGAATGTCAATCTCTACATAGCGGTCTCGCTTTAGAGGAAGTATCATTCTCAACACCATCCTAAAAATCCTATCGCAGCCCAGGTCCGACTACAGGTTGTGTGTGCAATAGTGTAATGTTAAAGCAATGAAACATGCACAACAGTTTAAATGCAAACAACACTTCTAATTGGGAAAAATAAATCATTAATCCCAACACCTCCCTGCAAGACAATGGTTAGCAAAGACTACTCCCTTTATACATCCCATTTGTAAAGACATTTAACACCTTAGATATGGTGGAGGCGCAACGACAGTGACTGGTGGAGGTGCAGTGACGATGACTGGCGGAGCAACGAGCAGTGAAAGCTTTGGGCCGAGCAGATCACGGCCAGAGCAGGGAGGGCAGCGCAATTCGCAGCTACTAGCGCCGGGTTGCGCGGTGTTGCAAGAGTGGCGTCGCAAGTGATGGCGAGCTGCTTCGGGAATGGGTTGAGGAGCGGAGGCACAAGGACTAGTGAAGGCGGTTGCTGCAAGCGTTGAGCAGCAGTGGACACCGGTTGAGGAGCCCATGGAGAAGAAGAATAGTTCTTTTTTTTTTCTTTTTCTTTCTCTCTCCTCTTTTCACTCACACGTCCCCTTCGCAAGTCTTCTCTCCCTCTACTAGTGTCCTTTCTGCAGAAGTCAAATCCCTCTTTTGTCTTCTATTTTTTGACTTGAAAAAAAAAAAAACGAAGAAGCCCCCTTTTGCACAAATTTTCTCTCCAATGTTTTCATTCCACCACACCCCCCCCCCCCCGGGTCACGAAAATTGTGGCTCTTTTTATAGTGATTCCAGATGGCTGCTTTGTATGGTATTTTTGGAGTTTCCATCTTGTGTCGTATTAAATCAAGCTTGCAAATCGGAGCGTAATTTTACAATCAGCTCGATTTTGCTTGATTCCTTCCATATTATCGAAATCATTGCCCTTTATTCGCTTGATTTTTCAATTGTTTCTGCATTTATCAAAATCTGAATACTCATCAGAATTTCAAACTTTCATGCATAAACAATCAAATCAATTTTCCATTTTTTTCCATTTTTTTTCATTTTATTTGTTCTGATGCATTTTTTTTAGGGGTTAAAATTAATCCCTAATTTTTATGCAAAAAATTAATGACTGGGTCACCAAAATTTAGGTGTCAACAATCCTAATCACCTAATCCAAAAAAATAAAGTCTTGTATATTATGGAATTTGGACAAATGTATTGAAAGTTCTAAACTTATCACGAAAGTATAATTTAGTTCTAAAATTTTTAAAAAGTGCAATTAAGTCATAAACTTGTCAAAAGTATAGTTGAGTCATAAAACCTTCAAAAAGTGTAATCAAGTCTTAAAACTTGTCAAATTGGTTTAATCAATTTCTTCTATTAATTACACTTTTGAAAGTTTTAGGATTCAATTGTACTCTGATAACAAGTTTTAGGACTTGAGTAGACTTAAGTTTTAGGACTTGATTATACTTTCGTAATAAGTTTTAGAACTTCCAATCCTTTGAAATTTTATACAAATAGTCAAACTAGATTGTGAAACACTTTCTCTACACATATACAAAACTTGGAATCCCCGAAATGAAGACCCAGCTCATAGCATTAAAGTATCATATCTCAAGATTATTTGTGCTAGGAATCACCGCTTAATTGATTTGTGGGATGACGTGATCAAAACTTGCTAATAATAGAAGTTTGATTGCCCCCAATTAGAAGAAGGGCTAATAACGTGTATTTCAAAGAAATTAGTTTTAGATAAATGTATTGTGAGTGTAATAGTTTAGTACCTTTTGTGAGACGAAATTTTATTGTTGGATGAATGTGTTATGCGAGTACTGGTTTGAAATTTCTAATTGTATTAATTGAACGATAGACAAATAGATGTCAGGAACGAATTTCTTAAGAGTCCACTGCGGAAATTTTCAAGAAGGACACTCGAAAGGTTATCTCTTTGGTGGGCACACCGACTTATACTAACACTATTTTGCCCAGCCATCAACAAAAGGGGAAAATTTTAAGATCCACACTTGGATTCTTGGAATGCCAAAACTTGGCATGGAGAGACACTTAAGTGCTAAATGTAAAGAAAGTAACACTTAAGTGCCAAAATCGGAATAAAATGGATCGGTTAATTGTCAACGGCGAGAAAATTTGGCTAAAATACTGACGTGGTGATTTTTCGACGAGACAAGTGGTTTTGCACGTTGACATAGCTAGATAAGTGCAAAAACAACGTCATTTTGCTAGCGTGGTTAGATAATTAATATAAATATTAATTAAATTAAATTTAAAACTTTTTTTTTTTTAAAGATGGAGATTGTAGGTGACAAGGGCTTGCAGGCCCTTGCCACTAGTTGGCTAGGGTCACCGACCTTCCTGGTGATGGTGAGGAGGCGGCGACGAGGGCTCAACCTTCACCTTATGTATCCTCCTCCTTTTTTTATTTAAATATAAATATTTTAATTTACTTATTTTTTATATTAAAATCCCAAAATAAAAAAAGAAGACAAAACAACGTTGTTACTAACTCAGCTCTTCAACGTGCCATGCATGTGAGTTATATTATTAAAAAAATTACCACATAGGATTTGTGGCCATCTTCGCCGGACTTGGCACATAAGTGTCATATTTTAAAAAAAAAAGTGGCACTTAAGTTGCACTTTTGTAGTTTTTTGCATTTAAGGACGCATTTAGTGACCATTATGTTCCCTAAAATAATATCTTATCAGAAATTATTCTTTTTTATTAAGTTTCCAAGAACAAATTCTAAGCATTTAAAGGCGTTTGATACCTATCCAAATTTTTTTATTTTTAGGATAGAATTACATTTGGCATTGTTCTCAAAATATCTAATCTAAACCATTTTATTATAAATTTTTAAATAATTTTATTTCTTCTTTTCTTCTTTTCTTTTCTTTTATCTTCTTCCTCAGCCAGTCGTCGGCCTTAGGATGATCAACGACCGGCCATACGAGGATCCGCGACTTTTTCAAAGGGTTGCCGACCCCTGGCAAGGCCATACCTCGTTGATCAAGCCTCGCTCAGCTGGGCGAGTCTCGCTGGTGGTTGGGCGAGTCTTGCCGATGGCTGGGTGAGCCTCCACAACCTTGCCCTAGCCTGGCGAGTGGGCCAGAGGTCGCCTAACTAGTTGCCAACAACTGGCAACGGTGACAGTGGCAGTGGAAGAAGAAGAGAAAATGAAGAAAAACAAGAAGGAAAGAAAAAGATAAAAGAAAAGAAAAAATTTCAATTGGTTTGATTATGGAAGTATTCCCAAAAACAAATAATCAACTTTTTTTTACTCATCGATTCTACTCCAAATCTATTTTTGGTAACAAATTTGTTCCTGAGAGAAAAAAAATTTACCAAACGGATTTTTATTTTAAATATACTCCCAGGAACAAAAGAACAGAATCAAATACTATTTGACCGATTGCGCGCCCTAAGTGTCCCATGATCAAACTCTAGGTGTTCTTTGCCATTTAAGATCGGTCATGAAAGGAATTTCAAACAATCTTGCTTTTTCCCATCTATTTCACATTTCTATGACCTTTCTTGGAAATCTAAAATAAACTATTTCCTTTAAAAAAAATCGATAACCTATGTTTAAAAAAAAAAAAAAATAGGCCTTAGGAACTAATTTCTTAGAGCCCACAACAGGAAGGATGCTCAAAAGATTATCTCCTTCGTTGGCATACCAAGTGAAACGGAATAGACACACTATTTTTCCCAATCATCAACAAAAGGGAAAATTTTAAGATCAGTCATTGGAATCTCAAATGATCTTACTTTTACCCATCCACTATCTCATTTCTATGACCTTTACTAGAAATTTGGAATCAACTATTTCCTTTAAAAATTTAAATTATCAACTATTTCTCCCAAATCCTTATCAAAAATCAAATGAGTTATGTGAGCTTATGATTGAGGATTTGATTACACTAGTTATCTAGCTAATACACTTTCAATAAATTGACTTGATTAATTTGTTACCTAAATGATTCAGATAATCTTTTACCATTATATTAACCTATGTCACTAAATGATGTCCATGCATGAGTGTGCAATGAAGGAAAAGTAGACAAATCACAAACCATACAATAAAAGTAAAGTGCAAGAGAGTAAACCCAATAAAGTATCGTGCAAATTATACACAATAGCCACGTTGTTAAGTTCCAAGACAACAATCCCCATGAGCTAAGTTCAAATTGAGTCCAATATCTTGCCTAAAGATCAACCTATATAAACCTAAGCTATATTAAAGGTAACCACTAAAACCCTCTAAAGGCATGCTAAAAGGAAAAAAAAAAAAAAACTAAGCTATATCTAGCGCTAAAATAAAACAACTTAATAAACCTGCTTCTATACTATTCTTATTTTCTGTAAGTTTTCGATTTTTAAATTTTTTAAATTTTCGATTTTTTTATTATTCTGGAAAATAAAGGACTCGGGCTGGGCCCCTTGAGCCCAGTTTGCATGTATTATTCAGTTGGATACGAAATACGTGGGCCAAGAATAAGATTGGGTTTGTTAAAATAAGCCCAACCAAACAAATTAAACCGACTGACAAAACTCAAAACCAGCCCAGACCTATGCTAAGTCCACCCCCAAAACTCACCTATTGACTCAAGAACATTCAAAACCCCAGCGACAATCCGCATAACCTATCTTAAACCGATAATAAAACGCTCCACCATCGACCGCCTCCGGTTGGCGGCTCCACCACGTTCAACCATCGGACATGACTCACAAGAACGATGATATCAACTCCTGACATTCCCTCTCCGGCAACCGCTTCCAAACACTGTCATTGTTCATGCATAGAACAAAATTTCAAAGCAAGCATCCACGAATCAGAGAAATTATTAACAACATATTCAATGAATCTTCAACGAATACTGTGGTTCATTCAAAAAGGAAGATTTCCAGTAATCGCTGCACCATGACACAAACAAGGAACTGATCTACTTCAATGCAGAGAGTATAGCAAGTTTATTTGACGAATGAATAATCATGAGAATCGACATAGCTCTACTCAAATTAGGAAGACTTATCTCAGGTTCATTTTCAGAAACGATTCAACTATATTTAGCAATTGACAAACCTGTACATCCGCAAAAGAATGAGCCAGATAACACCGATTTAACTTAAGCATATGTTCGAACAGATGGTGAGCATCTCGGATGACAGTCCTATGTGCAAGTAATGTTTGGACCAACAATCTCGCATCAGCAAAAGTCTAGTTTATATTAACAAAAATAATCCTTATGGCAATCGTTTTTTCAGGGTAGAATCAACCCAGGATTTGCACTTAGTATATACTTGAGAATTAATTGAAGCGATGAAAATTATTAAAAGAGGGATGAAATCTGGATGCCGAGGAGCCCCTCTCAGAGTGACGTAATAAATGCTGTGATATATTAATAGTGGCATTTGCTCTCCATATAGTTGAATTTAATACACCTTAGTCCATAAATAAAGGAAAAGCCAACTAAATCATTGTCTTGACCTGTCAATAACCCAAACCGTGAAAAAAAAAAAGGAATGAACAGATGTTGTCACGTTCTCTCGCAATTTCCAAAACATTATTGTCACGATCCAATTTTTTTTTTCTAAGTGATCATCCCCAAAAAGAAGAAAAAAAGAAGAAGGGTCGATTTCTTAAAATTTTATTTTAGAGTGATCATCAACCTTTTATAATAAATTTAATAAGTTAAAGCGAATGATTTTTTTTTATTTTATAGTTTTATAGTGCTTATCGCAAAAATTTCTCCATAAATATGGGCTAACACTAATCTTATAAATGGAAGGAAAGAAAAAGAGGCTGGTATATGATATGGGTTAAATCATGGCCTTGTCAACACTAGAATGGACGGCGGTGAAAGACCAAATTGCATAGATTCGATTCCGCCTTCAGTTGCCGAGGCTTCATTTTGGGGGACCAATCTTTTCAAATTCTCAATGCTAATATTGAAGCGATATTGGTGGAATTGTTGAACGAATCCATGCAGCGCATTTTAAAAGAAACAGTAGATCCTTTACTTGCCACTAACCCATTGCAATGTGAAGTAATGGATGAAAGAGTGAAAGAATCTTTCCAAGCCTTGGTTGGTATTTGGCTGCTCTTCTCGAAAAACTTCGTAACCGGAATATCCCAACTGCAGTCCTCCAAACCATCTTGAATTATTTGGCAGCAACTGTCGGATGCAGAGGGACGGCATAAGTTAGCTTTCTAATGTCAAAACATGGACAGTGTCAAAAACACTGTTGTTTTGGCTTCTCCTTCTTTTTTGGGGCGATATCTTGAGTCTTCGTGAAATTTAGGCCTTTGCACCAGGACTTTTGAGGTGAGTTTCCAGAAACTTTGCGGTTCCTCTTTCAAGACTTTCATATTGAGTTATTTATTATATATATATAAGGAGCAATTTTGTCATCCTTCTGATTTGTTAACCCTTTGCTACACCTTGTTTTTGTTAGATGTATGCCCTAAAGCTGCTATGTAATAGTTACATATTAGGGATTCCATTTGTACATATAAGGATTATGTTATTATTATTTTTTTAAGGAAATTGATTAATTATTAATTAACTAATTGATTAATTAAAGTGGAAATGGTCAGCAATTTTTGCTGACACTTCACACGAATACGTGCACATGCACGCACGAATTCGTGCATGATGATCATCCATGAATTTTGTTCGTGCATGGATAGTCAGCAACCACTGACCATCGTGCATGAAATCGTGCATAAACGGTCAGCGGTTGCTAACCGTTCCATTCATGCACATCGTGCTCGATCGTGCATGAGAATGAGGATCAGCAATGGTTGCTGATCCCACGATCGGCAATTGTTGCTGATTCGTGTATAAATATTAAAAAGAAAGGTTGCAAAAGGTTGCAACAAAGAGAAATTTTCTGTGGGCGTGCGTCTTGTGTTTTAGAGACATGCGAGTGATGCTTTGCTGAAAATAGAGCGCAAAGTTTGTGCTTGTTCTTGTGTCTTTGCGGCGCAAGAAAGAAGAGTGTTATCTCGTTCGAGCCGTGACTACTATACATCAAGAATACGACAGATTGTTTCCACGTGATTGCTAGCACGATCGAAGTGGTGAACATCCGAAATTTCTCTCTTCAGTTCGACGTTCGTCGCTGGTGTGTCTGAACTAGAGGTCCGACACTTGTGGGACTCGAACTGTGGAACATCCGAATCAACTTGTTTCAAAGCGCGTTTCAAGAGGTATTTCGTTTAACTCCATTTTATGTTTAGATTTTTTTATTAAAACGCACGAACAACGCCTTAGGAGAATCATGTGTAAAATATATTTTTGTTTCCGCTACGTTCATTTTGTTAATTTTTCTTATACATGATTCATGAAACTCCAACAATGGTATCAGAGCCAACCTTAGGCGTTTTTCGTGCGTTTAATTGATTTATAGTTCAAATATGTTTTTGCGTTCTAATGGCCAATTTATTTTTATTAAGAGAATTGGTTCTCTTGCTCAAATGTGGCTTATAGAAGTTGATTGATTTATGTGATAAATTTAATCAACAAAGCAAAAATTAGAACTAAATCAATTTTGAATCAAAAATCCGTAACTTGTTATACTTGATGTTTATATTTTGCAAATGATATGCAGAATTTTATGCATGCCTTTCAGAGCTTTAAATTTTGAATTTATGGCTCGTAAGGAAGGGTGGTGATCATGGAAAAATCCCTAATTGTTATGATTGTTGTATGGATGAATGTATGGTGATTACAGGTATTCTTTTTGGGGATGTAATTATTAAATGGAGGTTGTAATTATTAAATGGAGGTTGCGTCCTTCCTTTTATTTTACTTTAATTTTTCTTGATATGTAATTTTAGTATAGTTTAGTATTTCAATTGTTGATGTAAATACTACAAGAGAGGAGGAGCCATTGGAGGAGCCATTAAACCGGTGAGCTCTCTGGGCCCGGTCTTTGAAGAGTTCAAAGATTGAAAAAAAAGTGAAGAGCAGGTCCATATTATTAAAACATTAAAATGGCTAAATGTGTCTCTTTGGCTCGAGACCCATTGAACCATAATTCCATGATCACCACATAGGATAGATGTTATGTGATATCTATTTATTTATTATGTTTTTGTTATCGTGCATGTTAAACCAGTTAATGTGCAAAATGAGACCATTAATAACGACCAAAATCTCCTTATTAATAATATTAAGTCAAAACGGGTTTCGGACTCGTGGCCTTCCATCGTCGTAGTTTGATCCAATATTATAGTGGTTAACTAACTGGTTATGGATACATAGGGGTTAATTACCATTTATAATATTGGACCACTCCATTATGCATATGATGTTGTGGGGTTGGAGCCAAATGATTTCTAATAACTGTCAGGTGAGGGAATCATTTATGTTTTCAATACTTGCATGAGACGATGAGCTAGACTTAACTATGATCATGATGCCAATAACTGTTAGGTGAGGCTTTTATGGTCTAGAGGCCGAAGCTATGATTGAGACTCGCATATGATGCGTTGAACAAGCTAGTTCACTCATTAAGTTCATAGGACACCAATAACTATTAGGTGAGGTGGACTTTGGGCTACTGGGACTCCAATCTCCACTAGTAATCTTTACCCAACGAAGATTACCGCTTCCCATCTTAAGGAGTATGGGATTCAAATATAAATTTAGTGGGAGGATCTATTTCATTTAAAGGCCAAAATGAAATAATTACTTTGAAAGATACAACGGCTAACAATTTATTTTCTGTAATAGATATATTATTACTCTGAAAATTGTGACCACAAACCCACTCGCTTCTATACTTGACAAGAATTGTTTGACTGGACCCAATTTCATTGATTGGGTGAGGAATTTGAGAATTGCTCTCAATTCAGAAAAAATTGGGTATGTGCTTGATGAAAAGATGCCAACCTCCTTTCCTGAGGGTGGGACCCAAGAGGAGCATGTCACTTATGATAAGTGGCATGATGATGACTTAAAAGTTAGGTCATATATGCTTGCTTCTATGAATAATGAATTACAGAAGAAGTATGAATCTATGGAAGATGCTGGATCGATCATTATGCACTTAAAGGAATACTTTGATGAGAATGGTCGAACCTCTAGATATGAGATATCTAAGGCATTGTACCGTATGAGGATGGCTGAAGGATCATCTGTTAATGATCATGCTTTGAAAATGATCTGGCACATTGAAGAATTGGGTAGGCTGAATCTCGTTATGGACAATGAGTTAGCTGTGGATTTGATCCTCCAATCTTTATCGATTCCTTCTCTATTTTTGTCCAAAACTTCCACATGCATAAGATGGAGAAAACTCTTGCTAAGTTACATAGCATGCTGGTAGTTTATGAGAAGGAAATGCATAACACGAGGCCAAATGTAGTAGCTATGGCTAAGGCTTCTTCTTCAAATAGTAAGACTGTTTTAAAGAATAATAAATGGAAAAGGCCTGCCAAACCTGTTGTGCAACCAAAACCCATGATTGATAAAGGGAAATGTCATTACTGTAGTGTCAAATGGCACTAGAGGAGGAACTATAGGAGGTACCTCGCGAGCTTGAAGGTCAAGCCCAAGAACCAACCTTATGAAGGTATAATGTCTATGCTTATTGAAACTAATCTTATAGTTAGTTTTGAATCTAGCTCATGGGTTCTAGATTTTGCTGCAACTTCACATATTTGTATGTCTTTGCAGAATCTGGAAATAAGCAGGATGCTAGGGCGAAATGAGATTGTCCTGACGTTTGCTAATGGAGCAAGAGTTGCTGCATTAGCTATAGGGATTTTTCGTTTATGTTTGCCTTCTGGACATGTAATGGTTTAAAGAACTGTTTGCATTATAAGAATGCTGTTAGGAACATCATCTCCATACCTCGTTCGGGTAAAGAGAATTATGAATTTTCTTTTGCTGATGATGTATGTTCTATTTATCATAATAGAATATGTGTTGGTTCTAGCTTATTAACCAATAATCTTTATACCATTACAATGTCCGGTAATGCGATTACCAACATCAATAAGCAAAATAGAATTGATATAAATGCCATAACTAATAAACGCCCTAGAGACGGTCCAAATAAAAAGTATGTTTGGCATCTCCGATTAGGTCATATTGGAGAAGACAGAATTAACAAGTTGAGTAATGACGGATACATTAATCCTTCAAATTTTGAGTCATACTCGACTTGTGATGCATGTCTTTTAGAAAAAATGACCAAAGCGCCTTTTGTGGGACAAAGTGCGCGAGCTGCTGATATATTAGAATTAATACATACAGATATGTGGACCAATTAATGAAACTGCTAGAGGTGGTTATAATTATTTCATTACCTTCACCGATGATCAGTCACCGTATGGTTATTTATACTTCATAAAGTATAAATCTGAATCCTTTGAAAAGTTCAAGGAATTCAAGGCTGAAGTTGAGAAACAAACAGGAAAATGAATTAAGGCTCTTCGATCAGATTGAGGAGGTGAATACCTTAGTACTGAATTCCTGGACTTTCTTAAAGAGAATGACATTTTATCACAATGGACACCTCCTGGAACTCCAGAACATGATGGGGTATTTGAACGAAGAAATCGTACTTTATTAGATATGGTACGATCTATGATGAGTTACATCGATTTGCCAATATCCCTTTGGGGATATGCCCTTGAGACAGCCGTATATATACTTAATAGAGTGCCGTCCAAATCTGTTCCAACTACGCCCTATGAGATATGGCATAGTAGGAAACCTAGTCTTAATCATATTAAGATTTGGGGTTGTCCAGCTTTTGTGAAAAAGCTGAAAATGGAAAAATTAGAGGTAAGGTCTGAACAAGGTCGCTTCATTGGATATCCAAAGGAAACTCTTGGATATTATTTCTATTTTCATTCAGACCAAAGAATTTTGGTATGCAAGCATGCTTCTTTTTTGGAGAATCTGTTCATCCAAGAAAGTGGTGCTGGGCGGAAAAAAAGTCTTACAAGAAGAAAATAATGAAGTATCAAACAACCGAGTTCAGATACCAATCTCTGATTCAGTGGGAGCTTCTGATACACAACCTCTTAGGAGAAGTGCGAGAACATCTCGCCCACCTGCTCGTTATAGACACTCGGTTGATCATATTGAACCATTATTCATTGTGAATGATAGTGATCAACTCGGTGATCCTAAAACCTATGAAGAGGCAATGTTGGACATCGATTCTGGTAAATGGCTAGAAGCCATGAAATCCAAAAAAGGATTCAATGTATTCCAATGAGGTATGGACCTTGACCGACCTGCCTGATGGTATTATACCAATTGGCTGTAAATGGATCTTCAAGAGGAAGATGAATGTTGAAGGTCAAATTGGAATTTACAAAGCATGGCTGGTGGCGAAAGGATATCGTCAAAAAGAATGAATTGATTATGACGAAACTTTCTCACCTGTGGCCATGCTAAAATCCATTCGGATTATGTTGGCTATAGCTGCACACCTTGATTATGAGATATTTCAAATGGATGTCAAAACGGCTTTTCTAAACGGTTTTCTCGAAGAGGACATCTATATGGAACAGCCACAGGGTTTTGAATCCAATAGTGAAAAACGGAAGGTGTGTAAGCTTAAGAGATCCATTTATGGACTCAAACAAGCCTCCAAAAGTTGGAACATCCGTTTTGATGAGGTAGTCAAATCGTTTGGCTTCATCAAAAATCCGGATGAACCTTGTGTATAAAAGAAGATCAGTGGGAGTGCAATTGCATTTCTAGTTTTGTATGTCGATGATATACTTCTGATTGGAAATGATGTACCAATGATATCATCCATAAAACTATTCTTGTCACAGAAATTCTCCATGAAATATTTAGGAGAGGCAACCTACATTTTAGGTATCAAGATCTATAGAGATAGATCAAGACGATTGATTGGCCTCTCACAATCTACGTACATAGACAAAGTGTTAACACGGTTTAACATGCAATGTTCCAAGAGAGGATTATTGCCTTTTAGGCAAGGGATCCGTCTTTCTAAGGAGATGTGTCCCAACACTCCTGAAGAAAGAGAGCGGATGGTGAAGATACCATATGCATCCGCTATTGGAAGCATAATGTATGCTATGCTATGTACTAGACCTGATATTGCGCATGCTGTAAGTATTACTAGTAGATATCAGTCTAATCCAGGAGAAGAGCACTGGATATCAGTCAAG
Organism: Eucalyptus rudis; assembly: GCA_019915205.1. Classification (NCBI taxonomy): domain Eukaryota; kingdom Viridiplantae; phylum Streptophyta; class Magnoliopsida; order Myrtales; family Myrtaceae; genus Eucalyptus; species Eucalyptus rudis. The sequence goes on along the minus strand of JAHMTN010000001.1, from coordinate 17,904,264 downwards.
AATATTCTTAAATACTTGCGAAGGACTAAAGATTTATTCTTGATATATGGAGAAGGAGAATTTAAAGTTGTAGCTTATACTAATTCCGATTTTCAATCGGATCCTATTGATTATAAGTCTACGTCTGGGTTTGTCTTTACATTCAGTGGTGGTGCAGTTAGTTGGAAAAGTTCCAAACAAAGCATAACTGCCGATTCCACCACTGAGGTAGAGTATGTAGTTGCTTCTGAAGCAGCAAAGGAAGCCGCTTGGATGAAGAAGTTTATTTCTGAACTTGGAGTCGTTCCTTCAATTGAGCAACCGATCACATTGTTTTGTGACAACAATGGGGCGATAGCTCAAGCTAAGGAACCAAGGTCTCACCAGAAGTCCAAGCACATTGAGAGACGCTTCCATCTCATCATAGAAATTGTTGGGAGAGGTGATATCGCCTTGCAGAAAATTGCCTTAGTAGAAAACGTGGTAGATCCCTTCACTAAGGCCTTACCTCAATCTTCTTTTGAAAGACATATTGACAAAATGGGTTTGAGGTACCAGACAAGTTGGCTTTAGTGCAACTGGGAGATTGTTGGATGTATGCCCTAAAGCTACTATGTAATGGTTACATATTAGGGATTTCAGTTGTACTTTCATTATTATTATTTAATTAATGACAATGACGTATTCATTCATTTGTCAAATTATTTTATATTGATGAATGATTCCATAAGATCAGTTGCAACTAGACCTATTCTTGAGACGTCAAGAATATATGTGACGAGTTCATAATTAGACTGAATCTTTAAATCGTTCCCGGTCGATGGATTATTGAGTGGATATTAATAATCCTGTTGAGACCGGTGTGTTCTTAACTTCGCCATTAAGTATTGGATACTTAAGGGAATGATGAGTCACATGTCATTGGGTATTATGATGTCTGAGTTAGAACATAGGTGTTTGTATTAGACAAATTCACTGAACGTGACGCATATGGAACGATTAACGACATGAAAGCTTTTAGCGTGATCAATGTCTAATTGTTCATGCTTTGGTCTTGTGTAAATAATCCTTAGACCTGAGGCACAATGTTAACTTGTGTATTGAACAACTATGGTTCACGGGTGCACATAATGCCGGGTCGTTGATCCGTCTTTATACCTAATGGTCATAGTTTGTTCATATATGAAGTTACACGTGTGCGCAATATGGAATCTGTCTCCTTGTTATATGCAAGGTATGATAATGATGTCCTATGCGATCTAATTGTGACACTGCATTGAAATCCTCGGCCGGGGTTGTAACCGAGAATAAATTGTTTATGTCTCGAATAAAATGCATGTCAATTAGATTTGTGCATATGATCGAATTAATGACTTGACAAATATTCAATGGTCTTTGTTTAATCGGGACATAGTAAGACAGAGGGATTGAATTACACTGTAGCCAAAGCTGACAGGTTCATTATGTTCTTAAAGTATTCACACTATCTGGGTAGCCATGACATATTGCTAGATGTCAATCGTGGCTTGTAGGACCTAAAAGATTAATCGGGACAATAAATTCTTTTCGAAGTACTAATGTGTTAGTACAAGTCTTACTACCAGCTTAGTGATGAACCTACAAGTCTTACTACCAGCTTAGTGATGAACCTAGGGATGTCACACACCATAAACAATTAGAATGACGTGGAACAAGAGAGAAATATTATTGCAAATGTGTTTGCAATTACTGCAATCGAATTGAGTCGATTTGAAAATAAATTAAATGAGATTTAATTTAATTTGTATTAGAGTCACGAGCCTACTTGCATATAATGCACACGCATGCCCAAAGTGGATATATGTTAACATACCCTAATTGTGTACTTTCATTATTATTATTTAATTAATGGCAATGAATTGACCAAATAGGTTTGAGGTACAAAACAAGTCGGCTTTAGTGCAAGTGGGAGATTGTTAGATGTATGCCCTAAAGCTGCTATGTAATAGTTACATATTAGGGATTCCATTTGTACATTTAAGGATTATGTTATTATTTTTTTTAAGGAAATTGATTAATTATTAATTAACTAATTGATTAATTAAAGTGGAAATGGTCAGCAATTTTTGCTGACCACTTCACACGAATACGTGCACATGCATGCACGAATTCGTGCATGATGATCATCCACGAATTTTGTTCGTGCATGGATGGTCAGCAACCGTTGACCATCGTGCACGAAATCATGCATAAACAGTCAGCGGTTGTTGACCGTTCCATTCATGCACAATCGTGCATGAGAATGAGGATCAGCAATGGTTGCTGATCCCACGATCGGCAACCATTGCTGATTCGTGTATAAATATTACAAAAGAAAGGCTGCAAAAGGTTGCAACAAAGAGAAATTTTCTGTGGGTGTGCGTCTTGTGTTTTAGAGATATACGAGTGATGCTTTGTTGAAAATAGAGAGCAAAGTGTGTGTGTGTTCTTGTGTCTTTGCGGTGCAAGAAAGAAGAGCGTTATCTCGTTCGGGCCGTGACTACTATACATCAAGAATACGACAGATTGTTTCCACATGATTGCTAGCACAATCGAAGTGGTGAACATCCGGAATTTCTCTCTTCAGTTCGACGTTTGTTGTTGGTGTGTCTGAACTAGAGGTCCGACATTTGTGGGACTTGAACTGTGGAACATCCGAATCGACTTGTTTCAAAGCGCGCTTCAAGAGGTATTTCGTTTAACTCCCTTTTATGTTTAGATTTTGTATTAAAACGCACGAACAACGCCTTAGGAGAATCATGTGTAAAATATATTTTTGTTTCCGCTGCGTTCATTTCGTTAATTTTTCTTATACATGATTCATGAAACCCCAATAGTTTTTCCATATGAGAAAATTAGTTGGATCTTGAGGTGATGAATGTTGGTATGACAATTACCCGCCCCGCTGTGGCCGCGTTGGTTTGGCATTCCCCCCTCTTCCGGTAGGGGGAGGTTTGGGTCACCGCAGTCGCATTTGTGTGACTTAAGTGCGGCGCCGTGAGAGGTGGGTCCCCACGCTAGCATCGCCCTGGGTTTACATCATCGGTTGCCGGCTGTACGGCGATTTTCTAATCATAAAAAAGAAAAAAATGTTGGTATGACAATCAAAATAAAATTGATAATTTCAAATAAGTGCTGGCTAACTTCAAAGGCATTGGTAAACCATTAGATAGATATTGGTAGATTATCAAAGTAGTTGGTAACCTTAGAACCGCAAGGAAACATTTATACTTTTCAAAACCAAGCAAGATTGAATGTGACGAATGTTGACATACCAGTCAAGGTTCGTAATTTCATACAAGAATTGGTAGTTTTTCAAGGCATTGGTAAGCCACGAAAATAAACATAGGTAAGTTATTTAACTAGTTGGTAATCTAACAAATATAAATAAATGCTGGTATTTTTCTAACCCAAGCAAATGAAAAGAAGTTGATGAGTAAGTAAAATTAACTGATAAATAACATAATGTAAAATGTTGGTAATCTCAAATAAAAAGTACTATCTTTGAAGGCTTTAGTAAGATAGCAAAACAATTGTTGTTAGATTTTTAAAGAAGTTGGTGATATTTGAAGGATAACAAAATGTGGATATTTTTTAGATTAAGACCCAACAAGATTAAAAGTTGGCAAATGACTTAAGTTAATTAATATCTTAATGTGACAAATTTGGTTCCTCAATAAGATTGGTTATTTTGAATAATAGTTAATAACTTAAAAAGCATTGGTGAGACAAAAAAAATTAAGTTTGGTAGACTATTAAAGTCATTGGTAAAGTTTGAAGTATAAAGAAATGTCGGTACTTTATGAAACCAAACAAGATAAAAAGATGGCAATTGATAGAAAATTAATTAGTATCTTAGTGTGACAAATTTCGCATATCGCTTGACTTAAGGTTAGTAATTTTGTACAGAAGATAGTAGTTTTAGCAAGTCAGTAATTCAATATTTAGGTGAATTTGAAAATAATAATTAATGTTGGTACCTGTCAGAACTTCTTGGTAATCGCTAACGATTGACCAAGTAATCAAGTTGTCAGGTCACTCGATTTGATACTTACCAACAATTTTTAAAATATACCAATGCAGAACTAGGTTCTTTTTTTCACTGATCGAACCCTAGGAGTATGCTCATTTGTAGAGTGAATGAAAAGGCTAAACTTATAGTGACACGTCAACAGTAGGCCTTAATACTACCCCGCCACTAGGCCTTAATACGTTTGATACAATTCTCAAATTTTTTTGCGACTTAGAATTTATTTTACCTTTTGATTCTTTCTTCTTCTTCTTCTTTTCTTTTTCTCCTTTTTTTCTTCTTTCTCTAGCTAGTTGCAAGCCTCAGCCATGGCCGATGATTGGCTAGACGAGAGTCCACAAACTTGCCAATCTCGAGGGAGCCTTGTCAGCTCCCGGTAAGGTTGAGCCTCATCGGCCTAAGCCTCGCGTGATTAGGAGATGCCAAGCTCGCCCAGCCACAGGCGAGGCTCAACCTTGCCCCGCAATTGTAAGGTTGGCATCATCCAACCATGGCAAGGTTGACCTTGCGATGACAGGTGAGGTCGAGCCTCACCCTAGATCTTGGCGAGACCAAGCTTGCCCAGGAACCAACGAGGCTCCTTTGAGGTCACTAACTCTCGTTTAACCGATCGTCAGCAACTAGATGGAGGAAGAAGAAGAAGAAGAAGGAAATGAAAAGAGGAAGAGAAAAGAGAAAAAAAAAAAGTGAAAAGAAGACTGGAAAAGACAAAAAAAAGAAGAAGAAAATGCTTGATTCTTGAATTGTTTCAGGAACAAAGAAACAACTTCTTCTTTTTTACTTTCTGATTATATTTTAAATCTATTATTGGGAACAAATTTATTTACGAAAACAAAAATGTTACAGAACGGATTTCTATTCTACTTTGCTCGGGGAAACAAAAGAACATAAATAGTTACTATTTGGCCAGTTATAAAATAGGTCCTTACTAAATTTGATGAACTCTTGAAATTTGTGCCAATTATTCTTTTGTAATTAGTTACTTGGTAGCGAACTTGCTAAAATGTGGTAGACTAGACCATGAGCTTTTGTGAAATTTTGACTTTTATTATTATTATTATTATTATTATTATTATTATCATCATCATCATCATCATCATCATCATCATCATCATCATCATCATCATCATCATCATCATCATCATCATCATTATTATTATTATTATTATTTAAATTTTATGTTATTGTCGAGACCTACCATTTTCGTCTAAAGGGGAAACGATGATAAGTTTAGAGGTATTATCTAAAAAACAGGCCTACACACTTAAATTAAGCACGGGCTCTTCCTAGCTCATACATTGCGCAACGTTAGAGTGTTCAATGTGAACTCAAATTGATGTTATGAGAATTTTCTATTGAGGAATCATCACTAGCCTAAAAATTCAAGCGAAGCACGAAAGTATATCTCACGTCCTATTCAACCAAAAAATCTAGGGTCAATTACTTTATTACACTAATTAATCAATTAATGTCATTTGGATATCTAATCTTGTTTATTTTAAAAAAAAATTTGTCAAGCAATCTAGATTGGTTTTGGACTTATCCACAAATGTGTAAGGTGATGATACAAGTGTGTAATCTTTAAAATAACAATCAACAATTAAAGAAGCATTTAAATAAATTACAAAGAAAAACAAGTATCTAGTGATAAGAAATAAATAAATGCCAATTCTTACTGGTCTAAAAGGAAACCATAATCACTATATTGAAAGCGTGCAATCAAGAGAACAAAAGAAACCCAATGGTAAAGCCCTAAGGGTTTGATCAATGACTTTCCCACAATTTGCGAGAATACTACCCAAAAAGACTGTTCTTAAACTTTTTTATGAGGAATTCTAACTTTTTTTCAATTTTTTTTTAAACTTTCGAATTTTTGGGAATTTTCCAATTAAAAATTTTATGTATCTTCTAAATTTTAAATTTTTTTATCTTCTAATATTTTTATTTTTTATTAATTTTTTAAAAAGGAAATCGAATTGGGTCAGGGACCCGGTCCAAACATGGTTCTGACCCGGACCCTAAAGGTGCAGGTTGGGTCAAGAAACCGGACCAGCCCCGAATAAACCTATTTCGCTCAAACCAAATATACCTGGCCCGGCCTCCTCTTCTAATCAAACTAAGTCCATTGCACAGTAGTTTAAGCCCACAAGCATGTCGAAGGATCGACAAACGCTTAGAACCAAAATCAAAATCACGGAAAATCTACCCAAGCTCCGTTCGGGCATTTTCACGAACACATGATGGGCATCTAATGAAGGAAGGCTATTGAGTTAACCAGGATTCAACCCGCGCCAAGACGCTTAGGCTGCGCATGATAAAATTTCTGTTTCTTGATTTCTCTATTTCTCTGTTCCCCGAAACAGGTTTGGAACAAAAATCCGTTTGGTAACGCAATTTGATTTCTCTATTTTTGAAACATATTTCTATTCCATAAATTGATTTGGAGGAGAAATCAAAAGCTAGAAATTGTAGCTTCTCTGTTTCTAAAATAGAAACATAAATTATTTCCTTTTCTCCATCCTTTAGAAATAGAATTTTTGTTCTCAAATTGGCAAAAGAGGTTATCATACCACCTTCCTTTGATGTTGTCCCACAAGAGATTCTTATGGATCCTAAGAATAAACGTTATTTCAAGGTAGAATTCTCATATATTACTTTACACCATCAATTTTATTTTGTTGATAATCCTGTATAATACTAGTTTTTGATAAAATAACAGGGTTGTATAGGCTCTATTGATGGCACCCACATTCATGCTTATGTACCTGTGTCGAAGCAAATCCCATTTAGAGGTAGGAAATGCACCACCACTCAGAATGTGATGTGCATTTGTTCATTTCAAATGAAATTTACTTTTGTATATGCTAATTGGGAAGGCTCTGCCAACGATTGTTGAGTGCTTGCAGCAGCACTGGAGACTTCTCACTTGGAATTTCCTCAACCACCACCAGGTATTTGTTTATCCTTTAAGGAGTAATTTCTTTATGATCATATTTATAATTACAAATTATGACCAATGTATGAATACATTGTTGTAGGCAAATACTATGTCATGGATTCTGGTTATGCAGTAATTCCGGGATTTTTAACTCCTTTTAGAGGTGATCGGTATCATTTAAATGAGTATAGGGATAGAGCGAGACGGCCAACAACTGCAAGAGAATTGTTCAACTACAGGCATTCTTCTTTAAGGAATGTCATTGAAAGATCATTTAGGGCATTGAAAAATTGCTTTTTCATTTTGAGACACATGCTCTCATTTGCAATTTGAAAGCAAGCACATATCGTAATTGCATGTTGTGTCATCCACAATTACATTCATGATCAAGACAAGATGGATAAGAACATTTTCCTATATAGAGATCCGATGTACTTGGCTGAACCTACACAGGATGAGCTTGCAAACGTTCAGTTGGCTGATGAGGGAAACCAAATAAATACGCTTAGGAAAACCATTGCCAATAAAATAGCAAGGGATAATAATATGCCGCAAATTCCATGAAATTGTATTTTCAACTTTTTAAATGTATTAGTACTATTTCGACTATTATTTTGTATTTGGAGATTTCCTATGTTGTTATCTATCCAATTTTTATTCCTAGAAATAGAAATTTTATTATGTTATCAAACGGATTTCTATTCCAGAAATATAAATTTTGAGTTGTTATCAAACGGGTTTATTTGCTCAGAAACTTTTGTCTGAGGAGTAGAAATTGAGAAATTAATTTTTGGCCAAAAATCAATTTCTATTTCAAAAATTTTATCATGCGTAGCCTTAGCAATCGACAAGCAGAGATGAAAATGCAGCATAGCACAACATAGATGGGGGCTGGGACTAGCGCAAACCGGACCCCGACAAGGCCCGGTCCAATGAGCCGAGTGGGGGCCGTTGGTGGCGCCCTCTACTCGGCTTGGCGGTGGCGAATGGTGGGGGGAGCTCGATAGATCGGACCACGTCCGTTCACCTCACACGCCTCCGAGCCGGGTTCCTCAAGGAGTTGACGCAAATTGGAAAAATAAAAGAAAAAAAGGGCAACCGGGTCTTAACACAAGCTCGATGCGGCCGAACTCGGGCGCGGCCACTATCGGAAAACACCCGTGCGGCCTCACTCTTTCCTCTCTAGTTCTCGCTCCCCCTCACTCACAGCTCGCTCTCTCTCTTACTTTGGTTTCTCCCGAACCCAAGCCGCCCCGACCCCCCGGGGCCGTTTCAGCCAACCTTATCCCTCTCTCTTCAAGGCCAGCGTCCCCGACCGAGTGTCTTGCACGACGCTCGCCCTCCCTGTCCTCGTCCCCCAGTACGCCCCGTCCTCTGTGTCTGTACCCCGCGTCCTCCCTCCTTCCTCGCTAGCGTCCAAGGCGGAGAGGAAGGGGAGAAGAGACGAAGGGAGAGGCCAGGCCAGAGAAGAGGAAAAAAGGAGGATGGGTTGGCCCAGCGGGGGGGAAGGAAAAATAAAAAGGAAAAAGGGGGCCAGACAGGCCCAGCCCTGGTTCAGCCCCACTCCTTTTTTTAGATATAATTTATTTTAAAAATAAATTTAATTGTTAATTTAAATTTTTTTATATACTAGTAATGCAAATATTCTTGATGTCTATATGTAATGCATTTTAATGAAATTTTTTTTTTTTTGGGGAGTTAAAAATTAATCCATAAATTTCTATGTGGTTAAGTTCTAAATAAATACATCAAATTTATGGGTTAATAGTTATTCTTCCTACACTCTTTTACTAATTTGTTAAATGACCATATGTATTAGATTGATTTATCTGAAGTATAGCTATAAAGCTTGTTGTGGAAGAAATCAAATCGATGTTTAATGCCTTAAAGAGAGCAATTGTCGATTAGTAGCATTGTTTGGAACACAAAGTCTGACATGGTTATGTAAAGGAGCATTTATGATTAAGGTGATATACACATGTCTTCTTCCTAGGGATTTAGTAGATCTAGGAAAAACTTCTATATGTATTCTTTATGAGTTGAACCTAGTAATGGAGAAAAGTACCAAAAAAGTCATAAAGTTATCATATTAGTATCAATTCGGTCATAAATCTTTTAATTTAACCGATTTAGCTCTAAACATATTCGCATTAGTACTAATTCAATCAATTCGACTAATTTAGGCAATAAATTGCTAACGTGGACGTTGGCGATCATAGCACAGCTAATGCTAATATGCACAAATTTTATAATTTTTTATTATTTTTTGAGAACTTTTTTCTTTTCTTTTTCTTTACACTATTGCCCTACAAGGTTACGGGTCAACCATTGCCAACCACAGGCAAGGACTGGCAACCCTTCCTTGGTCCAAGCGAGGGCCAAAACTCTCACTTGTTGGTTGGTGAGGGCCCCTTGCCCTTGATGGCCACAAGCAAAGGTGCAAAGCCCTCACTCGTAGCGCACAAGGGCTATGATGCCCTCACCTAGACTTGGTGAAGGCATCAAGGCATTAGGCCCTTGCTAGATCTAGGTGAGGGCCTTTCCTAAATCTACCATTTTGAGATAAAATTTTCCATAAAAATTTTCAGTTCTTCGTTAACTAATCAATTCATAAATTTTATTTGCTTTATAGTTATGATAACCTTTATTATAAGCTTTGTCCCCATATACCTTTTCTACATTTCTACTGCATAGGAAATGTTTTATCCTGAAAAGTGATTTTTTTGTTAGGAGAGAGAAGTAAGACACCCCCCCCCCCAAAAACAACAAAAAAATAAGAATAAATGTATGTTTTAATATGTCAAATTTGAAGTAGGCTTATGAAATATTAAAAAGAGAGAGTTAATGATAGATATAAATAGGTTGATAATGATAATTTTAACTAATTAAAAAGGTTATACCTTGGTTTGGTCTTAATTCAAGTAAAGTAAACTCCTCAATTTTGGGGATTCATTTTTAGACGTCAAATCTGCATTTGATAGGATGAAAAAAAGAAGCAAAAATTTTCTTACCTTTACCAAAAAAAAAAAAAAAAAGCAAAATTTGCTCTAGATTGACATTAAGATTTTTGGATTAATACCTTAAAAACCCCAAACTGGTATTCTTTTGACAAATTTACCCTAAACTAGTATTACCCTCTGTTATTTTTCATTAAATTTTATTGTCAAATTATTAAATTAAATGACACGTGACAATTGATCAATATACCAATTTGGGATTTTATACTCTGTTTGTCACAGTTTACAATTTTTGTGATTTTTTGTGGTATTAATCTAATTTAGCGGAGGGTATATTAGTCATAAATTTATCAGTTTGGGGATTTTTGTGGTCAAATAAATTAGTTTGGGGTAAATTTGTCATAAATGTACCAGTTTAGGGTTTTTTATAGTCAGTCGGGGTAAATTTGTCATAGGTGTACCAGTTTTGGGTTTTTCACGGTCAAAAAAATAGTTTAGGGTAAATTTGTCACAAGTATACCAGTTTAGAGTTTTTTAAGGTATTAACCCAAGATTTTTTTTATCAAAAAATGGGGAAAGTTACCCTTGATGCACCTCATTTGCTCTCCCCAGGATTCTTTGGTTGCCTGATCTTTGTAGTCATAAACAAAGTGATGCTGTTTTGGAGTTGCTTTATTGTAGTATTATAAAAAGGCAACGGGATAGATAAAGTCTAAAAAGCTGGATTGCTGACTAATTTAGGTGCTTTTTATTTTGATTCGATATGCATTTCAAGAAGAGAGTGGAGAAACATAAGTTAATGAACCTTTGCTAAGTTATCTTCATTTAGGTTCGATGATATGTTTCTATAAATTTTTAGTGAACTGAAATTTACACGAAAATGAAAAAGAAAAAAAAAGAATCTTCTGCATACAATGTGTTATGTTGGCTATGTTGTCTTTCAAAGGATACAATGAGATGTGGCAAAGATAAATGATAAGGAAAAGAACAATAAAAATATCAAAGTGGGATATGTGTCAATTGAGAAGAAGGCCATCTATCGACTTCACCGACGCCTCTGGCTTTTGCACCAAAACACTAATCATATTTCTTTTGATGAGGTTCAACAAGAAAATTAAGATGGACAATATATATATATATATATATATATATATATATATATGAAACGGTTAAGTTTGAACCAAATGAGCTAATCATGAATAAAGACTCTAAATAATTATTATTGTTTCCAGAAAAATCAATAATATTGCATCAATCAATTATTTAATCTTCATCCTTTTGAGGAAAGATAGAAATCTCATAAAAAAATCACTTCTAGACAATGTCCAAAATCTTGGTTTTATGATCATCGAACACTCTTCTTATATAGATTTGATGATGGAAAATTGTCCAAAAAGTTCTAAACTCATTGCACTTTTATCAATTTAGTTATAAATCTTTCAACTTTGTCAATTGAATTCTAAACACTTTCACTTTTTGCCAATTAAGTTTATCCGGCCAATTTTGGCCAAAATTTGCTGACGTGGACGCCGCAGCTGATGTGGACAAATTTTTTTAAATTTTTAATATATTTTTTTCGATTTTTTAAATTAATTTTTTATGGTTTAAATTAATTTTTTTTCTCTCTCTTTTTCTTTTATTATTATTATTATTATTATTATTATTATTATTATTATTATTATTATTATTATTATTATTATTATTATTATTATTATTATTATTATTATTATTATTATTATTAATTATTTCCCTTTTTTCTCCAATGACCGGCTAAAGGCCATGACTGGCGGGGATCAGTCTCGATGCCCTCACACGAGGTCGCCCTTGTTGAGATCTAGCGAGGGGCGACCTCGCCAGCCTTGAGCAAGGCTCACCCTTGCTGGCCTCTGGTGAGGGTGAGCCTTAATTGAGGACAATGAGGTCACCCCTCGCCAATTCCTTACGAGGGCGACCTTGCTTGAGGTTGGCGAGGTCGATCCTCACTAACCATGGCCTTTGGCCAGTTGCTGGAGGCTAGGCGATCGGTTAGAGGAAGAAAAGGGAAAAGAAAAAAAAAGAAAAAAAGAAATTTAAAATATAAAAAACAATTAAAAAATTTTAAAAATTTTAAAAATAATAAATTTTATTCATGTTAGTGTCGGCCGTGTCACGTAGGATGGTTGGCGTCCATATCAGCGAATTTCGACCAATTTTGACCGAATATACTCATTTGGCGAAATATTGAAAGGTTTATGACTTAATTGACAACGTTAAAACTATAATAAATTTATGACTTTTTGGACAATTTTCCAGATTTGATGACTGTTGGAATTCCTAAATTGAGACCCAGCTCATATCAATAAAGTATGATATTCCAAAATTATGCAAAAAAATGAAATCACTAACTTTCGTTTAATATTTTGGTGAGATGGCGTGATGAAAAACCAGCCATCAAGACCACTGGCTCAGGTGGCTCCGCTAGGTAGGCTCCAGACCTCCACAGGGAGGTCGGGAGTTCGAAGCCCCTGCAATCGCAAGTTGCAGGGAGGCTAGTGGATCATTAGGCGATTTAAGCGTGGCGTCGGGGTGGTGGTTTCCCTACTAGCGTCACCAGGGAGTTTACGGCGCACTGTCGGTGCAAGCTGGTTCCTCCTGTCAAAAAAAAAAAAAAAAAAAAAAAACCAGCCATCAATAGAACATGTGATTGTAGTCTATACTAAGGGAAGGTTCCATACATGTTTTTCAACAGATATTTTGCCAAAATTCCCTACAAAGAATTAAATGGACGTCAAGGACAACGTCCGAATTTGGGGCTCTATAAATTGGAGAAAACTCGGCCAAAGGTCATATAGTCGAGAAGGACAAAAGAAGCTAGACTGAACATAATTGAGAGATTTTTTTGCATCCATCTCTTTTGTAAGCTTGTAACACCCATTTGAGAGGAAAATTATCAAAAAAATCTTAAACCTATCGTATTTATGTCAATTTAGTCTTCAATCTTTTCGATATAATGCCACTTCAGCTCTTCGGCTAATTTTGCCCGGATATTATTAATGTAGACATTAGTTAGCCTATCTAACATTAACCGATGCCGACGTTAACAACTTTTAATGATATTTTAATATTTTGAATTTATTTATTTTTTTAAAAAAAATTTCGAATCATTTATTTATTTACTCTCTTTTTTCTTTTTTTTTTTGGGTTCCTTCTTTCACTAGTTGATCGCCGAGGTCTAGGGATAGCTAGAGGTAAGGGTGGCGAGCTTACCAAAGGCTGTGATGGCAACCTTGCCCTAGGCTGGCCAGGGTCTCTCGCCAGATTGGATGACAGTTGAGCCTAGCCAACTATGGGCGAGGCCCAACCTCAACAATATCGTGCTATGTGTATGATGTATGCGAACAAGTTCCAATCACAAATATATTCTTGCATAGATAATTTATGTTGTATTAAAAAATCTCAACTCAAGAGCTCAATTATGATTAAGTTATAATTGAATTAATCTCATCGCTTATCAATAAACATTTATAGCTGTTCAACTCAAGTACATGCACATCATCGTACCTGGCAATGGCTACTGTAAAAAGAATTACAGAATTTCTGTATAAAAAAATCGTGCTTTTCAAACTTTAAATAAATATAGTTTACTAAATTATAGTCAATTCATCATACATGAGGACGTTTCTGGCGTGTCCGTGTCGTGCCCCTGTGCATAACGAAATTGTCATGCCCAATCTGACGGCTAACATTAAGCATTTTTTTATCTAACCGTTGGGACTGCGATGACATCCGACAGATGAGATTTCAAGCCCTCTTAACCCGACGGCGGATGTCACCTTCGTCATGCAATAATTTGGAACCTTGCGAGTTCTCCCGACGTGACCCGAGTCTAATTGTGTCCCAAAGCCAAATAAAAACGAATTTCTCTGAAGTATTTTATTAATATGACATGTTAAATGGGGGAACATTGTGAGTTGTAATCCACTTAGAGAATAATGAACCAAACATTTTTTCGAGAAAATCAAAAATTAAAATTGAAAAAGTCGTATTCAAATTAAAAATATATTCCAAAACCAAATGGTCGATCTCCACAAAATTTCGTGAAAAAGATTAAGAAGAAACCATAAGCCCAACTCCATATTATAAACAAAATTGACAAATTCATGTTAGACAAATTACTTACACACCATGCAAAGCCGGTAAGTAGGATGCTCTTGAATCAATAGAAATACTGCTACATCGATGATTATTTTCATAGATCATAAATTGATTGCAAAAAGCAAGTTAGATTTGGAGAGATCAAGTGCTTAGTGATATTTCTAAGCCTTCTTCGTGTAGGAGATCAAACGTACGAGATGATATTGTTTTTTTTTTTTTTGGTAAAGGTAATAAATAAATAAATAGACGATATTATTTATACTATCTGTAACTGGGATTTCGTTGAAGAGTATTTAGAGAACACCTTAAGCAACTTAAAAATGGTGAACTTCACATTTTTGTTGCCTCAGTCACCATTGTAAAATGAGTCCGTATATTATTTATATCTTTGATGACAAATTCCTCCATGCCTCAAAATTCAGGATTTGCTTATCCTCTAAGCCTTAACCTGAGCGAGAGTGGAAGATCTTCGGTTTGAGCTACTCGTTTTCCCCTCGCCAAATATGTCGTAAGAGCATCAACGTCCCACATCTTCAGCTTCTTCCAGTTGGATAGATCAGGTAAACATAGCCAGGAACTGCAGCGTCCGATTATAAGACTTTCTAGCGACTCCAGTTTGTCAAGACCTTGAATCTCAACTAGTCTCGGACAATCCCATACTTCAAGGTCCTCTAGATTCTTGAAGTTAGATAAGTTGGAAAGGTCCACAACTTCAAGAAGATTGCAATTGTTAACCATAAGTCCTGTCAAACAAAAGGGAAGTTGTCCAATCTGACGCAAGTTCTTGCAATTGATGATTTCAAGTCTTTTTATATAGTGAAGGCAACCCGAATATGAGCTTATACTGGAGATAGTCGAGAGTTCCAATTTACAACATGCAATATCAATTGTCTCTTTTGCAACATGGCCGGAGCCACGCATTGTTCGACAGAAGTCCCCTCTTATAGTTTTCCATCCGATAGAGGTTGAGCCGGTAAAACATAATTCTAAACTTCTTAAATTCATGAGGTTGGAGATATATGGAGCTTTTTCCAAGGCTCTTGAGGACAGACATAGGCATACCAGACTTTGGGGAAGCTTTGGTACATTCTCCA
The DNA here is from genome assembly GCA_019915205.1 of Eucalyptus rudis. Lineage (NCBI taxonomy): Eukaryota > Viridiplantae > Streptophyta > Magnoliopsida > Myrtales > Myrtaceae > Eucalyptus > Eucalyptus rudis. The sequence continues at coordinate 17,889,114 of JAHMTN010000001.1, read as the reverse complement.
CACAAATTTTTGTTAATACCAAAATTTTCAAAAATAGTAGTCTCACGATATCACCAGGAATCGTCTCTAACCAATTGCAATTCACTCCATAAATCTCTTCAAGTTTCTCTAACATCCCAACTACCTCGGGTAACTTTTGCATGCAACTGTGGCTCATATTCAATGCTTTCAAGCTCTTTAGATTGATAATGGTATTTGGCAACTCTGCAATGCCTGTGTCTGAGACATCCAACTCAGTTAAACATTTCAACATTCCAATTGAGTTAGGAAGTATCGTTAGTTGGGTAGCTCCACAAATGGCCAAGCACTCAAGATTTATGAGTGGTCCGATTGAGCTTGGGACTTGACTAATACTTGTAGGGAAATAATAACTTTCTATAAGCATCTCAGTCAATGCTTCCAAAGCACCCAATTCAAAAGGAAGGACTTGGAGACGATGACATCCATTTAGATTCAATTGCTTCAAACGTTTCAGATGACCAATGGATTGATGAATCCTTAACAAACTTTTACACCCCTTTAGAATTAATATTTCCAAAAATAAATATGTAGGGAGGTCAGGAATTTCCTTTAAGTAGCAGCAACATGATAGATCAAGGACCTTCAATCTTGTTGTCACCTGTAAAAGTAATTATGTATATTCAATGAGTTTGATTTATAAAATTTTGTAGGATATAAACAAATATATCAACTATGGAAGCTTTCAACCAAAGTAACTTTATAAATACTCTGTGCATATCAATTCCTTAAGCCAAAACCATACTTTGTCTCACACGTTTTTCATTTCTTCTAATATTGTCCCCAACAACAAATAAAAAAAAATGGATACAGTTTCAAATCACCGTTGTATCAAATAATAAAATGACAAAAGAATGTAACCAACATCTCTCTTATGAATTATGACATCCCTTTCCAATTTCATCATGGAATTACCGATATTGTCCTCGACACTAGTCCTTATGACTTTCCTATGTGAATGCATCATCGAAACGTCAGCATAGGAAATAATTTTATATGTCCTCTGACTATCAACTAATCTATATTTGCAGTCTACTGCTTTTTGCTTTTTTTTTTTTTTGTTTCATACGTTACGATAAGGGCATTATTAGCTTTCACACAACCTTTGAAGAGTATAATATCTTTTTATACTATTGATGTACTAAACTAGCCAGTTTGCATTTTCAATTTTACTCGCATCCTATGTAGTACCGATAGTCTTATTCACCAATTAATTTTTAACTTAATTTAAACATCTAATAGTGACAACTCATTGCCTTGATTAGGGAACTCAAAACAACATGAATGTTCTTATAATGTTCTATAAAAGGCATGTAAATCAATAGATATCAAGTGACAACAATTATCCCATTAGATGATTTAACAATTCTATTAATCAATTGTATGAATATCTAAATAAGTCATTCCCAATAGTGGAGTTAATAGTAACATGGAATGTCCACATTACAATACTCATTGATAACACAGCTACAATCAATTTGAATTGAAGAAAGTCATCAAGAAAAGATTTGCCATAAATGATAGAACAGCAATAGCATAGTATCAATGTAAAATTATAAATGCAATACAAATTAATTACCAATAACCAAATATTAACATCTTTTTTTTTTTTTGGTAAAGTAATTGTTTGATTCGGAAAAGTAAAAAATGCAACCTTGAATGATCTAGAAATTTGACCACAATATCGAAAGAATAAAAAATTGTGACTGAAGGTAACATTCTTTCCGTTGACCATTGTGTGTACAACGCTTCTATGCCATAAATGTAAAGTGATTGTTTGAGTCAATATACTTCTAGTGAAAAGTCGACATTTAAGTTTCAAACATATGGAATGAGGGATTGGTGTCATAAGCCTTCTTCAAGACCAAGATTTGTTCTATGAATTAAGCCAATGAAATGTAATTAAAAAAAAAAGATCAATAAAATGATGATCTACAACCCCATGTGACACAAGAGCTGGTGTGACTAGAAGAAAATATAGCACGTTATACCAAATTATTTGCACGCACATACCTTGAGTTGAGTCCAACCACCCCAATGTTTGTCTATTTTGCTCCATGATAGGTCGAGGATGACTAGATTTTTTGGGCAAAAGTTGGTTGCCTGCATTTCTTGTGGACAATCCTCCTAGTAAAGCCATCTCAATTCTGAAAAGAGATCCTCAAAGTCTCCATAGAGTGACGGACCACACATTTCTAGAAATCTAATATTTGGCATTTTGATAACGTCTTCCGATATCAAAACTAAGTCTTGAGAATGCACAAAAAAGTTCGAATGGTATGCTGCAATAGTTTCAATTCCCTAAATTGAGGAATATGAGGATTTCCAAATAGAGCCTAAAATAAAGGGAAAACAGTCCAAGGAAGAATTCTGCAATGAAAAAAAGTAGACGAGGGTGCACTTAGACTTATACCTTCTTTTGCCAGACAATATCAGGACCTTCTTGATTCCTCCACACCCGATAACCCTTTTTGGATCTTTGCAATATTCTTCGTACACAATGCTCCTGCCTAAGTCCTTAAGCTGATCATGCATCCATAGTTCATTGTCTTCTCCAATCTTCACTATGGACATTAAAAGCAAAACATCAATCCCCTCATTCGGAAAAAGTCCACAGTCATCCCACATGTGATATGGATAACTCTTGTCTCGTCCAGCTAGAAAGCAAGCAATATCAAAAATATTTGTTGTTGTTGATGATCTAATACCACATAACTCAACAGTAACTTTTCCTTCACATCCCTCCGCTAACAAAATTTCATCTTTTCTAATGTATCTTGCCACACTACTTCCTTTTTTTTTCCACATAAAAATTAGCCAATCACTTCTATAGCCAAAGGAAGCCCTCTAGTTTGTTCAATAACTTTCTTAGATAGACTCAAGAATGCATTTGGAGGAGAGTTGCTTGCAAAGGCATGCTTGCTGAAAAGTTGAAGAGCTACAAGATTGTTGAGTTCCTTGACTTCATAAATCAGACAATGGTCAAATTGATCTAGGAATTGATTAAAAACACTTCTGTCTCTTGTTGTAACAACTATTCTACTTCTTGAACCATACCATTCTTTCTTAGCTACCAATGCCATGAGTTGCCTCATATGGTCTACATCATTGAGAAAAATAAGAACTTTCTTTCTGCAAAATCGATTTTTGATCATATTTTTCCCATGATCAATGTTAGAAAATCCAACTCCTATGTCACCAATGATATTAAAGACTAATTGCCACTGCACATTCAAAAGACCAGAACCTTGCGATGCTTCTCGAATATCTGAAATGAAGCTGCAACTGTCAAAATTAGTAGATAGTTTATCATAGACAAGTTTGGCAAGAGTCGTCTTGCCTATTCCACCCATTCCCCAAATACCGATGAGCCTGATGTCCTTAGATTCAACATTCAGCAAATTTACTACTTCATCCACTGATTCATCCTTTCCAACTAAATGATCAGATATATGCACACAAGACACCTTAAGCTTGACCAATACTTTCCGCGCAATCAAATGTGCGAGTTCTTCGTGGCTGTGTCAGAACACAAAATATTATCAAGTGAATTATAAGATTGGTAAGATCAAACAACAACATGAAGTTACGAACTTGATGCTGGGCCTAGTGAACAAAAGAATAAAACATGATTCTCTAGTTCCTGTTCAATCTAGGATGATAGGTTGTAATGCTTGTGTTGAGCAGGTAATCCTAGGGTCTTGAGACAATGGAGTGTAGAATTCCATACGAAATCCATCACAGTTTTGGGTCCAGAACTTCAAAAAAATTGTGCTCTTTCAAACTATAATATGCATTTCAAACAAAAGAAACAAAGAGAAAAGGGAAGATGGAGTTGAGTGAATTAACATACCCTATGTTCTTGGCATCCCATCCCTTGATTTTAGTAACTTCCTTGAGCGCCTCCTCCCAGCGTTGCACAATCTCAGCCCCACGTTCCTTTTTATGCAGAGTTAGTGCATCCTTATACACTCCAGTTTCAAGCTTCACATCAGAGGGTTCCACGTCATAGAAAATGGGCAAAACCTCCAGTTCATTGGTTTTCCTATGCTGCATCATGTGTTGTTCCAGCTCGCACAAGCACCAACCACTAGAGGCATAATCTCTGGAGAAAATGGGAATGCAGATTTTCGAATCATCGATGGCCTGAAAAATCTCGGGACCGATCTCCTCCCCGACGTCGATCTCTTCATTGTCTATGAAAACACTGATACCCTTATTCAGCAGGGTATGATAGAGGCAATTTGTGAAGGTATTGCGCATATCCGGACCTCGAAAATTCAAAAACACCTCGTACTAGGTTCCCGATGAGCCATAGCTTGTGGATCTTGTTTTCGGAGAAGAACTCCTTTTTCTTTCCATCTTAGCTGCGTCTGCTAAAATTTTGAAAGCGAATCACCAAAGATTTGACTTGCTTTAATGGGGCCAACGAGCGACGGTAAGGTAGTTTAGTCAAGCTTAGTTTCGATTTCCGTCATGTTGCGGCATTGATAGAGAGAAATTGCAGATTTATGACTGAAGGATGAAGACATGGCCTATGCCCCACAAGTTGACTGATGAGATGGGGCGAAAATCAAAGGAAATGTCTGAGATTTTTAACTCTACATATGTGGAGTCGCACATCTCGGGATGATGGGAAATGCAACTCCACAAGTTTATATTAATTTGAGATACGTGAAATTGAGTTTCTGTTTTCCAATTTCCATGACCAGAGTCAAGTCAAAGTCTAAGTAAACCGAAAATAAGGAAGGTAAGTTGACGTTAGTGTATTGCTCTAGGAACGTTATATTAAATCAAATGCAATGATTAAGTTTTATTTTTTTCCTACTTTATGGTAAAGTAATATGTCTAATTAATTTTAAGGGAGAGGGAGGAGAAAGAACTTTGTGATTATGTGGTTCAACCGCCAAGCTCCATTTTACCTTTCTTAATTATTGGTAGATGTAAGTATTTGCGTAGTTTGGTTTCACAAATGACACAACCCCGATAGTTAGAGTCTGCTGAGTTTTCTTAGGACTAGTTTGTTGGGTGCTTCTAGAAAGCAAAACTTTTTGACGTTCTTAGTAAGATTTAAAATGTTTATTCAAATATAAAGTGTAAGATAACGTGTTATTACAGATCAAAATCTATTACAAATCAGAATCACCATTAATCTTCAGAGCGATAATGGCTGGCTTGGGGTTCACTGGAGTCAAGTCAACATAGTTTAGTCGAAGGTCGAAGTCTAATTAAACTATAATTAAGAAACACGAGTACCTAAAAAGGAAAAGAAAAGAAGAAATGGCCCTTCATCGACATTAAGACTTTTTATATATATAAAACAAGGGAATAAGTTACACTTGACCAGATCACAACCCACAGAGAGAGAGAGAGAGAGAGAGAGAGAGTTGCTCCTCTATCGCGAATAGTGTAAGTCGCGAATGGTGTAAGAAGCAAACCAACCATCCTAAGACGCTTTGAGCGGCCTGATCTTTATAGTCATGAACAACGCGATGCTTTTTTCTGGAGTTACTTTATTGTACCATTATGAGTCAAAAGCAACAAGAAAAATAAATCTAAAAAAGTTGGATTGGTGACTATTTTTGGTTCCGAAAAAAACTAATTCGATATGCATTTCTAAAAAAAAAAGAAAAAAAAAAAGAGAGAGTGGGAGAATATAAGATTATGAAATTCTGTTGACTTACATCCATTTATGTTGGATGATTTGTTTATGTAATTTTTTATTGAATTAAAATTTACATATAAGGAAAATCAAAATCATTATCAAATTTTTTAAAATTTATTTACGCAACATTTTAATTTCTAAATATTGAATTATCAACTATAACCACAGTTCAAAATAGGGAATTTCCAATAATAGGAACCGGCAACGGAGAGCCTTACAGTGACCGGTGAGGAGGAACGTCAGGACCAAAGCAGCAAGGACACAGCAAATTGAAGACACGTTCGCTAGAACAAAAGATACAACGGCGAAGGCTTGTTGGTCGGACTCTGCTCGGCAGCACCGGTGTGGGTTCCATCAATGCTAGTCTACTCTGGGCAACCTGCGAAAAGAAATCAAACGTAGCAGAGGAAATAAAACAGCAAGCGGTGGCGTAAAGTGGAGCCAGGATGCCGCCTGGAATCACCAGCAACCACCAGGGACTGCTGCTGTGGCGTTAGAAAGAGAAAGCGCAAGGAAAAGCAGCATAGAGGATCAATTAGTTAATTAATCAACATTCTTTTGATTTTAGTAGTTAGATGTAAATCTCCTGTTTCTTCCTTAAGCATTTTTTTGAACAAATCTTGCTGAAGTAGTGGAAGGATAGAAATCACACAAAATAATGACTTCTAACTAATGTCCAAAATCAGTATAACAACGTACTGTTATCCTGAGATTTCGCACCGAAATTGGGTGGGGCCTTTCTGTTTTTGTGATATTGTTTTTGTGAGAAGTATGGAGAGATATTGGTACTTTCCCAAATCAAGCAAGATGAAAAGAAGATCACGTGTAAGGTGGTCAAGAGCCCCTTTTCCTTTTCATCTTGGCTGCACGATGTAAAATCACACCACATTTTATAGTGATTTTACAAGACTTGGATGATGGAAAACGCGGTATGATACATTTCAAGGAAGTTGCAAGACTTTGTTTTTTAAATAACCAACTTTTCCTTTTATTTTTTAATCAAGTTTTCAGTCACCTTTCTTTACTATACCTTAAATTTACTAACCCTTATTTGTCAAACTTTTCTTCAACTAAGCTTTCAACTGGTTATCAACTCTCATTCGAGTTAACTATCAATGTTTATTTGGTTTTTTTTTTAATTTATTCACTTTTCCATTGAGTTACTTAATCTGGGAAAAAAATCAGGAAGTCACCCATTAAATGTCGGTAATTTTCTATATGATTTGTAAATGTAAGATGATGTTTATTAAAAAAAAAAGTTTGGCAAATAATAAGAGAATTGTTTCATCAGTCATAAAAGAAATTTGGTAATTATAAAAAAAAAAGACTTGGTTACTAATTTCTTGGACCCACGAAGAGCTTTCCAAGAAGTACCCTCCAAACGTTATCCCCACTTTCGGTGTACCGTGTGAAATGGAAAAGACTTTTAAAACTTATCTTCCCAACCAACAACAAAATGGAAAAGTTAAAGATCAATTATGGAAGGAACCGTGACGACATTATATTGTATCAAACTTCAATTCCTTTCATAAATCATAAAGATACGATATATCATTGTACGATGGATATGTCAAAATTCTTCTTCTTTCTACCTTACCGCCAAATGTTCATATTTGTGAGTTGCGACATGACGTTCATTAATAAAAATAAATTGGTTATAAAAAAATATCAAACAATAAGGCGGTGTGTATTATGTGAGCTGGTGAAAACAAGAAAATAAGAAAACGCATTTAACTAGTAGCTTTGTAGACAATGCATCTTTGAAGAATGCTGTAGAGGATCATGACAGACTTTACAGGACAACTAATCCGGTCTTTTAAATCAATCTCTCTCTTTGGCTCGGAGAACACTTCGGTCAACACACATTTATTCAAGTTCGTATGATTTTTCTGAACTATAAAAACATGAAAAGGTTCATGTAATTGCTTGATATTTAGAACCATCAGCTTTAACTTTAACTTGAGCATCGAGGCAATCACAAGCATCAATTAGTCCTGGTCACGTAACCAAAAAAGAAAAAGAAAAATTAAACAAAATTCTGTATATTTTGAAATTGGGACAAGAGTATTGAAAGTCTGAAACTTATCACGAAAGTGTAATTTAGTTCTAAAACTTTCAGAAAGTACAATTAAGTCCTAAACTTGTCAAAAGTATAGTTGAGTCATAAAACTTTCAAAAAATGCAATCAAGTTTCAAAACTTGTCAAATTAGTCCAATCAATTCCTTCCGTCGATTGCACTTTTGAAAATTTTAGGACTCGATCGCACTTTGGTAGCAAGTTTTAGGACTCCATTGTACTTTCGTGACAAGTTTTAGGACTTCCAACATTTTGAAATTTTATGCAAATAGTCAAACCAAATTGTGAAACACTTTCTCTACATAGACACAAAACTTGGAATCCCCAAAATGAAGACCCACCTCATAGCATTAAAGTATGATATTTCAAGATTATTTGTGCTAGAAATACCGCTTAATTGATTTGTGAGACGACATGATCAAAACTTGCTAATAATAGAAGTTTTGATTGCCCCTGATTAGGAGAAGGGTCAATAACGTGTTTTTCAAAGAAATTAGTTTTGGATAAATGTATCGTGAGTGTAAGAGTTTAGTATGTTTTGTGAGATGAAATTTAATATTGGATAAATATGTTATGCGAGTACTGGTTTGAAATTTCTAATTGTATTAACTGAACGATAGACAAATAGACGTCAAGAACTTATTTCTTAGAGTCCATGGGGCAATTTTCAAGAAGGATACTCAAAACGTTTTATCTTTCATTGGCACACCAAGTGAAGTGGAAAATACTAACACTTTGCCCGGCCATCAACAAAAAACAGAAAGTTTAAGATCAGTCATGAAAGGAATCTCAAATGATCTTGCTTTTTCCCATCTATTATCGCATTTCTGTGACCTTTCTTGGAAATCTAGAGTAAACTATTTTCTTTAAATAATATTTTGATTACCTACTTTTTTTAATAGGCGTTAGGAACTAATTTCTTAGAGCCCACAAGCAAATTTCATGGAAGGATGCTCAAAAGATTATCTCCTTGGTTGGCACAACAAGTGAAACAAAATAGACTAGCACTACTTTTCCTAGTCATAAACAAATGGGAAAAGTTTAAGATCAGTTATTGGAATTTCAAATGATCTTGCTTTTTCCCATCCATTATCGCATTTCTATGACCTTTCTTGAAAATCTAGAATCAACCATTTTCTTTTAAAAAAAAATTGATTATCAATTGTTTCTCCCAAATCCTTATCAAAATTTGGCTAAAAATCAAGTGCCGTATGGGAGTGTACCTCACTTCCTAAATAACTAGAGATATATGATTGGGGACTTGATTAAACTAGTTATTGGAATCTCAAATGATCTTGCTTTTTCCCATCTATTATCACATTTCTATGACCTTTCTTGGAAATCTAGAATCAACCATTTCCTTTGAAAAAATTTGACTATCAACTGTTTCTCCCAAATCCTTATCAAAAGTCGGCTAAAAATTAAGTGAGTTATGGGAGTATATCTCACTTCCCATATAACCAGAGATCTATGATTGAGGACTTGATTGGTGCTTCACACAGGTCTCATGCCTTTGCACCACAAAAATAATTTAATATTAAAGTAAATTAATATTAGATTAGACTCAATAATAAAAATTAAGATCGAGAAAAAAACTGAAACAACTCAAGTTTGCACCAAAAGAGCTAACTATATATATAGACTCTTTATCCGAAAAAGAAGAAGAAGAAAAAAGGATAGACTCTGTACAGTTATCGTTTATTTGAAAAAGAAAGCGGAAGGAAAAGCAACGTGGAGGCTCAATTGGTTATTTAGTCAACATCCTTTTGATTTTAATAGTTAGTTGTAAATCTCCCTTTTCTTCCTTAAGCACTTTTTTTTTTTTTGCACAAATCTTGCTTAAGTGGTGGAAGCATAGAAATCACATAAAATAATCACTTCTAACCAATGTCTAAAATCAGTATAACAACGTATTGTTATACTTTTGTTTTTGTGATATTGTTTTTATGAGAAGTATAGAGAGATATTGGTACTTTCCCAAACCAAGCAAGATGAAAAAAAGATCACGTGTAAGGTGGTCATAAGGAGCTCCTTTTCCTTTTCATCTTGGTTGCACCATGTAAAATCACACCACATTTTATAGTGATTTTACAAGACTTGGATGATGGACAATGTGGTATGATGCATTTCAAGGAAGTTGCAAGTCAACGAACGATGACTAGGTAGGAAAGCAAGAGAGAGTAGGGATATGATTGAAGAAGGATTAAGAAATGGCCTGAAATCCACTACCGATTGGCGTGTGGGGGCAAGAATTAGATGAAATGTCTAAGAAAGTAGACATGTGGAGTTGCAAGTCTAACCTCGCTCGAAAACAAAAATGAAAAGTTTAACGCCTTCAAGCTTTAATTGTCATTTTTTTTAATCGTCTACCAACTTCTAGTTGCATTTCTCAAAAATGCCTTAGCATTACTAGCTATAAATTTGAGCAACTTTCCTACTTTTCTCTATTTAAATTATCAATTAGTTTTGAGTTACCAACTCTTATTTAAATTACTTACTAAGCTTATTTTTTAAATAACCAACTTTTCTTTTTTCTTTGGGTTAATACCCCGAAAAACCCCAAACTGGTACACTTGTAACAAATTTACCCCAAACTATTTTTTTGACCACCAGAAACCCCAAACTGACATATCTTTGATAAATTTAGTCCAAACTAGTACACTTATGACAAATTTACCCTCTATTAGTTTTCGTTAAATTTTATTGTCAAATTATTAAGTTAAATGACACGTGATAGTTGATTGGTATACCAATTTGGGATTTTACACTCCGTTTATCACAATTTTCAATTTTTGTGATTTTTTTGTGATATTAATCAAATTTAGCGGATGGTATATTTGTCACAAATTTACCAGTTTGGGGTTTTCTGCGGTCGAATAAATTAGTTTGGGGTAAATTTGTCATAAATGTACCAGTTTAGGGTTTTTTATGGTCAGTCAGGGTAAATTTGTCATAGGTATACTAGTTTGGGGTTTTTCATGATCAAAAAAATAGTTTTTGGTAAATTTGTCACAGGTATACCAATTTGGAGTTTTTCAGGATATTAATCATTTTTCTTTTAATCAAGTTTTCATTCACCTTTCTTTATTATGCCTTAAATTTACTAACTCTTATTTGTCAACCTTTTCTTCAATTAAGCTTTCAACTGGTTACCAACTCTCATTTGAGTTAACTATCAATGTTTGTTTGGTTTTTTTTTCTTTTAATTTATTAACTTTTCCATTGAGTTACTTAATCTGGAAAAAAAATGGGAAGTCACCCAATAAATATTGGTAATTTTCTATATGATTAATAAATGTAAGATGATGTTAATTAAAAAAAATAAGTATGGCAAATAATAAGAGAATCGGTTCAATAGTTATGAAAGAAATTTGGTAATTATATAAAAAAAGACTTGGTTACTAATTTCTTAGACCCACGAAGAGCTTTCCAAGAAGTACCCTCCAAACGTTATCCCCACTTTCGGTGTACCGTGTGAAATGGAAAAGACTTTTAAAACTTATCTTCCCAACCATCAACAAAATGGAAAAGTTAAAAGATCAATTATGGAAGGAATCGCGACGATATTATATTGTATCAAACTTCAATTCTTTTCATAAATCATAAAGATACGATATTCATTGTACGATGGATATGTCAAAATTCTTCTACTTTCTACCTTACCACCAAATGTTCATATTTGTGAGTTGCGACATGATGTTCATTAATAAAAAAAAAAAATTGGTTATAAAAAAAATCAAATAATAAGGTTGTGTACATTATGTGAGCTGGTGAAAACAAGAAAATAAGAAAACGGATTTAGCTACTAGCTTTGTAGACAATGCCTCTTTGAAGAATGCTGTAGAGGATCATGACAGACTTTAGAGGACAATTAATCTGGTCTTTTAAATCAATCTCTCCCTTTGGCTTGGAGAACACTTTGGTCAGCACACATTTATTCAAGTTCGTATGATTTTTCTGAACTATAAAAACATGAAAAGGTTCAGGTAATTGCTTGATATTTAGAACCATCAGCTCTAACTTTAACTTGAGCATCCATGCAATCACAAGCATCAATTAGTCCTGATCGCGCAACCCAAAAAAAAGAAAAAAAAAGAAAAATTAAACAAAATTCTTGTATATTTTGAGATTGGGACAAGAGCATTGAAAGTCCGAAACTTATTACAAAAGTGCAATTTAGTTCTAAAACTTTCAAAAAGTGCATTTAAGTCCTAAACTTGTCAAAAGTACAGTTGAGTAATAAAACTTTCAAAAAGTACAATCAAGTTTTAAAATTTGTCAAATTGATCCAATCGATTCCTTCCATCGATTGCACTTTGATAACAAGTTTTAGAATTTGATTGTACTTTCATGACAAGTTTTAGAATTCGGTTGTACTTTTATGACAAGTTTTAGAACTTCTAACCCTTTGAAATTTATACAAATAGTCAAACTAGATCGTCAAACACTTTCTCTACACAGAGACAAAACTTGGAATCCCCAAAATGAAGACCTAGCTCATAGCATTAAAGTATGATATTTCAAGATTATTTGTAAAATCACTACTTAATTGATTTGTGAGATGACGTGATCAAAACTTGCTAATAATAGAAGTTTTGATTGCCCTTGATTAGGAGAAGGGCTAATAATGTGTTTTTCAAAGAAATTAGTTTTGGATAAATGTATTGTGAGTGTAACAGTTTACTATGTTTCGTGAGATGAAATTTAATATTGGATAAATGTGTTATGTGAGTAATGGTTTAAAATTTATAATTGTATTAGTCGGATGGTAGACAAATAGACATCAGGAACTAATTTCTTAGAGTCTACAAGGCAATTTTCGAGAAGGACGCTCAAAAGGTTTTCTCTTTGGTTGGCACACCGAGCAAAGTGGAAAATACTAACACTATTTTGCCTGGTCATCAACAAAAAGAGAAAAGTTTAAGATCAGTCATAAAGGAAACTCAAATGATCTTGCTTTTTCTCTATCTATTATCGCATTTCTATGACCTTTCTTGGTAATCTAGAATAAACTATTTCCTTTAAAACATTTCGATTTCCTTAGGGGTTAGGAACTAATTTCTTAGAGCCCACGAGAAAATTTCATGGAAGGATGCTCAAAAGGTTATCTCCTTGGTTGGCACACCAAGTGAAACGGAATAGACTATCACTACTTTTCCTACTCATCATCAAAAGGGAAAAGTTTAAGACCGGTCATTGGAAAAGTTTACAACAACCTCAATCTCTTCGTGACCTTGACTTTGAATAATTTGTACCCTCTTTACAATGATTCCAGTCTTCAACGAATCTTGATCTACGTGTCATTCTTATATTGTATCAAACTTAAATTCTTTTCATAAATCATGAAGACATGATATTCATTGTACGATGGATAGGTCAAAATTCTTCTTTCTACCTTACCACCAAATGTTCATATTTGTGAGTTGCGACATGATGTAAAAAAAAAAAGTGATAAGAAGTGTATATGATCCAGTATCATATAATCTCTCTCATCAAAATTTCCTCAAAAGAAATTATATAATTGCAAAGGATAACGATAAATATTTAATCAAAATGCCCATTTTCTAAAAATTACATAGAAATGAATAATTTCATGAATTTTCATTGATTACATCGAACAATACAAGGGAGGCAAAACCTTACATATACAAAGCATACAAAGTTATTCAATTTTACATGTAATATGAAAATGAATACAGGAAAAACGCAAAGGAAAGGAGGGAAATACAAAGGAAATTCCTTTACAAGAAAAGAGAAATGCATGAAAGAATGTCAAGTGAATATCCTAGGAGCTAGGTGGGATCATGCGGAGACACTTGTTATCACGAGCCAAGCATTTCACATCAATCAAGGCTTCATCTTCATGCTCCTCGACATGAGCTTGTTGAAACCCTTGAGACTCGAGAATATCAGGCAACTCAACTTTAAGCTCCGGTTCCACTTGGCGATAGATATAGTTGATAGACGTGCAGTGTGTCCTAATTTCTCTTTCTAAGTCGAATTTGTCAATAGCGACCACATGATGTGAGAATCTGGAATACCAAATCCCAATAGCACCTCGAATCACAACTTCAACATGACCAATTTGGTTTTCCACAATGACCTCATTGTGATAATCAATATAGTATAACCCCAAATTGAAGATTGACAAAATCATTTGAAGTGTGTGATATTGGGAGAGCACCCATAAAGAGTAACACGATGTTAGACCCGTCAATTCTACAAGGGGGAGTGGGTCGTCAACTCCACTAACAATGTGCAACTTGGGATTCCCAAGCCATCAGACATGCCATTGGATTAAGCGTGGGGTGAGTCTTTTGAGGAAATGGAACCATAGAGAGAAAGACCATAATAGAAAGAATTCATTTCTTTGGTGAAACATACGAATAGGATGATGGTATTTCGTGACATCAACGATCCTCATGCGAGGGGCAAATTCTTCAATATGAGAAACGAGCCAAACATGGAGAAGTCCTAATAGAGCTCTAAGAATTCCTCGACCACTTGTTTTGAATCGGTAAAGAGATACGAAAGTTATGGCGATGATCATGTGTGTAAAGCAGCTAAAGGAGCATACTTGATTAACAATGTGAGTGACTAAATGATATATTGTTTTTTGAGTACGCGAGAATATTACAAAGTCGAATAATATGAGAAGGAAGGCATAAGAAATTTAATTCCTAGATTTAGGCTCAAGGCTAAGAAAATGTTGCTCAAGGAATGTATAAGGCATAGAATTCAAATTTCCCCTAAGAATGGTTCTAATTTTATTAGTAGGGATATTTAGGAATTGACTTAGAAGGGAAATTGGATTTTGACTAATAGGAGTAGTGAAACCTAGGGAAGCCTTGCCTAACCCAATGGCTATCTGAAACTTCTCAATTATAGTAGTCAACTCATATTTGTTAAATACAAAGGTATAGGTCATGGGATTCCAAAAATGGGCCAACGCCTTCACCATCACAATTCGAGGTTTGATCTTGAATAAGGTTGGGAAGAAGCCTATGCGCCTCTCCACATAACCTTGATGTCTCGGTTTGAGAATCTCCCATATGGCCTTGAGACTCCTCGGCATGGGAATAATGTCCAATTCGGGCTTGCCCATCTAAGTCTAAACCTAAGGTGCATTCATGATGAAGGACGTATTGTTGTTGAAATATAAAATGCGTAATTAAAATTCAGGAATTAGGAAAGATAACATCAATAAGAAAGGAATGATATTGTCATGCCCCAATCTTTGAGCGTGTGCCCATTCCTCTCTGGTCGATAAAATTTGCGACTTCGCAGGACGAGTCGTCGACCCCTTTCATTTTATTTCACATGCGGAAGCGAATAATAAATCCTTTAACAGTAACCATCTCGGGATAGAAAATTAGGACAACAGATTCACAAATATAACATGCATTTATAAACATACTAAGTCATGCACAAAAGTCTATGACCAAAAGACTTCAAAAGATTACCTCTCAAAAAGAAATGGTCCGATCTGACCTACACTTTAGATCACTACAATTCGGCTCCAGGTTCTCCACTCTATGGTCCTGAAAAGAAATTGAGCTCACGATGAGGTGAGATACAAATCTCAGCAAGTTCATGCTCTAAACCCCGATTAGAAGGGTAATATGCCCAAATGCATTCTAACCACACAATCATACAACCATAGAGACTTACTTCGTCTCAGATCCACCTTGCAGGTCAGTACAATTCATGTCATAGACAGCATGAAAGCATGAGCAACAACCAAGCTCAATTAACTGGAACGCCACATTCAAATTCAACCCGGCATAGAGGTCCTGATTATAGGGCCAAATCGTAATGACACGTCTCATACCGTGTCACACAATTTTGTCCCATAATCCAACACATTCGACTCAATTATTCATGCGTTCCTAATTTTTTTGATCTCGGCCATATAGCACGGCCTACTATCTGCTCGGCGGTCTTCTGGTATTGCCAAGCGTCGTCTCACCCCATTAAGCATGGCTATGTCTCCATCAGATGGCTTTCCCGAAGGAGCACAAGTCTATAATCTACTGTGACTGGCTTCCTATTGTCTAGGGGTGTCCCATACAGGGGTAACATCCAGCTTAACAGCCTGAGACGGGTTCTCTTAATCAATACACGACCACTCAATCTCGGCCTAGGACACCGTGCATTGCACTCAAATGCCTCAATTAAAATTGTGAACTTGGCCTATTTTATTCGTATTAGAAATACACGGTAAAATAATCGTGTGTGGGTACACGATCAATTCACCCCAAAAAAAAAGTGATACCTTCCAATTTAAAATTCCACTATTTTATATAGTACATAAAACCATTTTTGGTGTTAAAATCTAACATCAAGGATTTTCTGAATAAATATCAAAATTCACAAATTTTGGAATAATTAACCAAAATTCCAATCGGCACTCAATTTGCACAACTTAACATCCAATTGCATAAACTGAACACACTATTGCAATTAGCACGAAATTCCGGTCACCGGTTATCCCGGTCTAATTTCTAGAAAATATTTAATAATTAAATAACTACCAAAATTAATTAAATAATTCAATTTAATTAATAAAAATACTAACTTAGGCCGTAATTGCTAAATTAAATACCGAAACGGGCCTAGAAAATTACTGAACCAATCTAGATAAATAATACGATCTATCTAGTCTCTAATTTAGCCATTCTAATCACCTAACATGCATAATTAACTAATTAAATCACTAATCTAATCTAACTAACCACCTAATCCCTACTTAATATAAACTAAACACCCATTAAACGTCATTAGCCTACTAAGTAGGGTTTAGTGGATAAATTCACCGGTTTAGTGCAAAAATCGGTTCACTGCGACAGTAACCGATAAACTCCGAAGTGGTGACGCCAACGGAGCTTGGACCTGGCCTAAAATGGTCCTCAAACTTCCTGCTCAAGCTGAAAATCAAATCTGCTTAAGGCTGGTTGTAGGCTTGGCTTGAGATTGGGATGAGCTGGGCTTCGACTGGGGAGAAGAATCGATGGGAGCTGCTACTAAGGTGAAGACCGAAGGAGGCGATGCTGAGAACGCGCGGCCGAAGATGGGGAAGAAACGATGGAGTGGAACGGTGGGGCTAACTTTGAACAAGTGGCAGAGGAGTCAACGTTGGGGGCTTCGTTTGGAGAGGGTTGACGCTGGATGTGGCGTTGGACTGGAGGGTGATGGTGGACCGAAGATGGTGGGTTCGGACGTGGCAACTGCAAGGGGAAAATAGAAAAAAAAAAAAATGGCAGCAGGCGTTGGCAGGGAGAGAGAAACGATGGAGCTGCTAAGGAAAATGAAAAGCAAGGCAAAAATAGATGAGGGGTCAAGAGAGAGAAGACACTTGGAGGAAGGAGAGGCGGCGGTCTTGGTGTGCTAGAGAAGCTGCTAATGGGGGGGGGGGGCAGTCAACAAACTTTAATTGAATGCTTGTCCCCTAATATTTTCTAGCAAAATTTCCACCAATTAATCAAATTTTAATGCAAACGTTGCACCCCCCATCCTAGGCTCCGAATTTAACAAAATAAGCTTCAATTCCTTAGCGAAATTCCCCAATTCAACGTCCAATTTTGATGAAGAATAAAGCCCATTAAATTTCTGCAAGTCCCCATCACCGAAAGGCTTGGTAAGGAGGCCAAAAATCCCTTCGATTTGGCTCATTCGAATTTTTGTTCTTTTCCGAATCGTCCGGATCGACTTTTTGTAAAAATCTCAGGCTCGCCGAAAATTTTTCGGAGGATGAGTTGACGTTCCTAAAATAAATTGTGACATAATAGAACTTTTAATTTCTAAAATCGGGTTCAAATTTGCGGTTAATTTCAATCTGACATGATTTTAGCGTGACCTAACCTACTGGGTAATTTTTAGGAATTTTTGGTGCAATTGACCCGTGGTTAATTATTTTCAAGCCACATTGTACATTTGTGACACATTGGCAATTCTCAGTTGTTGTGAAAATCTCGAGGTTTCAAATACAGACACAGGATACAGAAATGACAGAAAAATCGATTTAGTGCCATTCGACAGAAATTTTGCAATCAGGTGGAATCACCCACACATTAATCACGTATCTTTATCGAATTGACCTATCTTCCATCTCTGATCGATTTTGACAGTGCCGTAATGACCCTTGCAGATGAGCACGGTCGAACAGTCGTTTCCTGGTTGAATTCTCAAGTTTATTGCGTTAAAATCCCTTAATGACTTCCCCATATAGTCTAGTTATCTCATGAGTAATCAGCTTAGAGAATAGCACTATAGGCGAGTCGAAGAAATGCGATTCATTAAATTGATAATAGAAGTGGAAAATCAGGATGTTACAGATATCTTACCAACTGAACTCATGGCAATCGCAAATCACACATCGCATGAAACTTGTGAGGTTTTGATGTCTAAAGTGAGAAAACTAAAGGCTCAAGATTCTCATTCCAAAAGATAAAAGAAGTTTACCCACCGCAACTATTGTCAGTCGATGCAACTTTTATCGATCATGATAAGCAGGTGGAAGAACGGATTACCACAAACATTTACTCATGGATTCCACCCATAAACCCTCTTAAGGTTCTAGATTAGACGATCGGGTTTTATACTGTAGTTGTGTGTACGGTGTAGTACTAACGTCTGTAGAGCCGATGTAGAAGACAAAACTCATTTATTCTTCCGGTGTGAATTGACAGATAGCATTTGGTGTAGTATCCTTGCGCAACATGGGATTAAGGGTTCTCAAGGTGGATGGAATGGGGAACTTCAATGGATGAGTAGGGCAACAAAGGACAAAGATTTGGTAGCGAGACTCCTCGAAGTATTTTTTCTAGCAACAATATATTGCATTTGGAAGAAGCGCAACCATAGACGATTTCAAAATAAATCACCTTACATCCATATATTAAAAAAAACTGACATCCATAATATTTTGGCCAAGGTGCACAAAAATATAAGAGGTAGAGCTTCACTTTACCAGAAAATTAAACCTTCTCAGTCAAATGTTGTATTGGCTACTATGTGGAGACTTCTTACCTACATCTGTTTGAATTATTAGCTCAATTTGTAATGTTGGGTGATGCCCCTAAGCTGTTGTACTTCTTATGTTTTATAGTACTTACATTTTCAACCAAAAACAAAAGATAATACTATTCATTTGAAGACCGTGAAATACTCAAATACTAGACACAATCCGCATTGCGCGGGCAGCACGGATTGTCATACAAATCCACAATGAAGAGTGAATAATAAACTTTCATGTAAAAAGAAACCTTCATAATATCATATTTATAATGAGATTGTAATGTTAACATTGCATCATTAATTTTTTTGGCAACTTATTTATGAAATAGTTAGCGTGATGGTTGACCTCTTTCTTTATTATGGTATAAATAAACGCAATTTATATATGTTTCTTTTAGTAAACATATTTGTATACTAATGTAAATAATTCTGTTACTATTAAGGTGGAAAATTTCTTTAAGATAAAGGAATACAATTAGAATAAATGTGAAGAGGGAGGGGACGGAGAGGGACGAATGTAATAAACGGGTAGCATAATGCGGGCAAGGAGAACGGTCAATCCCTTTCACCTCAGAAACAACCTTTAGGAAAGACATTATTATTTTCTATATATATAGATACATAATAATGCTTGAGCACACATTTTCTACTTTTGAGTTTTCTCTTAACTTTTTTTCCCCAATTTCCAGTGTCAAAAGCAATCGAAAGAGGATCAATTCATATAAGAGGCTAGAAACGGCAACCCAACTTTCGAAAAACTTCAATTTTGTTATTTCTAGTTTAAAAGAAGTTTGCAAGAGATGAATTTTACTGTTTCCTTGGCATCACATGTTGAACAACTTAACAAACTGCTAATTTGAGATTACGCTTTTTTAATTTTTTTAACAGGACAGATCATACCACCTCCGGATGCACTGTTAACACAAAAGCCTGGACACATGACATGATTTTATTGGTTATTAAAGATATCCAACGACCAATGGGGTGAGCATCGGGTCTAGAACCAGGAACTGGCGTCTTGACATTTATTGATTTAAAAATGTATTGCTAGCAATTGAAATGTGAGTATTACATCAAATATGATATAAAAAGACTTATCACATGATAAATATGTGTCGGATTATGCTAAAAAATTTATTTTCATAATAAAAATGTCCCAAATATGATAAAATGACTTTATTTGCGGTAAACATGTACAAACATTTTATTAAAAAAAAAAAGCTTTTGCATGTACAGAGAATCAAATAATGGTCCTCGGCATGAAGACACGATAATATAACCACTTAATATAATGAAATGGTGTAACATAAATATTTTATTATAAAAATTGATTTTTGGACAAAACAAAAATTGGACCGATTCTGATTTAAATTTTTTGGAATCAAGTCAAAAATCCACTCAGGAATCAATCACCCCTATCAATAGGACACGCATAATAAGTAATCAATTTCCCTGTTCCTCTCTTCTCTCCTCTCCCTAGCCGCCTCTCTGTTGCCACAACACAACCTCGCCGATGCCACTGCTGCCACGAACCCGCCTTGCCACCACAGTCACCAAGCCTCGACCAAATTCGTCCCCACTCTCTACCCTCTGAGAAATAGGCGCTCCCTTGGCAAAAACCAGTTCGCAAGCCATTGAACCAGATCTGGCCTTGTTGTCACTGGCTCAATCTTGACAGGCTCGAGGGAGAGATAGAGAGGGGATTGAGGGGAAGAGAAGAAACACCATGGTGGCGGCGGTGGCGGCAGTGCAGTCTTGGACTGGCGGTGACGTAGCGTCGAGCAGCCATTAGCCACATCATGAGCGCGGTGGCGAAACAATGAGTGGCCATTGATGAGAGAGAAAGCGGAGGATGGACAAGAGAAACAAAATTCGAAGAAGGAAAGAAGAAGAGGCAAAATTGAAATATGGAAATTGAAATCCTAACCCAAAATTCGTTTCTTTTTATGGAGTGAGCACCAAAATGCTATTCCCACGAGAGAGAATCTATTCAGAAGAAAAGCTTTACTCCATCCTTCATGTCCTCTGTGCAAACAAGCCCCGGAAACAGTAGAGCATCTCTTCCTTTTGTGTCATTGGACGGAAGCAATATGATCGGACCCGAGACTGACAGTACAGATTTTGCATCCGGATATTACTAGAATGGACCAAAATGGGTGTCGCAATTACTTCGAGTCAAGAATTGACTGGCCATCTAACTACTATCTGAGGAGGAGCCCGTCGTTTCTCTGGAAATCCCCGAAATATCTTCGTCTTCCGCTCCCGACAGCCTGATCCAAGTTCAATTGTTGATGCTGCTCTTGCAATGATCGAAAATTTCATAAAATGGAACCCGGGTGTCGAAACAAGAAAGAAAAAAGCGAGCAAACCAACCTACCAAAAACGGCTGTAATTTAGGGTCACGATCTGATGTAATGGTTACTGAAACTCCATATAGATGAGTTATTTGTTGGACATATAGCTCAGCATATTGTTCTGATGTATAGCCCTTTCGAATTGCGAGGAAGTGGGCCAGTTGATAATCACTCAAATATAATCATTTCCTCTTTGGCTTCTTGGCAAGCCTAAAATGAAGTCCATTGTGAGGTGCTCCCACTTCCATTCCGGAATTTCGTGAGGTTGTAGGAGTCCTCCGAGTTTAAAATGTTGCGACTTTATTTGTTAACATGTTAAGGCAAAAGAAAGTTGGCTCACGTGTCCGATTGTCCACACCATGCAAATCAACTGATGGATTGGATCATCAAAACCCATCACAAACGGTCCTATTTAATCGCTCATGAACTCTGCTATGAGATTGTTGCTTAATGAAATGACTTGTTGTGAGCGGGTGGCTTTTTTTTTTTTTTTATCTAGCATGTAAGACATAGGGTACCTTATTTGTAAATGGATAGCATTTTAAATTAAGTAGACATATCGGTTATTGAGTGACATCAAAGAATATTTCAGATAACTAGTTGAAGATTTCAACAATTACCTCTTCTTATTTTCTTGATCTGGAAGTTTGTTTTGAATATTTTCAAGGTTGCTTCTATCTAGATGAGGAATTTGATGCTTGTTTGAATTTTCTATTATACATAATGTGTCTTCTTCATACTGGAAGGTTATTCAAATGGATCATAAATTTTTTGGCTGTAATTACTCAGATTCTTTCATTGTGGCACACAATTGGGTCATCAAATAAAGTTTCGCTCCCTGGAATTATCCTGTTATGTCTCTCTGAGTTCCCGAGTGAGAGATTTACATGCTTTTCGGGTCAAAGATTCCAAAAATTCAGATCGTGGGAGAATGTTCTTTTCTTCCCCGGGGAGGAGCCATGCAAAAAGATCCCTCACAAACGGCGGGACCCAGCCCCCGCCGAAACTCGTGATCTCCACGCGCGACGGTAGCCGAGCTCCGCACCAATAGAGAGCCACAGGCAAAAAATTCACGCCACCTCATCACACGAAATCGAAAAGCGACGATCCGGATCGCACGTACCGCGCCGAATCGCACGGCTGCACCCAATAACTCCCCCCGGCGGGTGGGCCATCCCTTCGATATAGAAACCGACGCTGTACGTTCGGGGGCAGTGGGGCCCACCAAGGCTGCACGCATTGCATTTGCGAAGGGGGGAGGGGGAGCCCTCGCGCTGATCGCGTCTGGCTGGTGGCCGTCTCCATATCGACCGGCTGCACGTTTGGTGGTGCTCTTCCCATTTCGTCGCCTTTCGCGAAATTGACCGGTTCGTTTCGTTAGACCTATACATTATCAGAACTGATGTCCAGTCCACGGCATCCGTCGGATACGCCATAAAAAATTCTCGGGCTCGCGATGAATAGAAAAGCGTCTCATCCCTCGGAAGACAGTTAGGTGGCTTAGCTCATTCATGACATCAAAAAATAATTATATGTCCTCGAAAAATAAAACGAAATAATTGTAATGATTCAGTCATGAATTGAGTGGGATTTGATAAGGGCCTCGACGGTAGTCATGTTTCGCATTTGCTAGTGTCCATTCTTTGGAAAGATACTCCTAGCATAAAGACACGACAAGATTGCACATAATTACTTTAATTGGTACCATCATTATTTTCAATGACGTACTTATATTTGTATCTATGGAGACGTATTGCATGGAATAATCAATTTGCAAATCAACTTCATGCTGGCAAGTATGGGATCAAGGTGTAGTTGGTGCTAGTCTAATTGAAACTTCCATGCACCTATTTTTTTAATAAATAAGACTTTGGTAAATCTTGAGATATGTTTGTGGTAGAAAGTAAGAGATGCTACAACATAATCCTTTGCCAGAGGGATCACCAAAAGAGAGTTCAAGTCCAAGCCCATTCGCGATATCTAGTTGAAATTAATATAACTTAAATTTTAAATTAATGAATTAGTAAAGATATACAAGCTGCTTCATATCACATCGAATTTATCAAGTTGGACTTCTCCAACACTTTTTCTCTCCAGCACTTTAACAATCTCCTCCTAAGCATGCTTCTCTAATCCATATTTCCTTCTGCACCATCTTATTTTAACATGAAGTTCCACATTATTGCTATGTATTGCAGCAACCATCGTAGCAAACTCGAGGCCGCTTTGCTCTAGTTGCCTCTTTTAGATAAACTATAATGGCCATTTCCACGTGAAAACCATGAGATGCACAATAGATGTGAGATGCATTATCATAAGAAGATTACCAAGAGAAAACTCAAGTCCAAACTCTTCAATGTATCCAATTAGATTCACCTTTGCTAAAAAAAAATTAAAATAATAAGTATGGGTCAACTATTATATATTAGTTGCTACACTCTACGCTAATTTTTTTATATTAGACTTTTTTAACACTATTAACACATGCGCTTTAAGACACAAGGTGAAGAAAACCTCTAAGAAAATGTGAGAGATACCAAAACATATATTATAACAAGTTTACTAATAGACTCATTTATGTATCTAGAAGGAATTCACTGGCCATTTTGCATGGCACGACCGGCATGATTTGAACGATTTCTGCAATTCTTTTATATTTTTTGAATTTTTTCCTTTTTTTTCTTTTCTTTTTCATTTTTTATTCTTCTTCCTTCGCCAGTTGCTGGCCATGGTCAGGATCCGAAGACCTGTGAAGGAACAAGGAAGAATAAGAAAAGCAAATAAATAAATAAATTTCTTCAGAAGTTATTGAAATTATCAACATTGTAGCAAAATAAAAATAAAAATTGTCAATATCGGTGTCGGCGGTATTACGTAACACGGCGATGTTGGTTAGACTATCATGTCAGCATTTTCTGAACATGAATTACATTGAAAAATCATGTAAAGATTTATAATTAAATTTGGCAAATTCAAGAATTTAAAACTCAATTAGCCATTTTATAATATGTTTAAATTGTCAGCACTCTGCGTGAGTCGCGAATCAACTAAAAAAGTGCAAAGCATTCCGTCAGACTTTGCATAACTAAAATTGCAGCTGCAAAAAAGATCTGATTCTTCTTTTTATTGCATCACCAAAAAAATCTGTCCATACATTTCTTGTCTGCAATAACCGAATCAATATTCACATTCGTAGAAAAAGAAAACGAATCAATTGAATCAGAACCCTCGGATTGAACAAAAAGAATCATCCAAGAACTCTGCTCTGTTCCAAGCTATACTGACTCTGCTTTCGGAATTGGGACGAACTCCGATCATCGAACGGTTACCCAACCCTTAGAATGTTCCCAATTAGGCCTCTGGTGGCTCGCCAACTCGCCTTCCCGATCCATCACCGATGAAGAATCCGACGAGATCTCCAACGCAGCAGCATCCTCTCTAATGAATGACGGATCAGAATCCATCTCCGAGGAGGGCAAAAGCAAGCCCGATGCCCAGCTCGTTCTTGAACGTTGCATCGAAACCCAGTCTTGGAAATCGAAGTGGCACCTCGGAGAGGAATCTGCAAATTCGACCACTCCGTAATCTCCTACGACCTTCTCGTCGTTGGTGCAGTCGAGGGCAAGGAAGGAGTGTTGGAATTTTGTTTGTTAAAACAAAATAAGTGCCTTTTACTTTGTCCCACATAGAAAAGGTGGGAGCAGGAGGATTAGTTTATTAATGAGAAATTTCCTTTTGTAGTTAAAGGAGTGATTAGGTGGGGCTAGACCCACCATACCCGCGTGCGGGTGCGCGGATAATTGCGCGATTTTGGCGCGATTATTTGGCGCACTTAGCACTTATAACTTCCATTCGAGTTCTTTTTGCTCTAGCTTCCATTTATGATCTTTGTGTTCATCAAATGGATGTTAAAACTGCTTTCTTAAATGGAGACTTAAATGAGGAGATTTACATGGAACAACCGGAGGGTTTTGTTCTTCCTGGAAATGAAAGAAAAGTATGTAAATTGATTAAGTCTCTTTATGGACTTAAGCAAGCTCCTAAGCAGTGGCATGAAAAGTTTAATTCGGTCATATTGTCAAATGGTTTCATCAATAATAGTGCCGATAGGTGTATATACTCTAAATTCACTAAAGACTATGGTGTCTTAGTATGCTTGTATGTTGATGATATGCTTATCTTTGGAACGAATATGACTGGAGTTAATAAAACTAAGAAGTATCTAACTTCCATGTTTAAAATGAAGGATTTGGGTGAAGTAGATACTATCTTAGGTATTAAAGTTAAGAAAAATAGTGGGGGTTATTCTTTAAGCCAATGTAATTATGTTGAAAAATTATTAAATAAATTTCAACATCTTGGTTTTAAAGAAATAAGTACTCCATTTGATTCTAGTATTAAATTAAATTATAATACTGGTAGAGCGGTGGCACAACTAGAATATGCAAGTGCTATAGGGTCTTTAATGTATGCGATGCATTGTACTAGACCCGATATTGCTTATTCTGTATGCAAGTTGAGTAGGTATACAAGTAATCCAAGTACAGAACATTGGAGAGCTATTACTAGAATTTTTGGTTATCTTAAGAGAACTAAAAATTTAGGATTGTTCTACAATAATTATCCGGCTGTATTAGAAGGATACACCGATGCTAGTTGGATTACAAGTGTGGGAGATGAGCGTTCCACTTCTGGATGGATCTTCACACTAGCTGGAGGTACTGTATCTTGGGCAAGCAAGAAACAGACATGTATAACTCACTCAACAATGGAATCTGAATTCATTGCTTTGGCGGCAGCTGGGAAAGAGGCTGAATGGATTAGAAATTTGTTGTTGGATATCAAATTATGGCCTAGTCCTATGCCTCCTATCTCTATTCACTGTGATAGTCAGGCCACTTTGGCAAGAGCCTATAGTAGCACCTATAATGGTAAGTCTAGACACATTAGTCTAAGACATGAATATGTGAGACAATTGATTAAAGATGGTACCATAACAATTGTCTATGTGAGGTCAAGTAAAAATCTTGCCGATCCTTTGACGAAGGCTTTACCAAGACATATGGTAATAACGACCTCACAAGAAATGGGGCTAAAACCCTTTAATTGAAATCACCAATAATGGTAACCCGACCTTTTTCTAGAACATCACTAGTTACAAGGTTTAATGGGTAAGAACAAGTTATTGAATGTGATTGTTTGATACTGACATAGCCCTGATATGAGAAGTCAGTATTGTCTGTTACGTTTTGTAGGCTGAATTGAATTCTTAATGAAGTATGATACAAGTTTGTAGTGTGTTGATAGTAACAGAAACACATGGTAGATACTTCACCTATATGAGCTTAGAAGTGGTGCCGCTTCTTACGAAAGTGAGGGTTGCTTTCTAGAGAGCTCATGAAACAGGATCAAGCACAAGGCCATAATAGTGCGGAGTAATATAGAAATTCTCGCTGAAACAAGAGGTTAGTGTATGTGTGGTATGTCCGGTTCTATTACATAAAAGTACAAGTTTAAAGCCGAGCTACTTGTCACTTTGATAGAGCTTTGATATACTTGCACTAAGTAAAGGTTTAACTCGAAAGAGACCTTTATGTATGTATATTAATCTTACTGAAACTTTGGCTGTATGGTTTTTTAAAAAATTTTGTTTTGAAATTTTGTTTTACAAACAAAGTGGGGGATTGTTGGAATTTTGTTTGTTAAAACAAAATAAGTGCCTTTTACTTTGTCCCACATAGAAAAGGTGGGAGCAGGAGGATTAGTTTATTAATGAGAAATTTCCTTTTGTAGTTAAAGG
The DNA here is from genome assembly GCA_019915205.1 of Eucalyptus rudis. NCBI lineage: Eukaryota > Viridiplantae > Streptophyta > Magnoliopsida > Myrtales > Myrtaceae > Eucalyptus > Eucalyptus rudis. The sequence continues at coordinate 17,862,184 of JAHMTN010000001.1, read as the reverse complement.
AGTGATTAGGTGGGGCTAGACCCACCATACCCGCGTGCGGGTGCGCGGATAATTGCGCGATTTTGGCGCGATTATTTGGCGCACTTAGCACTTATAACTTCCATTCGAGTTCTTTTTGCTCTAGCTTCCATTTATGATCTTTGTGTTCATCAAATGGATGTTAAAACTGCTTTCTTAAATGGAGACTTAAATGAGGAGATTTACATGGAACAACCGGAGGGTTTTGTTCTTCCTGGAAATGAAAGAAAAGTATGTAAATTGATTAAGTCTCTTTATGGACTTAAGCAAGCTCCTAAGCAGTGGCATGAAAAGTTTAATTCGGTCATATTGTCAAATGGTTTCATCAATAATAGTGCCGATAGGTGTATATACTCTAAATTCACTAAAGACTATGGTGTCTTAGTATGCTTGTATGTTGATGATATGCTTATCTTTGGAACGAATATGACTGGAGTTAATAAAACTAAGAAGTATCTAACTTCCATGTTTAAAATGAAGGATTTGGGTGAAGTAGATACTATCTTAGGTATTAAAGTTAAGAAAAATAGTGGGGGTTATTCTTTAAGCCAATGTAATTATGTTGAAAAATTATTAAATAAATTTCAACATCTTGGTTTTAAAGAAATAAGTACTCCATTTGATTCTAGTATTAAATTAAATTATAATACTGGTAGAGCGGTGGCACAACTAGAATATGCAAGTGCTATAGGGTCTTTAATGTATGCGATGCATTGTACTAGACCCGATATTGCTTATTCTGTATGCAAGTTGAGTAGGTATACAAGTAATCCAAGTACAGAACATTGGAGAGCTATTACTAGAATTTTTGGTTATCTTAAGAGAACTAAAAATTTAGGATTGTTCTACAATAATTATCCGGCTGTATTAGAAGGATACACCGATGCTAGTTGGATTACAAGTGTGGGAGATGAGCGTTCCACTTCTGGATGGATCTTCACACTAGCTGGAGGTACTGTATCTTGGGCAAGCAAGAAACAGACATGTATAACTCACTCAACAATGGAATCTGAATTCATTGCTTTGGCGGCAGCTGGGAAAGAGGCTGAATGGATTAGAAATTTGTTGTTGGATATCAAATTATGGCCTAGTCCTATGCCTCCTATCTCTATTCACTGTGATAGTCAGGCCACTTTGGCAAGAGCCTATAGTAGCACCTATAATGGTAAGTCTAGACACATTAGTCTAAGACATGAATATGTGAGACAATTGATTAAAGATGGTACCATAACAATTGTCTATGTGAGGTCAAGTAAAAATCTTGCCGATCCTTTGACGAAGGCTTTACCAAGACATATGGTAATAACGACCTCACAAGAAATGGGGCTAAAACCCTTTAATTGAAATCACCAATAATGGTAACCCGACCTTTTTCTAGAACATCACTAGTTACAAGGTTTAATGGGTAAGAACAAGTTATTGAATGTGATTGTTTGATACTGACATAGCCCTGATATGAGAAGTCAGTATTGTCTGTTACGTTTTGTAGGCTGAATTGAATTCTTAATGAAGTATGATACAAGTTTGTAGTGTGTTGATAGTAACAGAAACACATGGTAGATACTTCACCTATATGAGCTTAGAAGTGGTGCCGCTTCTTACGAAAGTGAGGGTTGCTTTCTAGAGAGCTCATGAAACAGGATCAAGCACAAGGCCATAATAGTGCGGAGTAATATAGAAATTCTCGCTGAAACAAGAGGTTAGTGTATGTGTGGTATGTCCGGTTCTATTACATAAAAGTACAAGTTTAAAGCCGAGCTACTTGTCACTTTGATAGAGCTTTGATATACTTGCACTAAGTAAAGGTTTAACTCGAAAGAGACCTTTATGTATGTATATTAATCTTACTGAAACTTTGGCTGTATGGTTTTTTAAAAAATTTTGTTTTGAAATTTTGTTTTACAAACAAAGTGGGGGATTGTTGGAATTTTGTTTGTTAAAACAAAATAAGTGCCTTTTACTTTGTCCCACATAGAAAAGGTGGGAGCAGGAGGATTAGTTTATTAATGAGAAATTTCCTTTTGTAGTTAAAGGAGTGATTAGGTGGGGCTAGACCCACCATACCCGCGTGCGGGTGCGCGGATAATTGCGCGATTTTGGCGCGATTATTTGGCGCACTTAGCACTTATAACTTCCATTCGAGTTCTTTTTGCTCTAGCTTCCATTTATGATCTTTGTGTTCATCAAATGGATGTTAAAACTGCTTTCTTAAATGGAGACTTAAATGAGGAGATTTACATGGAACAACCGGAGGGTTTTGTTCTTCCTGGAAATGAAAGAAAAGTATGTAAATTGATTAAGTCTCTTTATGGACTTAAGCAAGCTCCTAAGCAGTGGCATGAAAAGTTTAATTCGGTCATATTGTCAAATGGTTTCATCAATAATAGTGCCGATAGGTGTATATACTCTAAATTCACTAAAGACTATGGTGTCTTAGTATGCTTGTATGTTGATGATATGCTTATCTTTGGAACGAATATGACTGGAGTTAATAAAACTAAGAAGTATCTAACTTCCATGTTTAAAATGAAGGATTTGGGTGAAGTAGATACTATCTTAGGTATTAAAGTTAAGAAAAATAGTGGGGGTTATTCTTTAAGCCAATGTAATTATGTTGAAAAATTATTAAATAAATTTCAACATCTTGGTTTTAAAGAAATAAGTACTCCATTTGATTCTAGTATTAAATTAAATTATAATACTGGTAGAGCGGTGGCACAACTAGAATATGCAAGTGCTATAGGGTCTTTAATGTATGCGATGCATTGTACTAGACCCGATATTGCTTATTCTGTATGCAAGTTGAGTAGGTATACAAGTAATCCAAGTACAGAACATTGGAGAGCTATTACTAGAATTTTTGGTTATCTTAAGAGAACTAAAAATTTAGGATTGTTCTACAATAATTATCCGGCTGTATTAGAAGGATACACCGATGCTAGTTGGATTACAAGTGTGGGAGATGAGCGTTCCACTTCTGGATGGATCTTCACACTAGCTGGAGGTACTGTATCTTGGGCAAGCAAGAAACAGACATGTATAACTCACTCAACAATGGAATCTGAATTCATTGCTTTGGCGGCAGCTGGGAAAGAGGCTGAATGGATTAGAAATTTGTTGTTGGATATCAAATTATGGCCTAGTCCTATGCCTCCTATCTCTATTCACTGTGATAGTCAGGCCACTTTGGCAAGAGCCTATAGTAGCACCTATAATGGTAAGTCTAGACACATTAGTCTAAGACATGAATATGTGAGACAATTGATTAAAGATGGTACCATAACAATTGTCTATGTGAGGTCAAGTAAAAATCTTGCCGATCCTTTGACGAAGGCTTTACCAAGACATATGGTAATAACGACCTCACAAGAAATGGGGCTAAAACCCTTTAATTGAAATCACCAATAATGGTAACCCGACCTTTTTCTAGAACATCACTAGTTACAAGGTTTAATGGGTAAGAACAAGTTATTGAATGTGATTGTTTGATACTGACATAGCCCTGATATGAGAAGTCAGTATTGTCTGTTACGTTTTGTAGGCTGAATTGAATTCTTAATGAAGTATGATACAAGTTTGTAGTGTGTTGATAGTAACAGAAACACATGGTAGATACTTCACCTATATGAGCTTAGAAGTGGTGCCGCTTCTTACGAAAGTGAGGGTTGCTTTCTAGAGAGCTCATGAAACAGGATCAAGCACAAGGCCATAATAGTGCGGAGTAATATAGAAATTCTCGCTGAAACAAGAGGTTAGTGTATGTGTGGTATGTCCGGTTCTATTACATAAAAGTACAAGTTTAAAGCCGAGCTACTTGTCACTTTGATAGAGCTTTGATATACTTGCACTAAGTAAAGGTTTAACTCGAAAGAGACCTTTATGTATGTATATTAATCTTACTGAAACTTTGGCTGTATGGTTTTTTAAAAAATTTTGTTTTGAAATTTTGTTTTACAAACAAAGTGGGGGATTGTTGGAATTTTGTTTGTTAAAACAAAATAAGTGCCTTTTACTTTGTCCCACATAGAAAAGGTGGGAGCAGGAGGATTAGTTTATTAATGAGAAATTTCCTTTTGTAGTTAAAGGAGTGATTAGGTGGGGCTAGACCCACCATACCCGCGTGCGGGTGCGCGGATAATTGCGCGATTTTGGCGCGATTATTTGGCGCACTTAGCACTTATAACTTCCATTCGAGTTCTTTTTGCTCTAGCTTCCATTTATGATCTTTGTGTTCATCAAATGGATGTTAAAACTGCTTTCTTAAATGGAGACTTAAATGAGGAGATTTACATGGAACAACCGGAGGGTTTTGTTCTTCCTGGAAATGAAAGAAAAGTATGTAAATTGATTAAGTCTCTTTATGGACTTAAGCAAGCTCCTAAGCAGTGGCATGAAAAGTTTAATTCGGTCATATTGTCAAATGGTTTCATCAATAATAGTGCCGATAGGTGTATATACTCTAAATTCACTAAAGACTATGGTGTCTTAGTATGCTTGTATGTTGATGATATGCTTATCTTTGGAACGAATATGACTGGAGTTAATAAAACTAAGAAGTATCTAACTTCCATGTTTAAAATGAAGGATTTGGGTGAAGTAGATACTATCTTAGGTATTAAAGTTAAGAAAAATAGTGGGGGTTATTCTTTAAGCCAATGTAATTATGTTGAAAAATTATTAAATAAATTTCAACATCTTGGTTTTAAAGAAATAAGTACTCCATTTGATTCTAGTATTAAATTAAATTATAATACTGGTAGAGCGGTGGCACAACTAGAATATGCAAGTGCTATAGGGTCTTTAATGTATGCGATGCATTGTACTAGACCCGATATTGCTTATTCTGTATGCAAGTTGAGTAGGTATACAAGTAATCCAAGTACAGAACATTGGAGAGCTATTACTAGAATTTTTGGTTATCTTAAGAGAACTAAAAATTTAGGATTGTTCTACAATAATTATCCGGCTGTATTAGAAGGATACACCGATGCTAGTTGGATTACAAGTGTGGGAGATGAGCGTTCCACTTCTGGATGGATCTTCACACTAGCTGGAGGTACTGTATCTTGGGCAAGCAAGAAACAGACATGTATAACTCACTCAACAATGGAATCTGAATTCATTGCTTTGGCGGCAGCTGGGAAAGAGGCTGAATGGATTAGAAATTTGTTGTTGGATATCAAATTATGGCCTAGTCCTATGCCTCCTATCTCTATTCACTGTGATAGTCAGGCCACTTTGGCAAGAGCCTATAGTAGCACCTATAATGGTAAGTCTAGACACATTAGTCTAAGACATGAATATGTGAGACAATTGATTAAAGATGGTACCATAACAATTGTCTATGTGAGGTCAAGTAAAAATCTTGCCGATCCTTTGACGAAGGCTTTACCAAGACATATGGTAATAACGACCTCACAAGAAATGGGGCTAAAACCCTTTAATTGAAATCACCAATAATGGTAACCCGACCTTTTTCTAGAACATCACTAGTTACAAGGTTTAATGGGTAAGAACAAGTTATTGAATGTGATTGTTTGATACTGACATAGCCCTGATATGAGAAGTCAGTATTGTCTGTTACGTTTTGTAGGCTGAATTGAATTCTTAATGAAGTATGATACAAGTTTGTAGTGTGTTGATAGTAACAGAAACACATGGTAGATACTTCACCTATATGAGCTTAGAAGTGGTGCCGCTTCTTACGAAAGTGAGGGTTGCTTTCTAGAGAGCTCATGAAACAGGATCAAGCACAAGGCCATAATAGTGCGGAGTAATATAGAAATTCTCGCTGAAACAAGAGGTTAGTGTATGTGTGGTATGTCCGGTTCTATTACATAAAAGTACAAGTTTAAAGCCGAGCTACTTGTCACTTTGATAGAGCTTTGATATACTTGCACTAAGTAAAGGTTTAACTCGAAAGAGACCTTTATGTATGTATATTAATCTTACTGAAACTTTGGCTGTATGGTTTTTTAAAAAATTTTGTTTTGAAATTTTGTTTTACAAACAAAGTGGGGGATTGTTGGAATTTTGTTTGTTAAAACAAAATAAGTGCCTTTTACTTTGTCCCACATAGAAAAGGTGGGAGCAGGAGGATTAGTTTATTAATGAGAAATTTCCTTTTGTAGTTAAAGGAGTGATTAGGTGGGGCTAGACCCACCATACCCGCGTGCGGGTGCGCGGATAATTGCGCGATTTTGGCGCGATTATTTGGCGCACTTAGCACTTATAACTTCCATTCGAGTTCTTTTTGCTCTAGCTTCCATTTATGATCTTTGTGTTCATCAAATGGATGTTAAAACTGCTTTCTTAAATGGAGACTTAAATGAGGAGATTTACATGGAACAACCGGAGGGTTTTGTTCTTCCTGGAAATGAAAGAAAAGTATGTAAATTGATTAAGTCTCTTTATGGACTTAAGCAAGCTCCTAAGCAGTGGCATGAAAAGTTTAATTCGGTCATATTGTCAAATGGTTTCATCAATAATAGTGCCGATAGGTGTATATACTCTAAATTCACTAAAGACTATGGTGTCTTAGTATGCTTGTATGTTGATGATATGCTTATCTTTGGAACGAATATGACTGGAGTTAATAAAACTAAGAAGTATCTAACTTCCATGTTTAAAATGAAGGATTTGGGTGAAGTAGATACTATCTTAGGTATTAAAGTTAAGAAAAATAGTGGGGGTTATTCTTTAAGCCAATGTAATTATGTTGAAAAATTATTAAATAAATTTCAACATCTTGGTTTTAAAGAAATAAGTACTCCATTTGATTCTAGTATTAAATTAAATTATAATACTGGTAGAGCGGTGGCACAACTAGAATATGCAAGTGCTATAGGGTCTTTAATGTATGCGATGCATTGTACTAGACCCGATATTGCTTATTCTGTATGCAAGTTGAGTAGGTATACAAGTAATCCAAGTACAGAACATTGGAGAGCTATTACTAGAATTTTTGGTTATCTTAAGAGAACTAAAAATTTAGGATTGTTCTACAATAATTATCCGGCTGTATTAGAAGGATACACCGATGCTAGTTGGATTACAAGTGTGGGAGATGAGCGTTCCACTTCTGGATGGATCTTCACACTAGCTGGAGGTACTGTATCTTGGGCAAGCAAGAAACAGACATGTATAACTCACTCAACAATGGAATCTGAATTCATTGCTTTGGCGGCAGCTGGGAAAGAGGCTGAATGGATTAGAAATTTGTTGTTGGATATCAAATTATGGCCTAGTCCTATGCCTCCTATCTCTATTCACTGTGATAGTCAGGCCACTTTGGCAAGAGCCTATAGTAGCACCTATAATGGTAAGTCTAGACACATTAGTCTAAGACATGAATATGTGAGACAATTGATTAAAGATGGTACCATAACAATTGTCTATGTGAGGTCAAGTAAAAATCTTGCCGATCCTTTGACGAAGGCTTTACCAAGACATATGGTAATAACGACCTCACAAGAAATGGGGCTAAAACCCTTTAATTGAAATCACCAATAATGGTAACCCGACCTTTTTCTAGAACATCACTAGTTACAAGGTTTAATGGGTAAGAACAAGTTATTGAATGTGATTGTTTGATACTGACATAGCCCTGATATGAGAAGTCAGTATTGTCTGTTACGTTTTGTAGGCTGAATTGAATTCTTAATGAAGTATGATACAAGTTTGTAGTGTGTTGATAGTAACAGAAACACATGGTAGATACTTCACCTATATGAGCTTAGAAGTGGTGCCGCTTCTTACGAAAGTGAGGGTTGCTTTCTAGAGAGCTCATGAAACAGGATCAAGCACAAGGCCATAATAGTGCGGAGTAATATAGAAATTCTCGCTGAAACAAGAGGTTAGTGTATGTGTGGTATGTCCGGTTCTATTACATAAAAGTACAAGTTTAAAGCCGAGCTACTTGTCACTTTGATAGAGCTTTGATATACTTGCACTAAGTAAAGGTTTAACTCGAAAGAGACCTTTATGTATGTATATTAATCTTACTGAAACTTTGGCTGTATGGTTTTTTAAAAAATTTTGTTTTGAAATTTTGTTTTACAAACAAAGTGGGGGATTGTTGGAATTTTGTTTGTTAAAACAAAATAAGTGCCTTTTACTTTGTCCCACATAGAAAAGGTGGGAGCAGGAGGATTAGTTTATTAATGAGAAATTTCCTTTTGTAGTTAAAGGAGTGATTAGGTGGGGCTAGACCCACCATACCCGCGTGCGGGTGCGCGGATAATTGCGCGATTTTGGCGCGATTATTTGGCGCACTTAGCACTTATAACTTCCATTCGAGTTCTTTTTGCTCTAGCTTCCATTTATGATCTTTGTGTTCATCAAATGGATGTTAAAACTGCTTTCTTAAATGGAGACTTAAATGAGGAGATTTACATGGAACAACCGGAGGGTTTTGTTCTTCCTGGAAATGAAAGAAAAGTATGTAAATTGATTAAGTCTCTTTATGGACTTAAGCAAGCTCCTAAGCAGTGGCATGAAAAGTTTAATTCGGTCATATTGTCAAATGGTTTCATCAATAATAGTGCCGATAGGTGTATATACTCTAAATTCACTAAAGACTATGGTGTCTTAGTATGCTTGTATGTTGATGATATGCTTATCTTTGGAACGAATATGACTGGAGTTAATAAAACTAAGAAGTATCTAACTTCCATGTTTAAAATGAAGGATTTGGGTGAAGTAGATACTATCTTAGGTATTAAAGTTAAGAAAAATAGTGGGGGTTATTCTTTAAGCCAATGTAATTATGTTGAAAAATTATTAAATAAATTTCAACATCTTGGTTTTAAAGAAATAAGTACTCCATTTGATTCTAGTATTAAATTAAATTATAATACTGGTAGAGCGGTGGCACAACTAGAATATGCAAGTGCTATAGGGTCTTTAATGTATGCGATGCATTGTACTAGACCCGATATTGCTTATTCTGTATGCAAGTTGAGTAGGTATACAAGTAATCCAAGTACAGAACATTGGAGAGCTATTACTAGAATTTTTGGTTATCTTAAGAGAACTAAAAATTTAGGATTGTTCTACAATAATTATCCGGCTGTATTAGAAGGATACACCGATGCTAGTTGGATTACAAGTGTGGGAGATGAGCGTTCCACTTCTGGATGGATCTTCACACTAGCTGGAGGTACTGTATCTTGGGCAAGCAAGAAACAGACATGTATAACTCACTCAACAATGGAATCTGAATTCATTGCTTTGGCGGCAGCTGGGAAAGAGGCTGAATGGATTAGAAATTTGTTGTTGGATATCAAATTATGGCCTAGTCCTATGCCTCCTATCTCTATTCACTGTGATAGTCAGGCCACTTTGGCAAGAGCCTATAGTAGCACCTATAATGGTAAGTCTAGACACATTAGTCTAAGACATGAATATGTGAGACAATTGATTAAAGATGGTACCATAACAATTGTCTATGTGAGGTCAAGTAAAAATCTTGCCGATCCTTTGACGAAGGCTTTACCAAGACATATGGTAATAACGACCTCACAAGAAATGGGGCTAAAACCCTTTAATTGAAATCACCAATAATGGTAACCCGACCTTTTTCTAGAACATCACTAGTTACAAGGTTTAATGGGTAAGAACAAGTTATTGAATGTGATTGTTTGATACTGACATAGCCCTGATATGAGAAGTCAGTATTGTCTGTTACGTTTTGTAGGCTGAATTGAATTCTTAATGAAGTATGATACAAGTTTGTAGTGTGTTGATAGTAACAGAAACACATGGTAGATACTTCACCTATATGAGCTTAGAAGTGGTGCCGCTTCTTACGAAAGTGAGGGTTGCTTTCTAGAGAGCTCATGAAACAGGATCAAGCACAAGGCCATAATAGTGCGGAGTAATATAGAAATTCTCGCTGAAACAAGAGGTTAGTGTATGTGTGGTATGTCCGGTTCTATTACATAAAAGTACAAGTTTAAAGCCGAGCTACTTGTCACTTTGATAGAGCTTTGATATACTTGCACTAAGTAAAGGTTTAACTCGAAAGAGACCTTTATGTATGTATATTAATCTTACTGAAACTTTGGCTGTATGGTTTTTTAAAAAATTTTGTTTTGAAATTTTGTTTTACAAACAAAGTGGGGGATTGTTGGAATTTTGTTTGTTAAAACAAAATAAGTGCCTTTTACTTTGTCCCACATAGAAAAGGTGGGAGCAGGAGGATTAGTTTATTAATGAGAAATTTCCTTTTGTAGTTAAAGGAGTGATTAGGTGGGGCTAGACCCACCATACCCGCGTGCGGGTGCGCGGATAATTGCGCGATTTTGGCGCGATTATTTGGCGCACTTAGCACTTTGCACGCCTGCGCGCCCGCGGTTTAATTGGCATTAATCCCTTGCTTTTTATTTATTTATTTTTATTTTATTTTATTTTATATTTTAGTTCAAAGGTTGCCTTTTAATTTGAGAATTTCGGAAATGAAATATAAATGAAAATTCGAAATTCTATTTAATAATAATAATAATTATTCCGAATTTTATTTGTGTCTTTTCAAGACAACCTTTGGAAAATTACTTATTCGGTTTTAATTTTTCCGAAGGATTGCAATTGTTCGGTTTTCGACTTCTTCCGAAGAGTCGCATTTGTTTATCCGAACAATTTTCTAAAGACGTGTTTGTTCGCAATTTTCACGAAGAGTTGCAAGATTGTTTCATATAAATACTTGTCATTTTCGGAAAGAAAAGTGGTGGTCATTTTCGAGTCTTCTTTCTGAAAAAACTGCAGCCAATTTTTCGATTGTTTCTTAGAGAGACCCTGGAGAAATACTAGAATTGCTATTTGGTATTCTCATCCGAGACTTTGTTGTATCCTGGAGGATTTTTGCCGGTGACCATTAGCAACGTTGTGGGGCAAATAAATCCTTAAAGAAAGTGATATCACGCCTCAAAGTCCGAGTTGTTTTTATTCGATCCGATTTCATTGTTCAACCCATTTCGAAGACATATTTTTCCAACAAGGAGTGCTTCAAGAGCATACGGGCGGGCGGTCTACCTCTTCTTCGGGTTCTTTGCGAAGCACTTCATCAAGGAATGGCCTACGAACTGAAGAGCGCGACTTGCTGCGGGGATACGTGCTTCCCGAAAATCTTCATGGCATCTTCTGTCACTTAACCCTCCCTCCCTCACTCTCCCTCTCTCTCTCTCTCTCTCTCTCCTCCCTCCCCCTCCCCCAAAATGCATCGGATGGAGTACCTTGACTTGGTTGTCGGATCGTGGATGAGCGCGAGCTGGGAGTCCGGCCGCGCTTGGACCGTCTTACTCATGCCACTGTATATTGCTTTACATTACTGGTACGATTTTTTTTTTCCGATTTGAAGTAGTTTTTCTAACAGAAAGAAAAAAAATCGACCAAAAAAGAAAAAAAGAAAAAAAAAGGTATACAAAGTTATTTGAAAACTATTAAATTAATTATGAAATCTATTTGGTTAAGATAATCATGTACATCAAATTAACTATGTCAATAATCATGATGCTAATACTTATTTGTGTAGGGATTGCAATACCTTACCATAATAATATATTTTTTAATATAATTTCATTGGCCTAGAAGGTGGTGATTCAATTAAGAGTCTCTTCCTTCTTTCCTATCCTACATAGGGTTTTTTTTACCTCGTTAAGATGAAAAAGATAAAATAAAAAATAAAACTTTTTCCCTTTTTTTCCCCTTATTTGGTGTTTCATTAGTCCCGACGTATTTCCAAGCCAAGAGCCCACAAAAAAGAAACCCTAGTCCTCATATATTTTTGGTAGCATGGATTTTCAATCATTTCACGATTACCTTATGGCCAAACACCAAGAAGAGGCACGTCAGGGCTAAAGAGGTGGGGAAGGCGTGTAAAGCCCAAAAGGAAGGGGCGAAAATTGATGGTTTCCTTTGGCCTAATTATATATGATACTTTGAAACGTCTCCCAATTTTTATTTTTATTTTTATCTACCTTACTCTACTCTGTCCTATCTCAATTTATTCTATACCTTAGATGTCGAGAGTCTAGTAAAGATTGGAATTTTCTTAAATAAGGCCCATTCTATTATTAATGTTATTGTGTAAGTTCTACTTTTAATTTTCATGTATTTTTCACTTATGTACCTTTGTAATATATGCACCTTATGCTTTGTCCCCCAGTTTCACCGCTTGAACCTGGTGAAGAGCACTGAACCGGACAAGAGGCTGGGTGCAATGCCCCTTTTGCAAAGATTTTTTCATTCTCCAATATTGTTTTCAATATATGAAATTGTGGCGTACCACCTAGGAAATCCAGATTTTTTTATTTTTATTTTTTGAAGAAATTTAAAGAACTAATGTTGGGACTAAATATACTCCAAAGGGCCAGAGCCCTAGGTGTAGAATGTAGACTGTATCTAGAGCATGAAGTGCTTAACAATTTTCATAGATCTATCAGTAGAAAATGGAACAGGAGAATAGATAATTTCTAAATAGATCAAAGTACTCATGATTCACATGTTTGTTTGCTATACATAATCACAAAGTGGAGAGAGTCTTTATGTTATCTGCTCCTTTGATTACAAGCTTTTTCAAACATGGTAGACTAAGAGGTCATGATGGCTTTGAGCTACACTTCTCCTAGGGGATTACCTCTGGAACAACATTCAATGTCACAGTACTCCAGCTTCTTCAAATTGGATAGATCAGGTAAACTTTGCAAGGAACTACAACCTCCAATGGTGATTGATTGTAGTGACTCCAGTCCATCAAGACCTTGAATCTCGGCCAATTTTTGATAGCTCCACTGAAACAAGTCCTTCAAATATTTTAAGTCGGATAAGGTGGGTAATGTATGAAGGAGGGAGCAAAGTTCAATCGACAACACTTGTAGATTCTCTAGTCTTTCAAGCCCACTAAGATTGCTAAACTCACAGGAGGATAGTTTCAGGCACTGTAATGATCTAAACCTTCGAGGCCTTGAATATTGGGTATCCCAAAACTGAGCCTTAACTCCAACAATTTCTGCAAGTTAGAAAGATCTATACTTTGTAGAACACTACAGTGGGAAACTGTAAGTTTCCTCAAACTAGAGGGAAGCAGCCCAATGTGCCGTAGGTTCTTATAGCGGACAAGTAGAAGTTCTTTCAGGCAATAAAGGTGATCCAAATCCGATGGTATGCTGGTGATGCTTGGAAGTTCCAATCTTAAGTACTCCAGTTTCAATAGTTTCCTAATCCACCATGGGTTGTAACTTCTATCCATTTCCATAGCTGTGATGGACGTTAAGGTGGGAAAACTCAATTTCAAATTTCTTAGATTCGACGTGTCCAAAACTGCTGCTACTAAAGAGAGACATAAACTTATTAAACTTGGGGGGAGCTCTGGTACTATCTTCACATGAGTTTCTGTCAATTTCAAAATTTTCAAGAAACATAGTCTTGCAATATCACTGGGAATCGTTTGTAATGCCAAACAATCCTCTCCATGAATCTCTTCCAATTTCTCCCACATCCCAATTGTTGCCAGTAGATTTGTTATGCAACTTATGTTCATCTTCAAGACTTTCAAGTTCTTAAGATGAACAATCGAGCTAGGCAACTCTATAATTCTTGTGTCTGAGATATTCAATTCAACTAACGATTTTAGCAACCCAATTGATTCTAGAAGTCTTGTTAGCTTCGGAGCTCCACAAATGGACAAGCACTTGAGATTCAAAAGTGCTCTGATTGAGCTTGGGACATGCCTGATGCCTAGATTTTTTTCCCCATATGACCAATACCTTCGATAACTTTTTGGTGTAGAGGCCCCTCCATCCATGATACCTTTGACTTCTACATATGACCAATCCTTTCCATAAGTTCCTAGTGTAGGGTGATCTTCATCCATGATAGCTTTGACCTCTACATATGACCAATCCTTTCCATAAGTTTCTAGTGCAGAGGTCACTCTATCCACGAAAAGCTCAGTCAAAGCTTTCAAAGAACCTAATTTAGGCATTTCCCAGAGAGAACAACATCCATTTAGATTCAAGTGTTTCAGACGCCTTAGTTGACCAATGGATGGATCAATCCAGTTCAAGTTCTCACACTCCTCAAGAATTAGTATTTCTAAGGATGAATGTGCCGATAGGTCTGGAATTACAGTTAACCTGCGGCAATATGAAAGATTAAGGACCTTCAATCTCGTAGCCACCTGTCAAATCATAATTTTTTAAGAAGTTGAATTATTAGAAACTTTGCCGAACAAGACCAAAAATAATGTTACTCCATCAATGTAACCATAAACAAATATCCTAAATGAAGAAAGAGCTATAACAGATGTCATACTACACATTTTCACTTACGTTCTCTTTATGCGACATAATTTATTGAATTTACAATAGATTTGAGTCAATCAATATTGTTTAGTCCTTATATCCTCTATTTAGTAAACAAAAGTGTATAATTAAGATTTTCAATCTAACTAATATTTGAGTTTATCGAAGTATTTGCTCAATATGTTAGTTGAGAATTTTGATGAAAATGAGAGGAATGCAATATCCTATACCATTACCAAAATGAAGATTATAAGACCTATATAGAAAAAAACAATCAGACTTAAGTACAACCAATGTAAATTACAATTAACTTAGCCCGAAAGAGTAATCCTAATATAATCTAACATATCTCTCAAATGGGAAAAGCACAAAAAAAAAGTCATAAACCTATAGCATTTGTATCAATTCAGTCCTAACATTTTCAATTGGACCAATTTAGTCATAATTTTTTTTCACATTTGTACCAATTCAGTCCTTCCGGCTAATTATGGCCAACTGACATTGACATGGATGCCTGTCGGCTGACGAACGCTAATGTGGCAATCTTTAAATATTTTTAATTATTTTGAATTTTTTAATAATTTTTTCCCAATGGCTCGCCGGCCACTACAGGAGAAGAAGCCATCATGAAGAAGAGAAGGGAAAAAAAGGGAAAATCAATAAAAAAAAATTTGAAAAAAATTTATTTACATCAGCATTCGTTGGCCGGCTAGCGTTCGTGTCAGCGTCGACTAGCTAAAATTGGTCAAAAGAACTAAATTGATGCCAATATGAAAATATTTAGGATTAAATTGGTCCAATTAAAAGATATATAACTGAATTGGTATAATATCATAGGTTTAAGGCTTTTTTGATACTTTTCCCCCTTTCAAACTCAAGGTAAATTGAAAGAAGTCAATTGAATTTGGAGAATAGATCCAAAAATGCTTAAATGGATGTGCTTGGTGAAGATATCAGCACTTGGTCAGCAGATGAAGTGGAGATGAGTCATTTTAGTGCCATTAGGCACATGATATCAAATGAAATGACAATTAAAATTCATTGTATTTGGTGCGCTCATTATGTGCTATTAGGTGATTCTTATTCTTGCTAAGTAACGTTGGCCTTTATTGGCCTGCCAACATCTTTTCTCTAGATTCATCCCTACCCGCGGGCTCGTTTGATAAAACAAAAACTAAGTGGTGAAACAAAAACTAAGCGTTGAAAAGTATTGAATTGTTTAAGTACCGAAAATGAAAATAAAAAGTTGTTTTTATGACAGGTGAACATTAAATAATAGTTTTTATTTGTTTCTTACCAAATATAGAATAGTGACCATTGTTGGAAAGTTTTAACTGTATAATTGGTAATATTTCAGTTTTGGTTGAATTTTTTTTTTCACTTAACCTTTTAAATAATTGCTCCCTACATATTATATTAAGTGATTTATACTTAAAACAATTTATTAAGTTGTGTGACTTAGAGGTTATCAAAAGTACTTAATATGGTTATCAAGCACACGCTTAGTACGTCCAATGTGGGGTTAGGTCTTATTAGTTCCTTCAGTGCACAATAAACAAAGATTTACATTGATAATGCACTAATTGGGCAAAATACGAGAAAAATCCTTTACAAATGACAAATTTTCTCTATATGCATGTCTAGCAAATATTTTTAGAGCACTCATTAAAAAAAAACCTTTTATATTATCTTAAAATAGCATATAAGGAAGAGAAAAGTATTTTCTTGAAAGTGCCAAAAAAAAACTTTGCTATGATTACTATAAATAAATATCTTAAGTTACATGATTATCTTCATTTATTTGTCATTTAAGATTTAATTAAGGTACTTGGATATATTGCATATAATTGATTCTAAGAGTGAATAATTATACATAAAATGGAAAATTTAGTTAGTAAAAGTACAAAAGGGAACTGAGAATGTGGAGTTTTCTGGTACTAAAAAAGGAAGGGAAAATTTCAATTAAGGGCTTAAAGTGGAACCGTTTTCTCAAAAAAGGACCCAAAATGAATATTGTCTCAAACAAGAACCTGAAGTGACCAACTTAGTTTCAAATAAGGGCCTCAAACTTAAAAGCCAACCAAATCTTATTTGCATCTAGAGATATTTTCGTCTAAAGACTTTTTTTTTTCCTTCTTTTCTTAATTTATTTTCTCCTCCTCTTTCTTTTCTTCATCATCATCGTGCCTTAGCCTTTTTCATTCTTTAGATCGCGTTTTCCAAAGTCCATCTCTATCTTCCTTGCCGAATTAGCCAACAACGCCCTCAACCTCATCCGTCATTGTCCTCAACAACAATTACAGTACCTTTGTTGAAAGATGGAGGTCAATCCAAGCCCTAGATCGAGCACGAGTGGACCAAGATGTGACGCTTAGCTTGATTCGATCCCCACATCTTGTGGTCGTGGTCAAGCACGAAGCATGATGAGGTGTAAGCCATTAGCTTGCTGCCCTCGTTGTCATCGATGCTTGAATTCAAATCGATGCTCACGTAGGCTATGATCAATCTTAGTGATGAGAAGCCAGATTGAAGTGCCTAAGCCAAATTTATTAGAGATTTTTGAGGAATCTCTATGATACTCATGTGCATTGATTTGTTCAGTGAAATACGTGATTTTGGGAATTTTTGAGCGATTTTGCACTTTTTTCACCTTGTTATTCTCTCTCAAATTTGTGTAGATAATATTTCAGAGTTAGAGAGGAAAATTTTTTTGAACACGTGTAGACCAGAGTCAATCGTTTTTTAGATTGAGTGCTGTCTAATTTAAATCGCCACCAAAGGCGAGTATCTTCAATCATGGGTCAGGATGATTCAGCAGCCTCTTAAAATAACCAGCATGCACGACACAATTGGACCCTCTCAAGAAGCTACATATTCCACCTCAATGCAAGTTGCGTCTATGAATGTTATGAATAATCCAACGCGGACCCAATAAAACATTCCCAAGAAGCTACGAGTGAAAGTTATCGTGGTATAGGCAATTTCATTGGCGGGGAGAGCATGAAACTATTACTTTAATTGCCATAATAAGTTTTCACAAGCAAATTGAATAAAAACAAAACCCATTGATGGATATTTCTTGATTCTCAAGTTCATTATCGTCATCGGAGAAGGTGAGTGGTGGCGAATAACTTAAAAACCGGTTTATGCTGAAATCGATGAGTTCTTGGGTGAGGATGCAAAATTGCATAATGTAGAGCATGCGCTTTGAAGTTTGCTGATGGGGAGGCTACATAACTGAAGCATGCAATTTGTAGTTTTGCAAAATTGCATAACTTCTTGAATATCTTTTTGTTTTCTTCTTTTCCTAAATTGTTCAAATTGTTTTGCACCTGTGCAAGCTCGTGCATGAGGTGTCTAATGCATTTGTCAAGAAGGAGGTGAGCAATGAAAAAAGAAAGAAAAGAAAAAAAAAGTCTTTAGATGAAAATACCCCTAACTGCAAATAAGATTTGACTGGCTTTCAAGTTGAAACCCTTATTTGAGACTAAATCGGTCACTTCGGACCCTTATTTGATACAATGTCCACTATAGGTACTTTTTTGAGAAAACGGTTCCACTTCAGGTTCTTAATTGAAATTTTCCCAAAAAGGAAAATACAGTATAGAGAGAAGTAGGAATGTGGAGTCAATGAAGTACAATAGATAGGTAAAGTTTAACATGTGATTATTTTATTTCATCGTTTTACATTTACGCAATTGTCCTCGGGACAATTTTTTGACCAATAAGTTTATGGCAGTTGTGTAATAAAGAGGGACATAGATCCCTTAAAAGTAGAATTCATCCTAACACTTTTATCAAAAAATTCCGACAAAGATCATGCAATGGGATGAACAATAACTGTACCGATTATTTTCCTTAAATCTATAACAATTTTTTCCTTAAGTAATTTATTTTCTTTTTCTTTTTATTACTCACGCATCTCTTTTCTTTAATATACTAGAATTCAACCATGCACGTTGTGTCAAGAAAAATGAAACTATAAGTAAATATCTCATATATATTGGAATTCATCCTCTTGAATATCTAATTTCTAACGTGTGTAAGATTATCGATGAAATTTCAAGCTTAGATTAGTTTAGATATCATTTATTTGGACTATTTTTTTTTCAATATATAACAAAAGGGAGAGTTCATAATCGATCATATTTGGGATTTTTCAAAATAATTGAAACAATCAAATTCATCCTTAACTTTGTCTCTATAAGATATAATTTATAAGAGCACGATAGAAAAACTAAATGATTAAATTGTAAGAAATAGGAGGATCTCTTCCCATTATCTAACAAATAGATTATTTTAATAATATTCAATGACATTGCTAATATAGTATGTGAGATTACGATCATAAGAATTTCTATTACCTCCCAACGCAGCCCATTATATCACATAGGAGAAAAATTGATAATTTCTATACTGCAATATTTATTGGTATAAGGAAATTAAGTTTGAACCTTCATAATAATATGGAATAATGATATTACAATGTTAAAATAAATAGCATCTATCTTGAAAACAATTAATTTTAGAAATCCGTATTTATTGAAATGATATTAATTTGGACTCAGAGTATATACCATACATATAATAATTTGAAATTTAAGATAATCATTATTTTGAAGATTACGGATCATTGAAAATTTATATAGGCGAGTAAGGTTAGTGATAAAAGATTTATTATGATAAAAAAATTAACTTTAGAAAAGCTCCTTCTTTATTGAAATCATATTAACTTGGGCTCGGAGTATAAGCCATACATATAATAATTTGAAAATTAAGATAATCATAAGTTTGAAGATTTACGATCATCGAAAGTTTATCCAGAGGACTAAGGTATGTAATGAAAGATTATAGTTTTCATTAATTTGAAAATTAAAATTCCCAACTAAAATTTAATAGAAATTGTGAATGCAAATTATCACATAACAGCATATGTTACGAGCTTTTATGACTTCTTTTAATATGAGAGTACTAGCAAAATCGAGTTTAAGAACTGATATTAATTTTAAAGTCAAAACTACGAAACATTAGAAATATTTTGAGGAGGAATAGTCGCTAGTAGTACCGTTAAAATTGCGTCATATCGATAATGAAGTGAGCAAAATTAGAAACTCTTTTCCACTGGATGTTTATAGTATCGCATGAGTAGTTTGAAGAGCATATTTAACTGTTGAATTACTAAATAATACCAGCTTGCATGTTCAATTTTCACTCAACAATTTCTTATAATTTTACTGTTAGAATATTTAAGACTAAGTGTGAAGGGGAGTGTTAGAATATTTAAATAATAAATCATGCATCCATTTAATAACTTAAGCTTTTAGAACAATTGGCAGTAACTCCACAAAATCTCATATGACATCAGAGCTAGAGGTCATGAGTTCAAATTTTTTCATGCCCCATTTATATCCCCAATTAGATGCAAAATACCAAACTAAGCATGAGGGGGAGTGTTATAATATTTAAATAATAAACCGCGGCTTTATCTAACAGTTTATGTTTTTTGGACAATCGGTAGTGGTCCCAACAAAATTTCACATTTACTAATAGTGTTTGGCTTTTTTTGGGCATCTTATCCCTTGCATATCAGCCCTATTCACTACCCTTGCATATCAATCCTATTCACTACTTAATGTTTCAATTAACTACCCTTAAACATCCATTAGGGACAGCTTATTGGCATAATTAAGGAACTCAAAACAACATGAATGTTAGATAATGTCGTTTAAAGGCAGTGTAAGTCAATATAAATTAAGTGACAAGACATTGACTCCGGCAAATGAATTAACAGTATATATTCTCTACTGACTTAGATTAATAAATGTAAAGGAAATGTAATGACAAATGGAAAAGTAATTGGTTCATTCGAGATATTTCCAGTGAAATTTTAAGAGGTGAGCTTTTAAAGATTGAAAGTAATTCGGCTATGAACTGAGGGATTGGTATTTTAGACATTCTTCAAGAGCTATATTTCTTCTTTCAATTGAGTCAATAAAATTTAACTGGAATTTTTTTTTTAAAAGAAAAAGCGATAAAATGACAATCTACAACTGTGCGACACTCGAACTGGTGTTCCTGCAAGAAAATATAATATGTTGCACCTTTTAATTTGCTCAGTCCAGCCACTGCAAAAATCACATACGGCTCCACGATAGGTCAAGGATAACTAGATTTTTGGGGCATAAGTTGGTTGCAAGCAACTCTGAAGGACCATACTTCCAAGATAACCATCTCAATTCTGAAAAGAGATTCTTATAGTCTCTAGAGAGGTTCCCACCATCCATTTTAAGAAATCTAACACTTGGCACTTTCACAAAATCATCTGATGTCAAATAGTGGCTGGTATAATCCTGCAAAAGTTCATACATATTGCTACAATAGTTTCAGTTCCCTAAAATGAGGAAAGAGTCAATTCTATTTAAACAGTTCCAAATAAAGTCTCAAATAGCAGGTGTTGACATCTAAATTTTAGGCAACCCATTTAGTCATTTATTGCATAAAAATTAGGAATTAATTTTTAACCCCTAAGAAAAAATATTGTAATTCAATTGCATAGCATATAATTTTTTAAGTGCGTTTAATTTTAATTTACATGTTTTGCAATTTTTTTTTAAGAACTGGTGGTGGATGGGCTCGAATTAATATTTCTGAGCTCTAGTTCGGCAGGTCGGGCTAGGCCCACGAAAAGAGAAAATTAACCCAAGCCCGTTGTTGTGTTTAATTAATTATCTTGTGAAAAATTAAGATTTGATGCGATATTATGATGATTTTTAAAAATTAAGAAAATCGCATTGTAATCTTATTTTTAGGGATAATACCCTAAAAAACCCTAAACCGGTACACTTGTGACAAATTTACCCCAAACTATTTTTTTGACCACCAAAAATCTCAAACCGGTATACTTTTGACAAATTTATCCCAAACTGGTACACTTGTGACAAATTTACCCTATGTTAGTTTTCGTTAAATTTTATTCTTAAATTATTAAGTTAAATGACACGTGACAGTTAACCAGTATACCAATTTAGAATTTTACGTTCCGTTTGTCACAGTTTACAATTTTTATGATTTTTTTGTGGTATTAATCCAATTTAGCATAGGATATATTTGTCACAAATTTATCAGTTTAGGGTTTTTTGTAGTCGAATAAATTAGTTTTTGGTAAATTTGTCATAAATGTACCAATTTAGGGTTTTTTTATAATCAGTCGGGGGTAAATTTGTCACAAATATACCAATTTGGGGTTTTTCATGGTAAAAAAAATAGTTTGAGGTAAATTTGTCACAAGTGTACCAGTTTGGAGTTTTTTAAGGTATTAACCCTTATTTTTATCAATAGATGATGAAATCGGGGGAGAATATTTCTGAGATAGGGATTTTTGTGATCAAGAGGTTATAAGCAATATACGTGAGATGAAAATATTAACAAAAAAGATCACGTTTTGTTTCGTCTATAAAAGGATGCGTACAATCGGAGGGGGGGCTTCTCTTGGTTAAAAAAGAAAACACAACAGTCAAGTGAAAAGAGAGACAAAGGATGGGGGACTTTTTCGTTTTTTCGAAAATCAAAAGGAAAAGAAGAAAAAGGTAATCGGGCCCTAGAGAAAGAGGAGGTGCTGAAACCGTGAAAGGGGAGAGAGAGAGAGGAGGTCAGCGGGACCTAGCAGCAGGAAAAGGGCAAAAGAGCAGAACACTGTTCATCTTCCTCCTCTCGACCGCGACTACTGTGGTGCCTCGACCTTCCGATTAACAGCACCGGACACCGCCTGCTGCCCGGGCCACCAGCCACCTCCGAGTAGCCGACCGCCGCTCCTCTGCCGGCGGCGCCGCTTCCCGATCCGCTCAGACCCTCCGCCCAGATCTACTCGAGCACCAGCGGCACCGCCCTCCACCCGCAGCCGCGAACCCACTGAGCCGCACCGGTCGCCTCACCAGCACCGCCTCACACCGATGACCCGCGACCCCACTGCACACCGCTCGGACCTCCGCCTCAGCACCTCGCCTCCTGCCCACTCGGTGGCCGAAGCCCGCCGCGCCTGAGCCCCGCTCCGACAGCTCGCTCCGTCCGACGCCACGCCGCCACGCTGCGATCCCGCACCCTCGCGCCGCTGCAATCTCGCGCCTCTGCAACGCCCGAGTCGATCCGCCTCGCTACGTCACCACTGAGGTTCCTTTGCCCGCGAGCTCGCGCGATCCACCCACCATCCGACGAGCTGCTCCGAGCGACGCACGCCACAGCAACCGCCTGTCCGCCTTGCTCCGCCTCTGCCCGAGCCGAGTTGAGCCGTCGCCGTCCAGCCGCACCGGCGACTCACCTCGCCGAAACCCCGAACGCCAGCGACCCAAACCCCCTTCCCGGTGTCGACGAATTGGCTGCCCCTCCATTTTACTTAGGTTGTTTATTTTTCTTTTATTTTTATTTTTCTTATTTTATATTATTTTACTTTACTTTTAGTTAGTTTTATTATTATTGTTTAAGTTTGAATATTATCAGGTGACTTTTAGGTTATGGATATTGTAGGCATTACTTACAGGAGTTATCCCTAAAATTATTGTAATTATTAATTTGACCCATAAAATGTCAGGTCATTTTTTTAATTATATTAATTCTTGGGGTTTGTTGATAGCATATTAATTGTTGAATCAATATAATTATTAATTTGATCCGTAAGATTTTGGATCAGATTTTTAATTATTTTGATTTATTGTCGTGATGTTCTAGGTTAAAAGTAATCGTTAATTTGACCTGTGAGATAACATGTTATTTTTTCGTTTATTTTAATCATTTATTTGTTGAATATCTTGTTTGTTTAGATTTAAGGTTTAGTTAATAATTGCTTGTTTTGGAAAATCACTAAAAAATCCAAAAAATATTTGAATTAGGATTCAATTTGTTTTGGAATATTTCTTGTTATCTTGCATATCTAGAATAGGGATTTTAGTTCGAATTTAGAAAAAACATAAAAACAAAAAAAAGTGCATTCATTTAGGTTGTTAGTTTTTTTATTTAAATTGCATGTTTAATTATTTGGCAATTGTGAATTTTGAATTTTATAAAAATAAAAACACAAAAGAATCATGCATATATCATGTATAATTAGGGCATTCTTTGTACGTCATGGCATCTTAGGTTAAAATTGCAAGTTTCATTTTAAATTCACTTCATTATTTAGAATAGATTGCATTTTTTAGGATAAAAAATGTTCATGAAATGCACGTCATTTAGTAATTGTTGTTACGTTCATTATATTAGGAATTGCTCATCATTAGACTAGGTCATTTAATAAATGTTGCGTGACATATAGCTTACATATTAAATTGCATGTTACATGACATTTTAGTTGAAATAATTTTGTATGTCATTGCATTGCATTGTATGTCATTAGAATTAGGTCATTTAGATTGCATTTAATTATTGCATTTATTCATGTCATATAGTTTAGGTCATGTAGTTAAAATGCATGTTTTTATGAAAAAAATTCTAATTTCAAGAAAACCAAAAAAAAAAAATGATTGCTTGCTTTGTGTGATGCAATTTATTTATTTATCTTTTTATTCAATGTTTAATGATGATTGAGCATCTATGTGGTCATCCCATTGCATGATAGTAATTTAGGTTAAAATAAATTCAAGCTGCCTGCAAAAACACTTTTGAAAATTAAAAAAAGAAATGGTACCGAAAGGGCATTAGATAAATCTAGTGTAACCAAGTCCCCGTACCATTAGTCTCTGGTTCGTAGGAGTAAAATAATGCTCCCATTATTTTACTTAGGTGTCTAATCAACCTATCGAAAACTGATTAGTGGCGACTAATCATTCGAATGTTAGATAATTGAACCTTAAGTCGCGATTTGGTATGGGCTTGGGAGAGCCCAAGCTAAGCTTAAAGACTTGGTAGTCCATTAACCTAATTTTAGGTGGTGCACCCGAAAAATACGTCGCGACAGCGGGAAAACAATTGAGGGAAGATTTCTGCAATGAGCAAAGTAGAGGAAGGTGCACTTAGACTTTTACCTTCTTTCTTTTGATCGTATCAAGACTTTCTTCATGATTCCACACCCGAGAACATTTTCCTAGATCTTCGCAGTTCTCTTGGTACACAATGCTCTTGCCAAAGTCTTTAAGTTGATCATGCATCCATAATTGGTTCTTTCCTATAATTTTCACTAAGGACATTAAAAGTAGAACTTCAATCCCCTTATCTGGAAAATATCTACAGTCATTCCACATGTAATCCGCATCTCTCTTATTTTCTCCAACTAGAAAGCAAGCAATATCAAGAAATATTTGTCGTTGATGATGATCTAATGCCTCATAACTCAATATTAACTTATCCTTCACACCCTTATGAGGACACTCTTCCATCTTTTTCAACATACTTTGCCACACTGCTTCCTTTTTATCATATAAAAATGAGCCCATCACTTCAATGGCCAAAGGAAGCCCTCCGGTTTTTGTAGTAATTTTCTTAGATAGACTCAAGAATGCATTTGGAGGAGAGATGCTTCTAAAGTCATGCTTGCTAAATAGTTGAAGAGTTTTGAGATTGTTGAGCTCCTTAGCTTCATAAATCAAACAATGCTCAAATTGATCTTGGAATCCACATAAAACACTTTTGTCTCTTGTTGTAACAAGTATTCTACTTCCCAAACCAAACCATTCTTTCTTTGCTGCTAATGCCATAAGTTGGCTCCTATGATTTGCATCATCAAGGAAAATAAGAACTTTCTTTCTACTAAATCGTTGTTCAATCAAATTTTTCCCTTGATCGATGCTAGAAACCTTGATTCTTTTGTCCCCAAGGATATCATGCACTAGTTGCCTTTGCAAATTTAGAAGACCGAAACTTGCACTTTCTGATGCTTGTCGAGTATCAGGGAAAAGGCAACAATTTTCAAAATTAATGGACAATTTGTGGTAAATAAGCTTGGTAAGAGTTGTTTTGCCTATACCACCTATTCCACAAATTCCAACAAGCCTTATGTCCTTAGATTCAACACTCAACAAATATATTACTTCATCCATTGATTGGTCAATCCCGACCAAATAATCGGACAGATGTGCCGAAGACACCTTAAGCTCAACCGAAACTTTGCGAGCTATTAGCCGTGTGAGTTCTCCCTGGCTGTATGTTAGTAAAAAGAGTATAATGAAGTTACCATCTGATTGAAATTAAACATGCATATACGAGATGATTCAGTAATATGAGTTAGCTACAAAATGTTGGACGTATGAGGGAAAAATATGCATGACTTTCCGAATTGATTCAATCATACTAATAGGATACAATGGATGTTTTTAATGAAGGTGATGATCAAGATCATGAAGTGCAAGATGATTCCTCCCAATATTTATCACACATTCTATTAGAAGTAAGCATGGTTCAACTGGTCCAATTCAAAACTTGAAGTCAGTAACTGAACCAGGGAACCGTTCCACATTCTTTGGAATTGGAAACTGAACTAGTCCATCCTATAACCGGTTTGAAACCGAACCAGACCCCTATTTTTTGTTTTGTATTTTTTGTAATTCCTTATTTAAATGAACTTGTATTTTAAAATTTTTTTGAGAGGATTCTATCCAGGAAGCCACCAAGTCGGTTTGATTCTCGAGCACCATGTAGGTGGGAAAGAAAAACTTGGGGAGGCCCAGCCTGAAACCCGATCCAAATCGTTCTGTCTGTGTTATGAAGCCTTACGTTCGGACTAGTCAAAACACATTACTTGAATGGGTCTATTCAAGCTTCGGTTCAAATCTGAAAAACAAAAACCGTCCAGTAGTTTAAATTGAAACAAATGGGAACTAAATCAGATCTGAAAGTGGAAAAGGAAATAGGTTTGAGGAAAGAGCAAATATTTGTAGATTTATTTTGTAAAAAAAAAAAAAAACATATTGGTCTTAAAAAAAGAAAGAAGAGGAGGAAGTATAACTTCTTTTTTTTTTTGTTATCGGTCCTACTCTATTCCTACTTTAACTCTCACTCTCAGACTTTTGCACTATCTTCTTGCAGGGCGTGGGAGTTGAAACCCACTCCTGAAACTATATCATCCCCACCCCAACCCTCCTGAGAAGATGGGGATTCGAACCCCCCGTCTCCCCCTTCCATGTTGGAAGGGTGGCCACTGGGGCAGAGGAAGTGTATTTTTGAGGGCACCAAAATAGATGAAAAAGTGTACAATATGCAAGTGTAGTTCTAGACGCGCGTCCACCAACCGCAGAGAGAGGCATTGGGAACAAATACATCGTACTAATATGAGGTTGCCTCACCATGATGATCCGTCACATGATTTTCCACCATGGATGTTGCAGGTAAGATCGGCGGCGTCCGATGCCATTAGAGCAAGCTAACGACCGCCATAATTTGACTCTCCCTGTTTGTCGATTAGAAGCGCAGAAGCTGCTCGCTTCATTCTATCCTTCTTATGTTGTTTCTTCTTTTTCTTTTTCTTTTTTAAATTATCCACAGTAGATATTAGTCCGTTACAATGTGTAATAATGAACAATTCATACATTTCTGGCACAAAAGGAAAACAGAAGAAGCCACTTGAGCCGAACCATAAATTTCAAGTTAGTCTGTAACGGCTCAGGTCATAGATTCAAACTAAATGGTTGGTTCTTGTATTTTGAACTTGTGAATCTAGCCAGTTCTTATGAGAATCGGAGTTAACATAAAGAAGTTAATGGCCAAAATCATGCCATAACAATACACTCAATCAATAAGGCCACTTGATGGAATGCCTAAATGAGCTCATCGAACATAAAAGTCACAAAAATACATTTGACTCACGAAATTCACAGATAAAATGTCTAAAAGGCTCATTGATGGATGGAGGTTAAGTGAAAATTATGACAAGTGGCAACAATCGTTTAACTCAAAACATGAAAGGAGGTTGAAGCTAAGTCTAGAAAGTTCCATCAACCAAGAAACAACAATAATTGAAAGATTGTTAGAAGCATTCCTAAAATAGCGGTGCAAGTCAAGAAACAGTTAGAAATTTTTGTTGAAGAATATGAGGATGTAAAATCGAATCGTACATTGAAAATAGGGGAACAATTAAAGACACCAAAACTCTCGTTATCATCTACAACATAGATATGTCTCTGAAGACAATTCAAACACTTTCAACATAAATCATAGAGCACTGATCATGGAGTCCTGATTTTAGAAAAGATTGTAACGGATTAGATCTTCCATCTGGTTTTGAATTTCAAATTCAAATTAGGTCGGCTTTCTAATTTTAGTGTTTTTCTTTGAGCATAAAGGCTTTCTAGTCTATTTGTGAGCTTTTTTTCCCAATACATTCCATTGAGAAGTTTGTGTTCAGATTATGTCATCAAGCAAGCATGACACTGAAGAATGTAAGCGACGTACTCTAATTCAATAAAAGCATTTTTTTTTAAAATAAGACTGCGATAAAGTCCTTGAGATTTCAAAACATGTTTTTGATTGACTTAAAGTCAGATTTGATATGTTAAGAGGCTATGAATTGATTTGATTGGGTTTTAATCAATGAAACCACTGAGTTCTTAGTAGCAAACACAACTTGACAAAAACACGCTTAACAAGCCTAGAGCAACATAATAATTTGGCTCTTCAAAATATAATCTGTATTTAAGCAAAAGAAGCAGAGAGAAAATGGAAGATAGAGTCGAATGAGTTAACATACCCCGGTGTTCTTAGTGTCCCATCCCTTGATTCCAGTAACCTCCTTGAGCGCCGCTGCCCAGCGTTGCACAATCTCAACTCCGCGTCTGTTCATGCAAGGTTAATGCATCTCTATATACTTTGGTTTCCAACTTCACATTAGAAGGCCCCACGTCATAGAAAATGGGCATGACCTCCAATTCCTTGGTTTTCCTACACTCCACCATGTGTTCCAACTCACGCAAGCACCAACTACTAGAGGCCTAGCCTCTAGAGAAGATGGGAATGCAGATTTTCAAGTTATCAATGGCCTGGAAAATCTCAGGGCCGATCTCTTCACCAATGTCGATCCCCTTCTTGTCTATGAAAACATGGATGCCCTTATCTAGCAGGGCATGATACAGGTAATCTGTGAAGTTAGCACGAGTGTCCAGTCTTCGAAAACTCAAGAACACATCGAACTGGACTTGAGATGTGCTGTTGCTAGTGGATCCTGTTTCTGAACAACTCCTTTTTCTTTTCATCCTAGCTGCCTCGGCTACATCAAAGATCTCACAAAAGATCTTACAGACTAGGGATGATAGATAATTCTGTAGTATGCATTGCAAGCAAGTTTATATTGCTTGAGTTCTGTGAAATTGAGCTTCTCTTTCCGATTTCAAGTATCTGTCATGCAACGATTGCTGATCAAGTCACCAAAAAAAGAAAAAACAGAAGAAGAAAAAGCAAGACTCTTAGAACTTTTAGAAGACGAACTCTGGAGCAAACAGGTCCAGAGGGCGGAGAGGGGAACCCAACAAGCATTGATCGAAAATTTTCTCACGACAGGTACAAGAAAAACATAAACTTCCGAGTCCAACAAGAGATGGTGGTAGAGACCAGGCATCTATGAACGCTAGATATAAAGTTAAACTATCAAACAAACTCAGAGAAAAATAATTAAACCAGAAGCTGAAAGAGTTGCAAACCTCCAAGCATCTCAAAACTAGTAAGAATTAACAACGAAAACACAAAGCAAGAGACCAAACAAAAGAAAACGAAATTAAACTCTGAATAAGCAGCTACCTTTGTGTGATGCGATAGATATATCCAATAAATTCGAGTTCGAACGAACAAAGCAAAAGTAAATTTCTTGTGCACGCAAGATAGACGACTCACCTGCAACTGCATGAGAAAGCCGCATTCAAAATGGGGTCATGAATATCTAAGTTCTGTCGAGTTTTAAAAAAAAAAAAAAAAACTAAACGAAGAAATTGCAGGTCGAGAAACAAAAAGATTGAGCGAAGAGAGAACTTGAAGAACCTGAGGATTCTCTGCCCGGCGCAGGTTCTTAATATATTGTCCCGACTCATACGGGGGATGACCGACACATATCAGATGGGACTTGGGATTTTGCAAGGATTGACCGGTAGATCCCGCGGTAGTTATCGGCTGAGTCCGGTTGGCCATTCCCGTCCTCACTGGATGGTCAGAATTTTTTCAACAACCATTCTTTAACAATTGTTACCACAACCATTCTTTAACATGATCTGCTTCAAGTCCAACCTTAAATGTATTTAAGTGTGTCGTAAATTGATTATAAAGGGCTAATCCGTACATGAATTGTTTACTATTCGTGTATAAACCGTTTGTCCTTGTTTGTCACAAGAACCTGTTTAAGTTTGACACAAACACACTTAATTACGTATCATGTGTGTCTTGTGAATGAGGAAAATTATCCAAAAAGTCCTAAATCTATTGCAATTTTGCCAATTGAGTCATAAACCTTTCAATCTTGCCGATTTAGTCCTAAACCTTTTGTCAATTTGCCAATTGAGTCCATCCGGCCACTTTTGGCAGGAAAATGCTCATGTGGACGTCGGCGGTGCCATGTAGGACTGCCGGTGCCGACGTTGACCATTTTTAATAATATTTTAATTTTTTTAAAAAAATTAATTTTTTTAATTTTTTTTTTTAATTTTTTGATTTTTTTTTTATATTTTCTGTTTTCTTCCTCTTTTTTTTTTGGCATTTTCCTTGGCCTTTTTCGGTGGCCGGCCACCGGCCATAGGCGACGGTCGGCCACTGGCCACAGCCCGCCGATTGGCCTTGCCCGCCATAAGCGAGGCCCGACCGAGCGATGGCAATGCCGGGCGAGGCCACCCTGGCCTCGACGAGGGTCGACCTCACTAGATCTAGCGAGGGGAGCCCTCGCCAGGGGTCGCCCTCACCCAAGCGAGCGTCGGCTCGCCCCTAGCCAGGTGGGCGACGGCTGGCCACCGGCCACAGGCCGACGACCGGCCGGCCAAGGGCGAGGGCTGGCCTCACCAAATCTGGTTGACCTCCTCGGGGGGAGGAGGAGGAGGAGGAAGAGGGAGGAAGGAGGGCTGCTGCTGTAAGGGCTGCTTGACAGCGAGGTCGGTGTCGCACTGAGGGCACTTGAAGCGGGAGAGGCCATGGGGGACGTTGAGGAGGGCCTTGCAGTGGGCGCAAGGGAGCTGGATCTTGGTGGGATCGATGCCGTGGGTCGGCTTCAATTGGGCGACTCGGTTACTGTTGGGGGCGGCGTTGGAGGGAGGATTGTTGTTGTAGGGGGGAGGATTGTGAGGAGAGGCGGCGGCGGTGGCGGTGAACTCGGGAGGGAGCATTTGGGGCAAGTGGCAGGTAGGGCAAGAGAACTGCATCACTCCCCTCCCCACGCTCAGTATCATTCGGCAGCCCGCGCACCGGACCTGCACGCCTTGCTGCGGCGAAGTGACCCCATCGAAAGTGGGCAGCGGAGGAGGAGGAGGTGGCGGCGGGTGCTGCGTCATGATCTCCCTCGGTCTCCGATTGCCGGTGGCGAAATCGTTTGCGCCGACTTAACAGTAACACTGGTGCGTCCTCTCTCTCAAACTCTCTCTCGTGGACCAGCAACAGCACTCGGAAAAAGCCAAAAAGGAAAAAAAAAAAAAAACAAAAAAAAATCAATTTTTTTAAAAAAAATTAAAATATTATTAAAAATTGTCCACGTCAGCGCCGGCAGTCTTACGTGGCACCACCGACGTCCACGTCAGCATTTTCCGGCCAAAATTCGCCGGATGGACTTAATTGGCAAACTAACAAAAGGTTTAGGACTCAATCGGCAAGATTGAAAGGTTTAGGACTGAATTGGCAAAACTGCAATAGGTTTAGGACTTTTTTGACAATTTTCCCCTTGTGAATGGTACGACTAACAATTCGTGTGCTCGTATTGCAATTGTGCCATGTCATAGGTTTAATTCGAACACGACATATTTGTCTATTGTGTTACAATTTTGAAACCCAAACACGATTGGTTAAACATTTGGATTATCTGATACGACACGTTTAACATGTTTAAGAAATAAAGATATAAACAATTATATATGTTTATATAAGATTGCATGGGCTAATCCTTTTTTTCGTAATTATTATATGACTTTAAGAAATAAGATATAAACCGGAATTGTATATAACTTATCACGTAAATGGATACGTAACTTATGAAGGTATAAGTGCAAAACATAGCCACAATCAATTGGACTAAACCTCAAATTCTGAAGACCGAAATAAATTATGAACCGGACAAAACTTCAGGCCGGAGGGTGGGACAGGGAATAAAAATCATAGCGATGATTCTCAATGGCCTCGTGAAGTCCCGCTAGACTTTGGTCATGTTACGTACAGATAATTAACCAATTAGGCCCCAAAAATAAAAATAAAAAATAAAAATCCACAAGACAACTCCAGCTAACTAGAAAGATGATGGTTGAATTGGAGAAGTTTGACGCGGTGACCAAGAAAAGAATTGTGTTACCCAGCAATTCTATAACGATCGAGCTGTCACATGGTCTGATCCATCATTATTCTCCAATAATCCTGGAATTATTTTCTGTCCAACGTGAAAATAATATGTTGTGTACACAATTGGTGTAGCTCGTGCCATTTTTCGATCTGAAACATGGCATGAGATCGAAAAATGGCATGAGGAGTATATTCTGATCGATGTTCGTATATTTCCATATATAAAATGCACAAGAGAAAAGAAAAAAAAAAAAGCTGGACAATTGTGGATCGTTAAGGAGGTCCTATTCTCAGATGTTGTCGGGAGGTTACTCTTCTGCTCTCGGATCGTAACAAAATCGAAATGTGCAACAATTGAACGGAGGACTTAATATGAACATGCCCATTCTTCTCCAACATTTGGTATCGGTGACCAAGTAATGCTCTAATGATCAAAATGCAGTGATTGACAGAGATATGCCTTTCATAGATATGCGTCTTAATGATTATTAGGATTATCGTCATGGTTTGGACAAATATAATCTTCGAAGCTGCCGTCGGAAATGGGTTTCATAGATATACGACATCTGTTAACGATGACGCCAAATTTATGTTAGCTGATACAGTTATGTTCTTTTACGTTTTTCTGGTTATTATCCACGCCAGATCCCGAAGGGTGGGTGCGAGAAGCTAATGAAATCCCGAGAAATGTGACATTCACTGTTGTATATCACATCTTACCTTGAATTTGCGAAAATGTTGCTCAAAATCAACAGATCTAGAACTTGGAAATGGAATCTGAGCTTCGTTGGAGACAGAGTTTAGTTCAAAAAAGCACGCGGAGAGAGAGAGAGAGGACTTTACTGGGCGTCTTCTAAACCACTGAAGAGACGATTACCGGATACAAGGAAAATGATGTTTGGACAAGACGAGGGCATTGCCGACCTCGTGTGCTCATCCAAGTCTTCCCTAACAATGTCGTACTCGGTGCTTTGTATCACAACACTTGTACAACACGATAAGCGGGTTCATCCTACTCCTCTAAACCCTGCATTTGAACCGTTAGGGTCATGTGTTTTTCCTAAGGCGAATTTCCAGATCACAAGATCTATGAGCTCCCCAGTAATCACTTGATACGCCTTGCATGAAATGCGATCATTACTTTATTCAATTAGCATATATGGAGAAATTTATTATGAGAATTAAATGTAGCATGATGGTAACATAATCAATAGGATGGGATTTAACATGGTCATATATGGAAATGAAATCTTAATCATACAAGATAGATATAATTTTTGCAGCGACATGTTGAGATGGATGGAAAAATTGTGATTTTAAGCTAATAGCAGACAGCTCGTCAAATTTGACCAAGACCCAACAAATTCATGCCAATTTTTTTTTTTCCCGGAATCAAGTTGCTTGGGCGGTGACGAACTTGCTTGGACGTAGTAGACTAGGACCACAAATTTTGTGATATTTTGACAATTTATTTATTTAATTTTTCACTTTCCTGTGACCTGTTCACTAGTTTGACGAATGGCGATAGATGATGATGATGATAGGGATAAGACTGTGTTGTCTGAAGTACAGCGATTGAGCCTATCGCAGGAGAAATTGAATTAAGGAATAATCAGATGAAGAGAGTGAATAGAAGCATAGTTTGACGATGTCATCGCACGTACTTTTCAATATAAGCCATAACATTCGACATTTATTGATTTATTTATTATCGAAATGAATAAGAGGATTGCTTTCAAAGATTTGGGCTTTTGCTCGAACATAATTGAGACTGTTCAACCTGAGAGGCTACCAAAATTCCAAAGACTTTGAAAAATGAAAATTTTAAGTAGTTTGGACTTTCATAATGACCAATAATGGGTTTATTCCACCCAGGATGCAGTGTTTTGAAATTTGCATTGCGTGGTCAAAACCCAATAATATCATAGGCCCAAAAAGTTCCGACAAATTTCTAAGAGAGGCCTAATAGTGTGTGTTACTCTTTGTTCATCAGAAGTACAAGCCGGGGCACAAGAAATCCCTCACTTTTGACCAACAAAAAAGAAAAAAGAAAAATACCCTACTAACACTATGGATCGAATAAGACACGAGCCAACATAATAAGGATTTGCCAATCCTACAAGCTTTTGTCAAGTGCTAGCGTAGGAGATCATGGCTTCGAGCTACTTGTTTTCCTCTTGCCGAAAATGTTTGCAAGAGCATCAATATCTCACTGCGTCAGCTTCTTCCAGGTGGATAGATAAGGTAAGCATAGCTAGGGACTACAGTGTTCGATGTAAAGACTTTCCAGTGATTCCAATTTGTTAAGACCTTGAATTTCAACCAATCTCAAACAGCCCTGTACAATGAGGTCCTTTAGATTTTTGTAGATAGGTAAGTTGGAATGGTCTACAACTTCAAGAAATCTGCAATTGTCAACTGTAAATTTCCTCAAATCAGAGGGAAGCTGTCCAAAGTAGCGCAAGTTGTCGTAGTTCTTGAGTCCAAGTTCTTTTAGACAGCGAAAGCAACACACAAGGCTTATGCTGGTGATAATTGAAAGTTCCAACTTACAATATGGGCTGGAGATGTCTGAAGCTCTTTCTAGATTGGTGGGATGGATGATGTATGCAAGGGGAAATATTAATTCCAGATTTCTTAAGCTCAGGGTCCGTTTGTTTAGTAGAAAATACTATGTTTCCGGAAAATATTTTCCAAGAAGCCATTTTCCAAGAAAAATATTATATTTTCTGATGTTCGGTTGAAACCTGAAAATGCAGTGAAAAATTTACTATTCTATTTTTATTTTTTGTTAATTAATTAAAATAAGGGGGTATTAGCTTCCACATAACCTTTTGAAAAGTACACTACGAGTATTGATGTACTAAATAAATCAGTATGCATGTTCAATTTTACTCACCAATTTTTATTACTTTGCTAATTTCTCTCTGTTGTTTGGGTTTTCTTCGGCAGAGCATCTTATGTATAGTATAGATAGTCTTATTCACTACTCATATTTCACTCAATATAATTGTCTATTAATGACAACTTATTGGCGTGATTAGGGGACTCAAAACAACGTGAATGTTCATATAATGTTCTTTAAACAGTAATGTAAGTCAACAGTACTAAGCGATGACATACTCCATTAGATAATTTTAAAATCCTATAAATTAAAGAAATTGTGAAATATGTATATAGATCTAATCAAGTCATTCCATTTGTTTATTGGGCTCCCAAAAGTTTAGTTACTAGAAACATAGAATGTGCACAATACAATACCCTTTAATCATATAGCTACTATCAATTTGAATTTAAGAAAGTCATCAGAAGAAGAATTGCCATAAATGATAAAACAACAATAGCATAGTATCAATGGAAAATAAAAAATGCAATGCAGATCAATGACCAACAACCAAATCCTAACATCTTTTCTTTTTGGTAAGCTAATTGTTTGATTCAATAAATGCAATCTTGCAAAATCTACACATGTTACATCCTCTCCATCTACACAACCGAATATCTATTGAGTACAACATTGAAATAAAGATACAAAATTGATCAATGGTAACATTCTTTCCATCGAATAAAGTGTGTACAATGTGGATATACAATTAGCATTATGTTTTCAATCACATCTATGACATATATGTATAGTCATTGTTTGATTCGACGTACTTCCAGTGAAAACTTGTGTTTCAAACCTATCGAATGAAGGATTGGTGTCATAGGCCTTCTTCAAGACCAAGATTTGTTTGAATTAAGGCAACAAAAATTTAACTGAAAAAAGAGCAATAAGAGAACAACTTACAACCCCATGAATTAGGACCTGGCGTGACTAAACAAAAATATTACATGTTATACTTTATTATTTGCACATACCTTAAGTTGAGTCCAAGCACCCCAAAGTCCGTCTATTCAACTCCTTGATAGGTCGAGGATGAGTAGATTGTTTGGGCAAAAGTTGGACACACTCAGCATTGACCATACTTCCAAGAAAGTCATCTCAATTCTGAAAAGGGATCCTCAAAGTTTCCAGAGAAGTTCCCTCCAGCCATTTTAAGAAATTTTAGTCTTGGCACTTTCGTAAATTCATCCGATGTCAAAACATTGGTTGGTATAAACCTGCCAAAGTTCATACAGATCGCTTCAAAAATTTCGGTTTCCTAAAATGAGGAAAAAGTCCGTTAAATGTAAGTTCCAAATGATGTTTGAAGGAAGGGAAAACAATCCAAGGAAGATTTCCGCAACTAAGAAAGCAGAGGAGGGTGCATTTAGACTTGTACCTTCTTTCTCTTGATCATATCAAGAGCTTCTTTATGATTCCACACCCGTGAACTTTTTGCTGGATCTTTACGATTTTCTTGGTATACAATGCTCTTGCCTAAGTCTTTAAGTTGAACATGCATCCATAATTGATTCTTTCTCCAATTTTCACTGAGGACATTGAAAGTGAACTTTCAATCCCCTTATTTGGAGAAAATCCACAATCATCCCACATGTAATCTGCATAGCTATTACCCTCTCCAGCTAGAAAACAGGGAACATCAAGAAACATTTGTTGTTGCTGATGATCTAACCCCTCATAACTAAATATTAACTTCTCCTTCACATCCTTACAGTAACTTCCTCAGATAGACTCAACAATGCATTTGGAGGAGAGTTGCTTCTAAAGGCATGCTTGCTAAAAAGTTGAAGAGCTTCAAGATTGTTGAGTTCCTTAGCTTCATAAATCAAACAATGTTCAAATTGATCTTGGAATCCACTTAAAACACTTCTATCTCTTGTTGTAACCACTATTCTACTTCCCAAACCAAACCATTCCGCCTTTGCTGCTAATGCCATGAATTCGCTCCTATGATCTACATCATCAAGGAAAATAAGAACTTTCTTTCCGTTGAATCTATCTTTCATCATATTTATGCCATGATCAATGCTTGAAAGTTCAACTCCTATGTTGCCAAGGATATCAAAGACTAGCTGCCTCTTCAAATTTGACAAACGAAAACCTTTTGATGCTTCTCAAATATTTGAAATGAAACTGCAACTATCAATATTAGTAGATAGTTTGTGATAAACAACTTGGCAAGAGTTGTCTTGCCTATTCCACTGATTCTACAAATTCCGATGAGCCTTATGTCCTCAGATTTGACATTCAGCAAATCTACTACTTCATGTACTGATTTGTCTATTCCAACTAGATCATTAGATATATGAACATAGGACCCACTTCAGCTTAACTAACACATTTCGAGCAATCAACTGTGCAAGCTCTTCATGACTATATCAGTACACACAACAAAATCAAGTTAATTATGATCTAGAACAAAGAAAAAATTATGCTCTTCAAAATATAATCAATAATCAAGCAAAAGAAATAGCAAAGAAACAAGAAGACTAAGTTCACTGCGTTGATTTACCCTTGGTTCTTTGTGTCCCATCCCTCGACTCTAGCAACCTCCTTGAGCACTTCTGCCCAGGGCTGCACAATCTCAGTCCTGTTTTTTCTTTATGCAGAGTTAATGCATCCCTATACACTTCGGTTTCAAGCATCACATAAGAGGGTTCCACGTCATAAAAAATAGGCAAAACCTTTAGATCGTTGGTTTTCCTCCGCTCCATCATGTGTCCCAGCTCGTGCAAGCACCATATACCAGAGACATAGCCCCTAGAGAAGATGGGAATACAGATTTTCGAGTCACTGATGGCCTGGAAAATCTCTGGGCCAATCTCTTCACCAACGTCGATTCGCTTATTGTCTATGAAAACACGGATACCCTCATTTAGCAAGACATGATGGAGGGAATCTGTGAAGTTTGCATGAGTATCCGGTCCTCGAAAACTCAAGAACACGCCAAACTCAGCTCCTGATGAGCCACGGCTTGTGGATCCAGTTTCTGGAGAAGAGCTCCCTTTTCTTTACATCTTAGTTGCGTCTGCTAAAATTCTGAAAGCAAATCACAAAAGATTTGACATGCTTTTCTCGTCAAAATACATGTAAAACCACACCACATTTTAAAGCGATTTTGCAAGACTTGGTTGATGGAAAACACGTTGTTATGCAATTCAAGGAAGTTGCAAGAACTCCATTTGGAACAACGGTCAACGAGCGATGGTCAGGAAGGAAAGTAAGGCTCGGTTTCCATTTCCATTGTGCTGCAACATCGATCCAGAGAAGTGGCAAAGATATGATTGAAGGATTAAGAAATGGCCTAAGCCTCACAAGTCGACATAATTTGGAAGAAGTAAAGTCGAGTATGGCCTATAATCAAGATGTGACAAGAATCGGAGCGTGGCTCACGAAGTTCAACTATACGCCAGTCACTTTCGAGCTCCTTGCTCTGTTGCTATGGCAGATCAGAAAGCGCAGAAAAACCCAGTGTTCGGAGCTCAAAGTCCGAACCTACCGCCGCCCCCACCCCGCACCCCCCCCCCCCCCCCCCGGGCGGGCCCCAGCAACTCATCCACTCGGCCCTGGCGATTAATCATAATCTCAGAAGAAGATAGGTAGACAAAAACGCAGGCGAAATCACAGCAGAGAATGGACCTACCCTAATGTGGGAAACCCCGCCATCCTGCGACGTGCTCAAGATAAACGTCCATGGATCTTCTGTTCCAAAAACAGCGGAAGGAGCCATTGCTCGCGTACGTCGCCGCAACACATTAGCCAAATGAGGTGAAAAATTTATTGAGAGAAACGAATGTAGCGTGACAGTGACATAATTAATCGAACTTGATTTAATGCAATCTTTTACTGAAATGAAATTTCAATCGTACAAGATAAACATACTATTTATATCGAGCATAATGATACTAAAAATCCCAAAAGTATCTTATGACATTTACTTTAGTATTAAAACTTTTCAGTGATCCAATTAAGTGTCAAATCAAAAAAAAAAATCATTTAAGTGCATATGGCATTAAATTCCGATCAAAATTATTAGATATCTTTTATGATAAAATGTTTAGTTTGACATGACCTCTTTTATATTAGATATAAGTCCACCATGGACTTCTCATGTGATTGGCTTGCCTAAACACATTACATGAAGGCTAGCCTAAACAACATCCCATGAAGCCTATCTCAAAATAGACGGAAAAAATTATCTTGGAATCGGATATGACAAGGCTCCTTCATCTATGTTACTCTCTAGACAGCGTTGGCTATCTTCGATCACTGAGAGTCGCTGTTGTATCTCCATTTTCAGCCACCTCAAGCTTTGCCACAACTGAAATAGGGAGCTCGGTCACATAAAGTAAGAGTCATTTTTTTAGTTGTAGAGAGCTAATAGAAAATCCTTTCATTGAGCTCTCTCATTTACAGATCTCCTTCATAGATTCCAGGCCATTAATAACCATCATTGCTATTGCGATTCACCGTTGGGAAGCTTGAAGTTCTTCGAGCTCGCTTGGTCGTTCTTTGCCAACGAAAATGCTTCGAGAATCCTTGCTTTCTGGTTTGAACCCTGATTTGAGGCCAATGCCTCCTTGCTCTAATTTTGGTGAGCTTAGGTCCAAGAGTTTACATCTCACTGTTTTGCTCTATTTGTCGGTTAGGAAACTTGAAGTGTTTCAAGCTCGCTTGGTCCTCCTTGCTCTGTTTTGCTCTATTTCAGTGTTTCCGTGATTGCCAAGCGAGTAAATTGACACACGTCTACTTGATTCTCTCATAACATCATCAATTATGATGATTGTCCGAGATCTCCATATGTATGTTGTCACTCTATTTTTGCTTATGTCCATTGCAAGATTCAACTCTCGATTTTAAAAGAAAATCAAATTAAGGTTTCAAATTTTGGAAAATGCTTGATTGTTTGATTTAAGGTTTTTATTTGGGGTAAAATATATAGATGACGTCATTTAGTAGTATATATGCTGATTAGGCATGCCAACAAGTTACGGCTGTTGAAGAAACTAATAAAAAATTGTCATGTCAAATTTTCGAGTCATTATTTTTTTTTTTTTTGAGTGATACTAAATAATTCAACGAAATATTGTAGCACCAATGTGAATGACCATAAAACTTTTGGCCCCTTTCCTTTTGCAGCCACCCGTTGAGAGAGGTGGCAAAATTGTGATTAAAGCCAACACGAGCCAGCTTGCCACATTTGACCAAGACCCAACAAACCCACGCCAATTATTTTTCCAGGAATCAAGTTGCTTGGGCGGCGGATCATGCCTGGACGTGGTCGACGAGGGCAACGAAATTCGTGAGATTTCGACGTTTTATATATTTTATTACTCATTTTCCCTAAGACTTGTAAACTATGTCGATGTATGGGGACGGTGATGATGATGATGAACGACGGGGATAAGACTGGCTTTGTCCGAAGTCCCGCGATTAAATTAACGAATGATCAGGACGGAGAGAGAGAGAGCGATTAGATGCCCACGGTTTGACCGTGTCATTTGCGCTTACTTTTCAACATGAGCCTAGGAATTCCGGTGTGAATGAATACGAGGTTGCTTTCAATGACTTGGGTCTTTGCTCGAATGCGATTTGAAGGGGTTGAGCTTGAGAGAGGCTGCTGATGTTTCCTGAGACTTGCTGAAAATGGAATTTTAAGTGGAGGTTGCAGCTTTTTGGATCGACAGTGCGTGGTCAAAGCCCAAAATATATAATAGGCCCAATAAGAATTTCAGAGATGGACCCGGTGCGGATTCTTCCTCGGTCAGAAAGTGAAGTGTCTCCAATAGATTATACCCTCGCGTTTTTTTTCTTTCTTTTGAATGGATGAGGAAGCTAGGTAGCAAATTCGGGGCTTATGAAATATCATACTAGCATAACGGGCAGTGTAAGACGCGAATCTGAATTGAGATGGACCAATCCAAAAAAATTGGATTGTTTAGGTGTGATAGCCTGTAAAATTGAACGTGTAGTATG
This sequence comes from Eucalyptus rudis, assembly GCA_019915205.1. Taxonomy (NCBI): domain Eukaryota; kingdom Viridiplantae; phylum Streptophyta; class Magnoliopsida; order Myrtales; family Myrtaceae; genus Eucalyptus; species Eucalyptus rudis. The sequence continues at coordinate 17,821,576 of JAHMTN010000001.1, read as the reverse complement.
TGTATTAGGTTTTACAACAAATTGACCATATTATCGACCCGAGAGTCCAAATGTTACTTATATATGTTGGATGTACGAAATGTTAATCACAAAAAAAGAAGTGGCAAATAGTTAAAGGTAACCCTAATATCCTTCCCTTCGCAAAATCAAAATCAATCTCCAAAGTGTGGTACAAGGATGGTAAATGATTACCAACCAATTATATTGGTGTTGGCATTGTTATAGAGTCGTTGCAACAAATTACTGGTACCCTGCATTTTGCTCCACGTTTTGGACTTGTCCATCATCTTTTGGACGCAGTTAGTGTCAATTTTCAATAATTGGTTCCATATTCATGCTAACTGCTTCTTCATGTATGCTAACCAAATTCTACCATGTGCCTCGCCACAATTTCCATTGCTTCTTTTAAGAATTAGAGTTGACAAAGAAATAACAATTCTCGTAAATTTTTCTAACTTTAACTGGTTTGGCATTAACCCAACCGTTTTTGCCACGTGTGTGCTAACCACATGTATGCCAATCACCTCTGCCATGTGTTTAGTTATGATGTTCATGTTTTGCAATTGTTAAAATCTAAATTTTTCTTGATAGTTCAAGTTAGGAAATTTGAGATTCAAGATCCATGATTGCGGCGAGTCTCACTTTTTGACAAACAAATCAGTCAAGTATCCTTAGGCTGCGCATGACAAAATTTCTGAAACAGAAATTGATTTCTGCCCAGAAATCAATTTCTTAATTTCTATTCCTTGGACAAGTTTCTGAGCAAAGAAACCCGTTTGACAGCGACTCAAAATTTCTATTTCTGAAACTGAAATCTGTTTGATAACATAACAAAATTTCTATTTCTAGGAATAGAAATTGATTAGATAACAACATATGAAATCCTCAAATACAAAATAATAGTCGAAATAATACTAAAACAACATGGGAAATCCTCAAATACAAAATAATAATTGAAATAATACTAATACATTACAAAAGTTGAAAATACAATTTCATGGAATTTCCGGCATATTATTATCCATTGTCATTTTATTAGCAATTGTTTTTCTATGCATATTTATTTGGTTTCCCTCCTCGGTTAATGTATCGTTTGCAAGCCCATCCTGCGTAGGTTCAGACAAGTATTGCGGAAACATGAATATGGGTGCCATCAATGACGCCTATACAGCCTTGTCATTTTATCAAAAACTAGTATTATATAAGATTATCAACAAAATAAAATTAATGGTGTAAAGGAATATATGAGAATTCTACCTTAAAGTAATGTTTATGATTATGGACCAATAAGGGGAAGGTCGGTTATTTCGATTCTCGAATTGAATCAGTCCAGTTGTTCATCTCTAATTTCTTTATTGTTGCTCAATGAACCTTTAACGACCCTTGCATAGCAAAGAGAGAGATTCTCTTGAATCTCTTGCCTTCGAATTAAAATTCAAAATTGTGTAACAATCTAATTATTTTGATTTTGCAAGAATTTTGAATCCGTAAAAGAATAAGGTTAAATTTTTAGGCACGTTTTTTATTCATCTATTACGTAAGAACTTTTTCTTCAACTAGCCATGTGCGTACCTTTTTTAAGAGGAACAAGCCCCATTGTTTTTAAGTAAGCATTTAAGAACTTTGGTCGTTTTTGAAAATTGGGGACCCATTCAATTGCCTTTCATATATAAAGAGGAATTTATAAAAAAAAAAATTGAAAAAAAAAACACGAGCAAAATAAGAAAAAGAAAATTAGCAATAATTTGTGAAGTTGTGTTTATGAGTGAATTAAGTTAGCAAAAAAGCGCAAGATTTTTTTATATGGTTTGATTTCAGTTTCTGATTTCTATTTCAGAAACTAAGAAGTTAAAAATTTCAGCTTTTGATTTCTTTAATTTCTCTATTTCTGAAATAGAAATCTGTTTCAAATAGAGAAATCAAATTGCGTTACCAAACGGATTTCTGTTCCAAACCTGTTCCGGGGAACAGAGAAATTGAGAAACATAAATTTTGTCGTGCACGCCCTTAGTGTCTCAGTTGCATGTAGAAATTAGAAGCATTGCATTCTATTAGCAATTTAGCATCATTTTTTCAATAAACCAGAGTTAACTTTTGGGTTGCCTTTTTGGCAAACTTAAAAAAAAATAAAAAGAAAAAGAGAAAAAAATCAACTCTCAACCAAAAATTACAAAAACGTAACAATTTTGCATATAGATCTCAAATTTATTATAGGCGTATAGTATTAGGTCTTTTTTTTTTCTAGATATCTAAAAAAAAAAAAAAGACCTAATTCTATACGCCTATAATAAATTTGACATTTAACAGACAAAAATTAGAATTTCATTCATTTATGATCTTTTTTTAGATATATGATTTGGAAATAGTAGTACTTAGAAACTTCGCATCCAATTAAAGAAATTTGAACGTATGGAGCTAATTAACCATTTAGAGCATTTGGCATGACCACGTAAAAACTCTACAAAACAATTCCCACCTTCTTCAGCCGGAAGACCTGAGGATCTTTGCCCTCGAGTCTTACCGTCGGCGTAAATCTATGCCGATGAAATACTATGAAGTCCCCGGTCATCGTTTTGATTGGAAATCGCGATCGAAAACTCCTTTCAGCCAAGCTTCTCTGTTGCCGTAAAGTTATTGATGCTCTTCTTTATCGGAGATGCCATCCAGAACCTCCTCATGCGGGTTCAACCAGTAGCCGCAATCGAGATCTCTCCTTGGTAAGGTAAGAATTGCCTATTCGTATTCTCGGTAATCTGTGGAAGAAAACCCGCAACCTCTGGTCCTGGATTGTATTTGTCCGAAAAACTGCTGTCTGTGTTGAAGTCGTGATCGAGTTGGTGATCTAAGTTTCCTGTAGTGTTAATCATGATAGATTAGCATGAGTTGTTGCCTAAATTTTATGTATAAATGATTGGGATAAGTGCACTATAAATTTTAAAATTATCATAAAAGTGTAATTGAGTCTTAAAATTTACAATCAAGTCTTAAAATTTGTTAAGTTGGTTCAATTGTCCATTAACTCTGTTCAATTTGACTTAAATGCTTACGTGGTTTTTCTTGTAATTATTTTCTTTTTCTTATGTGTCGAGGCTCATTTTGGTGCTTGTCTAATTTTTAATACAAATTTTTATTTAAATTAAATTTTAAAAAGCAAATCTTTGCCACCGCTACCCTATCATTGCTGAGAAGGGCCGATGTGGGAGGGGATGGATGGCAGGGGTTGCCAGGCTTGAGGCCCTCCTAGTCCTTATTAATATAGTTTATTTTTAAAATTTAATTAATAAAATTTATATTAAAGATCATTTAGATCAAATATCATTTTAACCTTATGTTTCATGATTTAGCCATGTTATTAGAGAAAAGTTACGTCAGCTATTCAATTCGACAAAATTTTAGAAATAAATTATACTTTTTTATAAGTTTTATAATTCAATTGCATTTTTGTGATAAATTTTGAAACTTCCGATGTACTTATACCTAAATAATTCCACTAATTTCACCCACCACTTATTTGATGTAAGGGAATTTATCTTTGGTTGTGGATTATTATGGGTGCATATCAATACATTTTACTCAATAGACATCATTTTGGTGGTTATTAAGCGTGATGATTTCTGCCGTGTCTCATCGTTGCTGATAGCATTGCTGAACGTCTCATGTAATGATCGATCAACGAAGCCTTCCGGTTCTTGTCCATTGAAGTTGAGATATTTTCTGGATTCGTTCCAGGTTTATTGTAGCAGGATGAAACTGGGAATTCTGAGGAATAGCAAGCCACGCGTGAAAGATGATGGGAGGAGAAAGAAAAACGAAATAGGAAAAGAAGACAAACTGTGGAAGAAATAGGATGGGCTCATTTAGTTATGGTAGGAGATAGATTTAAGTTGATTTTGATGGGCTTGTCCTTATTCTGGTAGATTTGGGCTTAGCTTTGTTTGGACTAGTCTTGGGTTCTACTTGGTTAATTAGGTTTGGGCTGAATCTGGTCTAATAAGGTTGCTTTTTTGCAAAATGGGTTTTTGAAAGTTTATAACTAGAAGAGGGTTTGATGTAATAAAGCCAAATTTGTGTCCATGGCCCAGACCCGGATTCCACAACAGCACAGATTCGGACCGGGCCCCAAGGGCCTAGCTTGGTAGCAATTTAGGTTGTTAGATTCTAGAATTAGATTTTGCTTAATTTCATTTAGTTAGTATATAGTTAAACTTTTTTAGCAAATCTCTTTGACATAATTTGATTTTTTGTAGGTTGATCTTTTAGGTAAGGAATTTGACTCAATTCAAATATAGCTCACGGGATTGCTATTATGGAGTTTAATAACAAGGCCATGTTATGTTCCTTACCCAACTAGTATCAAGTTTACTTTACTGAATTATTTGTAATCCTTTAATATTGCTTTTTCTGAGTTTTGATTTGCATATTTTAGTTGAATGGTTAGGTTACATTTTAGAGTCATACTAAATAATAATAAAAAAAAAAACATTGCATGGACATTTAGCAGACAAGAACTTGAGGACTCATAATTGGATAAAAAAATTGCATGTAACAATTAGTTAACAAATGATCGAGTTTACATATCAAAAAGGTGCTAGTTAGATAATGAGTGTAATTGAGTTCTTGATCTTAGATTTCTAATTGTGTAAGAATTGAGGTATCCTCCCGTGCTTTACTTGGTATCTAATTGACCTCAATAGGTTAATGATGATTCCTCATGATAGAATTCCTTTAGGCTTAATTGAACTAAAATGAAATTTCCAATGTTGTGCAAAGTAAGGGTTTAAAAAATCTCGTGTTGATTGAGGACCATTGATCCTCAACTTAGCATTACCTTTGAACCCGTCATTCCCCAACTCCCATCCAAGAGGTTCGTGTAAGAGATTATGAGGTTGTGGGGCCTAACAATCTCTATTCATTTTTTCCCCTGAGCTTGCATCGTAAAATTTCCCAACGTTGATATCGCACATGCCAAACCTTCCACTGGTCAAACCTTTACCAATTTCAACCTTGTTGGAATTAATTGCGCTAAGACTTATAATTATAAAGTGAATACCTTGCTCGATATGATTTTTTTTTTGGTAAGGAAAAAAAAATCATACCGAGATGTCTCATAAAGTCAATGTCTCTTTTAAAATGACCGATACTTATTTTGGCCATTTTTTAGGTGTTAATACATCCCTACTCCTCACATAAGAAAAAAGGTACAAAGATAGCCAGCCAGACCAAGATTAAACAACTGATTATTTGGAAATTAGTTAATGGATAAAATATGCAGGTCTAGTGAGATGATTTAATTTTAGTGGTTGTCATCAACTCCATGGGTTTAATCTTGTTTGGATTAGGGGCATGACGTCAATTGGTTTTGTCACTTTACCAAACGTAAACAACTCCATGCTTAGGCCTACCATCTGTGTATGAGGTTAGTGTTGTTTTGCGTAATCCAAATACTTGCCTATTATGAGTTATCGTCATTAGAAAAAGGATATTTATCCTCAAACATTTATGTATCTCTTCACTGAAAATTTATTGGTAATATCATAAAATGTACAAATGTTAAATTATAATTTGTAATGATTTCATTAGAGAATATTAGTAGAGTACTCGTCACACCATTAAATAAGGGAATGAAGTAATTTTCACTGCATTAACTTGTCTAATAAAACACATGGTCATTATTTTAAAAAATCAAATATTTCCTTATTGATATGCATAAGAAGTGTTATGAGGTGTTACTTGTTAATATGAAGAAAATAATTATATGTCAATCACACAACTCAAAAGGTATGATGAACCAGTTATATTGTCTGCGGGATATGCTTGCCCCTCCATGTGGTACTTAAATTTTGTAACCACTTACTTTGATTGACTTGTCAAAGTACATTTATTGAATTAGTATTCATGTATTAGATTAGAAGGTAAGAGAATACATAGGTGTAATTCTTTGTTTAAACACCATACATATATGGCAAAACTCTATATGAAATGCATCATTAACAAATTGCAATCATGGATATATCCGTATCTTTATCATACTGAAACGGATCCTATTATTAGAATCAAATTAATATTGATTCATACATAAGTCTTCTAATCAATAATAATACCAAAGAAATAATTTTTGTTTAATTAATTTCTTTTTATCTGGAAAGTTTGCTTTTTGTCCACAAATTTGCCATAGTTTTAAAGTTGTCGCAAAATACTGTATTTTTATGAATACCAATTCTCTTTCTCGAATTGAAGTAAATTAGAATTCCTAATTCTGCATTTTTAATCATTCTTTGATGTCCCACAATGGATTTATCCAGATCAATCTTGGCAATATAGCATTTTCATCATACATTCGGTTTAAATTTTGGGATTTTTCCTTGTGAACCAATGAAATTTTCAGAGTTTGGTACACAATGAATATTGTATCATTTTTTATAGAAAAAATAATTGGTTGAATGATTAATATTTCGATTTGCATTGATTATATAAGAGTTAAATCCTTTTTTTATTTCGTCGATAATCAATCTATCAGTAGAAACGTTCATTAACTCCCTTAAATGCCTTGGAGCAGTGATTCCTTTGGTTTGGATCTTTACTACAACAATGATGTCAATAGATCAAAATACTTGTCTGTCTACAGCTCTATTGCATGTGCTTGGAGTAGAAGTTGTGCACAGATGTATTGCCATTCTATAGTTATTATTTGATACAAATTCTTTTTTAAAGAAGAGGAATCGACTAACTTGGTTAAGGTGCAGGGATCATATGTCTGTAATGCATTTTATTTCCTAGATTAGGTCCCATTCTTTTACCTTTTATCAAGAGTCGATGGCTATTCAAAATTTTTACTTTGACACCAAAGAAGAGCTTGACTTATTTCTTTATTTTTGTCCTACGTTTGTCTTTAATGGATATTTGATTTCATCCATTAATCTATTTTCTTCCCTTTAAGTCCTAGCTAAATAAGAACGTTAGTTTGTATTGTTTGTTCTTATGCTATGTTATGAATATTACCACATCAATCCAATACAATAGAAGCGTTAGGATTTACTTTTTGTGAGTTATTTTATGAGAGAATTAGATTAATTTGTGTGGGTTTGCTCTGGATGTGATCTACCACCGGAAAATACTTGAGCAACTGAGTGACTACAACATTCAGGAATGAACTATGTAAATCTTTTATGTCGTATTGATTATCATTAGTTTCTCTGGTAATTTATTCTTAATGTAATTTTACCACATTTACATTGTCGCCAAAAAAAAATTCAACCAAATGCTTTATATCTTTCCTAATTGATCTTGACTCGACATTAAAAGGTAAATTGATTGTTTCCCCAATATCTGGATACTTTTTTTTTAATAGATTTCATTCATGAATCGATTTTCTTCCCTAAGGGTTCTAGTCTAAATAAGAATGCTGCTTCTTATTGTATGTTTATAATTTATGAAATAAATGTACCATATCGATTCATATTAATACTTTTTATACTCTTTCCAGAAATCTAGAAATTTGCCTCAACTATAAAATAAATTATATAGTTTCAAATACATAGACAAATAAAGATGTCTTATGATCTATACTGTTAATGAACATATACGTTGATCCATATTGGGTAAGTTGTAGATATCAACTAATTTATGGTACAGATACTCATGAAAATAATCTAATTTTCACTTTTACGAATCAACACGTTCTCGAGAAAACGGAAAATGAGAGCTGGAAAGTGTTTTCGAATTTAAAATATTTTCCGAAACCAAACGGCCAGTCTCCACATAATATCGTGATAAAAAGATTGAAAAGACACGACGGGCACACCAACTTAAAATGATTGCATCCATAAACAAGTTAACAATAAAAAATTAATTCAATGAGAATAAAACATTTATGCATCTTCTGACAAAGACAAACATTTGTACTCCATTAGTATACTGAAAATCATATATATGTATAGGATAATTAATCTCTTGTGGTTGTGAATAAATGACAAACAACTTGATTGTGTAATACATTATAACAAAGAAAATTATTAGATTCCTACTACGTCTGGTCTTATTCTATTCATACTCAAAGGCGTGTGTATATATGTACATATGGTTTCCTCCTAGCAACTTCATATTATTAAGAACATTGACGAATCCATGTTTGAACAAATTACTTGCACCAGGCCGCGGTAGGATATTCTTGAATCAATAGAAATTGCCGCATTGATGATTATTTTCATATAACTTTACTTCACTGCAAAAAGTAAGCTAGATTTGGAGAGATCAAGTGCTTCATGATTTTTCAAGTCTTGTGTAGGAGATTGAATGTCTGAGAAAGTATTGTCTAAACATATTAAAATTGTAATTCGTTGAAGAGTGCCGAGAACACCCGCTAGAAACCTAACAAAACATAAACTTCACATTTTTCTGTGGCCTCTGCATAGTTCGTAACTCAGTCACCATCGTAAAATGAGCCCTTGTATTAAACAAACTGTTGAGCAAAAAATTGGGAAAGAAACGACTAACCTTTCGATGCACAACAAAAGTGGTTATCCTGAAATATAAGTTGAATCACCGGTACGTAATAGATAAATTTATGACTTCACAATGGTCCGAATATAATCACGGGGAAGTATTCTCGTTTCATAGCATTAATGCCAATTGTCTTCTCAAAGTGATGATGGAACTCTGTGTGTTTTCTCTGATTGAGAGGAGAAAATCATAAGCTTTACATTCATTGCTTTGATGACAAATTCCTCCAAGCCTCAAAGTTCAGGATTCGCTGACTTTGAAAGCATTTTCCACGCGGTAGTTCTTTAGCTTCTTCAAGTTGGATCGATCAGGTAAGCTTGGTAAGGAACTGCAGTCTCTGATGGCAAGATTTTCTAGTGATTCCAGTGCATCAACACCTAGAATCTCAACCAGTTTCGGACAGTCCCAAACTGCAAAGTCCTTGAGATTTGTAGAGTTAGATAAGTTGGACAATGTTTGAAGGAGGGGACAATTCGTAATCAACAAGACCCGTAGATTCTCCAAGTTGGAAAGGTCAACAACTTCAAGAAGATTGCAATTGCGAACTGTAAGGTTCCTCAAACTAGAGGGGAGCTGTCCAATCTGGTACAGGTTCTTGCAGTTGATGAGTTGAAGTTCTTTCAGACAGCAAAGGCAACTCAAATATGAGCTCACGCTGGTGATAGTTGGAAGTCCCAAAATACAATATGGGCTGTAAGTTCCCACTTTTGGAAGAAGGTAGGGGTCAATCACTGTTTTAGGGCGGACAAATTTTTCAGGATTACTTTTGGATCCTAAAAATGTGAACCGATCAGGATCACTTTTGGATCCTAAAACAGTTAACCCTGACCCATCAGGATTGCTTTTGGGTCCTAAAAATGTGAACCCATCAGAATCACCTTTGGATCCTAAAAATGTGAACTCATCGCTGAAGAAGAATAGTTCCAGATTTCTTAAGTTCACAAGATTGGAGATCTTTGGAGCTTTATTTGTGGCCCTCGAGGACAGACATAGACTTACCAAACTTTGGGGAAGCTTTGGTACATCCTCTACATGTGTTCCTGTTAATTTCAAAATCTTCAATGAAGGTAGTCCACTGATATCACTAGGAATGATAGTTAGCCGCAAGCAATCCTCCCCATAAATCTCTTCAAGTTTCTCCAACAATCTAATTGTCTGGGGTAACTTTTTCATGTTACTTCCGTTCATCTTCAACACTTTCAAGCTATGTAGATAGACAATAGTTTTTGGCAACTCTTCAATGGCTGTGTAGGAGACATCCAATGTAGCTAAAAATTTCAGTATCCCAATCGAGTTGGGAAGTGTCCTTAGCCTGGGAAATCCACAAATGACCAAGCACTCAAGATTTACGAGTGCTTTGATCGAACTTGGGACTTGATTAATGCTTCCAGAGAATACATAGTTATCTATGAGCAGCTCAGTCAAAGCTTCCAGAGAACCTAGTTCAACCGGCAACTTTTGGAGAAGAAAACATGCATTTAGATTCAAGTGTTTCAGATGTTTCAGATGACCAATGGATCGATCAATTAGTAGCAAATTCCTACATCCCTCTAGAATTAATTTTTCTAAGGATGTAAATGCAGAGAGGTCAGGAGTTGTGCTTAACCCAAGGCAATTTGACATATTAAGGACCTTCAATCTTGTAGCCACCTATCAAATGATTATGCATATTCAATGAGTTTGCCTTAAATTTTTTTTGCTGAACATAAACAAATAAATTAACTAAGGACGCATTCCGCCAAAAGTAACTTTACAAGTACCCTGTGCATATCCATTCCTCTCACATAGTTGTGGTCCCGTTTTTTAATTGATAACCATATATATTTTATCATCAAATTTTATTTAGAACTACTTTATATATTATTTGAGCATAATAAATCTATATGGAGTTTAATGTTTCTTTTAACACATTAAAATAAGGGCAGTAGCTTTTTAAGAATCATATTACTATATTTTCATACTAGGATTTTGTTAAAGGATGTACGTAAAACACCTAAGTGAAGAAATATTTGTTGGGAGTGTACTTTCCCAAAGGAGATTGCTAAATGGGAGCCCAAGACCTATCTTTACCCAAAAACTTAAGCCAGTGAGTGATTGAATTGCAGTGAATCTCCTCCTCTTCAGTACTGATGTGTTTTAGTATAGAGTCATAATCTTAGCTCCTATAGCAGATTCAATTGCAAAAATGGGTGTTGTAGCTTCATAATGTGTACACAAATACTTCATAGCTGTAGCTACTTCAGAGCTTTAGCATTTTATGCCTCAACGAACTTTGATATATTACAGTAGTAAGATATGTATTACTAAACACTAAAGTCATAGCACTCTACATCAGACTTACAATACGGTACAACTATTGTTTAGTTGCAATTTTACCAAGCGAGATTTAATAAAAAGAAGGTAAAGTCATTGTTTAATTCAATATACTTCTAGCTAGATTTAGTGATTGATTTTGAAAACATTCAAAGAAGTTGCGATCTGCAGTGCAGAATTGGTATCTTAGGCACGTTTTTAAAGAGTTGGATTTCTTCTTTTATTTCAATTTAAAACCCAAAAGAGACAATTCTCAACCCCTTGCAATGCACGAGCTTGTGTGGGGAAAAAAAGGTACCCAGATATTGTAACGTAAAAATTTACCATACCTGAAGTTGAATCCAACCGTTCCAATCTTCTGTCATTTGGGTCCGCGATAGGTCAAGGATGAGTAGATTTTTGGGGCAAAAGTTGGTTGCTTGCAAATATAAAGGGCAATTCTTCCAAGAAAGCCATCTTAGTTCTGGAAAGAGATCCTTAAAATTTCCGGAGAGGTTTCCATTTATCATTGCGAGAAATCTTATATTTGGCACTTTCGTAAATTCTTCTGGTGTCAAAAGAACTCCGTCAAAGTTTGCACAAATCGCTTCAATAGTCTCAGTTCCCTGCAACGATGACAAAAAGTTTCTCATTAACCTAGGCAAAGTGCACATAGCTTTCTGCAACAGTTTTGGTTCCATATAATTCCAAAATGGAGTCAGTTCATTGGTGGCCTTCCAGTGAAGTACGAAATAGACTGGAAAAAGAATAATTTTAGACAGATTTACGCTATAAAAAAGTAACAAGGTGCTGCATTTAGCTTTACCTTCTTCCTTATCATCATATCCAATGCCTCTTCATGATTCCACACCCGAGACCGCTTTCCTGAATCTTTGCAATTTTCATTACGTACAATGCCCTTCCCTAAGTCTTTAAGCTGGTCATGCATCCATAACTTATTCTTTACTCCAACTTTTACTAAGGACATCAAAAGTAGGACATCAATCCCTTCATCCGGAAACAATCCACAGTCATCCCACATATAAGTTGCAGCTCTCTTATTCTCTCCGTTTAGGAAGCAGGCAATATCAAGAAATGGTTGCTTTTTTTCTTCATCTAAAGCCTCATAACTTAACATTAACTTTTTTTCCACATCCTCATGAAGGTGGCGTTCCATCTTTTTGAATGTATCTTCCCATGTTGCTTTTCCTTTTTGGTATAAAAATGAACCCATCACTTCAATAGTCAATGGAAGCCCGCCAGTTTTTGCAGTAACATTCTTAGACAAACTAAGAAAGTCACTTGGAGGAATGTTCATTCTAAATGCATGCTTGCTAAAAAGTTGTAAAGATTCTTCACTATCCAGCTCTGCAACTTCATAAGTCAAACCATGGTCAAACTGATCTAGAAATTTGGACAAAACATCTTTATCTCTCGTTGTAACCACAATTCTACTTCCTGAACCAAACCATTCTCTTTTTGCTGCTAGTGCCATTAGTTGGCTCCTATGGTTTACATCATCAAGGAAAATAAGAACTTTCGTTCTTTTAAATCGTTCTTTGATCATATTTATCCCTTGATCGATGCTAAAAATCTCAATACTTTTCTCTTGAAGGATATCATGCACTAGTTGCCTTTGCAAACTTAGAAGACCAGAATTTGAACTTTCTGATGCTTGTCGTACATCAGAGATAAAGCTACAACTTTCAAAATTAGTAGACAACTTGTGATAAATGACCTTAGCAAGAGTTGTCTTGCCTATACCACCCATTCCCCATATTCCAATGAGCCTTATGTCCTCAGATTCAACACTCAACAAATCTATTATTGCATCCATTGATTGGTCGAGACCGATCAAATCGTCGGATAGATGTATTGGGGACACCTTAAGCTTAACCAAAAGTTTACGAGCTATTAATCGTGTGAGTTCTCCATGGCTGCATGTCAATAGAAATAGCATAATTAAGTGACCGTCAGATTAAAAACAAGCATGCGTATAGACAAGATCATTTGATGATGTAGGCCACAAAACGTGGGACAGAGAGGGACAAAGATAATGCATGAGTTTCCGAATTGATTCAATCATAGTGATAGGATACAATAAATTTTTAATGAAGGTGATGACAGAGAGCAAGAAGTTTTACATGATTCCTTCTAATATTGATTGCACAATTAACCAGAAGCGAGCATGGTTTGGGTGGCCCGATTCATAGCTAGAACTACGATAATTGTTTTTTTGGGGGGGGGGGGGGGGGTCAGAACTGGAACTAGAAACTTAACCAAGGGGTCATTCTGCTTTTTTTTTTTGGGGGGGGGGGGGGAATCTGGGACCAAACTAGTTAATCCTGCAACCAACTTGGACCTCATAACACAAACTGGTTGCTTTAGTTGAGTTTTGTAAGTTTTGGGACTCAATTGTACTTTTGTAATAAGTTTTAGAATTTTCAATACATTTATCCCTAAATATGCATAGAGTGGTTTAGAATCATACCCATCCAAGAACCAACCTGATCGGTTTGGTACCTGAATACTATAGAAGTGGAAAGAAAACCTAGGAGGATTGACCCAAAACCCGACCAAAGCATCCAGTTCATGCTATGAAGCTTCATGTTCAAACTGCTCGGAACACATTATTTCAGTGGGTCCTTCCAAGTTTTGATTCAAATCAAAACAGAAAAACCAAGCCTTTGAAATTGTAGAAAATATGTATTAAATCAGATTTGCGGAAAGATGCTATACGGAACCAAAATAGATGGAAAAAGTAAACAATCTGCAAGTAGTCCTTCGAGCGCGTCAAACTGCTGTAGAGAGACACATTAGTAACAAATACGTCTATTAATATTAGGTCGCCTTGCCATGATGATCCAGCATGTGATGTTGATTCTGGCGACATGATTTTCCACCATTTAGCACACACAACCTGAAGAGAGCAAGAGAGAGATATAGGGCAGCCATGGATGCTGTTAGGAAGTTTGGCGGTTCTCGGTGCCAGTAGAGCACGCCAACGACCACTATTGAATTTGCAAAAGTGAAAAGTTCAAACAAATCTGGCGGCCCAGTGGCCACCTTCCAACATGGAAGGAAGGGGTAGGGGGTTTGAATCCCCACCTTCTCAGGGGGTTGGGTTGGGGACGAGTTAGTTTTGAAGTAGGTTTCAACTTCCACACGGAGGCAAGGCATAAGTCTAAGAGTAGGAGTTAGAGTAGGAATGAAGTATGACCGATAAAAAAAACAAAAAAAAAACAAGAAAAAAAACAAATCTAGCGGAAAAGGAAAAGAAGCAAAGAAGATGGTACTGATAGTGAAACAAAAACCCACCCGCAAAGAACCATAAATTTCGGATTGCTATCTTGGGTGTCATTGGTTCAAGCTAAATAGATGGCATTCATGGCATTTCAGGCCATTTTGAGTTTTTAAGGAACTGATCCATTGACAATCCTATCGTGTTGAATTGGTACTTTTGACGCTCAAATCAGAAAATGAATTGAATCCGCTTGGTTCTTAGGCTTTGGACCATGAACCTGTCTGATTCTTCTGAGAATTGACTTTGAACTGGACTTTTGAGTCCAATTCCAGCCATTTCCCTGGTTGAACCTGAATTGTTAAACGCCCCTACTTATGGCCTTATTGACACCAAACCCAAAATTAATGCCTAAAAGTAGAGAAATTAATAAGCCTCGCAATATACTTAATTCGATAAGGTCCATTCAATAAAATGTCAAGATAAGTCAAAATAATACAATTTATCCACAATACCCATCGATGGAATATTTGAATGGCTTATCAATTGTGAATTTCCAATGAAGGGATGACTTGAGACATAAAAGGAAGTTTACGTCTAAAAGTTCCATCAGCCAAAACTACTTATAGCTAAAAGATCAAAAGCAGAACCACTGGCCACCCTTCCAACATGAAGGGGTGGGGGGTTTGAATCCCCACCTTCTCAGGGGGGTGGGGTAGGGATGATTTAGTTTCATGTGTGAATTTTGAGTCTCACGCCCTACAATGATACAGGGCAAAAATAAAATAATAAAAGAAGATCAAAAGTAGTTCCAAGTCATCTCTCATGTAGCACGCAAATCAAGAGGCAATTTGGGATCCTTACAGAGGAAGATCAGGATATGGGTCCATTAGAGATAGAGGTGGAATTCAAGACAAAAAACTCTCAACATCATCCACAACTCAAGACATGTCTCTGAAGACAATTCAAGCACTTTGAATAAGAAGCATTCAGCATCAAGCAAGAAGTCCTTATGGTTTTGAAGATTCCCCGCGTTACACTTTCACTTAGGTTTTAAATTTCAAATTTAAATAGGTTTAGAATTCCTAGGTTCAATATTTGTCTTTGATATTTTAAGAAGCCATTGATCGGTTTCTGGTGATCACATCTTAAAAGAACATGCGGAACGGACCGAGAACAAAATTAAAAAAAAAAAGAAAGGAAAAAGAAATTGCTCTTCAAATTATAACCAATATTCGAGTAAAAGAAATCGAGAAAGAAGGGAAAAAGGAGTCGAGGGAGTTAACATACCCTATGTCCTTGGTGTCCCATCCCTTGATTTTAGCAGCCTCCTTGAGTGCCTTCTGCCAGAGACGCACTGTCTCAGTCTCATGTTTTAGCTTATGCTGAGTTAATTGATACCTATACACATTGGTTTCAAGTTTCACGTCAGCAGGTGTCACATCATAGAAAATGGGCAGAACCTCCAGTTCATTGGTTTTCCTGTGCTCCATCATGTGTTTCAACTCGCGAAGGCACCAACTACTAGAAGCATAACTTTTGGAGAAGATAGGAATGCAGATTTTCGAATCATTGATGGCCTGCAAAATTTCCAGACCAATCTCTTCACCAATGTCAATCCCCTTCTTGTCAATGAAAACATGTATACCCTTATCTAGCAAGGCATGATAGAGGGAATCCGTGAAGTTAGCGCGAGTATCCGGTCCTCGAAAACTTAAAAACACATCAAACTTAGCTCCAAATGTGCAGTGGCTAGTGGATCCCGTTTCTGAACAACTCCTTGTTTTCATCATAGCTGCGTCTACAACCCTTAAAAAATTGACAAAATATTACAAGCTTGGGATGAAAAGAAATTTGATATTATGCACTTCAAGCAAGTTTATATTAACAGAATTCTGGGAAATCAAGTTTTTGTTTCCATTACTAGTGTCGGGGAAGAACCGGACAACAAATCACCATGAACTAAACCTAATCTAAAATTAATGTCTCCCCTAAAACTAAATTGACTGAAATCGACTTAGCCCAACAACGACCAGCCAATACAACCTTGCAATAAGAATATGACAACGAAATGATAATGAGACAAAACCAACAACACCACCAAGGTTTTTCGTGGAAACCCAATGCGGGAAAAATTGCGAATCATCCAAAAACTTCCACTAGTCAATAAGAATAGTACGATGTATAAAATATTATTCTCTAATCACATATTAGAGGCTCAATATTAATAGTACAACTGTAACTTCATTGAGACCTACATTTTCCATTTGGAGAAGAAAAAAAACATAGGTTTATGATTATTGCCTTAAAGACGAGCCTACGACCCTCGTTTAGATGCAAACTTTCCTAAGCTTATACTTCGTGTGACATTGTGGTATTCAATTTAAGTTTCAAATTGACATTATAATGATTTTTTCAATGAGGAATTGTCACAAGTCAATTGGGATCAGCTAAAAATCAAGCAAGGTATGAAAGTATACTTCACTTTTTATGCAATCAAAGAAGTGTTTTTTCGGTACCTAATCTTATTCATTTTAAAAATATGTTTGTTAGGCAATTTGGATTGATTTTAAACCTATCTACTTACGTGTGAAATGATCATGTGAATGCGAATCATTACCCTATCAATTAGCAACTAATGAAGCATTAAATAAATTGCAAGAGAAAACAACAATCTAACTAAGAAATAGGAAATATACCATTCCTAACCAAGCTAAAGGAAACCACAATTAACATATTGAAAATGTGCAATCAAGAGTAATTGAAATGAAATGCACAAACAACAACTTAACATTTGTCCTAAGAACACTTACACCCTATTTTAAAACCCTTAAGACTTGTTCAATTTTAAACAATTTTTTTTTCCTTTTCAAGGAGTTTCACACACTTTAAGAGAAAATTACTCAAAAAATATTTTTTAAGCTTTTCCCTAATTTAGAAAAAATAAATAATTTTTTTGGAATATTTTTAATTTTTAGTATTCTTATTTTTTTTTAATTTAATTTTTTAAATCATTTTTTAAAAAATAATTTTTAATCCTAAAAAGACCCAAGTCGGATCCTCGAATCCGGTTCGGGTGGGACCGACCCAGGTTGCGAGGCCCTCAGCTAGAATGGGCCTGACGTGCGGGCCCAGTCCGACCCAAAATTTTAGCTAAACCCTTAAGAAACTAATAAACTAAGCTCGGCCCATAGTAAAAAACAAAAGTAGGAATTGCACTAAACCAGCCCAACTCGGCCAAGCTAGCCCAGAATACAAACAAGCCCAGGCCGGCCAGGCCTGCGAGCCAGTCGGACCTGGCTCGTTCTCCCCTGTTTCGCGGCGTCCTCGCCGCGACGGAGACGACGCGCAGCAAGGGACGCCGCCCGTCTCCATCAGGCCACAGGAGCGCCGCGGCGTCGCCAAGGCCTCGGGTCGCCATCCCCCGACTGTCCCCGACAAACGGCCGTTTGTCGGGGACAGTACTCAAACCTGCGCCAGAACCCTCGACCGACCACATGCCCGAACAGTGGAGACAAAACAAGGGGGTGACGAGGGCTGGGGCTCGCATGAGCCGGACGGCTGCGAGCTCCGTCCCGACACGCCCGAAGCAAGGTAAAATAGGGGTACACACAAAGAGGGCGAAACCGGGGGTCGGCCAATGTATGTTCCTACCCGGCTTGGAGATGACGAATGGAGGGCGAGCTTGACAGATCGGGCAACGCCCGTTCGTCTCGCACGCCTCCCAGCCGGAATCCATGGAAAACGACCCAATCCGAGTGAAATCGAAAGGGAACGGTGACTTACCGGAGGCTGTTGGCTCAAGGCAGCAGCTGGGAGTCGTCGGACGAGGCTCCGGCGTGGCCGAGCTGCTGAAGGACTCCTTGCTCTCGGTCTCGCTCCCTAGGTTTCTCTCACGCCCAATCTCCCTCTTGGCGGACTCCTCTCTCTCTCTCCGTCCGAAACCCCCCATCTCTCTCTCCACCTCTCTTTCCTTTTAAATGGCCACCGGCCCACATGGCCTCAGCCATGCCAATTGCAGCCTGGTCCCCGACAGGACGATCACGCCGTGAAGTCCCTGCTCCGTTCTGTACGTCGTTCTCTTCTCTGCCGCCCACGTCCCTTGTTCAGCAAGCATGAAGGAAGAAGGAAGGAATCTGGACCGGTGGAAGAAGTTAAAGAGAAGAGGCCGGACCGGGCTCAGGCGGAAAGAAAAGGAAGAAAAGTAAAAGAAATGATGGCCCGCCCGATCTGTTCTTCTTCTTTGTTCCTTCTCTTTTTTTTTTTAAATAATATTTTTAATTAATTTTTTCTTTAAAAAATTTTCTATTACTATTAATGCAAATTCTCAAAATATTGATATACCATATAATTTAATGAAAATAATTTTTTTTCAAGAGTTAAATATTATTATAATTTTCTATGTACTTAATGATTAATTAAATGGATCGCCAAATGTCAACAACTTTCTCACTACAAAAGTGAATTCATATAAATAGAGTGAAAAAACTCTAACCACAAGTGGACAATTTAGAGAAAGTTCTCGATGAATAAAATTGTTGGTCTCACGAACAACATACTCAAACTTAAGCTATCATTAACGTTTGACTTCGCATCAGGACTACGAAGTAGTAACCCTCGATTCCGCCCTATTTTTCCTTTCTTCCTGGTGCTCTCTCAATGCTCTCGGTGGGCTCTCTCTCTCTTTTCTGCCTCCTCCTCCCGGCCACACTCACGCACGAAGTAGCGACTTCCTTTTCTTGTTGCTTTTGACCTATAGACTTTTTATTCTCTTTTATCTTAATGTTAGCTGGGCCCACATAGAGGTGGATCCAGCCAGCAATCTGCGAAATGGCGATGGCTGGCCTGCGGC
This sequence comes from Eucalyptus rudis, assembly GCA_019915205.1. NCBI lineage: Eukaryota > Viridiplantae > Streptophyta > Magnoliopsida > Myrtales > Myrtaceae > Eucalyptus > Eucalyptus rudis. The sequence goes on along the minus strand of JAHMTN010000001.1, from coordinate 17,802,692 downwards.
CTAACCAGAGTCAGGTGGACACAATTCAGTGGAAGTCGTACTCTAACTAAAAATGTGGGGCATCGTTAGTCAGGACACCAACAAAACTAAGGCTGCGTTTGGCAGTCGGGATAAAATTCGGGATAAAATATGATAAATCATATCTTACGTTTGGTACTTGCTCAAGATAGGATAAAGTCGGATATAAATGGGATATAGGCCGGATAAAATTATCCCATGGGAGAGGTGGGATAAAGGTGGATATGATTTATAATATTCATAATAGAAAAGTTATTTTTATCAAATAACAAATTTATTAAATTAACAAATTTAAAATTATATTTCAATATAAATAATATTTGAATTCTAATTTAAGAAATTTAAAATTAAAGATAATTTTTAAAATTTAATCTTATTTTAATTTTATATATTCAACTTTAATTCTATCTTATAGTAAACATTCAATCTATAAATTATATATTTATATTTATTATATATTTTAGGTATTTTTGTATTTTAGGTATGTTAATACAATTTACTATTTGATAAAATTTGATTAAAGAATGATGAAAGGGGAAAAAAGAAATAATAAATAAAATAATTTTAAAAATAGGAAAAATAAATTAAAAATAAATTAAGGAATATTGTCATGAGATATTTTCACCATCTTTGTTTATGAACTTTTAGATTCATTTACAAGTATGTGCCATTTATATTAAAAAAAAGTACATGATACGATATAAATATATCCGACTTTACTACTGCGATTCACCAAATAATGGATATGATATAGAAAAATCCAAGGATTTTATATCCTATCCTACCCAGTCCTATCTTGCTTAGAATTCCGGACGACCAAATGTGGCCTAAAGGAACAATATAAAGCACACTAACCCAAGTAAAAAATATAAATAAAAAAGGAAAGAAAAAAAAAAGAAGGCGTGACCATAGAAATTTCAGAAGATAAAGGCCGGTGCAAAAAGGTCCAGAGGCCGGAGGCCGGGACAAGGAAGAAAAATCATGGTGTTATTTCGCAAGAAGATGGTCAAATTGGAGAAGTTTGATGCAGTGATAGTGAATACAATTTTGCTACCCAGCAATTTCGTAGTAATCGAGCCATCACGTAGCGTGATCCATCATTATTATCCAGTGATCTTAGAATGAGATTTGCCCAAAATGAAAATAATATGTTATAGATGTATCATCCCAAAGTATCTACAACCATCAGTGTGGCTTGTGTAAGTTTCTATAAGGATCAAAAAGCAGTGATTGATAGAGAAATATCACTTGGAGATATGCTTAGTCAAAATGATAATTCTAATATAGTCTTCAAAGACATGGTTGGAGATGGGTTTGAATGGACTACTTTGTGTTCACATATGATACGAGACCTGTTACAACTTATATGTTAGTTGACTCAATTATGTTCTTATACGTTTTCCCAGTTTTTTTTTTAATTTTTTAATTTTTAATTTATTTTTTAACGCCTGAGCTGAAAGGGTGGGTCCAAGAAGCAAATGAGTCCTGAAAAATGTGACCTTCACTGTTGTATATCAGATCTTACCATGGATTTGCGGGATTGTTGCTCCAAATCAACAGATATAGATGTTGGAAATGGAACTAGCTCCGTTGGAAGGAGATTTTAGGTCAACGAAGCACATGGAGAGAGAGAGAGATGTTGGAAATGCAACTAGTTCCGTTGGAGGGAGATTTTAGGTCAACGAAGCACATGGAGAGAGAGAGAGAGAGAGAGAGAGAGAGAGAGAGAGAGAGAGAGAGAGGACTTTACTGGGCGTCTTCTAAGATTACTGAAGAGCCAGTACAGCAAGAATCGAGGAAAGTGATGTTTGGTCAAGAAAAGGCACATCCGTCGTCGGCTAATCATCAAAATCCTCCTTAGCGACGTGGTGCCCTTGTATCAGAATACTTGTACATCACCGTTAGTTAAGATGTTGAGTTGTATTAAAAAAGTCCTACATTGGATAAATTATGTGATGTAAAGTAATTAATATATCCATATTGGCTCATAACTTATTAACTTAAACTTTTGAGTGAAAATCGGTCAAACTAAATATATTGATAGATTTGGATTTGGTTCTCTCTTGACAATCTCCCCTAGATGAAGGTAGTGAAGATTTTTAGTACATGTTCCCAACACCGTTAAACATGTTCATCGTGTTTGTCTGAATCCTGCATTTGAATTGTTAAAGATGGCAAGTTTTCCTGAGGTGAATCTCCGGATCGCAAGATCCATGCACTTCTCGGTAGTGACCTCATACATCTTCCTTGGAAGGCAGTCACTATTTATTCAATGATCATTAAGCGAATGAATTGACGATTTCAAAAATTAGGAAAGTGAAAAACATAGAATACTATAGATGGAGAAGTTTATTGTGAGAAATGAACGTGGCACGGTACAAAGTAATGCAATTAAACGAGCATTAGCCTTCCATGGAAGGCTGTCATTGTCTATTCAACTGGCATTAGCCACATGTACCGACGATTTCAGACAATAAGAAAGTGAAAAACTTAGAATACTTTATACGGAGAAGTTTATTGCGAGAAAAGAATCTGGCATGATACTACTGCAATTGACTCGATTCAACGTGCTCCAATATGGAAATGAAATCTTAGTCAGGCAAGATAATTTTTGCGGGGTGACATGTTGAGAAGGGTGGAAAAAACGTGCTTAAAGCCAATAGCAGTCAGCTTGCCAAACTGGACGAAGATACCTAATTTATGCCATTAATTTTCCCTAATTAAGCTACTTGGGCAGCGAACTTGCTTAGACGTGGTAGACAAGGACCGCGATTTTTTGTTGTTGAGATTTTGAATTTTTTTTTTTGGTTTTATTTCCTATTTTCCTAGACTAATGTAGTAGTTTGATGGATGGTGATGGAGTTGATAGGGATAAGATTGATCTGTCTGAAGAAATAATAAAAAAACAGAGAGTGATTAGATGCAGGTTTGACCATGTCATTACACGTTCTTGGCCTATGACGGGAGAAATTAAAGTAAGAAATAATCAAATGAAGAGAGTGATTAGACGCAGGGCTTGACCATGTCATTGCACCTTCTTTTCAATAAAAGCCAGAAAATTGTATATATTCTGTGTCCAAAATCCAAATGAATGCGAGATCGCTTTCAGTGACTTGAGAGGCAACTGAAATTCCATAGACAATGAAAAATGAACTTTCAAGTGGTGCGGACTCTTAGATGGCCGAAAATGACGTTTCTCGACCTCAGATACAATTTTTCAGATCCACATGCGTGGTCAAAATTATTGAACCTACTAACATTATAAAACAAGTAAGATGCAAGCCTAAGTCAGGTGAATGGTCCAACCATCACTGTTCATGCGTGGTGGCGTGAGATGTTCAACCAGTAATGTGCACACTAGGTTTACTACACAATGACCATATCGGCATTTTGAGAGTCCAATCAGTTTACAACATGTTGATCTTGAAAAGATGCGAAACAGGAGATAGATAAAGGGCGCCCCAGTAATTTTCCCTTTGCAAAATCAAAATCAATCTCCATAGTGTGTGGTACAAGCATGGTTAAGAGGGTTAGCAACGAACTACGTAGGAGTAGACGCCACCCATTAGACATGAAAATAATGTTGGAGATTGCATATAAACAAAACTTGGAGATCCCGATTTGTCCATAACAAGTAAATTCATACAAATCCGGGATCGAATAGCGGAAACATAAATATCAACTTACCTCCAGCCATTGATGAAATCTAGAAGTGGGAAACCTCAAAATCTTTGATGGATCCACATAGCACGAGGGATCTGCAATATAGAAAACACACGTCCTGTTTTACTAGTCAATCCCATTCACAAAAACTTGATGGTGTGTTTTTCTGTATCGTAAGGGTTTGAACCAGACGACCTGACGTTTTTATTCCGTTGGTTACGTTACCGGTATCTCCCATCAAGACCATTATGGCAATGTAATAACGGACAAATATCACTTAATACACGTGGGTAATAAAATTGGGCAATTATGGGAATTTATATAGGGAATTCATTGGGTATTTATTAGGAATATAATATTGGAATCATATTTAGAATAATAAAATATATTACACATTTTAACATTCTCCCACTTGATCCCAATATTCCTTCAAATGAATTATTAACCCAAACCCACAAAACTTCATACTGAAATAAAACACATGAATCACGGCGATGAGTCCTCTTAGAGCGAGTATTTCATCAGCCAATATGTGATCAAATAACTTAATGAATAAACCTTATGTTTACTCTAGGTCAAACGTAATTATTTTTCTCATAATAACTGAATGTATACAACTGTATTGAGAAAAACATTATAAATTAATAAAAGTCTCATAAATTCTTCCATATAAAGAAAAATTTACATGATTGGACCAATGCCCATTCTAGAAACATGATCCTTATAACTCATTGGCGACATGCCTTTAGTTAAAGAATCAGCTATCATCAATCTAGTGCTTATGTGTTCTACGACCACTTTCTTCTCTTTAACACGTTCTCTGATGGCTAAAATACTTGATGTCGATGTGCTTGCTTCGACTACCACTTTTGTGGTTCTTAGTCATAAAAACTGCAGCTGAATTGTCGCAAAATATTCTTAATGGCCTAGCAATGGAATCCATAATTCTAAGCCCCGATATGAAACCTTTCAACCACACACCATGTGAGGTGGCCTCAAAACAGGAAACGAACTTTGCCTCCATAGTAGAAGTGGCAACTAAGGTTTTTTTTGCACTCCTCCAGGATACAGCTCCGCCAACGAACATAAAAATATATCCCGATGTTGATTTACGGGAATCAATGCAGCCAGCAAAGTCTAAGTCCGAGTAAGCAACTACCTCCAAGTTGTCCGTCCGTCTGTACATAAGCATGTGTCCCTTTGTTCCTTGAAAATACCTCATCACCTTCTTTGCAGCTCTCCAGTGGTCCACACCTGGATTACTTTGGTATCTTCGCAACATTCCCACAGCAAAGGCTATGTCAGGTCGAGTGCAAACCTGAGCATACATCAAGCTTCCAACAGCAGAAGCATATGGGATGTTCTTCATTTGTTCCCTTTCAAAATCATTCTTCGAGCATTGGTTTAAATTAAACCTATCACCCTTCACTATGGGTGCTATACTTGATGAACAATCTTGCATCCGAAACCTCTCTAAGACCTTATTGATATAGGTTTCTTGAGATAGTCCTAATATACCTCGAGGTCTATCTCTATGGATCTTAATGCCAATGACATAAGATGCTTCACCCATATCTTTCATATCAAAACTCTTAGAGAGAAATTGTTTCACTTCATATAACAACCCCTTGTCATTGGTTGCAAGTAAAATATCATCTACATATAGCACAAGGAAACAAATTTTGCTCCCACTGACCTTCTGGTATATACATTGATCCATGATATTCTCTTTAAAGCCGAATGAAGAGATGATCTCATGGAATCTTAAGTACCATTGGTGGGATGCTTGTTTCAAGCCATATAAAGACCTTTTAAGCTTGCATACCAAATGCTCACCAGCATTAGAGAAGAATCCTTCTGGTTGTTTCATGTAAACCACTTCTTCTAATTTTCCATTAAGGAATGCCGTTTTCACATCCATTTGTTGTAACTCCATATCAAAATGAGCAACCAATGCCAAAATAGTATGAAGAGAATCTTTCTTGGATACAGGAGAAAACGTCTCCGTGTAATCAATTCCCTCCCTTTGAGTAAATCCCTTGGCAACGAGTCTAGCTTTATATCTCTCTATATTGCCTGATGAATCATTCTTAGTTTTGAAGACCCATTTACAACCAATGGCCTTTGCACCATCAGGCAACTCAACTAAATCCCAGACTTCGTTTGATGCCATAGAATTCATCTCTTCCTTCATGGCATTGTACCATAAATTAGATTTATCACAACTCATGGCTTGTGAAAACGACTCAGGATCACTTTCAGCTCCAACATTATAGTCAGATTCTTGTAGATACACAATGTAGTCATTAGGAATCGCTGATTTCTTCATTCTAGTAGACCTTCTTAATGTCGCATCGACATTCTCCTGAGGAGTATGCTGTTCTACTGGAAGTTCAACAGTATCTGGTAATTGCTGAACAGTTTGGTATACTGGATCACTATCAGCTGGTTGTGGATCTTCAATGATTGGTTGCTCAGCGACCGGTTGAATTGAACGGGCGCTGTAAGCAACAACCAATCCAATATCTGAGGTGGAAGGTTGAGTATCTGAATGACCTTCTTCGGGGACAAAGTCCTTGAATTGATCGCTCCCACTAATCAGATCATTTTCAAGAAATTTATCATTTCTTGATTCCACAAACCTAGTGGTGTGAGATGGACAATAAAATATGTATCCTTTGGAATTTTTGGCATATCCAACAAAATACCCACTTATAGTCCTTGGATCTAATTTCTTTTCCTGTGGATTGTAGACTCTTATCTCAGATGGGCATTCCCAAACACGTACATGTCGCAAACTCGGTTTCCAACCTTTGAATAATTCAAAAGGCGTCCTTGGAACAGCCTTGGTTGGAACTCGGTTTAATATGTCCGTAGCTATTTTAAGAGCCTCATTCCACAAAAACTTAGGAAGTTTGGAGTTGCTAAGCATACTCTGCACCATGTCCAATAATATTCGGTTTCTTCTTTCTGCGACACCATTTTGGTCCGGTGAACCAGGCATAGTGTATTGGGCAACAATCCCATGCTCTTCAAGAAACTTCGCAAATGGACCAGGTGCTTGTCCATCTTCAGTATATCTACCATAGTATTCTCCACCTCTATCCGATCTCACAATCTTAATTTTCTTGTCGCATTGTTTCTCTACTTCGGTTTTAAATACCTTGAAGGCATCCAGTGCTTCGTGCTTATTACGAAGCAAGTAGAGATACATGAATCGTGAATAATCGTCTATGAAAGAAATGAAGTATCTCTGACCATTTGAGTCCATATCTAGACTACAAATATCTGTATATATGATTTCTAATATTTCTATACTCCTCTTAGCACATTTCTTTGACTTGTTGGTCTGTTTTCCCTTTATACAGTCCACACAAGTGTCATAATCAGTAAAATTTAGAGTATTAAGTACTCCATCATTTACTAGTCTCTTAATTCTATCCATGGAGATATGTCCCAACCTCCGGTGCCACAACATAGAGGAATTCTCATTCACAACACATCGTTTTATCCCAGCATTATCATGAACGTGCATCGCATTATTAACGGTATTGTCTTGTAAATTAATTCGAAAGAGAATGTCAGACAAAATACCACTCCCAACAATTTCAGATTTATACGATAAATTGAATGTTAAATCTGAAAATTCAAAGGAGTATCCCAAAGGTACAAGTCTTGAAACTGAAATTAAATTCATAGAAAAACTAGGAATATAAAAAGTCTTCCAAAATTAAAACAAAACCACTACTGAGAACTAATTTGCATGTCCCAATAGCTTCCACACGCGAGCACATCTTATTTCCTGAATAGATGCCTTGTTCACTTCCCACTGGTTTCCGCTGGTTCTGAAAACCCTGCAAGGAATTCGAAATGTGGATTGTAGAACCAGAATCAATCCACCAAGTGTTGTGACTCACATCAACCATATTAGTTTCATAACATACACATGTGAGTTGGTTACCTTTCTTTTGGAGCCACGCCTTAAATTTGGCGCAATCCTTCTTCATGTGCCCCTTCTTTTTATAGAAGAAGCACTTGGATTCCTTCTTAATGCCAGCTTGGGGAGGTAGAGGCATCTTACCCTTCCCCTTTTGCTTGCCTTGCCCTTTATACTTATCCCGTGTTGCCATATGAGCACTTTCTCCTTTCTTCATAAGTAGCCTCTCTTCCTCTTGAACACACATGGTCATGAGTTCATTAATTGACCATTTAGCGTTATGTGTGTTGTAAGAGATCTTGAAGGGAGCATACTCTTGTGGGAGAGTATTTAGGATATAGTATACAAGAAAGGATTCTGATATCCCAACCTCAAGATTCTTCAGCTGAGCTGCAATGTCCCTCATCTTCATGATGTGCTCACGCACACCTCTTACACTGGGAAGCTTCAATGATGAGAACTTCATAATTAGGGTCATGGCATGCGCCTTCTCTGAAGACTCAAATTGTGCATCAATGGCCTTCAGCAATTCCTTGGCATTGTTATGCTGAATGATCGAACCACGAATGCTAGCAGAGAGTTTTGTCTTTATGTACATCACACTGAGACGGTTAGACCGCTCCCATTGAGCATAATGAGTATGCTCAGCATGAGTACTACTCTCAGTAGGTTCAGGTGGTTCGTCTGACCTAAGAGCATAATCAAGATCCATGCACCCCAATTGGAGAAGAACTAATTCTCTCCATTCTTTGAAGTTATTTCCCGTAAGCTCAGGAACAATTATACCAGAATTAATCGTAGGTGGTAAAACTGCATTATAATCAAAGGAAACTTATGTATCAATATATTTGAGGCAAATAAACCTAAATCATATTTTACCAATGTAAAACATGTTTTAAAATATGAATCATATAACATTAAAAACTACCTGTGGGTTAAGTTTCTAATTTAAATTGATTCATAATTACTTCATGATAAAACTATCAAATTATATTCCCTTCCTTAATCCCTGTGGGTAAATTAAGAAAGATAAAATAATATTTCATCCTAATTAATCACATTAATATATTGAAAATTCCCGTGGGATAAAATTCATAATATTAATGCGAATAATTACAATTATTGTCTTTAACTATATGGGATCCAAAGGCTCTTAATGTATATAATTTAATATAATCAAAGGTGCTGTGGCTAATCCTTAATTAATTAAATATATATGGATCACTAGACATTTAATTTTATTCATATAATTGCACCTTAGGGTAGAACAGTAAAATCACGTGCAAAAGGAGTAAAATTGGAATTTTGCACGCAAGGCCAGAATTGGAATTTTATTTTTAAGGGGTAAAACATGAATTTCACGCCCAAAAGGGCAAAATGGTAAGTTTACACACCCCAGTGGGGGCAAAATCGGAATTTTGTGCGGGCAAGGGCAGAATCGCAATTTTCCTAAAGGCGGAGGGGGCAAAATTGAGAATTTTGCAGGCAAGGGCAGAATCGCAATTTTCCTAAAGGCGAAGGGGCAAAATTGAGAAACCATAGGCACGCGTGCAACGCACGCGCCCGAGGTCTTCTTTCGGGCTCTCTTCCGCTGCGACCGCCTCTGTTCCGCCGTCTGGGTCTCCTCCCACAACCCATGTCCGACCAAATTGGTTGATGGGGTTCGAAGAGAACGCCGGGACAAACGAATAGATTCAAGATCCAGCAAAAAACGACCATGTATGGACCAGAATTAAGCCAAAAAACAATTTACCCTATAAAACCCCAACCACCAAAATTTCACCGCTCGATTAACCTTCGACGATTAGCAATATGTCGAAAATTTAGGGGTTTCTCTTCCTAATGGCGGTGTGATCATTTAGATCCATTATCGCACGGTGGGTGGCCCGAATTTGGTTAGAATTCTCAATTCCGATCCAAGCCATATACAAATCCGAAATTTATCCACATATAATTCAATAAAATAAATTCCAAAAGGTTTCACCAAGGCAGAGATTGCAAATAAGGGCTCTGATACCAACTGTTAGAGATTGCATATAAACAAAACTTGGAGATCCCGATTTGTCCATAACAGGTAAATTCATACAAATACGGGATCGAATAGCGGAAACATAAATATCAACTTACCTCCAGCCATTGATGAAATCTAGAAGTGGGAAACCTCAAAATCTTTGATGGATCCACACAGCACGAGGGATCTGCAATATATAAAACACACATCCTGTTCTACTAGTCAATCCCCTTCACAAAAACTTGATGGTGTGTTTTTCTGTATCGTAAGGGTTTGAACCAGAAGACCTGACGTTTTAGTCCGTTGGTTACGTTACCGATATCTCCCATCAAGACCATTATGACAATGTAATAACGGACAAATATCACTTAATACACTTGGGTAATAAAATTGGGCAATAATGGGAATTTATATACGGAATTCATTGGGTATTTATTAGGAATATAATATTGGAATCATATTTAGAATAATAAAATATATTACACATTTTAACAAATAATGGTCGCGGGATGGATTTAGTAGCACGAAAACGATATACTGGAAGACCCAAACGGCATTGCTTGTTATTAGATGATGAATTGCAAAGCGAAGATGCCTTCCACTCCAACTATCAAAAGGACTTGGCCTCAGACATTGGGACATGCAGTATCTAAGAAAGTGGCAGATTTGGTACTGTTTTCCCAAAGATTCCCCTAATCAAGGTCTGCTCACTTAAGTAGACTCATCCGTACCAAAGCAAGTAATAAAAGACTTCATCTAGGTTCTCGTACGGATTTCGGGATTGCTTGGATGTCAACAAGAAGAGGGTATCCGTGGGTGTGATGCAATAAAAAGATATTATACCAATTAAGGATACACAACATGCGGGCACTTGGGTTTGCTTCCTTAAGAAGACTCGTCAATGAAGACCCATGTTGAAATTACCAAATGTGATAACATGTTATCTATGTATTATTGGTTAGATGGTTACATTCTAAAAAGGAATACGAAATAGACATGACTCAAAGCTAAAGTCTGACACTGCAAACTAAAATCATAATCATAGAGCAAAAAATTGAGATAAAATAAGGTAACTGTTACGATTTGATTGAGTGTATTTGCCCTTCTTCTTTAGTCCCTTTATAGTTATGAGCGTCTAGCCTGCCACTTTTCATATTTTATGACTTGTCAACCACATTTTGGACAATATGCTTACGAGACGTGTCTGACCACGATCTCCATTGCTTTTATATTGTAGGAATAACTTGAAAATAACCATTCCTGCACTATTCCCCGACTTTAACCGTTTGACATTATTCTACCATGTGCGTGTCAGTCGTTTATGCCACGCATCATGTCTCGAGGTTCTAGAGTCGAGGCATAAGAGTCTTTACTTCCCTTTTTCATGCTTGCATCATCATAATTGTCAGTGTCAATCTCGCGCATGCCAAAACTCCGACTGGCCAAACTTATGCCAATCATAACTTGGTTGGGATAATTTATTGAATATCATACAATTATAAAGTCGATATTTTCTTTGCTATGATTATCTCACAAAGTCAATGTCTCTCTCAAAATGACCAACTCCTATTTTGGACCTTTATAGGTGTTAATCCCAACTGCCCACATAATTTCAGGACAGAAAGTACAAAGACAGCCCACATGACCAAGATGCGACGTATGATTAGGTGAAAATTAGTTAATAAATAAAATATGCAGATTTGGTGAGAAGATTCGACTTAGTGGTTGTCCTCAACTCAATGAATTTAATATAAGTGATTATTTATTTGACTTGATTTTATTAAGGGCCCGGCATCAATTGGATTCTTCTCTTTACAAAAGGTAAACATTTTCAAGGTTGGGCCATCAATTATATAATTATCAATGTTTCAATTGTTACAAAACAATGGATTTTTAAGAATGGCATTTCTCTTCCTCGAAATAAAACAAGTTACAATTTCTTAATCCCTTACGCACTTTTTAGGATAAAACTTTTTCAGCAACCAATAAATAATAGTCATTTTTATATCTATTTTCCATCATTCTTTGATGTCTTGCAATGAATTTGTAATATAATTCTAGATATATAAATGAAAAAGGATGTCCCATGATCTATACTATTAATAAATATGTATGTCAATCTATATTAATCAAGTTGTGTATATCACTTAATTCATGGAATAGATATTTATAGAAATCAATCTAATTTTCATTTTTATGAACCAAACACACTTTCAAGAGAATGAAAATGGACAATTGGAAACTGTTTCAAATAAAAATATTTTCCGTACCAAAAGGCTGGAATCTACATTAATTTCAAGATTGAATTGAGGGTCGAGGATCATTTTTGAAATATTTTCCTTAGTCTTCATCAACCTCATGATAAAGTGCCACGCCCAAATTGGAATTAAAATTTGGCTTGGTCAGGTTGGATTTGATCAAATCTCCCCTTCTACGTAACCCAAGAATTACTCCAACTCTTCGTTAATTTTGCAGGGTTTCGTGATGGCTCACAAAACATAAAACGGATCTTTTTTATGGTCAACATCTCTCCACAGTTTAAGCAAAATTTTTGTCATTTCTTTCCTTCAAAGCGCTCCTATTTCTCGATAAGAACAAACTGACTTGCATAGGTAATGTCACCACACCAAGTAAAAATATACTCATTAACATCCCAAACATGTGCATTCGTTGTCATTGTCTATGATTGATTTAAAAAAAAACTCAATTGTGGATGGTGAAATCAACATGTAATCAAATCAGACCATTCATGAACAACAGGAGAATACAATTCAAACACAACACGGATTTATTGTGAGAAATCAGGATTCGGTGTGAGATGATTTAACTCGAAGCTAACACATTTTCATCCACTATTTTGAAATCATGCTTTGAAGTTATAATGAAACATCTTGGTTATGACACGAAAAGACATGAGTAATTGCTATAACACGTTGCCAACCCGATGTCATGGGGTGCATTACATATTTTATTGTTGTTACATTTAGAACCAGTAAAGGTAGGTGCTTGCAGGAAAATCTATAAAATTAAAATTGTTGATATCTAAATTTTTGCTTTAAAATTATTCATGCTTTTTATCAAAAAATTAGGATGAATTCACTGACAACGACTGAATTTAGTCCCTAGCCTAAAACATCGATCTTTTATAGTCTTGCATTCACAGTTCTTACTACATTTCTTTGCATTTAGTAACTACAGGCATCTTAGTTTTAGTACCTTGGACCTGACGTTAAGAATTTAAATTAACGAGGACATTAGAGTTCCCGAATCCTTCAAAAACACAATAAAATCAACCTTTTCTTTTCCCTCCGGTTTACACGTTCTAATCACCCACTTAATCTTACATTTCTTCATATTAAATAAGCTCCATAGGCCACCCACAATTTGCTGATAATTAGACAAGAAATTGAAGGAGAAATGGGCTGGAAATGAGAGCTAAAGCCTTGGGGATTGCAGCTAAATTGACCGTGAATTTCAATTGCACCAAGGACAATTCTCAGCAAAAATTCATGAGCTGGAAGAAGGCAGGATGCTGCAGTTTCTGCAACAACTTCGTTGACCATCCAAGAGGGAATAAAAGGGGAATGGCGGGACTTTTGTGGGGCCTCCTTCACTTAATCCTCTCCTAAAGACCTTCAGTTTGCTGAGCGCGTTCGCCTATCTTTCTCATCATTCGAGATAGGAGTCCTTCTATTCTTGTTTCATCCTTGTTTTTGTATCATCATTATGTTCCTCGAGTTCGAACCCAGTGTTGTTGCCAAATCTTGTTGGTTGGTTCCACCTTTATGCGGGTCCTAGCTAGTACATAAAATAAAAAGAAAAAAATCAAAAAATAAAAGAAAGAGAGGTAATGTTTTTCGTGTGGGAGACCAAGGGCTATGAGTTGATAGGTTTTGTTCATTGAGAATCTCCTTCGAATTCTCCAATCTCGATTAGTGTTTTTTTGCTCCGTTTATATTAATCCACTTTTATGGTGAGGAAATATGACTATATTGTTAATGTTGAGCCTCTAGTATACAACTAGAGACTAACACTTTGTGTATGCTATTATTCTTAATGATTAATGGAAGTTTATGCAGTTCATGGTTTTTTTTCGCATTGGGTTTCCATATAAAACCTTAGTGTTTTTGTCGGCCTTATCTACTTATCATTTTTGCATTATATTTACTTATTGCGAGGTTATATTGGCTGTTTGTTGTTGAGGTTAAGTTGATTTTGGTTGGTTTAGTGGGAAAGATATTGATCTTGGATTGAGTTTAGTTATTAGTAAATTGTTGCCCTGATTCTCCCCAACAAATATGATGGCTTGCGTTGCCTTACTGGGCATCGCAAGCCTATCACCTTGGTCTATTAGTTGATCCAATTGGCCATAGTGTTGATTGTGTGTCATTTCATCTTTAGATCATGCAATTACTTTGTTTAAAGTCATTTGTCATGCCTTGAACCCCTTATCCAAACTTTGGCCATGAGTTTGCCTTGCCAGTTTGCTTGTTGCTTCCTCTTTTTTTTTTTTTTTTGGGTCATCTTTGCTTATTTTCATGTTGATGCACATTACTATTAGAATGGAGCTTTAGGCCTTCGCTTATATGTTGTTTTGGTTGTCCATATTTGTATCTCAGTATAGGAGCACGTTATAGTTAAATTTGCATCGACTAGATTTGCTTGATTTTGATGGGCTGTGTTGAGTTTTAACTTTCAATTAGAGATAAGGATATTTTAGACTGTGCACTTTTGTTTTAGAATTTTTTGAAAAATATGTTTAATAACATATCAAAAACACTAACGTCCATATTATTTTTCATTTTGTTTTTTCTTATCTTCTTGATAGATCTTTAAATCTTGCGGCTCACCAAGTAGTTTTTAGAACTTTTGGATTGTACTCTCGTACTCTTTATTGAAGATAGTGAAACCCTCAAATAGTGAAACCCTCCTCTCTTTATGTGATATTTCCCATTTTGGGTTACCATGTAAATTTTGTGTCTCGCATGATTTCAATTTTACTTTCATCCTTTGCTACTTGTGCTTAGATTGGTGCATCTTTTGGCATTTTTTTTGGCAACAACTTGGTATCGAAGTGAAGGAATTTCAGTCTTTTTTTTTTGTTCAAGATGGCATCTATCAAGTTCGAAGTGGCATCCTTCAATGATCAAAACAATTTTGAGCTATGGAGGATCAATATGACTGTGTTATTGCATTCGGAAGGTTCAGTTAGAGCCTTAGGTAGGAATTATCCTGATGATATGACTACGGCAGAGATCAAGGAGATGGAAGAGAGGGTGTATAGCACCATCCAATTGTCGTTGTCTAATAAGGTGTTTCGTGAAGTTACTAATGAAGAAACAATTTTAGGATTGTGGAATAAACTTGAGAGCCTCTACATGAAAAAATCTCTTACAATAAGATTATTTTTAAAATAGCATCTTTATGCACTAAAGGTGCAAAAATGTACTCTTACCAATAATATCTAGACGAATTTAATAAGATTGTTATGGATATAAAAAATCTAGATTTGACGTGAGATAATGAAGAGGAAGTTCTAATTATGTTATGCTCACTATCGAGCTCGTATGAAAATTTTGTGAATTATATGTTGTATAGAAGGAAATCCACAACTCTTGAAGATGTGAAGGTATCGTTGAATTCTGAGAGATGGGTCTAAAGTTGAATCTGAGTAAAAGTAGTGATAAAGTCGATGGCTGAATTGTTAGGGGAAGATCGAATCATTGTGATAGAAGTGCAGTAATAGTAAAAATCATTCGAAGTCTCGGTCAAGTGATAAGAGTAAGTTGGAGTATTACTATTGTCATAAATTTGAACACTGTAAAAGTGAGTGTCTAGTGCTCAAAGCTCAAGGGAAGAACCCGATGGAGAGCTCCGATTTGGCTAGTCTAGTGAAAATAATGAGTTAGCTAATACAAACAAAGTTCTTACTATTTTGTCTTTAGATTTTCATGTCGATGATAAATGGATTTTGGATTCAGTATGTTCATTTCACATGTCCACATAGAGATTAGTTCCACATATATGAGAAAGTCAATTGTGGTTTAGTTTTAATGGGCAATAATGTGGTTTGCAAAATTGTGCATATCAGTACGGTGCGAATAAAATATCATAAGATTGTAGTAAGAACTTTGATAAACGTTAAGAACATCCTAGATTTGAAGAAAAATATTATTTCATTGAGTAATTTAGATTCTATGGAGTGCATATACACAGGTGGAGGTGGAGTTTTGAAAATTTCAAAAGGCTCGTCGATTGTGATGAGAGGTAACCAGCATAACAACCTTTATATTCTACATGGAAGTACTATCATGGGTCCTTTAAATATATCATCATCTTCAGATTTTGAAAAATCAATGTTGTGGTATATGCGTTTAGATCAAAAGAGAAATGACTATCTTGAGTAAACGTGGTTTACTTTGTGGGGTGCATACGATCTCACTTGACTTTTGTGAATAGTTTGTTTCCAAGAAGCAGTGCAGGTTGGTTTTAGTCTTGGGGTGTGCTCAATGAATGGCACAATTGACTATATTTACTCCCATTTGTGGAGACCGACACAAGTAACATCTAAGGGTGATGTGGTTTATCTTTTGATATTGATTGATGATTTTTTTAGGAAAGTCTAGGTTTATTTCTTAAAACACAAAAGTGATGTTTTTATACGTTCACGAAGTAGAAGATGTTGATAGAAAATCAAATTGGGAGGAAGATAAAGCGTCTCACATTGGACAATGATCTTGAGTTTTGCAGATGTGATTTCAATAAGTATTGTGAAGATTCGAAGATTGTTCGAAATCGAATAGTTAGGTATACAACTCAACAGAATGGGTGGCAAAGCGCATGAACTTTGGAAACTTTGGAGAGAGCTAGGTGTATACACTCTAATGCTAATATTGGGAAAATTTTCTAGGCTGAAACCGTGAATACGACATGTTATTTGGTGAATCGTTTTCCTTCAATTACAATTGAATATAAGACTCCTAATGAGATATGGTCAAGTAAACCTTCTAATTATTATGGTTTAAAAACATTTAGATGCCCTGCTTATTATCATGTAAAAGAGGGTAACCTTGAACCTGGAGCTAAGAAGTGTATTTTCATTGGTTATGTAGACAAGGTTAAAAAAATAGGTTATGGTATTCTGACCCTTAGTTATCAAAGTTTATAATTAGTAGAGATGTTACTTTTAATAAAAATTTCATACTTGAAAAGAGAAAAGTTGTTATTGGATCTACACGTATCTGGGAGAAGAATGTTCAAAAAGAGGTGGAGCTTCATGTAGGACATTCACGAAAAATATTTGAAGATGTTCATATTCAACCACAAAGTGACAACGAGCAACAAGAATCGGATTTATCAAAGATTGTTGACACGTAAATTTTAATATTTTATTTATGACTCAATTGCACAAAAAATTAGGAATTAGTCACTAAAAAAAAACAACAAACAATAAAACAACAACAAAAAAGAGAAAAAGAAAAAGAAAAAAACTCCTAGAGGTCGAGTCAGGTTGGATCTGGCATTGGCCCTGCCCACCACGCGCCTCTCTCTCGCATGCGCCCGCCCGTTTCCCCTTTGGTCGAGCCCACGCCAACCTGCCTTCTCCATCCTCCATCTTCTCGCAAGAAACCCTAGAGAAAAAAATGGAGAGAGGTAGAAAAGACGAAGAACAAATAGAGAGAGAAACACATAGAGGGAGATCGAAGAGGAGAGAAGGAGCGACACTTTTCTAGGCAGCCAATCCCGCTCGCCGAAACCTCCATTGTCGTTGGATTTGAGCTCGAAGAAGGAAGGAGAGGAGAGAGCACCATGAGAAAGAAAAAAAACAGCAAGAAGAGGAAAGGGAGGAGGGGAAAGCCGGTGGAGGAAGGTAATCTACATTGCTCGATGTCGTCCAAGCTGCCACCGCCCTCCAACCCCGATGTGTTCGAGCCATCGTAGACCGAGCCCCCCTGCAATCTGCCCGACACCGTTCGAGCCGTCGCCGTCCGACCCCGACGCTGTCCAAGCCTCTGCCCTCCGACCTTGATGCCATTGCCGTTGCAACCCTCGCCATGCCACCACTGCTGCTGCAATGGCAGCAATCCGAGCCCCCTCGCCACGCCACCGCTACCCTCCGAAAGCCGATGCTTGCGACCCATGACGCCGCACCTCTACTCGTCGATGTTGCTTGATGCTATCTTTGCCGCAGCCGCCGCCACCACCCAACGTTATTGCTGCTATATCAGGTGAGCCTCTCCATCACCGCCTCTTTTTTCGAGAAGTCGGTAGTCGCTAGATGAGTCGTCACCACTGTCGACGTTCTAGCCACTCCCTCGGCGCCACAGATCGCTGGATTTGAGGGCTCCAGAATCCGGGTCCACGAAGAAGAAGCCAGGTCGGGCGTGGATCGCGAGCCGGGTAGGGCTTTGAATAATTTTGATCGGGTCTAGGCTGTTTTGGGCTATCGATCTGTGGTGGGCCTGCAGTGGGCCCATTTTTGCAAAAGAGGGGTTGGGCCCGCAAGCCAGGCCCAACCCCATTTTAAGTGATGGCCCAACCGGAGGTGGTTGGGCCCAACCTCTTGTCTTTTGGGTGGGCCAATCGACTCGCCCCCCCCCCCCAATCGAACCAAAACCGGGTAGGATCTCCAACCGGACCCAATCCTAGCCAATCGGGAAAAACCCAGGTCGGGTCAGATCGGACCCAACCCAGCTCGGCAGAGTTATTTTTTAATATTATTTTTTAAAAATAAAAAATATTATTTTTAAAAAATTTTAAAAAAATTTCAAAAATCCAAAAAGTGTAGGATTTGGTTAGGAATTGCTATTTCTTGCACTCTTAGTGTATATAGGCCTTTATTTGCTCGTATATTGATTATATCGTGTGTTTAATTTGCATATTTAATTATGTTTGATTGCATGTACTGAATTTTATTGCAATTAGAATCTTGATAGCTATGATTGTTATTTTAATGATTGCATATCCGCATGATCACCTCACGTGTTAGTGGATAGGTATGAAATCAATCCAAATTGCTTGACAAAAATCTTTTATCTTAAAATGAACAAGATTAGATACCGAAATGACACTAATTGGTTAATTAGTTTAATCAAGTCTCTGACCCTAGATTGTCTAGTTGCGTAGGAAGTGAGGTATACTCTCATACCTCACTTGGTTTCTAGCAAACCCCATAGGCTAATGGCGACTCCTTTTTGCGAAATTCTTTAGAATACTCCAATGTCACGTGAGGTATAGGTTTGGGAGAGCCCGGGCCCAATCATGGGCCTTAGGTCCGTCCTTTAGGTAATACCCCTAAACCTATCCCTCCCCCCGAGGGGTAGGTCGCGACAAGATGAAGTAGAAAAAATTAAGCAACCTTAGAGTATGGCTGTAAGGAGGGCTAAACGACAAATTAAGCCTCTCTAAAGATATGGTTTTGCTTATTTGGCAACATATGCTCTTACAGTAATTGAAGAGCTTGGTATTGAGGAACCTTCTACATTTCATGAAGCTACTATTTATTCTAAATTTGAGAAGTGGCTTGTTGTGATGAATTAAGAGATATAGTCTCTCCATAAGAACCAAACTTGGGATTTTGTGAAATTGCCTGAAGGCAAAAGAGTTTTTGGGTGCCAATAGGCCTTCAAAGAAAAGAGCAAATTTTAGAGGTTGAAGATTAAAAATTCAAGGTACATTTTAGTCAAAAGAAGGGGATTGGCTTCAGTAAAGTGTTCTCTCCAGTTGTGAAACATAATTCCATTCATGTGTTACTCGTGTTAGTAGCCATTTATGATCTGAAACTTGAGCAACTTGATGTTAAGACCACTTTTTTATATGGCGACCTTAAAGAGACAACATATATGTCTCAATCCAAGGAATTTGTTGTTGAGGGTAAAGAAGATCACATTTGCAGGTTGAAACATTCTTTCTATGGTTTCAAGTAATCTACATGGCAATAGTCCAAGAGATGTGATAGATTTATGTTAAGTCATGACTATTCACGAATTACGCATGACAATTGTGTGTACTATAAGAGATTGCATGATGGCTCTTTTATTTATTTGATATTATATGAAGATGACATACTTATTGTATCGAAGAACATATGTGAGATACAAATTTTGAAGAGGCAACTTAGTAGGGAATTTGAGATGAAAGATCTTGCAGCTACCAAGAAAATTCTTGGTATGGAGATTCGTAGAGATAAACAAGTTGGGAAGTTTTACCTTTCGCAGATGTAGTATAATGAAAAAGTGCTCGAACGCTTTGGTATGAAGAATGCCCAACCGGTAATACTCCTTTGGCATTCCATTTTAGGCTTTCAACTTCTTTATTGCCTAAAACTAAAGAAGAGAAAGATGAGATGTCCATAGTTTCGTATTCTAATGCTGTAGATAGTCTCATATATGCTATGGTTTGCCCTCGTCAAGATATTTCACAGTCTGTTAGTGTTGTGAGTAAATATAAGGCACATTCGAGTAAAGCTCATTGGCAAGCCATGAAATAGATTTTTCGGTACATCCAAGGTACCTCAAATGTGGGTCTGGTCTTTAATAAAGATTGTAATATAGGACATTTGGTTGTTGATTCTGACTACATAAGTGATTTCGGTTAGTTGGAGAGCAATTTTGCAGGATCAAATTGATTTGTCTACCACCGAAATAGAGTACATGGCAATAGCGGAAATGGTAAAAGAAGATCTTTGATTGAAGCATTTGATTACAGAACTTGGAGTGAAGTAGGAGGGAGCTTCCGTTATTTTTGTTAATAACCAAAGTGCGATCTAGTTGATCAAGAGTACAATGTATCATGAGAGCACAAGACATGTCGACATACGGTATTACTTTGTGCATGATGGGGTTACCAAGAATACAGATATGATGAAGAAATTATTTGCGGCGAATAATCCAACAAATATGGCTAGCGAGTTGTTGGTCTTGACTTAGTCATTTGATGAACCTCAAGCCAGCCCTCATGGGTCCTTATGGCTTGGGGTGCATCACCTCGACTTTTTGAACTTTTCTAAACCGTTTTTGAGTTAAATAAAAAATTAAGAAAAATAATTAGATGACAATCTTTAATTTACTATGAGAATAACAATATATTATAAATTATAAAAATTAATAAATAAATAATTATAAATGGTTGTAGATTCTACCATTTTAAGAATTTATGATTTTCAATAAGCTGTCAAAATTGTGTGCATGCTGGATAGTGGGAATTTGCAAGGCTATTGGTTCATTAACATTATTGTGAAGTGTCTCGGGCCGGTCCTCATCAGCCCAGTGGCACATAGATGCATTGAGGTGTCTTGGCCTTTGCTTGGGGTTGTGTGCCGTGCGAGATGAGGTCCGTAGCCTGCCGTTCAGACCATACAAGTGGCTGGACAGCAAACTTTCAACAGTTTTCTGTCGGATAACATTTTTTTTTCATTTTCTGATGTTTAGATCATCTAGGAAGATGAGATAATGCACTATCATTTCGTAGTCAGCAAGAGGCCTATACCTTGCATTCAGGAAAATAATTTTCTTTTTAAAAATCAGAAAATATTGGCTTTTCATAAATTTTCGTTTTCCTTCCTGGAATGGGCCAGGAGCAAGCTGCATGCCCATCTCAGTTTGTCTTCTTGTGGTAGAGGAAAAAATAGAAAGAAGCAAAAGTCGAGAGGTAAAAGTAGAGGAATGAAACACAATAACCTTCCTCATTGCAGTTGAGAATTTGGAATCAAGAACCCACAAGAATTATCCATCACTTCCTGCAGAAACATGAATTTACTGGCTGGTCGCGTGTTTGAAAGCACTTCACTTGTTCCAGGCTGACCTAGAAGATCACAAATGATCCACATCAACGGCTTCATCAAATCAAGCATGGATATTTTCTTGAGCCGTCACTTGAGCGATACCGCGTCCAACTTCTCATTGTTGACTTGGTGCCCATGGCATAGGTGTATTCAATAGGATGCTCTTGAGCAAAGCACGTGCATGAGAGGGGAGATACATTGGGACTTCGTATTTCAATCCCAACACAGCAACGAACGTAAGCCCTTCGTATACCTTGATCCAACCTCTGAGCTGATCAGAAACCAAAGAGTCTTGTTTCTGTTTAATGTGAGTTAC
Organism: Eucalyptus rudis; assembly: GCA_019915205.1. NCBI lineage: Eukaryota > Viridiplantae > Streptophyta > Magnoliopsida > Myrtales > Myrtaceae > Eucalyptus > Eucalyptus rudis. The sequence goes on along the minus strand of JAHMTN010000001.1, from coordinate 17,780,965 downwards.
TGCATGAAAGCTTTTCTCCAGCTTGATTTGAATTGCGCTTACCAGATTGTTTTGGTTCTGTTAAAAAAATATTTTGGATTTGTGTGTGCGCTGCGGAAGCATGGTTTTGATATTAGTTATAGTTTTTGGTTTGTGATGTGTGCAAGTGTATGGTATATTTTGTGGAGGATGGACAAGGGACAAAGTAGGATAGTTCAAGAATAAAAAACATGGATATGGGGGAAAATAATTTCATTAATTAAAGGAAATAGTTTGATAGAGATAATCATGGTGGAGGGTTTTCCCACACAAGTGGACCTCTCACACGGTGGAGGTATTTCCCTCTTTCCTATTTATAGGGTGCTCTACCAACATTATAGATTTGTGTAGAATGTTGTCTACTTTGGCTTAATCTAGAGAGTTCTAGATTGTAGTTTATCATCTCTTCTTCTAGAGAGATCTACACATGTGCTTCTACATTTTTCTTTCTTCCAAAAACTTTATCTAGGGAATTCTAGAAGTTTAGCAACTCTAGAAAATTCTAGAAAATGAATCACCATTTCCAACAGGTTCTAAGGGTACCATTTATCCTGTAGTTTGAGCTTAAGGGCTTTAACGTTGCGCCAAGCCGTTGACAAAGGAATGGCTATATCTGTAGTCCCACTGCTCAAAAAGATAAAAGTTTAATCTGTGAAAGTAAATATTTGGTACTATTAATGTCTAAAACCAAAAAAGACATCTTGATGATGAATCAGTATATAACTTCCATAATTGTCAATTAATGTTCATGCACTAATTCTACCAATTGTAATACAATCATGATTGTATCTCAAATTAATTAAATGTTGCAAACTCAAGATTAAATGCATTGGCATGATTTTCTTCTTCTTTCTAACATCTAATACGCCTTACCTATATATCCAAATCTGCATTTGGGTCTCTATGAGTTCTTTTAGAATCTGCAACATCGATGATTCTGTGTCACTTTCTAAGTAGTGTTCTGTCGAACCAGGTCACTGTGTAAGTGAAACCGCATGATTTATCATTCCCTAGGAATTTTCCATGCCCTTGATTTGATTGAAGTTCTTGTATCATGAACAATTCCTGCCTAGAGTATAGTTCACTGGAATATACAAAGGGTCGCTGTGGAAAGCTTCCTGCACCTCTTTCCTTCTCAAAGTGAGTACTAGTGTCATTATCCGAGTAATGTCCAAACCCATCTCTGAACATCAAATCCTACTTGCAGAGAAAAACTGAGGATTGAGTATCAAAGTGCTGTCAAGCTTTCTTACTGCTCATTTTCCAGCCTCTAAGAATAAATTTAGGAGTTATCTCACCTGTATGGGGCTCGCAGATGGTCTCATAAATAGGTTAAAATTGCTGACGTCTACAAATTCATTCATGTATGCTTCATCCCAGGCTTTATTGCAGCCATCAGAATGTCTATCGGCAGCGCAAAAGTTCCGTATGTTTCCGTATGTAGTGTCTGAGATCAACCCATGATTCCACAGGTAATCAGCCATACCCGGTTCTCCAGTTTCGTCGTCAAGGAGGGTTTCCTGGCTAGGAAACTTTTACCCAAGAAAAGAGCACTAGCTTAGTCCAGTTTAATAGCAAAATAGATATGCTTCGACATTGAGATTCGACATTAGTCATCTCACCACTATTCCCTTCAGATTGATGATTGGTCGCACGATCCCCATGTTGCGGTTTGCTATCAGTCGAGCGATTTGAGGCACACAATGTCTTGGAATAAGCGTTTATTATTAAAAACACGTGCGTGACCTAAAATTACGTTATACATTAAAATGGCCACAGAAAACGCGAGCCTGCTTAGCTCTATCCGGCAGCATAGAAGTCTTGGTATTTGTATTTCGGAAAGATTTCAAGCAATTTATTTAAGAATCTGTGACTGTCCATGGCTGAGATGGAAAGAAAAGGAAATAACTTGAGACTTTTTGAAAGAAAGTGTAGAGTGGAAGACTCAATAATCAAACCAGGGCAAACAGGTAGAGCAAGTCATTAAGTCCCGACCGGTGCTGTTATCTCCGATTGACTCAGCGAGGCTGAGGATAGAAAATCCAGCTCCAGCAGGGGTAGGAAAATAGAAACCACAAGATGTTATTATTCAATCTTCATCTTAAATATGGATTTAGTGACGACGCATTGTTTATGAATTTGAAAAATGTAATCCAAATATAAAGACAAAAATGGATCATTTAGTCTGCCGCCATGAAAAAGCCGTTACTTTGGTCTGAAGTTATACCATATAACGAGTTAAAAGGGTAAAACTAACCGACAGATATAATGAAAATGTCGAGCCTCCATACTACAATCTACACACTAATTATGTCACTATTTAAACTTGGCACATTTTTTTGACCAAAAAAGAAAAAAAAAAACTTGGCACCTTCTCAATTGAGTTTCGTCTTAGAGAGAGGCGGGCCTGAAGTTTCTTGAGTTTGATTTTCCCTGATCAATAAAACCAAACAGCAAGTCACATAAGGTAATAGCCATTCGAGACATTCAACGAACGAGTCTTAATCGAGATTTAATACGCAAAGCGTTGCGGAAACAAAATTACCAGTGTTCCATGCAAATTGTCTCTTAAAAAGCTTCCCGTCGGGCAAGAACTGGAAGGGTCCAATCTCTTGAAAGGCTCCGTACCCGATTGTCGTGGCGCTGGGTCCTCCATTGAGCCGTAGAAGCAGAGGTTTAGACTCTGCATCCGATGACGCTTCAACCAGCCAATAGAACAGCTTCCTTTTTTCGTTTATGGTCACATGTCCCGAATACTGAGCAAAACTCACGTCCATAGGCTGTCCCGGTAACGCCGTAATCTTGGCATTTACTGCTTCATCTACTGAAGGTCTAGCAGTGATGGCCGACACCATTAAGTTCAATAAGAGAAGGCAAACGATATTCGATGACACTTGTTTCGCTATGTTTCAGTTGTCTTTTGGTGGGGCTTCTTCTTGATGTTCTTGGAATCCTTTTCCTCTTATGCAAATGTATACATTGCGGTGTTAACGATCGACTGAAGGTATAAAGTTGTTTGCATCGTAGTGGGTAAATAATAGTATTTTGTTATCTATGGTTAGCAATAGAGGTAAGCAGTTCCAAGTTCCGTATAGGTTTCATTTGAAACATAAAACCTACCCATTGGAGCACGTTCCTCATTTTTTAGAACTTGGAATCTGCCCTACCTACCCTAAATCCTGAAACCTACCCTGTCACAAGTTTTAGGGTTTACCTAGGTTCCACTTATATTATTAATTAAATGATTGCAATGAATTAAAACCTTTAATGACCTCAACTTACTATTACAATTTATTGACCATATAAACATACAAAAAATATGAAAATTAAAAAAGTAAAAGTCTTAGTCATAAAATAAAAGCTCAAATTAGTATTTCCAAATTATACATTCATCATCAAGCGACATGGAAAATTAGAGGATCACGCAAAGACATGAACCGATAAAAACATTAAAACTTGTTTGAGGTTCTAGGTTCCAAGTTCCAAGTTTCTCCAATCAAGAACCTTGAATCTACCCGTTCAAATAGGTTTCTCATTTTTTGGAACTTGTAACCTACCTTGCGTACATTGGAACCTAGAACCTACAAGTTCCCATCGGTTCAATTATCAAGTTTTAGGTTCTACTCTAGAACCACGCCCGCCCCTAATTAGCAACAATACATCATTCTTCTAGAGTTTTAGAAGGTTTTAAGTAAGATATTTGTTTTGGCAATGTTGACCTTTTCTGAGTTGTAAGCACAAGGAATGGTTGAATTAGGATTGTTTCAATGAAGGGCAATTAGTCTTGACACTGCAATGCAGGATATGTTACCAGTGAAAAAAAAAGCAAAAAAAAAAAAAAGGAAAAGAAAAGAAAAGAAAAAGGAAAGGAAAAAAGAAAAGAAAATAATAATAATAAATTAAAAAAAATCACGTTCGCGCCAGCTGGTGTCTGCGTTAGTGATTTCCAACCAAAATTAGCTAGATGAACTATATTGTCAAACCACCGGTCGCGGTGGCTCCGTTGGATAAGGCCCTGCTGATCCTTAGCCCAGAGGTGAAGGGTTCAAAACCCAGGGGAGGCGCTAGGTGTATTAAGTGTGACTCAGGGGTGGTGGGTTCTCCTGCTTAAGTGTCACCTGGGGGTTTATGGCACGGCTGTCGGCTGCAAGCCGGTTCCTCCAGCACCAAAAAAAAAAAAAAAACTATATTGTCAAATTATCAAAAGGTTTATGACTAGATTAACAAAACTGAGAGGTTCAGAATTGAATTGAGACAAGTGCAATAAGTTTAGTAATTTTCTCAATTATTTTGATGTCGCTAAATCCTAATAGGAAATAGGTGGCTGGTAATATAAATTTGAGCAATCCACTTAGCTATGACAAATCTATTAGCATCATGCCTGATTGAGTTTTTTGAAGCCATTGCCAAGAGATCTAGTGAGATTACTATTCTTGATCTGTAGAGAAGGAAAAAAAATTGAGTATAAAAATTTCTCTTCAAACTCATACTTCTTGACCATATTTGTGCATTAGAATAAGAAAAACATATCTCCCGTGACCTGACTTTCATTTTTGTCAAGAAAAGATGTATGTCCTTATTCCATATTTTGATAAGCAATTGAGGAGAACGTGCAGTTGGACGGGATAATAAAGGGGCACAAGGAAGGAGAAGTTGAGAGTACTAATTAATTAATCACTATACGCTTCACTTCTTCTTCTTCTTCTTCTTATAGTACTGAAATATCTTAGAATATTTTTATGATATAACTAGGGTGGACAGAGATATGAAAATAATGCTAGCGAGATTTAGTCGGGCAATAATGTCAATATTAATAGTACGAAAGCGATATGCTAGGAGACTGATTTGGTCCTGTTATCGCAAAACAAATAGCCAAATGAAAGCCAGCTCTCTTTATAAACTCTCTTCAATAAAGACCGAGTTTAAAATTAGCAAATTTGAGAACTTCTTGTCATTGTGTAATTGATTGGACGATTACAGTGTAAAAAGGTACAAGAATTGTTAAAATATGTCTCGAGTTTAAGCTCAATGCAAAATTATGAATATTCCGAATTGGATATGTTGCGAATATTCGAAATCGAGCAAAGAAGATCAAAAGATCAACTTCCCAAATTCGAATCTACGTTAGAGAGTCTGGCTACTAAAATAGGAAAGTCCAACTTTAACTAGGACTTGGATTTTGTTTAAAATATACAAAGATATGTTTTGGATAGGAAACAAAATCCTATGAGAAGTTGGCAAAAGAATAAGGGTTTTACTTATATATAGACTTGAGGCCACGGGTGATAGAAGTGGATCACAAATTGTCTTGAAGCGCCGTGTGAGTGCTTGGTGTTCTGCCGTTGATCATGAAGAATTGGTCTTGAAGCGCTGCCTCGTTGTCGAGTGCTTGAGAGGGATTTTCTTTGTTGTGCATTACATCCAAGAAGGTTTAGTGTTGAAACCAATTAAATTTTGTGGTAAGATTTGCGTGTAATTCATTCGTGAGATTGAGAGATTATTTCTTGAGGAATTTTGGGTTTAAACACTGTGTGTGTTATTGGGTGTAATTGGGGCTTGGGAAACACCGAGAGAGTGTTTGAGTGACTTGAGTGTGTAATCTCCTTGTATCGCTTGATCTATAGTGAAATTTGCTGCTGCTCTCTCTGTAAATGCAGGTCTTTATGACTGAACTACATAAATATGGTGTCCGATTTATTTTCTTCTTCCATCTATATTTTGTTCGATCGCTTGCCTTAATCGCAACAAGTGGTATTAGAGCCAGGTTTAGCTAAGTTGAAGCAAATCGATGGCAACAGAAGAAGTAAAAGTGAGAATCAATAGATTTGATGGGAAGGATTTTAGTTTCTGGAAGATGCAGATTGAAGATTATCTTTATCAGATGAAACTGCACTTGCCCTTGTTTGGGGAGAAACCAAAGACAATGAAGCAAGTTGATTGGGATTTGCCAGATAGACGAGCTATGGGTGTTATTCGACTGACATTGATTCGTAACGTCGCGTTTAATATCCTGAAGGAGAAGACCACTGCTGATTTGATGCAAGCCTTGTCAGATATGTATGAGAAGCCCTCTGTAATCAACAAGGTTTGTTTGATGCGACATCTGTTTAATTTGAGGATGAGAGAAGGTGCGTTAGTTGCAGATCATATTAATAAATTTAATGTGATTGTTAGTCAATTGAGTTCAGTTGAGATTGATTTTGAAGATGAGGTACGTGCTTTGATTCCGTTATCCTCATTGCCTGATAGTTGGAATACTACCGTTACTGCTGTTAGTAATTCCTCTGGGTCAACAAGTTTGACGTTTGATGGGATTCGAGATTTGAGTCTGAGCGAAGATATTCATAGAAGAGAATCTGGCCAATCTGTTTCTACTACTTTAGTAGGTGAAAATAAAGGAAGATTTGTAACACGTGTGGGTAAAAGTAGTACCAATATGAACAGACATAGTCAATCTAGGACTGCTAATATTGTCTGTTGGAGCTGTGGTAAGAGGGGGCATCTTAGAAGAGATTACTTTAAGCTGAAGAATGAGAAAGGTAAGGAAATTGTAGTTGATTCTGCAGATAATGTTGCAGCTGTAGCAGATAATGCCGATCATGTCTTGTCTATCACTAATGATTCATCGTTTGATGGATGGATTATGGATTCTGGTTATTCTTTTCATGTCACACTAAATAGAAACTGGTTTATCACTTATCAATGTACGGGTAGTGGTAAAGTTCAGTTAGGGAACAATGCTAAGTGCGATGTTGTGGGTGTTGGTAATGTTAAAATCAGAATGCGTGATGGCATTGTGAGGACATTGACTAGAGTGAGGCATGTTCCAGAGTTGAAGAAGAACTTAATTTCCTTAGGTGCCATAGATTTAACTGGTTGCAGGAATTCTTCAGAAGGTGGAGTTCTAAAAGTTGTTCGAGGTGCCCTGGTGATAATGAAAGGAATTAAGCATGAAGGCCTATATAAACTTCAAAGTGAGACAGTGACAAATTTTGTTGCAGAGACGTTGGATGCATCTGTTCGAGAATCTATTGACTGCTTAAGGAAGACCTGGATGTTTGTGCCAATGCACAAGTTTGATGCTGATGTCAAGATCACATGGTTGAGAGTTTTGATCGAGATGGAGACTGGTAAGTCGATCAAGCATGTGCGGACTAACAACAGCATGGAGTTCTGCTCGAAGCTGACAAATAAATTCTGCATGAAAGAGTGCATAGTGAAATACCGCATTAGTGCTAGTAAATCACAACAATTTGCAGAATTGATGAGCAGAATATTACTAGAGACGACTCAAAAAATTATTTCTAGTGCTGGTATTGCTAGGAAAATCTTAACTAATGTGCTTAGTACGATAAGCTGCCTGGTGAATAGATCCCCATCAACTGCTATTGAATGGCAGACTCTTGAAAAAGTGTGGTTAGGTAACATTGCTGGTTATTCTATCATTAGAATGTTACGTTGCCATATTATTTTCGAGTGAGTGATGGTAAGCTCGATAGGAGGGCAAGGTGCATATTCCATGGCTATGCACAAGGTGAGCGAGGCGATCGGTTGTTGTGCTTAGATATAAATTCACATGTTAACAGCAGAGAAGTTACTTTTGACGAGTCTCTAGTACTTCTGGCTAGGAGTGATTATAGCAGTGTTCAAACGAATCTGAAGGATGTTCAGCTTGAGGTGGAGTTGCGACCAGAAACTCCTGAGGTAGCGAGTACGAGTACGAGCAAAGTAATCGACATAGATGGTGCTTGTAGCGAGGTGGAGCTTATAAAGCCAATGGTTGCTGTAACTGTTGAAATTAACAAGGTACGTATTCGATCTCCTGACAGATATGGATGCAACAATGGTTTTGCTTTATCTGCGGTTAAGAAGGTTATGTCGGAAAATCCTTGCAGAGCAATTAAAGGTGCATGTGGAGTTAGTATTCTGATGAGGTCCTCGATTATAGCGAAGTTCAAGCGAGACTTGAACTTGGACAATATCTGTTGCGGTTGAGCCCATCGGGGGCTATGGGAAAGTAGCACCAAAGTTTGAATTTTTGTGAAGCGATTGCGACTTAGCTCAAACGTCGAGCCAATTGGAGATTGTTAAAATATGTCTCGAGTTTAAGCCCAATGCAAAATTACGAATATTCCAAATTGAATATGTTGCGAATGTTCGAAATCAAGCAAAGAAGATCCGAAGATCAACTTTCCAAATTCGAATCTACGTTAGAGAGTCTGGCTACTAAAATAGGAAAGTCCAACTTTAACTAGGACTTAGATTTTGTTTAAAATATACAAAGATATGTTTTGGATAGGAAACAAAATCCTATGAGAAGTTGGCAAAAGAATAAGGGTTTTACTTATATATAGACTTGAGGCCGCGGGTGATAGAAGTGGATCACAAATTGTCTTGAAGCGCCGTGTGAGTGCTTGGTGTTCTGCCGTTGATCATGAAGAATTGGTCTTGAAGCGCTGCCTCGTTGTCGAGTGCTTGGGAGGGATTTTCTTTGTTGTGCATTACATCCAAGAAGGTTTAGTGTTGAAGCCAATTAAATTTTGTGGTCAGATTTGCGTGTAATTCCTTCGTGAGATTGAGAGATTATTTATTGAAAAATTTTGGGGCTAAACACTGTGTGTGTTATTGGGTGTAATTGGGGCTTGGGAAACACCAAGAAAGTGTTTGAGTGACTCGAGTGTATAATCTCCTTGTATCGCTTGATCTATAGTGAAATTCGCCGATGCTCTCTCCGTAGACGTAGGTCTTTACGACTGAACCATGTAAATCTGGTATCCCATTTATTTTCTTCTTCCGTCTATAGTTTGTTCAATTGCTCGCCTTAATCGCAACAAGAACAAGACTTAATAATGAATCAAAACTAAAATCTGACGGCACAAACTGAAATCAAAGTCAAGTGCGAAAGCCTCACAAAAGAAAAGAAACACAAACTTTGATCGAATAAGCTAAATCTGACAGTTTGGTTGAGTTTGTGTGCTCTTCTTCTTTCATCCACTCATAATCATAAGCTTGTAGGATTTCACTTTCCACATTTCAAGAATTGTTATCTCGACCTTCTGGACGTGTCCCTAAGGTTCTGGACATGTTTCCTACATTTTGTAAATGGCTGGTATCAACTTATGGTAGCAGGTTTGGCATTCATGTCAATCTCTTCTCGCGAATGTGAATCTGCCGTTGTCACATGTTCATTATTACGCCCCACCCTAGCAACCTTTGCCGGCGATCACTAATCGCCTTGGATTGGTGATCGGCGGAGGGAATAGAAAAAAAAAAACTAGAAAGAAAAGTAAAGAAAAAAGGAAAAAAATTCAAAGAATTCAAAATATTGCAGAATGCCATTTCATCCCTGGCACTAATTGAATCTCCACATTAGCGTTTCTAGGCAAATTGGTTGGATGGACCACATTAAAAAACTCAAAAGATTTCGGACTAAATCGGCCAAACTAAAAAGTTTAAGACTAAGTTAGCGGCCACATGATAGAATTATGACTTTTGTTTGATAAATTTCCCCCGTATATGACATTCCTCTCTGTGGATCCATAAGAATGGTCAGACCCCAATAATGTGATACCCTATTAATGTCATAGACCAAGTAAGAACGAGTCTAGTATGCGGTCCATATGGTGGATTGTTTACGCGTGATAGTGTGCAACATCAAACGTGAAATTTCTACGAGAGGTTTTATATTACATTGACCACATTACTGATCTTAGAGTCTAAAATAGATTTACAACACATTGATCTCGAGAATGGGCGAAGCAAGAGATAGATAAAAGGGAACCCCAGTAACCTTCCCTTTGCTAACTCAACATCCATCTCCAATGTATGTGTGGTACCAGCATGGGGAAGAGGATCAGCAACAAATTACACAGGATTCGACGTTGTTTCAGGAGAGCACTGGTGGTCAGTGGCGACAAAATACCGATACCCCACATTGTATTTTGAAACACAGGCTAAATTCTGCAACTGTGGGTACAAGGACAAGGTATTCGACGTTTGTGCTGGAACGTGGAGCAGGGTGTTGTATATGAAACTTTAGAGATTAGCATCATAAAGAGTAGCTAAATGAATGGTGAATTGCCTAGTTTGAGGACAACCGGCCATTTCGAATCAGAAAATGCAAGCGTTCCATGTCTTCTATCAGAGGAGAGGTGAAGGCCCATAATGTATTCTCTTGGCAACATAGTGAATGGTCCCGTTTGGTATCTTGAAGATTCTCGTAGAAGGTTTTATCACAAATTGCCAAATAGGGCTTCGGCCGCATTGCCTGTCGCAAAACTGATCCGACGACTTATCAGCAGTGGCTTGATTTGGAGAGCCACTACCTTACTGGGCGTCTTACCACTGAAGAGAGAGTACAGCATAAGGAAAGCGATGTTTGGACAAGAAAAGGATTGTCCGACATTGTGTGCTCATAAAATCCTTGTTAGCGACGTCGTATTCGGTATTCGATGCCTTGTATTATGACACTTGTATTGTACACTAAGCGCTTTAATCCTACTTGTCTAAACCCTAAGGTGAATCTCCATATCATGAGATCTGTGGACTCCTCATGAATTGCCCGATCTGCCTTGTTTTAAGGCCGTCATCATTTATTTTTATTTTTTTTGGTTGGAAAAGCCGTCATTATTTTATTCAATTAGCATTAGCCAAATATGGAAAAATTTATCAGCGGAAATGAATGTAGCACGATGTTGACAAACTTAATCGGGATGTAACTTAACATAGTATTTTTTGCAACTTAATCTTTGCAGGGACATGTTGAGAGGGGATGGCAAAATTATCATTTTAAGCCAATAGCAGAGAGCCTGCCAAATTTGACCAAGACCCAACAAATTCATGCCAATTACTAAATCAAGTTGCCTGGGCCCTGGGCGCAACCTTGCTTGGACGTAGTAGACTAGGACCACCATTTTTGTGATATTTTGACATTTTATTTATTTAATTTTTAATTTTCCTGAGACTTCTTCACCAGTTTGATGAATGGCGTCAGTGATGACGATGATAGGGATAAGACTTGTTTGTCTGAAGTGTAGCGATTAGTCCTATCACAGGAGAAATTGAGTTAAGAAATCATCAGATGGAGAGAGTGATTCGAAGCATGGTTTGACGATGCCGTTGCACATACTTCTATATATAAGCCAAAATATCCGACATTTATTTTCTTTTTCTTTTTTCTTATCAATATGAATATGAGTTTGCTTTCAAAAATTAGGACTTTTGCTCGAACACAAGTTGAGACTGTTGAACCTAAGAGGCTACAGAAATTCCAAAGACGTTGAAAAATAGAAATTTAAGTAGTTTGGACTTCCATAATGGCCAAGAATGTGGCTATTCTACATAGGATGCAATGTTTTGGGATTTGCATTGCATGGTCAAAACCCAATAATATCATAGGCCCAAAAAGTTCCAACAAAGTTCAAAGAGGCCTAACAGGGTATGTATCCTTTTCATCAGAAGTAGAGGCTTGGGCACATGAAATACCCCACGACCAAAAAAAAAAGGGACCCTACTAGTATCACGGATCAAATAAAACACGAGCCAACATAATAAGGGTTTGCCAATCCTACAAGTTTTTCCAAGTGCTAGAGTGGGAGATCATCACTTCGAGCTTCTTGTTTTCCTCTCGCCAAATTTGTCACAAGAGCATCAACATCCCACTCCATCAGCTCCTTCCAGGTGGATAGATCAGGTAAGAGTAGTAAGGGACCGCAGCATTTGATGTAAAGACTTTTCAATGATTCTTCAAGACCTCGAATTTCAACCAGTCTCGAACAGTCCCATACTTTGAGGTCCTCGAGATTCTTGAAGTTAGATAAGTTGGAAAGGTCCACAACTTCAAGAAATCTGCAATTGGTAACTGTAAATATCCTCAAATCAGAGGGCAGCTATCCAACACAACGCAGGTTGTCACAATTCTCAAGTTCAAGTTCTTTTAGACAGTGAAAGCAACCCAAATATGAGCTTCTGCTGGTGATAATTGAAAGTTCTAACTTACAATATGGGCTGGACATGTAACTTTTTGGAGACCTGGGACAGACAAGGTATGTAAGGGGAAAACATAATTCCAGATTTCTTAAATTCACTAAGTTGGAGATCTCCGGATCTTTTTCCGAGACTGTTGAGGACAGACATAGACTTACCAAACTCTCTGGAAGCTTGGTACATTCTCCACACGAGTTTCTGTTAATTTCAAAATCCGCAAGGATGGTAGTCCCACAATATCACTAGGAATGACTTCTAGCTGCCGGGAACCCTCTCCATAAATTTCCTCAAGTTTCTCCATCATTCCAATGGCATCGGGTAACTTTTGCACTGTCGTTAATCTTCAACACTTTCAAGCTCTTTAGATTGATAATACTATTTGGCAACTCTACAATGCTTGTGCATGAGACATCCAACTCAACTAAATATTTCAGCATTCCAATCAAGTCGGAAAGTTTTGTAAGCATTTCACACCCCTTTAAAATTAATTTTTATAGGGATAAAAATGCAGAGAGCTCAGGAGTTTCTTTTAACATTCTGTGGTATGACAAATTAAGGATCTTCAATCTTGTAGCCACCTACCTGCCAAATGATTATGTATATCCAACGAGTTTAGTTTATATTAGTTTTACAAAACATAACCAAATATATTGACTGAGCAAGTACTCCATAAAAGTAACTTTATAAATACTCTGTATATGCATTCCTAACTTAAGCCAAAACCACTCTTCATCACACTTCTTTCAAAGTTGTCCCCAACAACAAATAAAAGAAAATGGATCTATTCTTAAATTACCCCACATCAAATAATTAAAAGACAAAATATAACTAACACGACTCTTATAAATGGTAACATCTAAAATGTTATGGGAAAACATAATTTCATATTTTTTAGACTAGCTAAATTAGAGATCTCTGAATCTTTTTTTGAAACATGTGAGGATAGACATAGACTTACGAAACTCTCTAGAAGCTTAGGTACATTCTCCACACGAGTTTATGTTAATTTCAAAATCCGCAAGGATGGTAGTCCCACAATATCACTAAGAATCACTTCTAGCTGCCGGCAACCCTCTCCATAAATTTCCTCAAGTTTCTCCATCATCCCAATGGCATCAGGTAACTTCTGAATGCAACTGTAGTCAATCTCAACACTTTCAAACTTTGTAGATTGACTACGCTATTTGGTAACTCCACAATGCCTGTGAGTGAGACATCTAACTCAGCTAAATATTTTAGCATTCCGATCGAGTCAGAAAGTTTCGTAAGCATTTCACACCCCTCTAAAATTAATTTTTCTAGGGATAAAAATGCAGAGAGCTCAGTAGTTTCTTTTAACATTATGCAGTGCGATAGATTAAGTACCTTCAATCTTGTAGCCACCTGTCAAATGATTATGTATATCCAACAAGTTTAATTTATGTTAGTCTTGCAAGAGATAAGCAAATACATCGACTAAGTAAGCATTCCACCAAAATAACCTTATAAATACTCTATATATGCATTTCTAACTTAAGCCGAAACCACTCTTCGTTGGGGGTGTGCAAGAGAACTGAGATCTGCCCAGATCGCCCGGAAAAATAGAATACGTTATAAAGAATTAATTAGTCATCTGGATATCCAGGAGTCAAAAACTCGTTAAGTGAAAAAGGAATTTCCGGAACCGCCCGGAACCGATGGTTCTTGAGGGAACCGGTCCGGTTCTCAATTCCAATTTATGGAAACCGGTGAGTACCAGTTTGGTTCCCGGTTCTATGGGTAGATCTGTCCACCCGTCCACCCGGAGCGGACCAATTAATTTTTAATATTAAAAAAATTGCTAATAACAAACCCTAATTAGGCTATTGATTTGTCTATTTCGGTGATCTTTGAACGTGGTATTTAGCTGGGTTTTTTGCCAAGTTCTTCGTTTGAGTTCGGGATGTTGTGTAATTGTAAGTTTGTGAGTTAAGAAGATATCTTTGTACCATGTGAGATATGATTAGGGATTTTTTATGCAACTAACTTGTTTGATGGATAGAAGTTTTAGCTGGGTGTAATTTTATGAGTTAGTGTATGTGCCCACAACGTCGACTTTATGTTTCCGATTTGTGGGTGCGGATGCATTTTCTTTCCCTGCTAAATTCAGGGGGTTCATTGCTTCTTAATGCTGAATTTGTTCCACAAAGCAAGTGAAAGCGGTTTGTCGATACGGAAGATGAACCGGTTCCATGGATCCACCTGGGAACCGGACCGGACTGGTGGTCCGATTCCTGGGTGGATCCATCCAACAAACAAGTGGATCCTGGTTCCAATTTTCGAAACCGGTCATTAGCGGGTGGTTCCTAGTTCTAGGTCGGGAACTGCCCACCCGAACCATGCACACCTCTACTCTTCATCACACTTCTCTCAAAGTTGTCCCCAACAACAAATAAACGAAAATGGATCTATTGTTAAATTACCCCCGCATCGAATAATAAAAGGACAAAATATAACTAACACTACTCTTATAAATGGTAACACCTAGAATGTTATGGAAAAACATAATTTTAGATTTTTTAGACTCGCTAAATTGGAGATCTCCGAATCTTTTTTTGAAACATGTGAGGATAGATATAGACTCACCAAACTTTATGGAAGCTTTGGTACATTCTCCACATGAGTTATTGTTAATTTCAAAATCTATAAGGATGGTAGTCCCACAATATCACTAGGAATCACTTTTAGCTACCGGCAACCTACTCCATGAATTTCCTCAAGTTTCTCCATCATCCCAATGGCATCAGGTAACTTTTAACTTTTGCATGTGACTATGGTTAATCTTCAACAATTTCAAACTCTTTAGATTGACAATGTTATTTGGCAACTCCACAATGCTTGTTTGTTAGACATTCAACTCAGCTAAATATTTCAGCATTCCGATCGAGTCGAAAAGTTTCATAAGCAATTTTGCACCACTTTAGAATTAATTTTTCTAAGGATAAAAATGCAGAGAGTTCAGAAGTTTCTTTCAACATTCTATATGCGACAGATTAAGGACTTTCAATCTTGTAGCCACCTATCAAATGATTATGTATATCCAACAAGTTTAATTTATGTTAGTTTTGCATGAGATAAGCAAATATATCGACTAAGCAAGCATTCCACCAAAATAACCTTATAAATACTCTATATATGCATTCCTAACTTAAGCCAAAACCACTCTTCATTACACTTTTTTCATTTCTTCCAATTGTCCCCAACCACAAATAGAAGAAAATAGATGTATTCTCAAATTATTCCCCCATCAAGCCAACAAATCCTATAATTATAACATTCCTTTCCAACTTCATCATCAAATTAGCAATTTTGTCCCCACCACTAGTACTTATGGCAGTAAACTCTACGGTTGTTCCTATGTGAATATATGTTTTGAATTTGAATATAGAAAATAATCTTACATGTTTTCTGACTATAAACTAATTTATATTTGCACTTTACTTTTTCTTTTTGTGTATTTCATTTATTAAAATAAGGGTCGTATCAGCTTTCACATAAGCTGAGAAGAGTATATTGTTCATTTAACAGTATTGATGTTCAAAATAAATCAGTTTGCATATTCAAATTTATTTGCCAATTTTTATTGATTTGCTAATTTCTCCCCGCTGTTTGCTTTTCTTTTGCATCGCATCCTTGTATATTATAGATGGTAATTACTTATATTTCACTTAACTTTAAACATTTATTATTCGTGACAACTGGTTGGGGGGATTAGGGAACTCGAAAAAACGTGAATGTTTATAAATTGTTCTTTAAATAGTAATGTTAGTCAATAGATGTTAAGCGATGACATTTATTCCATTAGACAATCTAACAACCCTACAAATTATAGAAACCACGACATATGTATGAATATCTAATCAAATCATTACATTTATTTATTGTGCAACCCAAAAATGTAGTTACTAGTAACATAGAATGTACAAATTACAATACCCTTTAATCATACATCTACAATCAATTTGAATTGAAGAAAGCCATTGGAGAAGAATCGGCATAAATGGTAAAACAGTAATAACATAATATCAATGTAAAACTATAAAATGCAATGTAGATTGATGACCATCAACCTAATCATAACATCTTTTTTCTTTTTTCAGTAAGTTAATTGTTTGATTGGGTAAAAATGACAAATGCAACTTGAAAAATTTGCACAAGTTAAATTCTTTCCATTAAAACAAAATATCTATGAACACAATATTGAATCAACGAATAAAAGTGGTCAAGGGTACGGGTCTTACCGTTGACCAAAGTGTGTCTTCACCAAGGATATACAAGTGGCATTATCTCTTGAATGACATCTACGACACAAATGTAAATTGATTGTTTGATTTGTGTTTTTCTAGTGAAAACACAACGGTTAAGTTTCAAACCTACGGAATGAGGGATTGGTGTCATAAGCCTTCTTCAAGACCAAGAGTTGTTTCATGAATTAAACCAATAGACTTCAATAAAATAATAATAAAAAAGAGATCAAGGATGACGATCGATGACCACGTGCGACACAAGATCTGTTATCCCAAATTATTTGCACACACATACATACCTTGAGTTGAGTCCAACCAGCCCAATGTTCATCTATTGAGCTGCTCCACGATAGGTCAAGGATGACTAGATTTTTTGGGCAAAAGTTGGTTGCCTGCATTTCTTTTGGACAACCACACCAAGTAAGCCATCTCAATTCTGAAAAGAGATCCCCAAAGTCTCCAGAGAGGGCCCAATCAGATAATTCAAGAAATCTAATATTTGGCGCTTCGATAAAGTCTTTTGATGTCAAAACAGAGTCTTGGAGAGGCACCTCAGATTGATCATAGTACGCTGCAGCAGTTCCGGTTCCCTAAATTGAGAAAGAGTTGGTTCAAATTGAGGAGTTCCAAATAGAGCCCAAAATAAAGGCAAAACAGACCAAGTTTTCTGCAATGAAAAAAGAATACGAGGGTGCACTTAGACTAATACCTTCTTTTGTTGGACAATATCCGAACCACCTTGCCAATCCCACCACACTCGAGAACCCTTTGTGGGGTCTTTGCAATTTTCTTCATACACAATGCTCCTGCCTAAGTCCTTAAGTTGATCATGCATCCATAGTTTATTCTTTTCTCTAATCTTCACTAAGGACATTAAAAGCAGAATATCAATCCCCTCACTTGGAAAAAAATCCACACCCATCCCACATGTAATATGGATAGCTCTTATCTCGTCCAGCTATAAAGCAAGCGATATCAAGAAATATTTGCTGTTGCAGATGATCTAATGCCTGATAACTCAACATTAACTTTTTCTTCACGTCCTTCTGCTGACAATATTCCATCTTTTTCAATGTATCTTGCCACACTCTTTCTTCTTTTTTTCCACATAACAATGAGCCAATAACTTCGATAGCCAGAGGAAGCCCTCCGGTTTTTGCAATAACTTTCTCAAACAAACTCAAGAATGCATTTGGAGGAGAGTTGCGTCTAAAGGCATGCTTGCTAAATAGTCGAAGAGCTGTGAGATTGTTGAGTTCCTTAACTTCATAAATCAAGCAATGTTCAAATTGATCTTGGAGTTTACAGAAAACACTTCTGTCTCTTGTTGTAACAATTATTCTACTTCCCGAACCAAACCATTCTTCCTTTGCTACCAATGCCATAAGTTGGTTCTCATGATCTACATCATCAAGAAAAATAAGAACTTTCTTTCTGCAAAATCGATTTTTGATCATATTCTTCCCATGATCAATGCTAGAAAGTTCAACCCCTACATTGCCAACGATGTCAGAGAGTAACCGCCTCTGCACATTTAACAGACCAGAACCTTGCGATGCTTCCCGAATATCTGAAATGAAGCTACAACTATCAAAATTAGTAGATAGTTTGTTGTAGACAACCTTGCTAAGAGTTGTCTTGCCTTTTCCACCCATTCCCCACATACCAATGAGCCTTACGTCCTTATATTCAACATTCAGCAAATCTACTACTTCATTTGCTGACTCATCCATTCCAACTAAATGATCGGATATATGCACAGAGGACACCTTAAGCTTAACCGCCACTTTCCGAGCAATCAAATGGGCAAGTTCTCCGTGGCTGTGTTAGGACACAAAACATTATCAAGTGAATTACAAGATTGGTTGCAAACTTTTTCACTTGCAAAATCAAAGAATAACATGAACTTAAGAAATTGATGCTGGACCCAGCAAACAAAAGAATAAATACATGATTCTCTGGTTATGTTCAATCTAGGACAATAGGTTATCATGCTTATGTCGAGCAATGAATATCAAGTGAATTTTCAAATTTGGGGGCAAACTTTTTCACTTGCAAGATCAAACAAGAACATGAAGTTACAAAATTGACACTGGACCCAGCAAACAATAGAATAAATACATGATTCAATATGATTCTATTCAATCTAGGACGATAGGTAATCCTTTAGTTGATACAATGAAGTGTAGAATTCGGGAAAAGTACCAAAAAAGTCCTAAACCTATTGCATTTGTACCAATTCAGTCCTAAACTTTTCAATTGAACCAATTCAATCCTAAACATTTTACTATTGGTACCAATTCAGTCCATCCGACCAATTTTGGCCGGCCAACGTTGACATGGATGTTGGCTGGTGGTCGGACACTTACGTGGAAATTTTTATGATTTTTTAATTATTTTTATGATTTTTTAATTATTTTTTATTAATTTTTTTATGTCTTCTTCCTAGCGGTGGCTGGCGGGCCTCTGGTGAGGCTTGCCGGCCACTAGGTGAGGGCCGCGAAGCCCTTACCTGCCGCCGGCAAAGGTCACGGCTAGAGGTGAGCGGTTCCCGGTTCCGGTTCGGTTCCGTCTGGAACCTAGAACCTACCATCGGGTACAGGTTCCTCAATTTTTGGAACCTGGAACCTACCCGTCAAAATCGAGAACCTGGAACCTACCCTGTCACAGGTTCCGGGGTCGGTTCCAGGTTCCAACAGGTTCTTTTTTTTTTTTGGTTTCATTTTCATAGTGAGCGCAAGTATCCGAAAGCTAAAACAATTCAATTGTTGGCCCTCCATTTTCGGTACCTACCAATACACAGCAATGTGAATCTTTTACATTTGAATAGACAACTAAATTCATAGTTCTTCATTGTCTAATATATAATTTGGTGATTCAATGTCAGCAGAAACTTTAAAGGTGTTGGCAGTTGTTGGAGCATCGAAAACAATAGCTGAACAGAAGTGAAAAAAGAAAAAAAGAAATGAAATAACAGAGAATATGGAGTTGGGTCAATTTAAGTCGGCATGCGAGTTAGGACAGCATTTACCAATAGCCATATCTAAAAGTTTTGAAAAATTAATGAAAGAATGAACTGATATAAAAGAGAGAAGCGGTATTTCTCCCCATTTTCTTCCCCTTTCATTATTGTCAGGGGTATCTACATTAGCCTTATGCATGATATTAAATTCATCTGGAGAAATAGCCTTACGCATGATATTAAATTCATCTCTTCCAGTGTCGAAATTAACGTAATCAAGTTCCTCAAGAAGGAGCTCGACCTCTCCCCACAGGTGACGTTGATGTTGGCAGAGATTCAAGAGCAGCAGAGCCTCATGAGGACGTACGAGATCATGGTGAAGAAGATGGAGGCCAAGGCGGAGCGCAAGGAGTCGGAGATCTTCGCGTTGAGAAGGAAGCTCGACGAGATCGTCTCCGAGAATTGGACGTCAGAGAAGAAGCTCAACGCGAGCGGCGTCTCGCCCTTGTTCAATGGCTTCAAGCTCGCGTCGTTGAGCCCAACCCACTTCGCCCAAGTCCTCCACTACGCCTTACGATCCGTAAGGCACTTCGCGAAAGCCATGGCTCGCAAGATGGAGGCGGCGAACTGGAACCTCGACGAGGCCATCCAATTCATCAAGCCGCGAGCGAGGTTCGCAAAGCCCGGCCACCGACACTTCGCCATCGAATCGTTCGTGGCCAGATCGATCTTCGAGGGAGGTCCGGCGACGGTGAGCATGCGGCGACGACGACGGCGACGAAGACACAAGTCTCACGGCACCAACGGCGGCACAGATGGCGCAGCGAAGACGGAAGCGGTCGCGGCTCAACCCACGGCCCAGGGGTAAAGAGCTCAGTTATGGCGGAGGCGGTGGCGGTTCAAAGCAATGACGGCCTGGACAGCCGAGCAAGCGGCGGCAAGAGGTGGTGATGGTGGCTTGGAGACGGCGGCGGCAGCTCACGGCGGCGAGGGGTAACGCGGACGGCACGACAGCTCGTCGGCCTCAACGACGAGACGGCTCGTCGGACAAGCGGTGGGTGGTGGTGGTTTGGTGGCCAAGAGATGGTGGTGAGTAGGGCGTGGGGCGGCGGTGTGGTGGTGGGTGAAGCAGCAGCCAGCAAGAGGAAGAGGAAGAAGAAGAAGAAGAAGAAGAAGAAGAAGAAGAAGAGGTGGGGTCTCGGCCGAGAGGGGGGGAAAGAGAAGAGAGAGAGAGAGAAGAAAAGAAAAAAGTTGGGGGGGGGGGGGAGGAAGTGACGTGAGGAGTGAAAAGTGGAGAAAAGAAAGGGAGAGAGAGAAATAAAGAGGAAGGGGGGAAGAATCGCAGAGGGGGGAAATCATGCGGGGAAAGCTAGGGTTTTTTTTTTTTAGAATTATGACTGGTTCCAGTTCCGGTTCCGATTCCTATGGGAACTGGAATTCGAACCGGGAACGCCGATTCCCAGAAAAAGGGAACCGGGAACCGGAACCGGTGTCTTTGGAATCGGGAACCGAACCTAACCCTTCGGGTCGGTTCCCCGGTTCCCGGTTCTACCCGGGAACCGTGCTAACCCCTAGTCACGGCCCTCGCCCGGCCTCTCCCAAGGCCGCCGATAAGGAGGCTTCGCCTGGATCTGGGTGAGGCCAGCCTCGGCCGCAGCCCTAAGCAAGGTCGAGCAGCTCTCTCACCGACGGCTGGTGAGGGCTGCTTGGCCTCACCCAGATCCTGGCGAAGCCGCCTCGCCGACGGCCGATCTAGGCGAGGCTAGCCTCGCCCGCGGCCCTGGGAGAGGCTAAGGCTCGCCAGCCAACGCTAGGAAGAAGACAGAAAAAATAATTAATAAATAATTCGAAAAAATAATTAAAAAATCATAAAAATTGCCACGTCAACATCCGGTCACCGGCCGACGTCCATGTGAGCGTCGGCCGGCCAAAATTGGTCGGATGGACTGAATTGGTACCGATAGTAAAAGTTTTATGACTGAATTTGTTCAATTGAAAAGTTTAGGACTGAATTGGTACCAATGCAATAAGTTTATGACTTTTTTGGTACTTTTCCCGTAGAATTCATAGCGACATCCATCATAATTTTTGGTCCAGAACTAAGAAAAATTGTGCTTTTTAAATCATAATTCACCTTTAAGCAAAAGAAACAGGGAGAAAAGGGAAGACGAAGTTGAGTGAGTTAACATACCCTATGTTCTTGGTGTCCCATCCCTTGATTCCGGTAACTTCCCTGAGTACCTCCATCCAGCGCTGCACAATCTCGGCCCCACGTTTTTCTTTATGCAGAGTTAGTGCATTCGCATACACTCTGGTTTCAAGCTTCACGTCACAGGGTTCCACGTCATAGAAAATGGGCATCACCTCCAGTTCGTTGGTTTTCCAACGCTGCATCATGTGTTCTAGCTCATGCAAGCACCAGCTACTAGAGGCATAATCTTTGGAGAAGATGGGAATGCAAATCTTTGAGTCATCAATGGCTTGGTAAATCTCGGGACCGATCTCGTCACCAACATCAATCCCCCGCTTGTCTATGAAAACACTGATACCCTTATCTAGTAGGGTATGATAGAGGGAATCTGTGAAGTTAGCACGAGTATCCGGTCCTCGAAAACTCAAGAACACATGGTACTCAGTTCTAGACAAGCCATGGCTCATGGATCCCATTTCCAGAGAAGAACTCCTTTTTTCTTCCATCTTAGTTGCGTCCGCTAAAATTCTGAAAGAAAATAACAAAAAATATGACATGCTTTAATGGGGGCCAACGAGCAATGGTTAGGTAGTTAAGGGTGCACATGATAAAATTTTTGTTTCTTGATTTCTCTATTTCTTTGTTCCCCAAAACATGTTTGAAACAGAAATCCGTTTGGTAACGCAATTTGATTTTTCTATTTCTGAAATATATTTCTATTCCAGAAATAGAGAAATCAAAGAAATCATAAGCTGAAATTTTTAACTTCTCAGTTTCTGAAATAGGAATAGATTTTTTTTTTTTTGGTAAGGTTAAAATATAAATTATTTTTTATTTTCTCCATTTGGGCAACCTTCTTCATTCATAGGCTTTTCTATTTGGGCGTTGCTTCTCCTTCTCCTCTGAACGCTTCAACCAAACCCTAGCGTTGTCGACTCCGAACAACCCGTCCATCCTCGCCGTCAACTCCGAATCCATCCTTCTTGCCACTGTTGACTCCGACGTCGTCGCTGTCCTCTTGCCGATCAGATCATCGCTCATCTCGTCGTCGCCGTCCTCAGATCGTCCAATTTGCTCCGGTTGTCCCGTCGGACTCGCCTCCTCCATCCATGTCCCCGTTCGGATTTGGGTTGCGCCTTCCTTCCTCTCTGATTCGAGGTCTTCTATGCGCGATTTGTTTGTTATGTTTTCCTTGGTTGGGGTTTCGCTGTTCTTGGCCGTTCTTGCGCCGAGCTCAATCGAAATTTTAGTATTTCCTATGTTGTTTTAGTATTATTTGGACTGTTATTTTCTATTTGAGGATTTTCTATGTATTTGGACTAGAAATATAAATTTTATTCTGTTATCAAACGAATTTCTATTCCAGAAATAGAAATTTTGAGTCGTTATCAAACGGATTTCTTTGCTCAGAAACTTGTCCGGGAAATAGAAATTGAGAAATTAATTTTTGGGCAAAAATCAATTTCTGGAATGGAAATTTTCGTCATGCTGCAAAATTGATCAAGAGACATTGTAGATATATGATTAAAGGATTAAGAAATGGCCTAAGCACCACAAGTTGGTTGGCGGATGGGAAATTTGGTATCGTGTATTTCAAGCAAGTTTATAATAGTTGAGTCCAGTGAAATTCCAATTTCCAAGGCTGGCCTGGGGACCACCATAGTCTAGTCTAAATAAACCTAAAATTAGGAAGGCAAATTGACGTTCGTGTATTGCTCTATAAAAGTTATATTAAATAAAATGTGATGATTAAGTTTTATTTTTTGGACAGCTTATGGTAAAGTAATATGTCTAGTTAATGTTGAGGGAATTATTGACAGGCGTAAGTATACGCATATTCTGGTTTCACAAATGACATATAATAAAATAGAATGTAAGGAGGTAATCCCGATGAACAGAGTAGTTTTCTTAAGACTTATTTGTTTGTGCTCTTTAGAAAGCAAAACTGTTCTGACCCAAAAAAAGAAAGAAAGCAAAACCATTTACTTTATTTTTAAAATTTAAAATATTTATTCAAGAATAAGAAAATTATATGTAAATTATTTATCAATTTTCATGTGTTGTGAAAATATATATATTTCAAGGAAAAAAATGTATAATTGTGTCGGCAAAAAAGATTTAATTAAACAAACAGTAAAACATTAAATTTACCTATTCAAGCTCCAAACTAGGTTATTTTCTTTTTTTTTCCTTATGCTATTGAAAGGGTAAAGCTGGAAATCCACTATCTGTGATGGACTATGGCATTGTCCTGAAATTGGAATGTGTCACCTTTTCGCTTTTACCCTTTTTTTTCCTTCTTTTTTGTTTTTCCAGAAAGATGACCAAAAAAAAAAAGGGTAAGATATTGTGTTGGTGAAGCAAAGCCACCAGTTAAATCATTTGGGTTTGCCCGTTCACTCTTCCCCTTTTAAAAGGAACCTTTTGAAAGAGAAAAGTGATAGTTTTGAATCTCCATATTTATCAAAAGAATTGAGAGAAAAGTGAGGTGAAAACGATTTAATTTAAAATATGAATTTTGATTTTCATATTTTATAAAGAGATAGAAGAAAAGTCTAAGATTTAGAGTTAAAATAATAATAAAGTAAGATCGATATTAAAAAAAAATGTAATTAATGGTACGTTTGTTTCGTAGAAAACGAATAATTTGAAACATATTTTCCAGAAAATGATTGTCTAAATCACTTATAAAAATAAACGAACCAAAATATTTTCATCGCCTGTGAAAATTTATAGACATAAATTGTCATCAACAACAAAAGTATTTTTTACTAACTAATTATTTCAAACGACACAAGCGATCATTTTCTTTTTAAAATATTTTTCAAATTATTCATTTTATGTTAAACAAACGAACCTAATATGCAAAATGCAATAATTGGTTTTTTGTTAGGTATCGGGGTTTATTCATAATTTTTTTTATGTGATTAACAACTAATTGGGTTGCCAAAATTTATGAGTCAACAACAAATAAGCTGTTAATAAATATGTATCCAAAGCGAGTTTATCACCAACTATAGTGGCACCATTCGCTAAAATTTGTCCTTTTTTTAATGTATTAACCCCATGGAACCTAGGATTTTTTTATGCATGCAAGTATTTTTGTTGGAACATAAGTGTTGGGAAAATAGGAATCTCACAAAAATAAATCACTTGTACAATGGTCCTATAAAGTCCAAGTGTGAGGAAAAAGTATAAACAACTCCTTTTTCCTTTCATCTTCTGCTAAAATTCTAAAAGAGAATCACAACATATAAAATTACACCACATTTTAAAGTGACTCTACAAGACTTGGATGATGGAAAACGCGGCATGATGCATTTCAAGAAAGTTGCAAGAACCCCATGTGGAATAGGGGTCCACGAGCAATGGTAGGAAAGTGAGGGTCGGTTTCCATTTCCATCGTGTTGCGGCATTGATCATGAGAAATGGCAGAGATATGATTAAGAAAAGCCTCGCAAGTTGAGATAATTTAGAAGAAGTGGTCTCAAAATATTGGGGAAAGTGGGAGTGGTTGTTCAATCGCCATCAATTTAAGGTACCATATTAACACCAAATTCCAAAGCAACATGTTTAAGAAATATAACTCTATACATATGGGGTAGCACATGTCACCTAACTCGAAAACAAAAAATGAACAGGGTAATACCATTTTGATTGTGTCACTAAATTCATACTTTTTGAATAAATTACCTAATAAGTTAAATTGAGAGCACTCGTTGACCAAATCCTTCTAATTAGAGAATTCCACAGCGGTAACATTGCACCATCATCTAGACAAACCGCCAAAAATGAGTTAAGCCACCGTCTGTCTCATGCATTCTAAAACATGTTGTGGCGACCGCAAACCTATTGTGAAGGATATTTTCTAAATGCTCAAATTCACATCCACAGTACCCACCCCCTCACCCACATATACTCGAGTGGCAGGTGATCCGAGAGCACATGCATTGGAGTTCGTGACACAAACCTTGTCCCGAGGGAACGCAAAAAATTTATTTCACCCCAACCAACACGGTGAGACCAACAACATTTTCAACTTGAATAAACAAAATCAGCAATAGAGCCTTAGAACCTTATAAATGTAGAAATTCCCAAAGACAAAGCCCTAGACTCACATAAATGAAGTTGTTCCTTCCACTCTTCAATGCGGGATTCTCAATGTACAAAGTGAAAGATGCAAACGTGTAATCCCGTTATCTACATAACTAGAACAATAGCACAGGTACCTATTTTGGAATCTATCGTTCTTTATGTAGAAGTAATAAAGCGATAATTTACGCGCAAATCATTATTCTCTATTATTTCTTGCATTATTAGCTCAATGAGGTGGGCCCCTTACCCTTTAGCGCTAGGTAAACGCTCTTTTTGTGAGGATACTTGTGAGAATTATGGTTAAATGAGAGACTTGAACACTATTTATAGAATTTCTAACTAGGCTCTCTTATTACTGATTAGGCTCAACTCGACTCACACTAGTCAGCTTTATATTAGATTAATTAAGAAACATTCTATCTCACCTTAGACCAACCCATAATACGGTAAATTACAATATCAATTAATGTAAAAAACTCTTACACAAAGCACGAGATGAAGTTGGTTTTCTTTCCATTCAAAATTACAATCTCTTGTTATTTACAAACTTCTATTTATGCAAAGACTTAAAGTTGCTTACTTTATTTAAAAATAACCAACTTTACTTAGAGTGGCTTATCAACTATTTACTGTTTAAGTTATCAACTAGTATGAGGTTACCAACATTTCTTACCAAGTATTTTTTTAATTATCAACTTTTGTTTTACCGACTTCCGATTAGCTTCCTTTGTTATGCCTGTTTGCACCCAAATTTAACCAAGTTGTTGACACAGATAAACACATGTTTAGAAATAGATGGTTATTGACACTAATATGTGACCCGTTGTTGACAACCGAAAGAATTGTTAATATTAATATACATCGACAGCCATAAATCAACTGTTGATATAAAATCGATTTATCATTCGTGTTATACAATACGGCATATTTAACATGTTTAAGATATGAAGATATAAACACACACACATATGTGTGTGTTTTGATAAATTAAGATACGAAATTGAGTCATTTACTTTCCCGCCAAAACTCAGCATATTTTTTATGTTTTAGAAATTTATGACAAAATAGTATATGGTTTTATATATTGATTATTAATCTGTACATTTTGAAAGGTTTAAGGACTATTTTTTTTTTTAACTTAAGAAAACCAAAACAAACGACAAAAATAAAAAATGCTTTATACTTATTAAACATAATTTAATGTCCATACATATGTGTTAGAAGATATGCAATATTCTCTTTGGAGATTATGATTTGATCTGATTGTATACATATCAATTAAAGATTAGATACATATCTAGATTGATACATAGGATTCTTTATTTCCATTAATTGTACATCTCTAGCTCTATTTACATAGGATCTGTACAGATTACATTAATTCATTGAGGAAATACAGAAAACCTTTACTCCTCTCTCGATCACTTTCTTTCACCTTCGGTTTCTTTCATGGTATCAGAGCCTCCAGGCTTCTGATTTGCTTCCGCTCTCTTCTTCTATCAAAACAGTTCTTCAACCTACAAAAAAGGGGTCCTGTTTGGCATTAGAATTAATATCCAAAGGATTTTTTTACTCACCATGACCTCCCCGCAAACCAGCATCTCTGTCTCTGGGAACTCACCGACTGAAGAAGTAATTCCCCACGATTCGTAGGTTGATCTTCAACCTGCAACACTTGCAGCCATAAGTCAGCAGACTCAATTTCAACCCCCTCAGTGGCGACCCACGCAGACTCAGCTCAATGTGGGGCAACCCTTGGCGGGTCAACCATACCAGTGGATTCCATATCCACTTTATTTCGGGGCAAGCCCAAATCCATCATCGTCTGCATATGTGGGTCCCCAGAGCTATGTCCAAACCGATGGAGGCCCACCAACCACAAACGGGGCAAGCCCAGCCATTGGATTGGAGCAGTTGAGCGGGTCGGGAGAGCCGGGTATGGGAACAAATCCCTTCCCGGGTTTTTATCATGCAGGGTATCCAATTAGGGCGAACGAATCGGGTCAAGGAAATACCTACCCGAACCTCACACCCGGCTTTCTACCTTTTCCGGCGGCGGTGCTCGTCGGACGACCAGAACCCGGCGATCCATTGTTTGTCTCTAATGCCAACGGACCAGAATTGCGGCTCATCAGCCAGCAATTGACCGGGCCAGAAAATTACACAAGATGGTCGCAAGAATTCCGGCGCGCCCTAGCAACCAAAGATAAAGATGGTTTCCTCGACGGAACTATTCCAGTCCCCATAGACGAATGTCTGGCCCGACTCTGGAGGAAGAGCAACCGCTTGATCCGAACCTGGATCGGCAATTGCGTCTCCTCCGAGGTCGCGGCCGGACTTCCACCAACAGAAGACGCAAAAGAAATGTGGGAAAACATACAGGAAATGTACGGGAAGCTGGACCAGGCAAAATTTTTTAATCTCATGCAAGATCTCAGTGAATTGAAACAGGGTAATATGATGGTCACAGCCGTTTTCAGCAAACTTTCGTCTCTGTGGAACAATCTCGAGGCGGCCGAGGAGAAGCTCGTGGGACCGGAGTCCACTCTCAAGCAATACAGATCCATCAAAGATAGGGAGAAAGCTACACAATTTCTCCTCATTTTGAACGAGACTTACCTCGGATTTCGCTCGCAGATACTCGCCATGGATCCCATGCCATCGATTGGGCGAATTTTTCAATTGGCCATGCAGGATGAGAGTCAACGACACGCGACGTCGCCAGACCACACCAGGAGCGGCGAGAGCATCGCACTCGCAGCCCTCGGAGATCGGCGAGACGCGACCTCCAGAACCCTAAACCTCCATCGCGAGAGAGAAAGGCGAGTGGCGAAATTAGGGCTCGCCGAAGAGGAATCCAGGGTATTTAAATCAGACCGGATGGACGGTCAGGATCTATCACGAGGATCGGATGGCTTGCAAGCTTTTGATCCCTCAATTGGATCCAACGGTGGACAGTTGCTCGTGACAAAAGGATCGGACGGCCAGATCTTTGCTGCAATCAAAGGAACGGACGGTCAGATGCTTGCCACGTCATCAAGAAATTTCGGAAGAAATTTTGAAGGCAAGAATAAATTATTTTGTGATTACTGCAAACGTACTAATCACTCAATTGATAATTGCTGGAAGTTGCATGGAAAGCCTGGTGAAAAAGAAAAAAAGATTTCAGCAGCTTATCAAGTTACTGGGCCGACCAGTAAAAAATTTGACCAGCCCATCTCATATAGTCAGTATAATCAGTTGATGGAGGCAATTCAGAAAATGGACACAACCAACAGAGGATCAAGTTTCTCAAGTATTATTCGTTGCTTGATTAATTCAATATCCAGAAAGACTTGGATAATTGATTCAGGGGCAAGCGACCATATTATATGTGACAGGGAATTTTTCTCAAGTATAAATGACAGATTGAATTTCCCTATTTCCGTGCAATTGCCCAACGGGAATATTACTCATGTTCATGTAACAGGAACAGTCAATCTGATCTCACAAATTATTCTTAGAAATGTTCTTTATGTCCCAGAATTCTAGTTTAACCTGATCTCTGTGTCCAAAGCTTGTCAAGAGAATTCATGCCGGGTCATTTTCAATGATGACACATGTTTCTTTCAGGACCTTTCGACTGGGAAACTGATGGGCTTGG
Source organism: Eucalyptus rudis (assembly GCA_019915205.1). Classification (NCBI taxonomy): domain Eukaryota; kingdom Viridiplantae; phylum Streptophyta; class Magnoliopsida; order Myrtales; family Myrtaceae; genus Eucalyptus; species Eucalyptus rudis. Next base: position 17,751,806 of record JAHMTN010000001.1, on the reverse strand, counting down.
GTAGTCTCTCTGAAAGTCTATTTTTCTAGAATAGTTTTTCAAATAATTTTCCTTGCAATTATTTGAATAAAAGTCATCATTGTGTAACCTGACTATCAATAATAGAAATTCCATTATGCATTTGAGATTGGGTCACAGTGCTTCTTTTCCATATCCACATTGTCATATATGTCCTCTTGCTAAACAATCTCCTTCGCCTTTCCCATCAAGTAATACTCGAACTAGTGAGATTTTTTCCTTAATTCATGTGGATATATGGGGACCATACCACACATTAAATCATGACGGGTCTCGATATTTTCTCACTATAGTCGATGATTACTCTCGTGCGACTTGGACTTTCTTGATGCAGTCTAAGAATCAGACATATTCTCATTTGAAGAGTTTTATCTCACTCTCAAAGAATCAGTTTGGCAAATCCATACAGCGGATTTGTTCCGATAATGGGAGAGAAATCTCCAGCCATGATTGCTCCTCACTATTTACTGCACATGGCATACAACATGAAAGCTCCTGTGTCTATTCACCACAACAAAATGGCATGGTAGAACGGAAACACCGTCATCTATTAGAAGTCGCACAAGCCTTAAAGTTCCAAGCGTCAGTTCCAGACAATTATTGGGGAGATTGTGTGGTCACAGCCACTAACCTAATCAACCGAATGCCAACTCAGATCCTTAAAGGGAAAACCCCTTTTGAGTTATTATTTCGGAAGAAACCAAAACTCCAGCATCTCAAGGTTTTTGGATGTCTTTGTTTTGTTGCAACAGTGGGGCCAAGAGATAAATTCAGTCCACGTGCTAGGAAATGCATTTTCATGGGATATCCCAATTTGAAAAAGGGGTATCGGGTTCTAGACATTTCCACAAAGGAATTTCTAGTAAGTCATGACGTCATCTTTCATGAAGACATTTTTCCTTTTTCTAAGCAGACAACTTCAGATGCAAATACAGGGATGACAGCTTCTCCCCATAGCATTTTATCTGATGAAACAGTGCCTCAATGTCCTACCTATATACCCATGGAAGAATCAAGGTACATTCCTTCCACTAATTCAATTCTTCCAGTATCAACACCAACACCTGTTGAGAGCATCGATCGCTCAGAAGAAATTTTAGAATCACGACTTGAAGATTCCCATGATGCTGAGGAAAGCCAGCATATAGAGTTGGCACCTACCAGTGCGACAAATACAGACATGACTCCTCCAAGGCGTTCTGGTCGCACCACACGACCTCCTACCTGGACTAAAGACTATATCTGTGCAACTCATTCTCCAGGTACTCAATATCCAATATCATCATATGTTTCCTTTCATAAATTATCACAGGAACATAGATGTTGCATTAGTCGCCTATCAGAAGAACAAGAGTCATCTAGTTATGATGAGGCATCCACTAAACCAAAATGGCAACAGGCCATGAAAGCGGAACTTCAAGCCTTGATTGAAAATAAAACATGTGATCTTGTTTCACTTCCCTCTGGTCGCAAGCCAATTGGCTGCAAATGGGTCTACAAGATCAAATATCGTGCTGATGGTTCCGTTGAAAGATACAAGGCACGATTGGTTGCCAAAGGATTCACACAAAAGGAAGGCTTTGACTACCACGAGACCTTTTCTCCGGTTGCTACCGATGTCACGGTTCGTTCTTTTTTGTTTGTTGCTGCTATTAATAATTGGAGTCTACATCAAATGGATGTGCATAATGCTTTCTTGCACGGGGATCTTGATGAGGAAATTTATATTGTGAGTTTGAAAAGGAAAGGACATAAGCTCCTGACGGGTGGCAGACATTTCACTCAATGACAGCTATGACTGATGCTCATGAGAAACTTCCCAGCGATTGGTATATGGATGACTCGTGTCTCGTGGGTTAAAAGGTAGAAATTTTGTTTCCGTGCCGGTAAATTCATGAAACTGTTGATGACTATAAAATCTTGTCAGTGACAATAAAGTTGATCGACAACTTATTTGTTGTAACATCCCATGTCCTTTTCATATTAATCGAATAGTTGATAAGAGATGATATATCTATAAAAGAGTTAGTTACTTGAACGATTATGTAATATCGGCAAATACAAAATGGTATCTGATCAAAATAGTTTTCAAAACAACTAAATAGAAGTTGATATGTCACTCAAAAAGAATTCATATTACCAAGATTATTCAGCAAATCAGTCAGAGATAAGTTAGTAAAACACTTAAGTTACGGTTGCTAATTTTGTGTAGAATTGAGTAACTTTAACACATCGGTAAGTCTACAAAATAAATATTTGTAAACTATGACAACAGTAAGTTTCAATAAAAAAAATCAAGCAAAAATTGATAACTTACTTAAATAATAAATGCTACCCTAAAATTAGTTGGTAACTTCTTATCAAGAATGTTGGTAAAATACTTAAATTGAAGTTGGCAATTCCCTAGAAAAGTTAGAAACTTTAACAAATAGATAAGCCACACAAAAATGAATGTTGGTAGATTACTAAAATAATTGGTAATTTTGGAAAAACAAAAATGTCAGTAATTTTCAAAATGTATTGATACCTTATCAGCAAGTTAGGCCCTATTTGGTAACCATCCAAACAGAGCCAAATTCTAATTCTTTGTTCCCGGAATCAGTTTGGGCCTAGAATCGCGTTTGGTAAAATTTTTGTTCCTGGGAACAGATTGGGAATAAAATCAAAAACAAAAAAAAAAAGTTGATTCTTGTTCTGGGAACGAATTTGAGAATCAAAATCAAGAACCCTCCTTCTTCCTTTCGGCCATCTCGCGACTGCCGTCCACCACCGCCCGCCATCGTCTGCCGTCTGCCGTCGCCGTCCACCACCGCCGCTAGCCGCCGGTTCAGTGAGCTCGTCGAAGGCTCGCCAGACCAGGGCGAGGTCTGGCGAGCTCACCGGAGGCAAGCTCACCGGAGGCAAGCCCAGCCACCGGCGAGCTCGCCGGAGGCTTGCCCAACCATCAGCGAGGCTCGGCCTCCTAGATCTAGCGAGGCCGAGTGTCACGCCCCGATCCTCAGGCACGTGCACATCCTTCTGCTTGGTCGATTTTATAATGCGATATCCCAGGACTAGTATCGCCGACCCTTTCAGTTATTAAGCACATGCGGAAGCAATTAAAATCCCCAGACAATAAAACAATGGGATAGAAAAGAAGGGCCATATTTTTCATATTGAAATTTATAACCAAACCTTTATACAAAACACAAACCACTTCATAACTATTCACATCAAAAAGAGATCTCAAAAGAAGGTAGGATCTCAATCCATCCATGCCATACTCAAGGCCCATCTCGGTATTATCTTCTTCTTTCAAAATCCTTCCCTTCAAGTTTCACCTCCAAGATCTCCTTCCCAGACTTCTCCTCCTCAGCTCCTTATCGGGTCCTGAAATGTTTTTCCCCAAACTGGGATGAGACTACGTCTCAGCAAGTTCTACCCCACTAAGCCCGATTAGTAAACTACTATACTAAATGCTGCCTAAACACGCACAGGGCAGAGGACTTACCTTGGCCTCAGATTCCACCTGCAAGTCAGTACAATTCATAATAGGCACCCAAGCAATCATAACACAGATCGAAGCATCGATCAAATCGACATAGTCGATTATATGCCAACAAGACCACTCACGGTCATTTCCATTCAGTCAATCAATTCACAACATCAAATCAAAGCAATGATCAATCGACCTCGTCGATTACATGTCAAACAAATCAATCCCCACTGTGGGATATTTAAAAGCTAGGCCACGTGCATTCTCCAGGACGACCTTCCAAGTCTCCGAGTCCACGTGCCTCGAACCTTGGGCCCATGTGCATTCTCTCAGGCGACCTTTTCGCCAAGGTGATGCATCAAGTCACCGAGCCACGTGCCCTTTTAGATGCCTGCACTTAGTCACAGAGCTCCATCAATGCTCTCGGGCGTCGATTTGCCAAGGTGACATACAGTGCACACTTTACTATGCTCTCGGGCGTCTTTTTCGCCAAGGTGATACACAGATCACAGAGCCAACGTAAACAATTCAATATGCTCTCGGGCGTCTTTTTCGCCATGGTGATACACTGATCACAGAGCCAACATAAACAATTCAATATGCTCTCGGGCGTCTTTTTCGCCGTGGTGATACACTGATCACAGAGCCAACATAAACAATTCAATATGCTCTCGGGCGTCTTTTTCGCCATGGTGATACACTGATCACAGAGCCAACATAAACAATTCAATATGCTCTCGGGCGTCTTTTTCGCCGTGGTGATACACTGATCATAGAGCCAACATAAACAATTCAATATAATCAACCACTAAACTCACATGCATTTTTCAGGTGATATTCCAATACCCAACGATTTCTCAATCAATTAATTAAATCAACTCAACAAAGCATTATCAATGCTAGATAACATACTTGGCCAATTCAATCTCAATCAATTCCAATCAAATTAGGGTAAACCCTAAAATATCTCAATTTATTCAATTCCATACAACGTGGAGCTCAAATAAATAAACGGGCTGCGCCACGACGATCAGCACGAGATTTCGGTCGTCGGCCATCAAAATCTTAATTTCCGAAAAATAATTAATTTATTTATTAATTTCGAAAATTACATAATTATTATTAAAAATTCAATTTAGCTCAAAATAAAGCCCGATTACATAAACGGACTTCACCACGATCATCAGCACAATATTCCGGTTCCAGACCATCTCAGTTGAATTTTCAAAAAATAAATAAATAATTAATTTAATTTCAAATATTAAATAATTAATATTAAAAATCCCATTTGGCTCAAAATAAAGCCCGATTAAATAAACGAGCTTCACCACAGTCATCAGCACAATATTCCGGTTCCGAACCATCTCCCTTGAATTTTCGGAAAATAAATAATTATTTAATTTAATTTCGAAAATTAATATTTAAATACTAAAAATATCCACTTAGGCCCGAAAAGCCTAATTGGAGCCCACTAAGGGTCGGGAAAATTCCCGAAGCACTTCCAATAATTAGTAGACCACGTCTACTTGCTAATTGCACAATCAATTTATTTAAATCGCATCACAATTGACTAATAATTGCTAATTTACTATAATCTAACAACCTAAACATAATTAATTAAATCTAAACCAACCTTAAGCATAATTAGCCAACTAATCCAAGATTAGTGAGGTTACTCACCAAATCGCGCGCAAATCGGATCAATCCGACGGCGGCGACGCGAGGAACAATTCTTCCCAAAGCGGGCCTCGGGTTCGGGGCCGGGAAACGGCCCAAAATGGCCCACGAACAGCTGGATACCCACTCCGTGGGTTTGCTGGTTCGGCCACAAAACAGCAAGAAAGAGAGAGGGTTGGGGGCGGCAAGAGGTCGGGAGAGCGGGTGGTGGCTTGGCGAGGCCGAGCGGTGGCCCACGGTGGCCGGAGGTGGCCGGATCGTGGCCGAACGGAGCTGGACAGAGGATGGGCAGCAGCTGGGTCGCGCGGGGGAGCACGCCTGGACGCGAGGGATGGCCGGCGGAACGCGCGGCGTTGTGCAGGCGGCGTCGCGGGAGGTTCGGCTCCGGTGCGGCGACGGGACGGGCGACGGTGGTCCTCGGCGAGCTGCTGCTCTTCTTTGCTGGTTTTGGTTTGGTTCGCACAAAGAAGAATGAAGAAGAAGAAGAAGGTCACGTGGGGGAGAAGAGAGAGGAGAGAGAAGAAGAGATAAGGTTGAATGGTCAAAGGGAGAGAGAAAGAGAGAGTTGGCATGGGGAGGGGGGCTGTCCGCACGAAAGAAAAGGGGAGAGAAGAGAGAGAGAAAGAGAGAAAAAGAAAAAGAAAGAAAAGAAGAGAGAGGGAGAGAAAAGAAATACTAATATAATACCACATGGTATTATTTTTTTTCTTTTCTTTTCTTTTCTTTTCTCTTTCCCTTTTTATTTCTTTTCGAGCTTCAAATTTTTCTTCCGATAATTTCTTTATTGAAATTTCGGACCCGTCAATAAATTGACGAGCAATGAGACAGGATCCTATTTATCCAGTCACATTAAAACCCGAAAATCTGGACGTCACACCGAGCCTCACCGGGGCTGGGCAGGGGCTGAGCAAGCCTCACGACGCCCAGCCCCGAGGCTTGCCCAGCCCCACCGGTGGCCACCGGTGAGGCTCGCATGGCCACCAGCAAGGCTCGCCCAGCCCCACCGATGGCCTGGCAGGCCTCGCCCAGCCCCGGCGAGGCTGGCCTAGCCACCGGCGGGGCTTGGCCTCGCCCAGTTGCCGGCGAGGCTCAAGAAGAAGAAGATGAGAAAAAGGAAATAACAAGGAAAAAGAAAAGGAAAAAATGAAAAAAGAAAAGAAAAAAAGTAAAAAAGTAAAAAAAATTATTTAAAAATTAAAAGAAACTGATTTGGAACAGAATTAATGAGCACGGTAACTAACGCAATTCTATTCCAGAATCAGAAATTTTGGACAGTTACTAAACGGCTTAAAATGCTTAGAATCAGTTCCTAGGAACATAATAAAAAATAATCAGTTCTGATCAGAATCTACTCCCGGGAACAGAATTGTTACCAAACGCGCCCTTATAGGCTAACCAAGTTGTCTGTCAAAATTGAGTTGCCAACGCATTTTGGAATCGGGAAAGAACAAAAGGTGAGTAAATCGAGACGGAAAAAAGTATACTAATCTACCTATATTCAGCTAACAACAACAATCTCTAGTACATGACTCATGTGCTCTTGGCGCACTTATTAACCGACTAAATAAAGGAATTTTATATTTTTTAGTGTAGTGATTCACTTTTTACGTGTGATCACTACTTTGAAAAATGAATTATTCTCTCATTCAATATGCTTAACAAATGTTTTGAGTGTACTCATTGACACGAGCCGTGGAAAAAATTAATTCAATTTAAATAATTATCACCAACCAAATCAAAAGTAAATGTGGAGAGCCTCTAAAAATTCTCGATGTCCCTCTAAAACTATTTTCATGTTGTGATATGAAAAAGTACTGGATTATTAACCTTCAATGCCAAGAACAAACTCTTGAAAGTACACCGTGATAGCATTTTTGTCACTCAATATTTTCTCAATATTTATCAGATTAAAAAGGTCTTGAAAGTAGTTCATGGATCTTGATTATTTTTTATATTTATCAAATAATAAGCTATCAATTCCCCAAATTTTATAGATTGATAGCCCAAATTGGAAGAAGGACAAGCAAATGTTTTTCAAAAAAACTGGTTTTGTATAAATGTGGGTGTAACATAGTATTTTTTGTGAGATGGAAATTAATTGTTAATAAATATGTTATGAGAGTGACTTTTGGAATTTCTAATTGTATTAACCAAACAACAGACAAAGAGACATTGGGAACTAATATCTTAGAGCCCAAGAGGAAATTTCCAAGAAGGATGCTCAAAAGGTTATCTCCATGGTCGGTACGCCGTGTGGAAAAGACAAACGCTGTTAGCCCAGCCATCAACAAAGAGAAAAAGTTTAAGATCATGAAAGGAATTTCAAATGATTTTGCTTTTTCTTGTCCACAAATATATATTACGTCATTTCTCAAATTACAATTCAATATTGCCTTCACGAATTTGATGAGAAAGCACTTTAATCAGTTATATTCTCACTATTCCGTTATTTTTCCTCCATCAATGAGAACTGCAGTAAGTAGGCATATACTTATGAAGGTCTAAGTGTGAAGTTTAAGCAAAATCTATTTACTCATCATTCTATTCTTTCAACCACAAAACTATTATATTTATTATTTGAATCAATGAATTTTATATACTTTTTAGTATCTATTAGGTTTTCCCGCTAATAAAAATTTCCAAATCCGTCCCTGATTTTCTCCATCGTAATACGCATACCAAGCAGCCAAGATAAATCCAAGGTTAAGTCATTTATATAAGACATATGCATAAAACGAACCTCAAATTAAGAAAGCCAACATATACGAGAAATCAGACAAATTTGGAAAAGGAACGATCCAGAGTCGTGAACACCTCAGGCACTGCTGTGGACTTTGGGCCAATCGCTGACATGGCACCGCTGTGGAGCTAACATGGCAGTGATATGGAGTGGCTCTGGCTATGGTCATATTAGAGACTAACCAGTGGCACGAAGGGACACAAATCGAGGTGAGGCAAGTCGTTATCGCATAAAAATGGATCTGGACAGTCGGGTCGTCTATGACCTAGTGCGTGCGGGCGCGTGGAGTATTGGATGAGGTTGAGGTAGCTAGTTCTTGCAAGTTCTGGTGGTGGATGATTTGCGGCAAAGAAAAGGGGCAGTTTCCGCTGGCATTTATTTGGATGAATGTTACCTTCGCCCACGAAGGGTGGTGTATTCTGGCGCGAACACATTCTCAATGGCCGATGGAGCTAGATCGCAATTGTTGAAAAATATCTCAAGGATCTTGACAATATCAAAACTTAATCCAAATACTTAATAATTTTATTTAAGTGTGCAAAGGCTCATATTTAAATTATGCATAAGTTATGACATGACTCTATGAGTGTATGGGTTAAACTTCACTAAGTCTAAAACCAGCTAGAGGAAAGGAATAGAATCAAAATCTTAGTTTTGTGAAATAGTCAAACTTGTTTGTTAAACACTTTTTTTATATACATATGACAACTGTTGGAATTCCTGAACTGAAGACTTGGCTCATAGCGGTAAAGTACAATATTCTAAGATTATCTATGCCAAAAATCATGAATTAATTTGGTCAACAAATTGATAGGATGACATGATCGAACATGTTAATAGAAGGTCCAATTGATTACTTAAATTTAGGAAAGGTTCTCCATAGACATATCAAAACGCGTCATAAAACTATTTCTTAACTCATATTTGATAGGCTGAGTTATTATATGGGTTAGTTATATTCAGTAAGTATGTCATAAATAGGGTTAGAATTGAGTGATCATTTTTTTATCCAATGTGACACTAAAGTAATTTAGTTAAAAAATTTAGCATTAAAGTTAGTTTCATTTGAAAATTATAATACTTATGATGTCTTTTTCATTAAGTACAGCTATAAAGCATGTTATGGAAGAAATTAAACTAAGGAAGTTGCAAGAACTACATGTGGAATAGGGGTCAATGAGGAATGATCAGGTAGAAAAGTGAGAGATAGTAAGGATATGATTGAAGGATTAAGAAATGGCCTGAAACCCACTACCAAATGGCGTATGGGGCAAGAATTAAATGAAATATCTGAGAAATGTAGACATGTGGAGCCGCAAGTCTAACCTCACTCGAAAACTAAAATGAAAAGGGCAATGCCTTAAGACTTCAATTGTCATTTTTTTTCAATTGTCTACCAACTTCTAGTTGCATTTCTCTAAAATGCCTTAACTTTACCAACTCTAAATTTGAGTGACTTTTCTACTTTTCTCTATTTGAGTTATCAATTAGTTTTGAGTTACCAACTCTTATCTAAATTACTTATCAAATTTATTTTTTAAATAACCAACTTTTCTTATTTTTTCAACCAAGTTTTCATTCACCTTTCTTTATTATGCCTTAATTTTACTAACTCTTATTTGTCAACCTTTTCTTCAATTAAGCTTTCAATTGATTACCAACTCTCATTCAAGTTAGCTATCGATGTTTTTTTGTTTTTTGTTTTTAAATTTATTAACTTTTCTATTGAGTTACTTAATCTGGAAAAAAAAATCAGGAAGCCACCCAATAATTATTGGTAATTTTCTATATGATTAATAATGTAAGACGTTGTCAATTAAAAAAAAAAGTCTGGCAAATAATAAGAGAATCGGTTCATCAGTCATGAAAGAAATTTGGTAATTATAAAAAAAGACTTATTCTTAGACCCACGAAGAGCTTTCCAAGAAGTGCCCTCCAAACGTTATCTACGCTTTCGGTGTACCGTGCAAAATGGAAAAGACTTTTATAATTTACCTTTCCAGCCATCAAACAAAATGGAAAAGTTGAATATCAATCATGGAAGGAACCGCAGACGAGCTTTACTTTTTCTTGTCCATTATCGTGCTTCTACAACCTTTCTTGGGAGTCTAAAATCAATTATTGTACCCTCTTTACAATGATTTCAATCTTTAACGGATCTTGATCTAGGCGACGGCATTGTATGTATCAAACTTTAATTCTTTTCATAAATCATAACAATACGATATTTGTTTTATGATGGATAGGTCGAAATTCTTCTTCTTTCTACCTTACCACTAAATGTTCAAATTTGTGAGTTGCAACATGATGTTCATTAATCAAAACAATTTGGTTATAAAATTATATCAAACAATTAGGTTGTGTATAGTATGTGAGCTGGTGTACTTTTTTGTCTTCTGTGAATTACTTGTTTCATGTGTTTTTGACATTAGTGAAAACAAGAAAATAAGAAAACGGATTTAACTAGTAGCTTTGTAGACAATTCACCTTTGAAGAATGCCGTAGGGGATCAAGATAGACTCTAGAGGACAATTAATCCAGTCTTTTAAATCAATCTCTCTTTCGCTCGGACAACACTTCGGTCATCACACATTTATTAAAGTTTGCGTGATTTTTTTTTAACTATACATGAAAAGGTTCATGTAATTGCTTGATATTTAGAACCATCAACTCTAGCTTTAACTTGAGCATTGATGTGATCGCAAGCATCAGTTAGTCCTGATCACTTGATCCAAAAACAATTAAAAAATTAAAAAAGTTCTTCTATATTATGGAATTGGGACAAATGTATTGAAACTTCTAAACTTATCATAAAAGTACAATTTAGTTATAAAATTTTTAAAAAGTCCAATTAAATCATAAACTTGTCAAAAGTATAGTTGAGTCATAAAATCTTCAAAAATTGTAATCAAGTCTTAAAACTTGTCAAATTAGTTTAATCAATTTTTTCTATTGATTACACTTTTGAAAGTTTTAGGATTCAACTGTATTTTGATAACAAGTTTTAGGACTTGAGTATACTTAAGTTTTAGGACTTGATTATACTTTCGTAATAAATTTTAGAACTTCTAATCCTTAGAAATTTTATACAAATAGTCAAACCAGATTGTCAAACACTTTCTCTACACATATACAAAACTTGGAATCCCCAAAATGAAGACCTAGCTCATAGCATTAAAGTATCATATCTCAAGATTATTTGTGCCAGGAATCACTGCTTAATTGATTTGTGGGAAAACGTGATCAAAACTTGCTAATAATAGAAGTTTGATTGCCCCCGATGAGGAGAAGGGCTAATAACGTGTTTTTCAAAGAAATTAGTTTTAGATAAATGTATTATGAGTGTAATAGTTTAGTATGTTTTGTGAGACGAAATTTTTTTGTTGGATGAATGTGTTATGCGAGTATTGGTTTGAAATTTCTAATCGTATTAATTGAATGGTAGACAAATAGATGTTAGGAACAAATTTCTTAGAGTCCACAAGGCAATTTTCAAGGACCCTCAAAAGGTTATCTCTTTGGTTGGCACACCGACGTATACTAACACTAGTTTGTCTGGCCATCAACAAAAGAGGAAGAGTTTAAGATCCACACTTGGACTTTTGAAATGCCAAAACTTGGCATGGAGGGACACTTAAGTGTCAAATGTTAAAAAATGTAACACTTACGTGTCAAAATCGGAATAAAATTGATCAGTTAATTGTCGACGGAGAGAAAATTGGGCTAAAATACTAATGCGGTGATTTTTCGGCAACATAAGTGGTTTTGCATGCTGACATAGCTAGATAAATGCAAAAATGGTGTCATTTTGCTGACGTGGTTTGATAATTAATATAAATATTAATTAAATTGAATTTAAAACTTTTTTTTTTAAAGATGGGAGATTGTAGGCGACAAGGGCTTGCAGGCCCTTGTCACTAGTCGGCCAGGTTCGTCAACCTTCCTAGTGATGGTGGGAAGGCAGCAGCAAGAGCTCACCTTCACCTTTTGTATCCTCCTCCTTTTTTTATTTATTTATTAAAATATAAATATTTAATTTAATTAATATTTATATTAAAATTCCAAAAAAAAAAAGACAGAACGACAACGTTTTGGTTCTTCGTTACTAACTCAGCTCTTCGATGTGCCATGTAGGTGAGTTACATTATTAAAAATTATCACATGAGATTTGTGGCCATCTTCGCCGGACTTGGCACATGGTGTCCTATTTTTAAAAAAATGTGGCACTTAACTTAAGGGTGCGTTTAGTGACTATTCTATTCCCTGAAATAATTTCTGATAAAAAATTATTCTTTTTTATTCCGTTCCTTAGAACAAATTCTAAGCATTTAAAGGCGTTTGATAACTATTCAAAAAAATTTATTCAAGGGATAAAATTGTGTTTGACACTGTTATCAAAATTTCTAATCTAAACCATTGTATTATAATTTTTAATAATTTTATTTCTTCTTTTATTTTCTTTTATCTTTTTCCTCAACCAGTCATCGACCTTGGGATTATCGGCAATCGACCATACAAGGATCAACGACCTTGTTGAAGGGTTGTCGACCCCTGGCAAGGCTGTGCGTCGTTGCTCGAGCCTCACTTGGCTAGGTGAGTCTTGCTGATGACCGGGTGAGCCTCCACGACCTTGCCCTAGCCTGGCGAGCCTCTAGCAAGCTCATTGGAAGTCGCCTAACTAGTCATTGGCAACTGGCAGCGGTGGACGGTAGCGGAGATGGCGGTAGTGGAAGAAGAAGAGAAAAGGAAGAACAACAAGAAGGAAAGAAAAAGAGAAAAGAAAAGAAAAAATTTCGATTGGTTTGATTATGGAATTATTCCCAAAAACAAAAAATTAACTTTTTTTTTATTCATCGATTCTACTCCAAATCTATTCTCGGGAACTAATTTGTTCTTGAGACAAAAAAATTTACCAAACGAATTTATGTTCCAAATATACTCTCAGGAACAAAAGAACAGAATCAAAAAACTATTTGGCTGATTGCGCGCCCTAAGTATCCCTTGATATCAAGTTTTGGTACTCTAGGTGTTCTTTGCCGTTTAAGATCAATCATGAAAGAAATCTCAAATGATCTTGCTTTTTCCCATCTATTTTCGCATTTCTATGACCTTTCTTGGAAATCTAGAATAAACAATTTCCTTTAAAAGAAAACTCGATAACCTATGTTTTTTTATATAAAAAAAAATAGGCCTTAGGAACTAATTTCTTAGAGCTCGTGAGGAAATTTCCAGGAAGGATGCTCAAAAGATTATCTCCTTCATTGGCATATCGATTGAAACGGAATAGACACACTATTTTTCCCAATCATCAATAAAAGGGAAAAGTTTAAGATTAGTCATTCGAATCTCAAATGATCTTGCTTTTATTCATCCACTATCACATTTCTACGACCTTTATTGGAAATTTGGAATCAACTATTTCCTTTTAAAAATTAAATTATAAACTATTTCTCCCAAATCCTTATCAAAAGTGGCTAAAAATAAAATGAGGTTTGGGAGCATATGTTACTTCCTATATAATTAGGGTTCTATGATTGAGGATCTAATTACACTATTTATTTAGCTAATACAGTTTCAACAATTTGACTTGATTAATTTGTTACCTAAATGATTTAGACAATCTTTTACCATTGTATTAACCTATGTCACCAAATGATGTCCATGCATGAGTGCGCAATTAAGGAAAAGTAGACAAATCACAAACCATACAATAAAAGTAAAGTGCAAGAGTAAACCCAATAAAGTATCATACCTATTATACACATAGCCATGTTATTAAGTTCCCCGACAACAATCCCCATGAGCTAAGTTCAAATTGAGTCCAATATGTTGCCTAAAAATCAACCTGTATAAACCTAAGCTATATCAAAGGTAACCACTAAAACCCTCTAAAGGCATACTAAAAAACAAAAAAAAACAAAAACAAAACTAAGCTACATGTAGCGCTAAAATAAAACAACTTAATAAACCTGCTTCTATACTATTTTCTTATTTTCTGTAATTTTTTGATTTTTTTAATTTTGTTAATTTTCGATTTTTTTTATTCTGGAAAATAAAGGACTCGGGCTGGGCCCCTTGAGCCCAGTTTGCATGTATTATTCAGTTGGATTAGAAAGACGTGGGACAAGAATAAGATTGGGCTTGTTAAAACAAGCCCAACCAAACATGTTAAACCGACTAACAAAACTCAAAACGTTCGACCGAAAAAAAAAAAAAAAAAAAAAAAAAGGAAAAATCAAAACTCGAAATCAGCCCAGACCTATGCTAAGCCCACCCCCAAAACTCACCTATTGACTCAAGAATATTAAAACCCCAGCGACAATCCACATAAACTATCTTAAACCGATAATAAAACGTTCCACAACCACTGGATTCGTCCCAGTGGCCACCCTTCCAACATGGAAATGAGAGGTGAGGGGTTCAAATCCCCACATTCTAAGGGAGGGATGGGGTGAGGACGCGTAAGTTTCAGGAGTGGGTTTCGACTCCCACACCCTACAAGAAGCAGGGCAAAAGTCTGAGGGTGAGTGGGGACGCGTAAATTTTAGGAGTGGGTTTCGACTCCCACGCCCTACAAGAAGCAGGGCAAAAGTCTGAGGGTGAGTGTAGAGTAGGAATAGAGTAGGACTGACCAAAAAAAAAAAACAAGATAATAAAACGTTCCACCACCGACCACCTCCAGTTGGCGGCTCCACCACGTTCAACCACCGGACATGACTCACAAGAATGGTGATATCAATTCCTGACCTTCCCTCTCCGGCAACCGCTTCCGAACACTGTCAATGTTCATGCATAGAAAACAATTTCAAAGCAAACATCCACGAATCAGAGAAATTACTAACAACATATTCAATGAATCTTCAACGAATACTGTGGTTCATTCAAAAAGGAAGATTTCCAGTAATCGCTGCACCATGACACAAACAAGGAACTGATCTACTTCAACGCAGAGAGCATAGCAAGTTTATTTGACGAATGAATAATCATGAGAATCGACATAGCTTTACTCAAATTGGGAAGACTTATCTCATCGGTGGTTCATTTTCAGAAACGATTCAACTACATTTAGCAATTGACAAACCTGTACACACGCAAAAGAATGAGCCAGATAACACCGATTTAACCTGAGCATATGTTCGAACAGATGGTGAGCATCTCGGATGACAGTCCTATGTGCAAGTAATGTTTGGACTCAACCATCTCGCATCAGCAAAAGTCTAGTTTATCTTAACCAAAATAGCCCTTATGGCAATCGTTTTTTCAGGCTACAATCAACCCGGGATTTGCACTTGCTATATACTTGAGAATTCATTGAAGCGATGAAAATTATTAAAAGAGGGATGAGATATGGATGCCGAGAAGACCCTCTCAGAGTGACGTAATTAATGCCACGATATATTAATAGTGGCATTTGCCCTCCATATAGCAGTTGAATT
This sequence comes from Eucalyptus rudis, assembly GCA_019915205.1. NCBI lineage: Eukaryota > Viridiplantae > Streptophyta > Magnoliopsida > Myrtales > Myrtaceae > Eucalyptus > Eucalyptus rudis. The sequence goes on along the minus strand of JAHMTN010000001.1, from coordinate 17,736,460 downwards.
TAATACGCCTTAGTCCATAAATAAAGGAAAAGCCAACTAAATCATCGTCAAAACGCGGAAATGAAAATTGAAGCTATAAATCAATTGTCCATTATACGTTGGTCGAACCAATTGCTTTTACAATGAACAATTTATAATAAATGCTATGCCTTATTCACCAGAAAGAAGGTTGTCTCTGTTTTCACATAATCAAATGCATCGTCAATCAACTCGTTATTGACCTTTCAATAACCTAAACCGTGAAAAAAAAAAGGAATGAACAAATGTTGTCACGTTCTCTCACAAATTCCAAATTCCAAAACATTATTGTCACGATCCAAAAAGTTTTTTTCTAAGCGATCATCCCCAAAAAGATTAAAAAAAAAAATGGTCAATTTCTTATAGTTTTATTCTAGAGCGATCATCAACCTTTTATAGTAAATTTAATAAGTTAAAGCAAATGATTTTTTTTTTATAGTTTTATAGTGCTTATCGCAAAAATTTCTCCATAAATATGGGCTAACACTAATCGCATAAATGGAAGGAAAGAAAAAGAGGCTGGCATATGATATGGGTTAAATCAGGGCCTTGTCAACACTAGAACGGACGGCGGTGAAAGATGAAATTGCATAGATTCGATTCCGCCTTCAGTTGCTGAGGCTTCATTTTGGGGGACCAATCTTTTCAAATTCTCAATGCTAAGATTGAAGCAATATTGGCGGAATTGTTGAACGAATCCATGCAGCGCATTTTAAAAGAAACAGCAGATCCTTTACTTGCCACTAACCCATTGCAATGTGAAGTAATGGATGAAAGAGTGTGAGAATCTTTCCAAGCCTTGGTTGGTATTTGGCTGCTCTTCTCGAAGAACTTCATAATCGGAATATCCCAACTGCAGTCCTTCAAACCGTCTTGAATTATTTGGCAGCAACCGTCGGATGCAGAGGGACGGCATAAGTTAGCTTTCTAATGTCAAAACATGGACAGTGTCAAAAACACTGTTGTTTTGGCTTCTCCTTTTTTTTTGGGCAATATTTTGAGTCTTCGTGAAATTTAGGCCTTTGGCTCCAGGACTTTTGAGGTGAGTTTTCAGAAACTTTGCGGTTCCTCTTTCAAGACTTTCATATTGAGTTATTTATATTATATATATATATATATATATATATATATATATTATAAGGATGCAATTTTGTCATCCTCCTGATTTGTTAACCCTTTGCTGCACCTTGTTTTTCCACATGAGAGTGATGAATGTTGGTATGACAATGAAAATAAAATTGATAATTTCAAATAAGAGCTGGCTAATTCAAAGGCATTGGTAAACCATTAGATAAATATTGGTAGATTATCAAAGTAGTTGGTAACCTTAGAAGCATAAACTTTTTTCAAAACCAAGCAAGATTGAACGTGACGAATGTTGATATACCAGTCAAGTTTCGTAATTTCGTTCAAGAATTGGTAACTTTTCAAGGCATTGGTAAGCCACGAAAATAAACATAGGTAAGTTATTTAACTAGTTGGTAATCTAACAAATATAAATAGATGCTGGTACTTTTCTAACCCATGCAAGTGAAAAAAAGTTGATAAGTAAGTAAAATTAACTGATAAATAACATAATGTAAAATGTTGGTAATCTCAAATAAAAATGATTTTCTTTGAAGGCTTTGGTAAGATAGAAAAACAATTGTTGTTAGATTATTAAGAAGTTGGTGATATTTGAAGTATAACGAAATGTGGATATTTTTTAGATTAAGACCCAACAAGATTAAAAGTTGGCAAGTGACTTAAGTTAATTAATATCTTAATGTGACAAATTTGGTTCCTCAATAAGATTGGTTATTTTGAATAATAGTTAATGACTTAAAAAGCATTGGTGAGACGAAAAAATTAAGTTTGGTAGAATATCAAAGTCATTGGTAAAGTTTGAAGTATAAAAAAATGTCAGTACTTTATGAAACCAAACAAGATAAAAAGATGGCAATTGACAGAAAATTAATTAGTATCTTATTGTGACAAATTTGGCATATCACTTGACTTAAGGTTAGTAATTTTGTACAGAAGATAGTAGTTTTAGCAAGTTAGTAAGGTATTTAGGTGAATTTGAAAATAATAATTAATGTTGGTACCAGAACTTTTTGGCAATCACCAACGATTGACCAAGTAAGCAAGTTGTTAGGTCACTCGATTTGATACTTACCAACCATTTTTAAAATATACCAGTGCAGAACTAGGTTCCTATTTTCCCAGATTGAACCCTAGGAGTGTGCTCATTTGTAGAGTGAATGAAAAGGCTAAACTTAAAAACCTTTAATTGGTTTTCATAATCCTAATAGGAAAGGAAACCGTGAGATAAATAAATGTGAAAAGGAGAAAAAAGCAATTTAAAAAGGGCAAAGTGGGGCTTTGCGTCAAATTAATAGAGGATCAGGTCCCAATCACATGACCTATGTCTCACCTAGAACAGAAAAACACTTACTAGTACTAGAGCGCAAGCCTGTCCCATGCACATGTATGAATTAAAGTACCGAGGCTGTAATCTTAGGATTCGTTCATTTCGTGAAAAATATCACATTTTTAAAAATAATTTTCAGGAAGTCATTTTTTAGCATTCAGCTAAAACCTGAAAATGAAGCGAAAAATATTTTTCGTTGTTCGTTATCTGATTTGACTTTTTCGAAAAAAATTACCAAAAAAATTAAATGTTAATTTTTTAAAATTTTAAAAAATTGAATTTTAATTATTTTTTATTTTTTCCTTTTTCTTTTCCTTCCTTTTTCCTTCTTCCTCCGCCAATGCGTGCCTCGACAATGACCAATTGCCCCGCGACCCTCGCGACCGACCAAGATGTGGATCGCCAGATCTGGCAAGCTCGAGGCTCAACCAATCTAGGTGAGCCGCAAGCTTGTTGATCGCCAGAAAATTCATAAAATGTTTTCTTGGAAGTTAATTTCCGTGAAACAAACAGAGCATTAACAAAAAATTAATTTTATTTATTAGTTTAAGGAAAAAAAAATTACATACATAGAAGACTTTGGCCATTTCTCCCCTCTCGGATCACTAATCACCATTTCCTCTGAAACTAGCGCCCGATACATTGTTCATTTCGCTATGGTGTTTTGCTGCTGTTGGGTCTTTTAGCTAGTCGTTGCGACTGATTTTTGGAGGTAAGGCTTGTCCGACACACCTCTACTTCCCCTCTGAACCGATTATCCTGGTACGTCTTACACGTGCTGCTATGCTCCTTTCGTTCTAGGATTCTGTGGCTTTTTTGTGGATTTTATCTGCATTTATGGCCTCCTTGTCCTATACTATGGATGGCCAGTTAACCAAGGCCCATCCTGTTGAGGATGTTGTTAGTGGGCAAAACCCCATCACCATTCCCCGAGCTCCTCCGTCTACGACTACGTCTGGACAATCGAGCTCCCCCAGGGAGGATGCAACTGCTTCGAAGGAAGGCCATCCGTGTTTCCTCAAGGCCCCTCAAGGCTCTACCGGTCCGTGTGGTCGGAGTCATGCTAGATCCTCCTCTAATCGACTCCAGCCTAAAGACCAGCAAGCTAGAGCCTCGAAACCCCCTTCCGGCCCGCTCCTAGGTTAATGTCGCTAAAGCGGCCACAAAGGGATATGACTTAACCTCCATTCCCCCGACCTTTGTTGATAATAAGCTTGTTGTGAACCTCTCTGAGGAAGTCCTGGAGGCCACCGACCCGAAATGGCACGAGTGCCTGGTTGGGTATTACATTGGGAAGAACTCTCATTCAAACTCATGAAAACAGCTCTGAAACACGCGTGAGGAATGAAGCTGTCAAAAGTGATGGCAAACAATCAAGGCTTTTACTTCTTCCACATACATAACCGGGAGTTCTAAAGGAAGATTCTTGATGATGGGCCTCTAACGGTTGCTAGAGTTCCTCTCATCTTGCAACAATGGAAGCCTATGCTGGAATTGAGGAAAGATAATCAATCCTCTGTCCTAGTTTGGATTCGATTAAAGAACCTCCCCTTTGCTTTTTGGTCCGCGTCGGGGATAAGTGCTGTAGCAAGTGCAGTCGGTAAGCCACTCTATGTCAACTTGCAAACCGAACAATTGAAGATGATCTCCTATGCTAGAGTGTGCGTGGAGATTTCGATAAAGCAACCTCGTTGCAATTCGATTGATGTCGTCCTTAATGGCGAGTCCTGTACTGTTGCGGGTGAATATGAATGGAGGCCCGTCTTGTGCTCATTATGTGGCATCTTTGGCCATAAGTGTGCGACGCCCCCTAGTCATTCTAACTTTGAGAAAGCTCCTCGGCTAGACACAGCCAGAGTCTACCCTTCGGCCCCTGCCTAGGTACCCGTCCCTATTCCAGTTGTGGTCCATGATGCGACTGTGGTCCCAGACTGTCCTAAACCAGGTTGGAGTCGGATTGGGAGCAGGAAGAAAAAGCATCCCTTGCCCAAAGAAGGATTACCTTCTCATCCGGTCTCTTCGAGTGAAGCTAGTCAAATCCTGAAGTTGAAGGATCCCTCCTTAGCGATTGTTAAGCCGTCTATTTCTTCCCGTGAGGCCCATAATAGACAAAAATTACAAGGGCAGTTGGGTGATACCCTTGAAGGTGCAGCCTTATCCTCCTTTACTGCCGATACAAACTTAGTAGGTACTGCTACCTCTATAACCCAATCTTCCAACTCAGGGGAAGACTTGGAAGACTCTGCTAGTTTGGTTAGCAGTTCAAATGAAGATGATTAGGACTTTCTTTGCCCTCATTCTCCGAGAAATACCACTGCTACTAGGAAGCTTGATTCCAAGTTGGACAAGGTTTAGCCCTCTTGCCCTGTTCCGCCTCCTACTTATCCCCCTAAACCAGTGGCTACTAAGCGGCAATCTGATAAGAGGAGGTGAGCTCATCTTCTCTGTATATATCTATTTATGTATATAGGCATTTGGAATATTATGGGTCTTGTTGATCCCATTAGACAGGCTGAAATTCGGAACCCCGTTTCCTCTAACAATATGTGTTTTGTTGGTCTGCTAGAGACCAAAGTACCGGAGTCTCTTTTTCCTTCTATTTCGTCGAGACTTTTGTTGGATTGGAATTGGTGTACAAATTACGACTACTACCCTAGAGGAGAGAATCTGGATTAGGTGGAACCCTTCTCTAGTTTGCTTTTATGTCTCTTTGACCAACTCTCAGGCCGTCCATAGGCGGTTAAAGTCTCTTATTTCGGATTTGGTTGATTGTATCTCGGTCATCTATGCCGAACATACCTTCCTGTCCCGTCGGCCGCTTTGGCGAATCTGGTTCATTCGAGTGCCTTGCTACATGAGTCGGCTTGGCTGGTAGCAGGGGACCTTAACACCATAAAGGACTCGTCTGATCGGTTAGGCGGCTCTAGCAATTGGATCCCGTATTTTGATGATTTCGGTCAGTGCTTAACTCAGACTGATTTGGATGATCTAAGATATGTTAGCTTTCATATCACATGGACAACTTCCTTAGGAGCCAGCCGGAAGTCAAGGAAGATTGATAGGATTCTTGTGAATACTAAATGGAGACAATCTTTCTCCTTCTCGGAAGCTTCATTCCTTGTGCCGAGTATTTCCGATCATACCCCGATGGTAGTCAGAATCCTGAACCCTGTTCATCAAAGAAAGCCATTCCAGTTCTTCAACTTCTGGACGATGCACTCGTCTTTTCATGGGGTTGTTACTCAAGTATGGGAGACCCCAGCGAGCGGAATGCCTATGTACAGGCTAGTCTGTAAATTAAAGATCCTCAAAGGCCATCTCAAGATGCTCAATAAGGAGTTTTTCTCTAACATCTTTGCTAGGACTACGGAGGCGAGAGATGCACTTCGGGACACCCGAAGTGGACTTCAGTGGGATCCAACCAGCATTATGCTCATAGATTTGGAGAAGGCCTAGCGTCAGATCTTCTCGGATCTTCGAATACAGGAAGAGTCCTTCTATAGGCAGAAGTCCAGGGTCAAGTGGCTCAAAGAAGGAGACCATAATACAAAATTATTCCACCATTCAATCAATAAAAGATAGCTGAGGAATAGGGTTCTATTGGTCATGGATTCTTCCAGTAACTTATTTACGAACCTAGAGTTGGTGCAGTAGCTCTTTATTACCTATTTCCAAGATCTTCTTACGCTGCAGATCTAGCCAATGAGGCCGATGGCGTAGGAAATCTAAGAGGTGATTCAGAACTCCTTGAGTGAGGAATATGTTAGATTTCTTTCTCGCCCTGTTTTTGATTTAGAGATTCGAGATACCCTTTTCTCCTTGGCTCGTGGTAAGGCACCTGGGTCGAAGGTTTTAACGTTGAATTCTTCAAACATAACTGGGAGGTGGTAGGTCCTTCTGTTCTTGCAGTAATCAATGATTTCTTTATCTCTGGAAGGTTGTTAAGAGAGTTAAACAACACCATTTTAGCCTTAGTCCCTAAGAAGGCCAATGCGACTACAGTTTCTGATTTCAGACCCATCGCCTGCTGTAACACTATTTACAAATGCATCACAAAAATTTTGGCCAACAATGTGGCTGCCGTTCTTCCTACGATTATAAGTCCACCTTAGATTGCTTTTGTTAAGAGCAGGCGCATTAGGGACAACATTCTCCTTGCCCACGAACTATTTAGTGGCTTCCACCTTGACCTTTATTTGCCCAAGTGTGCTGTCAAAATTGACTTCCAGAATGCCCATGACAATGTGGATTGGGACTTCTTAGAGCTGGTTCTTCGTGCATTTGGTTTTCCCGACCACTTGATCTACCTTATTATGCTTTGTGTGTGCACTCTTAAATTCTCCATTTCTTTAAATGGCAAGCTTCATGGTTTTTTCTCTAGCGGGCGCGGACTCAGACAGGGGGACCCTATCTCTCCTTATCTATTTACCCTGGTGATGGAGGTTTTCTCGGGGATTTTTTACCTTTGCTCTAAGTAGCCAGAGTTTAAATTCTTTTAGAGATGCAAAGCAACAGGTTTATCACACTTATTCTTTGCGATGATGTTTTCCTCTTCTGTGAAGCAGATATAGCATCGGTTTCCCTCCTGAAAGAGGGCCTTCAGACCTTCTCTTTGTGGAGTGGGCTGAATCCAAATTTAAACAAAAGCGAGGTCTTCCTTGCTAGAGGGATAGAGTTTTCTTGGAACTAAATTGTTCTTGCGTTGGGATTCCAAGTAAGGATGCTATCGGTTTGGTACTTAGCAGTGCCCATTATTACTTCGCGGCTCAATAAGGCTGATTGTTTATCCCTCGTCAATTGCATTACAGCAAAGGTGCAATCATGGGCTCATCGTTTCCTCTCATTCGCTGGCCGGCTTCAGCTTATCATGTCAGTCCTTCACGCAATACAAGCGTAATGAGCTAGTGTATTCATGCTACCTAGGGTTGTGCTGGACCATATAGAGCAAATCTTAAGATAGTTTTTGTGGAAAGGCCCCGGCTTGGGTGGTGGGGGTTCGAAAGTCTCCTGGGATGATGTATGACTTCCAAAAGAGGAAGGAGGGCTTGGTATTCGAAGGTTGTGTGACTGTAACTCGGCAACCATACTTAAGCACATTTGGATCTTGTTTACCGATAATGAGTCCTTGTGGTATAAGTGGATCCATTCAAACTTTTTAAAAAGAAAGAATTTTCGGATAGCCAAAAGGCCTACTTGTTGCTTGTCGGTCTGGAAGAAGATTCTACAACTAAGGATGGATTTTTGGCATTCTTTCCGTTGGAGGATTAGGTATGGCCTCTCTGTGTCTCTCTGGTTTGACAATTGGCACCCTAGAGGTCCTCTAAATCTTTTCTTCTCAGATATACTCACTTATAGCTCAGGACTCTCCAGGCATGCGACGGTGGCCGATCTTTTCTCTAATTCTAGCCAGGCCCTTAAAGCTGCCTTGGAGTCTTGGGATCATCCCTTCCCGGTTCTGTCCCAGAACCTGGACCGCTTTTGCTCGCTGGAGAGCTCATCGGGATTATTTTCAATTGCTTCTACATGGGAGTTAGTCAAGCCAAAGAGAGTGTGGTTCCATGGTTTACTTTTGTCTGGAGCAACTTGATCATTCCGCGGTATCAATTCAACCTTTGGCTTATTGTTCAGAACCGACTCTTTACCCAGGTTCTTTTACTTTTTTATGGAAGGATTGAGAACGTGACTTGTGCTTTTTGCAATTCTAGACCAGATTCTATTGATCATTTATTCTTTGGGTGTCGTATCATTGTTGGTTTAGCTTCCTTTTGGGCCGCGAGATGCAATCTCCCTTGGTAGAACAGGACTTGGGCTGAAAACCTCCTTTGGGCTTTGAAGTTTCTCTCAGGCAATGACTTTTACCAGTGTATTGCTCGGTTCTCCTTTGGTGCCCTTTTCCATGTAATTTCGAGGAAGAGAAATAGCATCCTCTTCAGGGAGCAAGCGTTAGTAGTTCCAGCCTTGAAGAACCATCTCATCAACGTCGTCAAGGACAAGGTTTTGACATTTAACAATGTTGTAGACACCTGGTGAAATAGGAGGATGCAGCACTGCTGGGGAATTGACCCATCTATTTTTTGCTTCTGTGGAGTCCATCTTTGCCCCGTAGCTTCGGTTGTGGGCTAGGGTGTCCCTGGCTTCCCTATTATGGTGTGGGCCAGCTTTGTCGCTTGGTCTGGCGAGGGGTGGATGTTGGTTGGTTGCTGCTTGTTGCTGCTGCGTCGCTTTTGCTCTCGTTTGAAGCTGGGGTTGCTTCTTGTTCTTCAGAAGTTGCTATCGCGTGCTATGAGGGTTGCTACTATCTACTGTCCTTCCTCCTTGGTTGCTACTGGTTGGTTGCTTGCTGCTACTTAGTGTAGCGGTTCGCCTTGATAGGAGCTTTCTTTTTCCTTTGTTGGTGGCCAATGTTTTGGTTGTTTGTAGCCACTTGTTTGGCTGTTTAGTTATTGCTCTTTGCTGGTTGGTTTCCTTTTCTCGGCACCCTTCCATTCATTATGACTTGTTGCCATCATGAGTGTAAGCTTTTGGTGCCGAGTTATTACTGTATAGCTGTATAGGTTTTGGTTAAAGTCAATATATCTCTTACCTCTATAAAAAAAAAAAAAATTACATACAAAGAAAAAATTTAAATTTATTTAACGTACATAAAATCTATATGGCAAGAGATATTAATCATTAGAGGTGCACATCCTTGACTCCTTGCGTGCATGAAACTGGGTACTTTTCTCGCCAATATAATGGCTTGTCATCTTGTAATGCCAACTTCAGCACATTCTGTAGCAGGACAAAATTTATTTAACTGAAAAGAAATGCATGTTTTTAAAATTTTACGAATTAGTTCATTCATTTATACTGACCAGATACATAACGCTAGCAAATGTAAATAGTAGGTTTATTGTAGATTACGAATTGGATGATTGTTTATTCTTTTTAACTTGTATTCTCTCGTAAGTTCAATACTAAATAATAATAGTGTATATCTTTATTGTCAAATTTTTATATTGCATCTCTCGTACTTGTAGTTTACTAAACTTGTTATTTCTCTAAACTATTAAAGTTATATGATAACTAGGTGTTTCCAGTTTTATTTGTGTGTATCAAATCAGCTTCGAAGCCATCTTCTTTGAGGATCGTCGGGTATGATCTTGTGCAATAATAACCTGCAACTAATTTATCAAGGGAAGATTTCTGTTTGTACTCTATCTATTGAAACTCGTGAGCATATTTCTCACAGACTCGAGAAAAAGAGATTATTAACTAATACTCAGTCCTAATTCCTAGATCTGCCATTTTAAGATCAAATTTTGCATAAAAGTTTCAGTTTTTCCTTTATTAATTGATTATTAAGCTTTATTCACTTTGTGGTATTGCAACCTTAATTTCGTGTTTTGTTTTCATGTTCCTTTTCTACATATCTATTTCATTGGAATTGATTTGTCTAGAGTGTAAAATTTTATAGGATTACAATTAATTGTTCTAAAAGCTTAAACTATTAGATGAATGTGTGATTTATTATTTAAGTATTATAATGTAGAGAAGTGATAAATTTTAAGAGAAAGTAAGACCCACTTAAAATGTATGGTGCCATTGTCAAATTTGAAGTATGGATCTTCAACAAATGTTTAAATGTAGATATAGATTAGTTGGTATGTGTAACTTTAGCTAATTAGAAAGGTTAGACCTTCGTTTGGTTATAATTTTGGTAAAGTAAATCCCTCATTTTTTGGGGTTATGTTAATTTTGGATCTCAAATATGCATTTGATAGAATGAAAAAGGGGAAAGAAAAGAAACATATGCACTTGATTGAGATTGAGATTAAGATTTCGGATTTAAAAAAAAAGAAAAAGGACAAGTTACGCTTGACAAGAGAGGTGAGGACACCTGGAGTGCCATAACTTGGCACGCCGGGACACTTAAGTGCCATAACTTTAAAATGGTACACTTAAGTGCCATCATCGGAGCAAAATGGGACACTTAAGTGCCACTCCGGCGAAAATCCGGCCAAATGGCTGACGTGGCAATTTTCCGGCGAGTGTAGTCCAAAACGGCGTCGTTTTGCACGCTGACGTGGCGGAGAAAACGCAAAAATGACGCCGTTTCGTGTCTACGTGTAATTAATAATATAAAAATTAATTAAATTATAAAGTATTCAAAAAATTAAAAAAAAATTAAAAATTTTAAAAAATTAAGAAAAATTTAAAAATTAAGAAAATTTTAAAAATTAAGAAAATTTTAAAATTTTTAAAAAATTAAGAAAAAAAAAAGGGGGGCCGAAGGGGCGGCTGAGGGCTGAGCCCTCGTCGCCGCCGCCGCCCCGTCGTCGCCGGGAAGGACCGGCGACGGAGGGGGGAGGGTCGGCCGGGGTCGCCAGCCCCCGGCCGACCAACGGCGAGGGCTCGCAACCCTCGCCGGATCGCGGCGAGGGCCACGACCCTCGCCCCAGATCTGGGCGAGGGCTCGCGGGCCCTCGCCGCCGGTCGGCCGGCCTCGCCGGCCCCTGGCCAGGGCCCGGCAACCTCGGCCGACCCTCCCCACTCCGTCGCCGGCCCTTCCCGGCGGCGGCGGGGAGGAGGCCGACCGGCGGCGAGGGCCCGCGAGCCCTCGCCGAGATCTGGGGCGAGGGTCGCGGCCCTCGCCGCGATCCGGTGAGGGCTGCGAGCCCTCGCCGTCGGTCGGCCGAGGGCCGGCGACCCCGGCCGACCCTCCCCCCTCCATCGCCGGCCCTTCCCGGCGACGGCGGGGCGGCGGTGGCGGCGAGGGCTCAGCCCTCAGCCGCCCCTTGGACCCCCCCTTTTTTTTTTAATTTTTTTTAAATTTTCTTATTTTTTTAAAATTAAAATTTTTAAAATTTTCTTATTTTTTTTAATTTTTTTAAATTTCTTAAAATTAAAATTTTTAAATTTTTAAATTTTTATTATTTTTTTATTATTTTTTATGCTGATTTGGAGCTCCGGCGAGCCACGTAGGCAAAAAATAATAATAAAAAATTGCCACGTAAGATTTCCGGCAAGGGTCGCCGGAGGTGGCACTTAAGTGTCCCACTCGAAAAAAAAAGTGGCACTTAAGTGTACCGTTTGAAAGTTATGGCACTTAAGTGTCCCGGCGTGCCAAGTTATGGCACTTGCGCTGTACTTCTGCCCTTGACAAGATGACCACCCCAAAGAAAAAAGATAAAGAATTGCACCTCTATTGTGAATTGCGTCAAAAGCAAACCTACTTTCTCTAGGATGCTTTGACTGGCTTGGTCTTTAGAGTCACTATTGAGACTTACCCTTTCCTTACGGATGGAAAAATAAATAAGTTTAGAGGCATTGTCTATATTGGGCCAATGGGCCCTTAATTAAGCGTGGGCCTTCTTAAACCCATACCTCGCGCAATGTTGAATTTTATTTTTTTAGTTCTTAACAACTAAAATATTTTTAGGATTGACCACTAATCTATTGAAGTCGGCTAGAAACCAATCGAGACGTCGGAGTATTGTCTTGATTCCTATGCAACTAAAGATTCTAGAAGTGGGGACTTGATTACTCTAATACATATTAGTGCACTTTCGCTCTAACTTGAAAGGTTGTTACTAAAGTAGTCACATGGTCTTGATTGTTGATTATAATCCTAAATGCATCAAAGGTGCTAAATGATCATGCAAATGTTTTTGGAGGGTTCATTTTCATCAAATTCTAAATTAATCTTAACATATTCTAGGAAGGCCATAAACAACCAATTTACTGAAAGACAATGCACTAAGTAAACACCCAAGTATTAAAATGACTTTTGAAGCAAAAGCAAAAAAATAAAAATAAAAAACTGATATAAGTCGGGCAAAGAATATACATAGTCATGTTGTAAGCCTCAGGAGTTAGATCCAAATCAAGTTTAATTTCTTTCAAAGGGATACTCCACTGGGACTAAGCTAAATGTATATAGATTAAACAAAACAAAACTAAATCTAATGCTAAAACTTAAAAATTTCATGGAAACCTAATTCCAAGCATTTTCTGGAATTTTTTAAATTTTTAATATTTTAATAATTCCGAAAATGGTGAATTGGATTGGGCTCACAAAATTTTGGCCAAAGGGCGCAATTGAGTCCATCCTCAAGCCCACTCCAATTCTAACCTTCCTAAGCCTGATTTCAGAAAACTCTTAATTTAAGCTTGTGTTCATTTAACTCAACCCAAGCCCAAATTAAGAAGACTCACGACCAGCTTGCTCTTCCACTAAAGCAACACCAAGCCCATGCTAAAGCCTCTTTCAAATAAGGATCGAGTCAACCCAAGTCCATGTTAAATCCATTTATTGTTGTAGAGCTTATATCCTAATTTTCTTTTCTTCACCCTTACTCTTCACATTCAACTCATCCATATAAATACTTCCAGAACGTGAAACTTCCCCTCTTTTGGCTTCTTCTCTCACCCCCTATACTATTTATTAAGGATATGTTTGGTAACTATCCTATTTTTTTTTCTATTCTTTTGTTCCTTGAAATACAAAAGAAATAGAAATTAATTTGGTAACGTTAGCTAATTGTTCTATTCCAAATGGAAATGGCTAGGAAATAGATTTGGAATAAAAACAAAAAATAAAACAAATGTACTTCTTTGTTCCTGGAAAAAAAAAATGTTACCAAACACACACTAAAATTTCTGTGTCCATTGTTTTTAGTTAGTGGACAAAGAGCTCATCAAATTTTACCATTGACTCATGAACCTGAAGACTCATAATTTACAAGACAATGCAACAAAATCTCAAGCCACAAACAAATGGACTTCACTAATGACCACCAATCATTGTGTTGATTCATCATATACATTCCAGCTGTACACTCCATCTAGTAAGCATCACACAAGTAACACCAAAACATGTGCCAAACAAGGAGCAAAACACGAGGAGAAAAAAAAAAGGCAGTACATACGACCATATACTCAAACCACAGTGAAAGAATGTGTAGGGAAGCAAGAAGCATAGAAGTTTTGGGGAGAAATCTTTTGTATTTCTTCTATTGTATTCAATGTATAGAACTTAATAATTATAATACAAGATGTACATGAAGAAAAGGCAATGAAATATTTTACAAATCAATTTAATATCTCAATCTAATCCCTAATTGATTTAGTGCATGATTATAATCAAATCCGATTCCCGGCATATCTTCCAAATCTTCAAGCATATCTTCCAACACTCCCGCTCAAGCCGGTGGCTTGTAGATATCCAAGACGCCTAACTTGCCTAGTAGATATGCACATTGTCTTTGACATAGAAGTTTGGTGAAGATGTCTGCAGGTCGTTCTACGGTTCCAATTCCTCTTGTCTCGATTATCCCTTCTTGAATTTTCTCTCGAGTGAAGTGATAGTCCACTTCTATATGCTTAGTTCTTTCATGCATTATGGGATTTGCTGCAAGCTCGAGGGCAGCATTGTTGTTACAAAATAACTTTGTTGCCCCTTTTAGTTGTATTCCGAGGTCTCCAAGCAAACCTTGTATCCATACAATCTCACATGTAGTTTTTGCCATGGCTTGATATTTTGCTTCGGTTGAAGACAAGGAAACCATTGCCTACCCTTTGGTTTTCCATGAAAGAAGGGATTCTCTGATGGATCTTCGACTCATGGGGCAAGTTGCATAGTATGCATCACAATATGCCGTCATTTCGATGCTACATCTTCTAGATAGAAGTATTCCGAGTCCTGGACACTTCTTCAAATACTTCACAAGCTTCAAAGCAGCATTCATGTAAGATTCCTTCAGATTGTGCATAAATTAACTGGGAGTTTGCATCGCGTAAGATATATCAGGCCTAGTCATAGTCAAATATATAAGTTTTCCAACGAGCTTCTGATAACTCATTGGATCTTTGAGTACGGGATCATCATTCTGAGATATTCCCCCAACATGATCCACTACAGTTAATTTGGTATTATGCTCGATTGGAATAACTGCTGGCTTACATCCTGATAATCCGACTCCTGATATGATCTCCAATACAAATTTCCACGAATTGAGGGAAATTCCTTGGTCGGATTGAGCAATCTCAATCTCAAGAAAATATTGTGGTGCTTCCAGGTCTTTTATATGAAATGTGGTATGCAAATATTTCTTAAGTAAATAGATGACACACCTTTTGTTCATGTGAACAAGGCGTAATCGTATTTGGACTGTTTGAAGTCTGCAGTTGTGAGAGCATTAGCAAACTTGGCATACCATTGCCTAGAAGCTTGTTTCAGTCCATAAAGGGATTTGCAGAGACAACATACTCTATTCTCCCCCTATCTCCATAAGCCCTGAGGAATATCCATGTAAATTTCTTCATCCAAATTGCCATGAAGAAAATCGTTGTGGATGTCCATTTGGTGTAATGACCAATCATGGATAGCTGCAACTGATAAGAATAAGCGAACTGTGACATCTTTAGTGACTAGAGAAAAAGTCTTATGATAGTCAAAACCTTCTCGTTGAGTATATCCCTTAGCCACCAATTAAGCCTTGTAATGCTCAATGGACCCATCAGCTCTATATTTTACTTTATAGACCCATTTGCATCCTATGGATTTTCTATTTGGAGGAAGGTTGACTAATTCCCATGTATGATTATCAGTCAATGCCTGTAATTCTGCTGTCATAGCTTGTTGCCACCGTGGATCTCTGGATGCCTCATCATAACAAGATGGTTCCCTTTCGTCAAATATGTGACTTATGCAACATCTATGTTCCGGCGAAAGCTTATCAAAAGAGACATAAGAAGATATTGGATAGTGAATACCTGGCGAATTAAGTGAGGCATAGATATAATCTTTGGTCCTAGTTGGTGGTTGCATGGCTCGCCCTGAATGACATGGATGATCTGTTGGTGGTGGAGGAAGAGACATTTCTTCGATATTGGTTTGTGACAAGACATCAGGATCATTTTCCATGTTGGGTGCATTTGCAGGCACACTTTCCATAACATCCTCCGGGAGCAAACGGCCAGGTGAAGTTGAAGCTGGATCAAAAACTGGTTCCGGAGGTGCTGTGAGAATATATTCAGGAGATGCATTTTCTTCTTTTAAGAAATGATGAGAAGTAGTTGGGCCATCCAAATCCTCTGTGGAAGGTGTGGTCTCATGAAATGGGAAGATATTTTCGTGAAAAGTGACATCCCTGCTAACAAAAAATTCTCTTGTTGATGGATTGAGAACACGGTATCCCTTCTATAGGTTGGGATAGCCCATGAATATGCATCGCCTGGCACAAGGACTCATTTTGTCCCGAGGCCCCATGGTTGTAGTATAGCATAAACAACTGAAAATCCTTAGATGATCCAGTGCGAGCTTCTTTCCATAAAGCAATTTGAAAGGTGATTTGCCATCCAATATCCGAGTACTGATTTATGAGAAATCAAATAGACATATCCACTATCCAAATATGGGACATACGTTTAAGATACTCGTATATACACCACAATGCATATATCAATGATGGAAAACATATACCGTTCTGATATCCAAACCAGATTTGTTAAACTTAAATGACATATGATATCAATTCTAATTATGTATATTATAGAATTAACCTAATTTAGGTCATAATTAGGATATATGTGGTCCATTATAGAATTAGGACATATTAGATTAAAAAATTATGACCTAATTTATATTACAAATAATTAGGACATATTAGGATAATTCTAATAATTATTGTGTAATAATATACAAATCTAATTATAAATTAGGGCATATTAGATATTAGAATAATCTAATTTATAATTAGGACATATTACACAATAGTTTATAATAAATCTAATTATTTACAAGTCTAATTATTGCAATATATGCAAATTGGAACAAATCTAATTATCGTGCAATATGTCCTAGTTATAAATTAGATTTGTGTAATAATTATAAATTAGGACATATTAGATATTAGAATAATCTAATTTATAATTAGAATTGGATTCATATTAGGATAATTAACCTAATTAGGATAATTAATCTAATTATAGATTTAAGCTCATTTATAAATTTTCATAAATTTGATATCAATAGAATTAGGATCTAGCTCATTTATGATATGTGCGAATTGGATACTCTTTTATATGATATGATCATGCGAATTGGAACTATAAATGATTATTTGAAATTTCATTAACCGAATCGGATGTATATATTTAACATTAAGGTCTAGAGACCGGAGAGTGTCACCCAACAAGCATTGATGAGAAATTTTCTTGTGACAGGAGAAAAAAAATGGCTTTGGAGTCCAAGAACACTAGATGGTGATTGAGAGTAGGACAGTATCTATGAACGCCAGATGATGAGTTAAACTAATAAACAAACTTAAATGAAATCCCAGTCCTCTGACCTTCGGAATGAGCCCCGCTGCCACGATCTACAGACCAACCAACAAGGTATTTCAGCAAAATCCACGAACAAAATGAGTAAACAAAATTTTTAAAAGAACAAGTTATTCAAAACCTGAAAGCTCAGTCCTCTGACCTTCGAAATGAGCCTCGCCACTGCGATCTACAGACCAACCAACAAGCTATTTCAGCAAAATCCATAAACAAGATGAGTAAACAAAAATCTTTAAAAGGGCAAGTTATTCAAAACCTGAAAGCCCAGTCCTCTGACCTTCAGAATGAGCCTTGCCGCCACAATCTACAGACCAACCGACGAGCTATTTCAGCAAAATCCGTAAACGAGATAAGTAAACAAAAATCTCTAAAAGGGCAAGTTTTTTAAAACCGGAAGGGCCACCCCTAGGAGGCAGCTTGGGTATGACTCGTCTGGTTCGGATGCGAGAGTAGAGGAATCCAGCAAAAATCAGAGCCAAAGCAACCCCAAATTTCAACAGGATAGGCCATATCTCCCTCTTTTCTCTCACCATAATAAATCGATCTAGTCTAAGTTCCATCGAGTTGAAAAAAGCAAAAAGAAACAATTGCAGGTCGAGAAACAAAAAGATTGAGGAAGAGAGAAGTTCAAGAATCTGAGGACTCTCTGTCCTGCACAGGCTCTTATATATAGTCCCGAGTCATAAGAGGGAATGACTGACATTTGTGAGATGGCAGTTGGGTGCGAAAAGACTTAACTGACCCATTAAGGATGTGCCACCTACCCAATGCGACTTAGGTTTTGTTGAAAAAATATTAGACAACATAAAATAATAATAATCGGGCAAATATATTGAAAATGACTAGAAAATAAAGCCAATTATTTAAAACGTACAAACAGTGTCCTTACGGATAATTCCATTTTTCGAAGTACGAAACTTGGTACGTAAGACTTTAAGACTTTAGCGGCTAACCTCTCAAAGTAAAACATTTCGCCTCTCAAAATATAAGATACATTTTTCTTTATTCTGTATTTTTTTTTTTATGCCGGAGGAACTGTTTTGGCCGACATCCGCCATGTAAACTCTCAGATGTCGCTAGCGGGGAGACCACCACTCCGGCGCCATGCGTCAATCACCTAATGGCACACCAGCCTCCCTGCAACTTGCGTCGCAGAGGCTTCGAACTCTCGACCTCTCCCTCAAAAGTGTTAAGCTTATCTAACGGAGCCACCACGGCCGGTGATTTCTTTATTCTGCATTGAATAGAAGGAAATTGAATCATGCTATGCGTATAAGGAAATTGTCTGGGACTGCTGCTGTGGTGTCAGAACAAGTTGGCAAAGCTGCTGTGACGACCCCAGCAGGACGTACTGAGTGCGATGAGGTGAGCAAGCAAGGGAGGTAGAGACGCAACAATGGCCAAGCCGGCAGCGAGCGTGGTGATTGGTGAGGTGGGGCGGTGGCGGCGGCGTTCTTAGAAGGACAGGAGCCAAAGACCAACACCGCCAAACAAACGAGCTCTCGAGAGTTTCGACGAGAAAGCAAAGCACGGACCGCCGGACAAAAGCAGCAAAGACGCGGAGAAATTAAACCACACCGGCGAACAAGGACAAGCAATCTCCCCTCTTTCTTTCTTTTTTACTTTTCTTGTGAACTATTAATCTCCCCTTTCTTGTTTTAAAATAATCATATATTACTCTCAATATTCCTTTCCCTCTCATTTTGTCCTTTTTAATCTATTGTTTTCCTTTGTCGTTTCCCTCAATGTATAAGACCACGATAATTCTTCTTCTTTTCTTCGATCTTGCCATGATATGGTTGCGAAGACATTCCTACAATCTCCTTTCAATTTTTTCTTTTTTATGAAGTTATTATCTTTATCCCCCGAGTTTACTATGATGAATTAATTTTTTCCACCTTGGCACCTCTTACTTCTTCCATTTATAAATTTCGGCCACACAGTGTTTTATGCATTTGGCAAAAATTTTATGCTCTTATGAGCTCAATCTAATTTATCAATTATGTTCGAGACAACCGTTGATCCAATAGAAATATATGGAATTAAGTAATGCATGAAAAAAGTACAACTAATATGCAAGATGCAATTATAGATTTTTTGTTAGGGATTGGGATCAGTTCCTATATTTTTTTATGCAATTAACAACTAATTGGGTTGTCAAAATTAAGGTATCAATAGTAAATAAGCTATTAATACATTTTTACTCAAAGCGAGTTCATCACCAACTGTAGAGGCACCATTCACTTAAAGTTGTCATTTTTTAATGCATTCTGAAAACACTCATAAGAAGTGGCCCTATAAAGTCTAAGTATGAGGAAAGAATACAAACAACCCCTTTTTCTTTTCATCTTAGCTGCACCTACTAAAATTCTGAATACAAATCACACCACATTTTGTGGTGATTTTACAGGATTGGGATGATGGATAACACGCTATGATGCCTTTCTAGGAAGTTGCAAGAACTACGTGTGGGATAGTGGTCAACAACCAATGGTCAGGTAGGAAAGATAGAAGTGGTAGAGATCTGATTAAAGAAAGGACCAGGAAATGGCTTAAGCCCCACAAGTGACTGGGTGTACGGGGAAGAATCAAATGAAATGTCTAATAAATGTAAGCACGTGAACTTGCATTTCTAAACTCGCTCGAGAACAAACATGAAAGGGTAACGCCTTTAAACTTTAGTTATCATTTCTTTTATCGCCTACAAATTTCTAGTTGCATTTCGAAAAATGCCTTAATATTACTGACTTTAATTAGATTGACTTACCAACTTTTCTCTATTTAAATTATCAATTAGTTTTGAGTTACCAACTCTTGTTGGAATTACTTACCGAGTATTATTTTTTTAATTGCCAACTTTTCTTATTCTTTTTATCAATTTTTCATTCACCTTTCTCTATTGGGCCTTAAATTTACTAACTCTTATTTGTTGACCTTTTCATTGATTAAGCTAGTTACCAACTCTTATTCAAGTTAACTATCAATGCTTATATATATATATAACTTTTCCGTTGAGTTACTTAATTTGGAAAAAATCAGGAAGTCACCAAATAAATATTGATAATTTTCTATACAATTGGTCAATTTAATATGTTGATAATTAAATAAAATTTGCCCAATAATATGAGAATTGGTTTCTCAGTCAAGAAGAAATTGGTAAACAAAAATCTTTAAAAGGGCAAGTTATTCAAACCCTGAAAGCCCAGTCCTCTGACCTTCAGAATGAGCCTCGCCGCCACAATCTACAGACCAACCGACGAGCTATTTCAGCAAAATCCGTAAACGAGATAAGTAAACAAAAATCTCTAAAAGGGCAAGTTTTTTAATACCGGAAGGGCCACCCCTAGGAGGCAGCTTGGGTATGACTCGTCTGGTTCGGATGCGAGAGTAGAGGAATCCAGCAAAAATCAGAGCCAAAGCAACCCCAAATTTCAACAGGATAGGCCATATCTCCCTCTTTTCTCTCACCATAATAAATCGATCTAGTCTAAGTTCCATCGAGTTGAAAAAAGCAAAAAGAAACAATTGCAGGTCGAGAAACAAAAAGATTGAGGAAGAGAGAAGTTGAAGAATCTAAGGACTCTCTGTCCTGCACAGGCTCTTATATATAGTCCCGAGTCATAAGAGGGAATGACTGACATTTGTGAGATGGCAGTTGGGTGCGAAAAGACTTAACTGACCCATTAAGGATGTGCCACCTACCCAATGCGACTTAGGTTTTGTTGGAAAAATATTAGACAACATAAAATAATAATAATCGGGCAAATATATTGAAAAAGACTAGAAAATAAAGCCAATTATTTAAAACGTACAAACAGTGTCCTTACAGATAATTCCATTTTTCGAAGTACGAAACTTGGTACGTAAGACTTTAGCGGCTAACCTCTCAAAGTACAACATACCGCCTCTCAAAATACAAGATACATTTTTCTTTATCCTTCATTGAATAGAAGGATATAGAATTGTTGACACCTAAATTTTTGGGGTTAATTTTTGCTAAATAAAAAAAATAAAAAAATCATAATCACATGGCATATACTTTAGGCAAATTTTATGTTTTGTTAAGATTTTTTATAGATTTAGGTAATATACACTGAGAGATGCATTTTTTGCGCATAAGCGGAATTTTTTGATCGAATATGCAAAAAATATTGCGGAGGATGAAATGATATATTCAATGGAATTTTACACGAGTAAAATTGACAATGAAATATACGATGATGATGCATTTTTTTGGTGTATAAAAGAGTCACGTACAGTGGGAAAAAGGGGGGTCCTTTCCGTCGGTAAAAAAAAAAAAGAAAAAGAAAAGAGCAAAAGGTGAAAAAGTGAGTGGAGAGAGGAAAAGTAAAAAAAAAAAGAGAAAAAGAAAAGAAAAGCCCCCCTGCGCGACTATTCATCTTGCCCGCAGGGGGGCCTTCACTGGCCCAGTCGCCGTCGAACCCCACCGTCGCTGATCTCCGTCCACAAGAGCTCGAGCCGCCAGTCTCTACACGCGAGCCCCGATGACCTGTGCTGCCCCGACGCCGAGCCCCCGGAGCCCTGACGACATGCTGCCGCCTGCTCTGGCCCGCGACCCGCCACCTCCGCCTCTTTACCCGCGCCTACAACAGGAACCCCCTGGACGTCGTGCCAACCCCTGCCGTTGCGACCCTCTGTTGCATATCTGTCTCCGCCATCAGATCCCAAGCCACCGGTGACCCGGAGCTGCAGCCAAGCCGAGATCCAGCCGTCAGAGTCCCTCCGCCTACAAATCCGAGGTCCTCGACGACAGAAGGCCCGAACCCAGCTCGACGCTTCCCCTTCGCCGGTGCCGAGCCTCGTTGAAGACCCAAATCTGACGCCGTCTGGCCCCACCGCGACGCCTTGCTCCTGATTCGTGACCCATCTGCTCGTGAAGTCGCTCCGCTTGTAGATCTGTGCCCCTCGCAGCAACCCCCTCCGCAGATGCTACCGTCGCGTCGATTGCCGCGTCGCCCCGAAGCCCGCAGCTCGACGCTGTCCTGATGACCCGTGTGCTGTCCCGACGCGTCGCCGAGCCGCCTGTTGCCTGTTTGTCACGACGTCGCTGTCCTGACGCCGTCCCGTGCTGATCCCGAAGCCCCTAGTGCTGCGACGCCGCCGCGCCGATCCCCAAAGCCCCTGTTACTGTGCTGCCGTCGCGCCACTCGCCAGAGCCCTCGCCAAACCGGCCACCAGCTTTATTTTTCTTTTTCTTTTTCAGAAAAAAAAAAAAGAAAAAGAAAAAAAAAGAGAGAAGCAAAAGAAAATTTAGGTATTTTCTCTATCTTATTTTTATTTTATTATTTTTGTTGTTTTATTTTATCTTTTTAGTGTAATTATTCCTTTAATGTGAAATTGAAATTCCATGATATGAAATTGCCTTGAAATTAGTGATTGTCAGTCCGATTTTCGCACCCGAAATCCGACTCGCAATTACTTAAAAAAATTGCCAATTCGATCTCCCACCCGAGATCCGATTCGTGATTTATGTGAAATTGGTCAACCCAATCTCATGCGTGAGATATGGTTTGTCAATTTGGATATCAATATTACTTGATTTGATGTGGTGTTATTTAGATTAGTTTTCTTTAAAAAAATTTTAAAAAATGTATTTTTAGGGTTTGCATGCTCATAATAGGAATTTTATTTCGAATTTTCAAAAAAAATAAATCAATTAATTTAGGTTGCTAGTTCTTTTTTTTTTTAATTTGGATTGCATGTTTAATTATTTGGCAATTATTAATTTCGAAATTAAAAAAAAGGAAAAAAGGAAAAACACAAAAAAAAGTCATTATGCATATGTCATGTAAAATTAAGGCATCTTTTGCACGTCATTGCATATTAGGGTGAATTGCATTTAGTTTAATTTTAGATGATGTTTTTTCTTAATTTATTATAGGTTTAAGTATTTTATCAAATAGATTGCATTTTAGGATTATTTAGGTTAAGATAATATTTTAGTTTAAATTAGGATTTGGTTCAACCTAATTCCTAATATAAATTAAATATGATCTTAATCTAATTAGGTAATTTTCACATTTCACCTAATTTCGAATTTCTTGAAAAATACAAAAAATGGCATAGGCTAAATTAGTTTTATTATTTAGGATAAAATGCATTTTTTTAGGAAAAAGAAAAAATTGTCATATGCACGTCATTAGGGTTAGATTCATTGAGATGCATGTCATTTAGTATTTTCGTTAGGCCCATTTAATTAGAAATTACATATCATTAGAATTAGGTCATTCAATTAATATTGCATTACATATTGCATGATTTTCATTAATTAAGCGAAAACAAAATAAAAAATTGCGTATTAATTAGAAATCATATCTAGGGTTGTTGATATGGATTTTAATTTAACATTGCAGATGCTTTCGTTGCTTGGAGGTAAGTTTTTTTTTCAATTTATTTTTTTATTTATTTGGGTGTTAAATTGGTGGATTGTGCACCCGCATGATCACCTCACATGTTAAGGAAATAAATTTAAAATCAATCCAAACCGCTTACCAAACATTTTTTTCAAAATAAAAGAAAGGTACCGAAAGGACGTTAGAGAAATCTAGCGTAACCAAGTCCCCGTATCCTTAGTCTTTGGTTCGTAGGAGTAAAGTGAAACTCCCATTACTTTACTTGGGTTTCTACTCGACCCACCAAAAATAGATTAGTGGCGACTCTTAATTGAAAATCAATTGCATGTTAAGAACTTGAATCTAAATCGCAAATTGGTATAGGCTTGGGAGAGCCCGAATTAAGTCTAGGCTTAACAATCCATTAGCCAAACCCTAGGTGGTGCACACCCAAAAAATTTTGGTCGCGATAACTTGGCGACTCCACTAGGGACTTGAGTTGAAACTCTTAGTGGACTTTAGGCCAATTTCCTTTTTAAAAAATATTTTTGTTTGGTAGCGAGGATTCCAGGTACGTCTCTAACATCTAAGGTGTTAAATGTTCTTACAGATTGGGAGGTATAAGGGGAGCAGTAATTGTTAACCCTTGTTTTGCAGGTTGGAGTTGAGGATGAACGTTTTAAATTCAAGTTATTGAAGTGTTGCTTGATATAAACTATTGTGCATGCTTTGCATCTAGCACTACACTATTGTACACACAACCTGCTGCCAGACTTGGGCAACATAGGATCATTTAGGATGGTGTTGAGATGGACACCACTCCGACCGCATGTTTGCAGTACGAGTCACCCATTTCAATCCCGAAGTTTCTTCTTGATGTCAAGAGTACCCACCTTGGTCTGCATGCCTGCAACCTGGGTCGGCTCTTTGACCAAGCTGGAGTCATGAGGACCGTGGCTAGTCTGATCATCCTTGTGGCTCCACCTTGATAAGCGTTATAGAGTAGAAATCGAGCCACTTATCATGCACATGTCTATGTGATTGCCATTGATTTTCCTTGGTGAAGTAAGTCTTCTATCATTATACTATGCAATTTACTTTTGGTCCATCCATGACAATCTAGGTTAGTCGTTTGATCTAATTCATTTGTCAATTAGAAATGAAATGAGGAAATTGCCATGCGATGAATCATTTGCCAAAAAAAAAAAAACTTTGGAGAATTTGTTTTCAATTCCTGTATAGAGAATTTAGTCTTGCTAGGGCGTCTATCTTTATTTTCCCAGTCCATTTTTAGAAAATGCCCTTCTTGTACGAACTTTTCATGAAAAAAAAAATGAAAAATTGATTAGATCATTGTCATGGATTGATTCTCTATTCATACATCGTGCTTACATATTTTCATTTATTTCCAATTAGGTGATAACGGATCCTCCACGCTCACCCATTATCACGCGATTAAAAGCAAGAACGGCCGAACAAACCGAAATGCGTGACCGTATTTCCGCTATGGAAGGCCAACTCCAACAATTAGCCGCCTCTATGGAGCTTATAACAACTCAAATCCAATCCATTCGAGTGAATCCGGCTCCCGCACCTGCTCTCCCTGAGATAGTTGTCCTGAAGCAAGCAAACAAGGCCCAAATGAGTGAGGATGACATGCCTGAGCTAGAAGATGATCCATTCCCAATCAATGTGGAAAAGGCTAAGCTTGTCAACATCCCTAAGACAGAGCTGGATGAACGCTTCGCAAAATTGGAAGAAAAGTTGAAACAATTGCAGGAGTCACAGAGTTCACTCCCGTTCGACTTGTCCGTGTACGAGAAAGTCAAGATGCCAAGAAAGTTCAAAATGCTGAATTTTGATAAATACGATGGTACTTCTTGCCTAAAAGCTCATCTTTAGATGTACCACGTGCGTATGGCTCAATATGTCAAAAATGAGCCCCTCATGATCCAATCATTTCATGCGAGTTTGACAGGGCCTGCACTGAACTGGTATGTATGAAGAATGTCAACCTTCTTGACACTTGGAATGAAGTGGCCGACGCATTTATCAAATAGTATAAGTTCAACATGGACATTGCACCTTCCTGAGAGGATCTTGAGAGGATGGAGAAAAAGAATAGTGACTCGTTCAAAGAGTATGCTATGAGATGGCGAAATCTAGCAGCTCAAATCACCCTCGAGCCTACTGGCAAGGAGCTGATGAAATTGTTTATCAAAACTCTCCCATCTGAGTTCCGTAACCGGATGGCTAACACATATGTTGAAAACTTCAACCAACTTATTCCCGTGGGAGAACAAATTGAGATGGGGATAAGAGAAGGATGGTTTACTGAGCCATCTAACAAAAGGTTTTCTACCAAGAGGGAGAAGGACCTTGAAGCTGAGATTAATATGACATATTCTCAACCAACTCGTGGTCACACTCCAGTAATTAAGATTTCTACTGAGCAACAAGGTGGAAACATCAGCTCCCTAATCGACGACGTAATGTCAGAAGACAATTCACACCTCTTCCTAGGCCCCTATCCAAAGTTTTGCCTATCCTCCAAAAGAAGGGATTACTTTCTTCGGAGCCAAAGCAACCAAATCCTGAGTATTATCCTGCATATAATCCCTTCGAAAACTGTGACTATCACACGAGAGAGGTTGGTCACTCCACTGATGATTGCTATGTTTTGAAGCATAAGGTCCTAGATCTCTTGGATACAAAGGCATTCTCTTTCAGCAGTAATCAGAAAAATCCTCTACCCAACCATGATGAAGGCGCAAATGCTATCACTAAGTGAAGAAGTTCTTATCTTCTAGGATTTCAAGTTTTGTTTAGGATTCTCTACTTTTTTAAATTTCGATTATTGCTTTCGCTTTTAGGGTTTGGCTTGTTTGCATTTTCCATTCCAATAATGTAATTCATTTGATTCTATTCAATGAAATTACAATTTTATTTTCAAATTTGAGGACATGATGGAGTATACCAAATCAATCCAATGATGATATCCTACCATGAAAAAAGGAACTATTATCCACGGAGAAATCCCGAGGACTGGGCTTCTTCATGTTTCCTCATCCAAAAATTCCCAAATAAACAAAATCATTTTTCAAGACAATTCCAAAAGCATGCATTAGGTTAGTCATGTTCGATTTTCTAACTCATTTACTTCATGTTTCAGAACCTTACTTTCTTGGCCAAATGAGAAAGCATATGAAGGCACACTGGGTCGCTCAACTGTTACTCAACAAGTTTGAGAACACACTTTCAAAGAGAGTAAAAGAAGACCTTCCATCTTTGGTGAAAAGGATGACAAATTGGGAACACTACATATTCTAGTAGTGACATGACTGGAATGAAATCTCAGTCCGAACCAAAATGGTTGTGCAATTTGAATTTACTTTGAGTTGCATAGTATCCTATTCATGCACGTTCTCTTGTGCATGGGCAAAAGCAAGAACGGAGTATTCATCAAATCAAAAGGCGAATTTTCACTTTTGATTGATAAAGATAATCCAAGGACATCCATTGCTGAGACAATCCCTTCATAGGACAATTCCTTGAATGAATGCTTGAAATCATGTTTGAGTGTAGTAAATTGTTTGTTGAACTCTTTTGAAAAGAAAATTTTCATATTGATTTAGCTCACCAATTTCATGTGGAGATTTGTCAAGATAGACAATTTAATGGAGTGACATCAATGCTTAAGAATGCTGAATGAGATGTGTCAGTATGATGAAATGCATGTCTTATCCTATACACAGTCCCCTACTCATACACTTGTGAGAAGAGTGTAGAAAATTCCATATCTACAAGGTAAAGAGTTCTCTCGCGAAAGGTACGATAACTGAAATGATGAGGGGCAATTCATTTCTCCATCCTAAACACCACAGGTGATCCATTGCTTAACATCTTTGAGCCCCCATACACTTGTGAAAATTCTTTCAAATTACCCCTATCAAGAACTACTCCACATCGGTGCAAATTGGAGGTAAAATAGCACCATAAGGTGAATGAAATTGATTGAAATTTTCTTGCTCTCACTTGCATCAATCTTCTAGTCGTGCTATTACATTGAATTTATGTGGTAATTTAAGTGCCTTAGGATGACAAAGAGTATTTATTTTTCTATCATACATACTTATATCATTTGCATAGTCCACTTGAGCCTACAATTTCATTTCTTTAAACCCAGTTGGTGATCATCCCCCACACCGGGGCAAGGCAAAAGACAGATGAAGACCCTTGAATATTCGAGTGTCATCCAAAGTGTAATTCCTTAACGAATGTACTGTGCGCAAAACTTGAAATCAAAATAGAACCAAGGGGCACGAAAAAACAGTGTGCCTGGTAAAAGCAAGGCCAATGCCCATGAAAAAAGAAGTAAAGAAAAATGCATGAAAACTAGGGGTATGAAAAAGCAGTGTGTCTGGTAAAAGCGAGGCCGATGCCCATAGATGAAAAGAGAAAGTCAATACTTAAAGACTCAAATACTGATTTTTTACGATCAATGGGGCACATCATGAAGACAATCCCAGGTGGTGAAAAATAAAACTGGTGGCAATGCCAAGATGATTATCAACTCTCACCTTTTACACACATTTTGAGCCTGATGATCCTTTCATTTCTCAACCCATAAACCTAGTCTACGTTACGTCCCTTACAAAATCTCTTTAGATTATGGCACTTGAATTAACGTATGGATTCACCTGTCATAAGCATCACTTGAAGAAGTGCGAGCAAGACTATTTCTTTCTCATTTTGCAGGATTCTTGACTTGTAAACCTGGAGATGATTGCAGAATTATTTTTTTCAATAGCCTTGACTCAAAGAGTCCCTTTGTTAAGCCATTGACCAAGCCCACATTACGGTCCCTATTAAAGACCTCTCAGATTGGTAAGGTTGTACCGCTTGCGAGAATACTTGGACCCTTGTTGGTATGATGATAGTGAGATGGAGTGATTCTCATAAAATAACCTCTAAATGAGAGTGAGTGAAAGTCCCTACTAACTGAAGATCCCTCATTTGGTATTCTTAGGAAATTCATGTCATGAGTGAAGATTGTTTTGAATGATAATTCTCTCCAGTGGAAATTTGGGTGATGCAAAGGTCATTATGCATGAACCCCGATTGAGTTGATGAAAACCTCACTGAATTTTGAAATGTGCATTTTAGAGTAGCTTAGATTGTCTATATCTTTGATGAATGCATATCAGTTTTTGCTCTAAATCATGTCTGACAGGTAATTCAAGTTCATTTCAGAATGTTTTATGATATTAGGAGATGAGAAACCTCCACCATGAGGTGAAAGATCTCCACAGGATATCTAAATTCCAAAAGTCATTTTTCTCCAAGAATCAAAGATATCACCAGGTAAGTATATCTCTAACTATACTCTAAATACTTGTCATTGTGCAGATATTCTCTCTCAAGCTGCATCGACACTTGACTCGGTCAAGCTATCCTTTATATTGACTTGGTAAGCTTTCGTAGCCCAGAGTCCCTTTTATCGGCTCGGCGTGCTTCCGTAGCCCGACGTCCATTTTAATAGACCTGACGTGCTTTTGTAGCCCGGAGTTCCTGACCTGGTGTGCTTTTGTAGCCTAGAGTCCCTCCTATATTGACCCGGTGTGCTTTCGTAGCCCAGTGTCCTTTATATTGACTTGACGTGCTTTCGTAGCCCAAAGTCCCTTATACTGACCCAACATGCTTTCGTAGCCCGGTGTCCTTCATATTGACCTGGTGTGCTTTCGTAGCCCAGAGTCATTTTCATCGACTCGGCGTGCTTCCGTTGCCCAATGTCCCTTTCTTGACCTAGCGTGCTTCCGTAGCCTAGAGTCCATTTTATCGAACTAACGTGCTTCTGTAGCCCGGATTTCTTTCATTGACCTGGCGTGCTTTCATAGCCCAGAGTCTCTCTTAATCGACACTCGATTGAGTTGTCCCCTAAAGATTTTTCTCCAGATTCAACCTGATTAAGGCGACCAAAAAATGGTTCGGGTCTTGGTCAGATGATTTCTGTCGCAAGGCTGGGCAACCGAAGAATGGTTCGGGTCCTAGCCAAACAGAATCTCTGTTTAGGTGACCGTAGAATGGTACGGGTCCTAAAAAATGAGTCCTCGTTTAGGCGACTGTAGAATGGTACGGGTCTTAGACAAAACCTTTCTGCCGTACTGGTCGACCGTAGAATGGTATGGGTCCTGAGAAACCAGCTCCTTTCTGCCATACTGGGCAACCGTAGAATGGTACGGGTCCTAGGAAAGCAGCATCTTTACAAAGTCATGTTACTATTCTAGGCGACCATAGAATGGTACGGGTCCTGGACAGGTAACACCCACTACCTCGAATTACTCTATCCTCCTCAAAAGTAAGTTATTCCAAGTAAGTTCATCTATCATTTGCATTAGTATTTCCATCCATCATATAAATTGCATTAAAAAATGGAATTCATGTTCCAACAAAAAAATCATTCATTGCATGAGCATGACCAAAATTTAGGTCTCAATCTGTATTTGAAGACAACCTCTGCGAGCTTACCTTCAAAGAGGGGCAGTGTTGACACCTAAATTTTTGGGGTTAATTTTTGCTAAATAAAAAAAATAAAAAAATCATAATCACATGGCATATACTTTAGGCAAATTTTATGTTTTGTTAAGATTTTTTATAGATTTAGGTAATATACACTGAGAGATGCATTTTTTGCGCATAAGGGGAATTTTTTTATTGAATATGTAAAAAATATTGCGCAGGATGAAATGATATATTCAATGGAATTTTACACGAGTAAAATTGGCAATGAAATATACGACGAAGATGCATTTTTTTGGTGTATAAAAGAGTCACGTACGGTGGGAAAAAGGGGGGTCCTTTCCGTCGATAAAAAAAAAAAAGAAGAAAAGAGCAAAAGGTGAAAAAA
The DNA here is from genome assembly GCA_019915205.1 of Eucalyptus rudis. Taxonomy (NCBI): domain Eukaryota; kingdom Viridiplantae; phylum Streptophyta; class Magnoliopsida; order Myrtales; family Myrtaceae; genus Eucalyptus; species Eucalyptus rudis. Next base: position 17,706,444 of record JAHMTN010000001.1, on the reverse strand, counting down.
GTGAGTGGAGAGAGGAAAAGTAAAAAAAAGAAAAGAAAAAAAAAAGCCCCCTGCGCGACTATTCATCTTCCCCGAAGGAGGGCCTTCGCTGGCCTAGTCGCCGTCGAACCCCGCCGTCGCCGTCGCCGATCTCCGTCCGCAAGAGCTCGAGCCGACGGTCTCTACCTGCGAGCCCCGACGACCTGCGCTACCCCGATGCCGAGCCCCTGGAGCCTCAATGACACCCTGCCGCCTGCTCTGGCCCGCGACCTGCCGCCTCCACCTCGTCTTTACCCGCGCCTACTACAGGAACCCCCCGGACACCACGCCAACCCCTGCCGTTGTGACCTTACGCTACAGATCTGTCTCCGCCGTCAGATTCCAAGCCACCGGTGACCCGGAGCTACAGCCGAGCCGAGATCCAGCCGTCAGAGTCCCTCCGCCTACAAATCCGAGGTCCCTGACGACAGAAGAGCTCGACGCTTCCCCTTTGCCGGTGCCGAGCCTCGTTGAAGACCTAGATCTGACGCCGTCCCGCCCCACCGCGACGCTTTTCTCCCGATCCGTGACTTATCTGCCCGTGAAGACACTCCGCTTGCAGATCCGTGCCCCTCGCAGCAGCCCCCTCCGCAGACGCTACCGTCATGCCAACTGCCGCATCGCCCCAAAGCCCGCAGCTCGACGCCGTCCCCACGACTCGCGTGCTGTCCCGACGCATCACCGAGCCGCCTGTTGCCCGCTGGTCACGACGTCGCTGTCCTAACGCCGTCCCATGCTGATCCCGAAGCCCCTAGTGCCGCGACGCCACCGCGCCGATCCCCGAAGCCCCTGTTGCTGTGCCGCTGTTGTGCCGCTCGCCGAAGCCCTCGCCGAACCGGCCACCAGCTTTATTTTTCTTTTTCTTTTTCAGAAAAAAAAAAAGAAAAAAAAAGAGAGAAGCAAAAGAAAATTTAGGTATTTTCTCTATCTTATTTTTATTTTATTATTTTTGTTGTTTTATTTTATCTTTTTAGTGTAATTATTCCTTTAATGTGAAATTGAAATTCCATGATATGAAATTGCCTTGAAATTAGTGATTGTCAGTCTGATTTTCACGTCCGAAATTCAACTCGCAGTTACTTAAAAAAATTGCCAATTCGATCTCCCGCCTGAGATCCGATTCGTGATTTATGTGAAATTGGCCAACCCGATCTCATGCGCGAGATATGGTTCGTCAATTTGGATAGCAATATTGCTTAATTTGCTGTGGTGTTACTTAGATTAGTTTTCTTTAAAAAAAAATTTAAAAAAAATGTAGTTTTAGGGTTTGCATGCTCATAATAGGAATTCTATTTCGAATTTTCGAAAAAAAATCAAATCAATTAATTTAGGTTACTAGTTCTTCTTTTTTTTTAATTTGGATTGCATGTTTAATTATTTGGCAATTATTAATTTCGAAATTAAAAAAAAAAGGAAAAACACAAAAAAAGTCATTATGCAAATGTAATGTAAAATTAATGCATCTTTTGCACGTCATTGCATATTAGGGTGAATTGCATTTAGTTTAATTTTAGATTATGTTTTTTCTTAATTTATTATAGGTTTAAGTATTTTATCAAATAGATTGCATTTTAGGATTATTTAGGTTAAGAGAATATTTTAGTTTAAATTAGGATTTAGTTCAACCTAATTCCTAATATAAATTAATTAGGATCTTAATCTAATTAGGTAATTTTCACATTTCACCTAATTTCGAATTTCTTGAAAAATACAAAAAATGTCATAGGCTAAATTATTTTTATTATTTATGATAAAATGCATTCTTTTAGGAAAAATGAAAAAATTGTCATATGCACGTCATTAGGGTTAGATTCATTGAGATGCATGTCATTTAGTATTTTCGCTAGGCCCATTTAATTAGAAATTACATATCATTAGAATTAGGTCATTCAATTAATATTGCATTACATATTGCATGATTTTCATTAATTAAGCGAAAACAAAATAAAAAATTGCGTGTTAATTAGAAACCATATCTAGGGTTATTGATGTAGATTTTAATTTAACATTGTAGATACTTTCGTTGCTTTGAGGTAAGTTTTTTTTTTTTCAATTTATTTGTTATTTATCTAGATGTTAAATTGGTGGATTGCGCACACGCATGATCACTTCACATGTTAAGGAAATAAATTTAAAATCAATCCAAACCGCTTGTTAAACATTTTTTTTTCAAATAAAAATAAATGTACCGAAAGGACGTTAGAGAAATCTAGTGTAACCAAGTCCCCGTATCATTAGTCTCTGGTCAATGACGTTACTTGAGTTTCTAATCGACCCACCAAAAATAGATTAGTGACGACTCTTAATTGAAAATCAATTGCATGTTAAGAACTTGAATCTAAATCGCGAATTGGTATGGGCTTAGGAGAGCTCGCGTTAAGTCTAGGCCTAACAATCCATTAGCCAAACCCTAGGTGGTGCACACCCGAAAAATTTTGGTCGCGACAAGAATAATGCTGTGTGTATAAGGAAACTGTCTAGGACTGTTGCTGTGGTGTCAGAACAAGTTGGCAAAGCTGCTGTGACGACCCCAGCAGGACGTACTGAGTGCGACGAGGTGAGCAAGCAAGGCAGGTAGAGGCGCAACAATGGCTAAGCCGGCAGCGAGCGTGGTGACTGGTGAGGGGGGGCGGTGGTGGCGGCGTTCTTAGAAGGACAGGAGCCAAAGACCAACACCGGCAAACGAGGTCTGAAGGATTTCGACGAGAAAGCAAACCACGGACCGCCAGACAAAAGCAGCAACGATGCCGAGAAATTAAACCACACCAGCGAACAAGGACAAGCAATCTCCCCTCAGTATAGTGTTTTTTTCCTTCTTTTTTACTTTTTTTTGTGAACTATTAATCTCCCCTTTCTTGTTTTAAAATAATCATATATTACTCTCAATATTTCTTTCCCTCTCATTTTTTCCTTTTTAATCTATTGTTTTCCTTTGTCGTTTCCCCTCGATGTGTAAGACCACGATAATTCTTCTTATTTTCATGATCTTGCCATGATATGGTTGCGAAGACATTCCGGCAATCTCCTTTCAATTTTTTCTTTGTATGAAGTTATTATCTTTATCCCCCGAGTTTATTATGATGAATTAACTTTTCCACCTTGGCACCTCTTACTTCTTCCATTTATAAATTTCGGCCACACAGTGTTTTATGCGCTTGGCAAAAATTTTATGCTCTTATGAGCTCAGTCTAGTTTATCAATTAAGTTCGAGACAATTCATATAAATCCACCTGCCGTTGATCCAATAGAAATATATGGAATTAAGTAATGCATGAAAAAAGCAAAAGTAATATGCAAGATGCAATTATAGATTTTTTGTTAGGGATTGGGGTCAGTTTCTATATTTTTTTATGCAATTAACAACTAACTGGGTTGTCAAAATTAAGGTATCAATACATTTTTACCCAAAAAGAGTTCATCACCAACTATAGAGGCGCCATCCACTTAAAGTTGTCCTTTTCTAATGCATTCTGAAAACACTCATAAGAAGTGTCCCTATAAAGTCTAAGTATGAGGAAGGAATATAAACAACCTCTTTTTCTTTTCATCTTAGCTGCACCTACTAAAATTCTGAATACAAATCACACCACATTTTGTGGTGATTTTACAAGATTGGGATGATGGAAAACGCGCTATGATGCCTTTCTAGGAAGTTGCAAGAACTACGTGTGGGATAGTGGTCAACAACCAATGGTCAGGTAGGAAAGATAGAAGTGGTAGATATCTGATTAAAGAAAGGACTAGGAAATGGCCTAAGCCCCACAAGTGACTGGGTGTACGGGGAAGAATCAAATGAAATGTCTAATAAATGTAAACACGTGAACTTGCATTTCTAAACTCACTTGAGAACAAACATGAAAGGTAACGCTTTTAAACTTTAGTTATCATTTCTTTTATCGCCTACAAACTTCTAGTTGCATTTCGAAAAATGCCTTAATATTACTGACTTTAATTAGATTGACTTACCAACTTTTCTCTATTTAAATTATCAATTAGTTTTGAGTTACCAACTCTTGTTGGAATTACTTACCGAGTTTTATTTTTTTAATTGCCAACTTTTCTTATTCTTTTTATCAATTTTTCATTCACCTTTCTCTATTGGGCCTTAAATTTACTAACTCTTATTTGTTGACCTTTTCATTGATTAAGCTGGTTGCCAACTCTTATTCAAGTTAACTTTTCCGTTGAGTTACTTAATTTGGAAAAAATCAGGAAGTCACCAAATAAATATTGATAATTTTCTATACAATTGGTAAATTTAATATGTTGATAATTAAATAAAATTTGCCCAATAATAAGAGAATTGGTTTCTCAGTCAAGAAGAAATTGGTAATTAAAAAGAAAAAAAAAATGAAAAAAAAGGCGCTGGCCAGTGGCTACCAGTTTCTTAGACCCAAGAAGTGCTTTCCAACAGGGACGCTCGAAAGGAAATCTCCACCTTAGGGTCTAGCGTGTGAAATGGAAGACTTTTTAAATGGAAAAAATTATATCTAAACAGAAATTGCTCCCAGGAGCAAAACCAAACACATCCTAAACTTATGTGTCCATTGTTTTAGTTAGTAGACTGAGAGGACATTAAACTTTACCAACTCACTCATGATCCTCGAGACTCATAATTTATGAACAACGCAACAAAATCTCAAGCCACAAACAAATGGACTTCACTACTGACCACCAATCATTGTGTCCATTCATCATATACATTCCAGCCGTACACTCCGTCCAGCAAGCATCACACTAGTAAAAGCAAAACATGGGCAAAACAAGGAGCCAAGCACGAGAGGGGGGCAAAAAAGAGCGGGACATACGGCTATATACTCGAACCACAGAAAAATGAACTCGACATGAATCGATCGAAGATGGATGTTGCGATTTAAAAATGAAATGGTCATCAAAATCTTTTAAACCAGGAGACCTTCCGCGGACAACAACAGAGCTTCATTTAGACATTTCTGCAAACAGACGGTGTGCAGTGCGTCGAAGAGAAGTTACCGACCGTTCTATGGCCCGAACTCGGATCTAGACCCCTCGCGCCAAAGAAATCAACTCAGTCGGACATGGAACACTCAAGAACCGGAGAAACCAAGCCCGTCGTCCTTCAAACGGAACGAGGCGGAGCTGAAGGGGCTCGTGTGGGTGACCGTTTAACGAGGAAGTCCCTACCCGGCTCGGAGACGACGACTAGAGGGCGATTTCGAGGTGAATCTCGCTCTGGCCGGCTCCAAGCCAAGATCCCTGGGAAAGAGCGACTCAAAGTAACCAAGCAAAGAGCACCCACGAGATGCGGGCAGCGACTTAACGGAGATACGACACCCAAAACGCCGAGAGCCCCCTACCCGAGATGGTGACAGTGGAAATAGAAGAACAGGTTCATTCCATACACAAAAACGGGATGAACCATGATCTCACATCTTTCGACCCCGTCAAGCCCTGAGATCATCGGAAGACCGCACTGACGACGACGATGACGATGACGACGACGACCAGCGATTCCTTTAAAGAGCAACCAACCAACGATTCCTTCTCCTCAAGGACGACGCCCCCGTCCTCTCTGTCGGTCGCTTCCCCGACCAAAATTCTCGCTCGACGATCGCCGCCGCTGCCGCAATGTTGACTCCGCTGTACGAGCGTCCTTCCTCGCTCGTTTCCGCGAGCGTGAAGAAAAGTTGGGGAAAGAAAGAAAAGGGGGGATCGGGCTGAAGAGGGAAATGAACTGGGCCAAATAAAATAAAAGAAATGGGCCGGGGAGAGAAAATAAGGGAGACGGCTAAAGCCCGACCCAAACGAGCCGGGTCAAACTGGCTCCATTCCTTCTTCTTCTTCTTCTTCTTCTTCTTTTTTTTTACTATTTTAATATATATTTTTGTATTCTCATAAGTGACAACCTACTAGATCGGCGAAATCAAGTGTCAACAGTCATGATCAAACTGACTCTTTTTTTGGAGTTACTTTATTTTGTACTAGTATTAGTCAAAAGCAACGAGAAAAATAAAATAAAGAAAGCTTACTTGGCGATCAATTTAGGTTACTTTTCAATTTAACTAGACATGCATCTTATTGGAAGAGTCAATAATACAGTTATTCGAAACTTTGTTAATTTATCGTCATTATGTTTGATCATTAGCTTATGTAATTAAAAAACTACATTTACGGAAAATGAAATAGAATCTTTTACATACTATTTGTTTATGTTGATTCTTTTGTCTTCCAAAAAATAAAGTGATAAGTGGCCAAAAGGAAAAGGATGAAGATAATGTTATAAAGAAATGAAAAGGAAAAGGAAAATAAAAAATTATATAAAGATGAAAGTGGGATATATGTCAGTTTAAGAGGGGCCATGTGTCAAACTTCACACAGGCCTCTTGATTTGCACCAAATAACTATATAGTACTAGATCAAATTAAATCAGATTAGATTAGACTACAAAATAAATAAAAATCGAAACAACCCAAGCTTGAATCGAAATAACTAATTCTAAATTATTATCACTTATTTCAAAAGAGAAAGCGCATTTATTTATTTATTTATTTTTAAAATTAGTAGTCGGATGTAATCTCCCCTTTCTTCCTTAAGGATTTCCTGGCCAAAATCTTCCTTAAGCGTTGAAAAAAATATAAATCTCATAGAAAGATCACTTCTAAGTTCTAAGGTGGTCAAATGAAGGAAAATAGCCACATATACCTCGCTGGATAAGGAAAGACACTATTATTATATATTTATATAGATACATAATAATGCTTGAGCACATTTTCTACTTTTGAGTTATCTCTATTTTTTTTTTCCCAATTTCCAGTTGCAAAAGCAATCGAAAGTCAATTAATTCATATAAGAGGTTAGAAACGCCAACCCAACTTTAGAAAACCTTCAATTTTGTTATTTCTAGTTTAAAAGAAGTTTGCAAGAGATGAATTTTACTGTTTCCTTGGCATCACATGTCAAACAATTTAACAAACTACTAATTTGAGATTACGCTTTTTAATTTTTGTAATGGGACAGATCATACCACCTCTGGATGCATCGTTAACGCAAAAGCCTAGACACACGACATAATTGTATTGGTTATTAAAGATATCTAGGGAGCAATGGGGTGAGCATCGAGTTTGGAATCAAGATTTAGTGTCTTGACATACATTGATTTAAAAATGCATCGTCGGCGATTGAAGTGTGTGTATAACATCTGGTAAATATGATATAAAAAGACTCATCATGTAGTAAATATGTGTCGGATTATGCTAAAAAATTTATTTTCGTCATAAAATATCCCAAATATGGTAAAATGATTTTATTTGCTGTAAACATGTATAAACATTCTATAAAAGAAAAGAAAAACAATTTTGCACAAAAGAAGAATCAAATAATGGTCCTCGGCATGAGGATACAACAATATAACCACTTTATCAACCTATGTTTTTATAATGAAATGGTGTACTACTAATATTCTAATATGAATAATTGATTTTTGGACAAAAAAATTGGACCTATTCCGATTTAAATTTTTTGGAACCAAGTCGGAAATCCACTCAGGTACTGATCACTCCTTCCTATCGGACACGCATAATAAGTAATCAATTTCCTTGTCCCTCCCTCCTCTCCTCTCCCTAGCCACGACTCAGTTGCCACAACACAACCTTACCGTTGCTGCTGCTACCACCAACCCGCCCTGCCACTACGGTCACCGTGCCTTGACCACAATCGCCCCCCCTCTCTACCCCGACAAACAGGCGCTTGATGAGAGAGAAAGCAGCCATTAGCCACGTCATGAGCAGGGCAGCGAAACGATGAGCGGCCATTGATGAGAGAGAAAGCAGAGGACTCGAAGAAGGAAAGAAGAAGAGGCAAAACTGAAATCTAGAAATCGAAATCCTAACCCAAAATTCGTTTCTTTTTATGGAGTGAGCGCCAAAAGGCTATTCCCACGGGAGAGAGAATCTATTCATAAGAAAGCGTTACTTCATCCCCCGTGTCCTCTGTGCAAACAAGCCCCGGAAACCGTAGAGCATCTCTTCCTTTTGTGCCACTGGACGGAAGCAATGTGATCGAACCCGAGACTGAAAGTACAGATTTTGCATCCGGATATTACTAGAATGGACAAAAATGGGTGTTGCAATTTCTTTGAGCCAAGAACTGACTTGTCATCTAATTACGGAAGAGCCCATCGATGCTCTGGGGTTTTGCCGGAAAGCCCGAACTACCATCATCTTCCGCTTCTGACAGCCTGATCCGAGTTCAATTGTTGATGCTGCTCTTGCAATGACCATTTCATGAGATGGAACCCAGGCGTCGAAAAACGAAAGAAAAAAGCGAGTAAACCAACCTGCCGAGTGGATTCCGCCAGCAAGGGACTCTGAAGTTCGATCTGGATCGAAGATGGCAAAAGAAAAGCTGACCCAGCTCAAGTGGGCTCGCGTGTCTGACTGTCCCATGATGCAAATCGACTGATAGATTGAATCGCCAAAGCCTATCGCGAACGGTCCTGTTTAAGCCCCCGTGAACTCTACTCTGACGTTGTTGCCTAATGAAATGACTTGTTGCGAGTGGGTGGGCTTTTATTTTATTTTATTTGTTTTCTCTAGCGTATAAGAAATAAGATGAGTTGCTTCGCTTGTAACATGATAGTACTTAATTAAGTCGACACATGGGTGATCAAGCGACATCGACAATACTTTAAATAACTAGTTGAAGATTTCAACAATTACCTCCTCTTATTTTCTTGATCTGGAAGTTTATTTTGAATATTTTCAAGATTGCTTCTTTCTAGATGAGGAATTTGATCTTTAGTTGAATTTTTTTATTATATATAATACATCTTTTTTGGTACGCAAAGGTTATTCAAAGGGATCGTAAATTTTTTGGCCACAGTTACTCAGTTTCTTGCATTGTGGCACGCAATTGAGTCTTCGTATAAAGTTTTGCTCTTTGGAATTATCCTTTGTCACGTCTCTTTTTGTTCACAAACCGCGGGGCTTTCCCCCACCGAAACTCGCGATCTGTACACGCGACGGTTGCCGAGCTCCGCACCAGTAGAGAGCCACGGGCAAAAAATTCACGCCACCTCGTCACACGAAATCGAAAAGCGACGATCTGGATTGCGCGTACTGCGCCGAATCGCACGGCTGCAACTCCCCCGGTGGATGGGCCATCCCTTCGATATAGAAACCGATCCCGTACGTTTGGGGCCTCCTGGTGGGGCCCACCAAGGTTGCATTCATTGTATTTGCAAATAGGCGGCGGGTATCCGTTGGATACGGCATAAAAAGTTCTCGGGCTCTCGACGAATAGAAAGGCGTCTCGTAAAAAATAATTATATGCCCTCGAAAAATAAAACAAGATAACCATAACGATTCAAGCATGAATTGAGCGGGATTTGACAAGGGCCTTAACGGTAGTCATGTTTCACATTTGCTAGTGTCCATTCTTTTGAAAAGATACTCTTGGCATAAAGACACGACAAGATTGCATATATGTACTTTAATTGGTACCATCTTTATATTTAACACCGTACTTATATTGGTATCTATTGAGGAGTATCGCATGGAATCGATTTACAAATTAACTTCATCTTGATATCAAAGTGTAGTTGGCGCTAGTCTAGTTGAAACTTCCATACACCCATTTTTTTAATAAATAAGACTTTAGTAAATCTCGAGATATGTTTGTGATAGAAAGTAAGATATGCTACTACCCCAAAAAAGAGTTCAAGTTTGAGCCCATTCGTGATATCCAGTAAAAATTATTGTAACTTAAATTTTAAGTTAATGAACTAATTAAGATATACACGATGCTCCATACCATATCGAATTTATCAAGTGGGACTTCTCCAACACTTTTCTCACTGGCACTTTAACAATCTCCTCCTAACATGCTTCTCTAATCCATATTTCCTTCAGCACCATCTTATTTTAACATGAAGTTCCACATTATTGCTATGTATTGTGGCAACCGTCTTTGCAAACTTGAGGCCACTTTGCTCTAGTTGCCCCTTTTAGATAAACTATAATGGCCATTTCCACGTGAAATTGCATTGACCATGAGATGCATAGTGGATGCTAGATACACTATGATAAGAAGATTACCAAGAAAAAGCTCAAGTCCAAACTCTTCAACATATCCAACTAGGTTTACCTTCACAAAAAAATTTGAGGTAATAAGTATGGACCAACTATTATATATTAATTGATCCATATTACGTTAAATTTTCGATATTAGACTTTTTTTGACACTATTAACATGTGCGTTTTAAGACACAAGGTGAAGAAAACCTCCAAGAAAATGTGAGAGATACGAAAACATATCTTAAAACACCTTTACTAATAGACTCATTTATGTATCTAGAAGGAATCTGCTATGTGACCTATAGTTTATAAATTTTGTATTAGGACATCTTCCAAAAAGTCATAAATCTATTATATGGCTGTTAAATCAGTTATAAATTATTTAATTTGGCAAATTATATCCTAATTTTTTTTTATGATTTGCCAATATAGTTTTTCTGGTTAATTTTAATTGGAAATCATTGACGTGAATGTTGACTATTTTGTACGGCACAACCAGCATGATTTGAACGATTTTCACAATTCTTTTATATCTTTGAACTTTTTACCATTTTCTTTTTCTTTTTTTCTTCTTCTTCCTTCCTCATCATCAAGACCCAATGATTGGCGAAGGAAAAAGGAAGAAAAAGAAAAGAAAAGAAAACATAAATTTCTTAAAAAGTTATAAAAATTGGCAACATCAGTATTGCTTATGCTGCGTAAGGCGGTGATATTAACTAGACTATTATATCAGTGATTTTTTAGCATGGACTACATTGAAAATTTATCAAAAAGTTTAAAATTAAATTGAAAATTCAAATAGCCGCTTTATAACATGTTTAAGTTTTCAGCACTCTCACATGAGTCGCTAATAAACTAAAATAGTGCAGCGCATTCAGTCAAATTTTGCACAACTAAAATTGCAGCCGCAAAAAAGATCTGATTTTTCTTTTTATTGATTCACCAAAAATCTGTCTGTACATCTCTTGTCTGCAGTAACCGAATCAATAGTCACATTCTTAGAAAAAGAAAACGAATCAATTGAATCAGAACCCTCGTATTGAACAAAAAGAATCATCCGAGAACTCTACTCTGTTCCAAGCTATGCTGGCTCTGCTTTTGGAATTGGGACGAACTCCGATCATCGATCGGTCACCCAACCCTTGGAATGTTCCCAATTAGGCCTCTCGTGGCTCGCCAACTCGCCTTCCCGATCCATCACCGATGAAGAATACGACGAGATCTCCAACGCAGCAGCATCCTCTCTAATGAATGACGGATCAGAATCCATCTCCGAGGAGGGCGAAAGCGAGCCTGACTCCCAGCTCGTTCTTGAACATTGCATCAAAACCCAGTCTTGGAAATCGAAGTGGCACCTTGGAGAGGAATCCGCGAATTCGACTACCCCGTAATCGACTACTCCGATTTCCATTTTGCTAAAAGCAATTAAGATAATGGGAGCTTGGGAGAACGATATACGTATTTATTAGACTAAAAACCATGGGTTGAATCAATTTGCACCCATCAATATGTCCATTTTTAGATACTTTTGAAATGCCGTATGGATATGGTCTCAGTTGTATAATTCATAGATCACTATCAAATAGTAATGAATTCAAATGAACCAATGAATATTAAATAAATAAATAAATATAAAATGTGAATGTCATTTTAAACTTATTGTAAAGCCAGAAGAATTTTACCCTAAAATTTCAACAATTAATGGGCAAGAAAAACGGAAATTATTAGATAGGAACGTAGAAAACTTGTTCTGCGTTTTGTTGGCTTCGAAATATATTTTGGCAAAGTGGACGTAAATTGGGACTCGAAAAGGTCAAACAAAAAGGCGATAATTGCCATTTTTATCTGACACTTTAATATTTCGTCTCCCTTCAATTCTCTCCTATTCGAACACTTGCGTCACATATTGAAGTTAATTTCAATTGTTGATTAGATGACGTTGTTACATCCAAAAAGAAAAAAAGAGAGTAGAACCTGAAATATGTTGGAGGTAATAGGTTTGAGAGAGAAGAAGTAGTTGCTTGAAGTATTACACCAAGAGACGTCAAGTTTGGAACGCTCAACAGTGTTACCTCCAGCGTAGGGAAACCCTAGAGTTTTTATATGCACGTTATTGGGCTTCGGCCCATATGGACCCAAATAACCATGCTTTTACCTATTGGGCTTGTATGTGAACATATTATTTTGGACTATATTAATAATATATCCAACAATCTCCTCCTATGTTCACGATACAGCACAATCCAATAAGTTGGTCAGTGTAATGTTCAAACAAATATGAATCATCCACATTCAGTCCAAGACAATCAACTCGGATCGGTCAAAGAGTATTCCAACAATAAAGTATTAAACTAAATCATCATGTGCAAACTAAATAAGTGAATCATTCTTATCATGAATCTGTTCTGAGATTAAAAATCCAAATCCCAAAATAAATCTCAGATTCAGGTCACAACCAATATATGCATATTAATCAAGTATAAGTAGGCCAGTCAAAATAGTCTAAGGCCTTACAAATATAAGAAACAAGCATAATAATGTCCACAAAATAGAAATAGCAAAATGCAAGTCTCCAAATGCAAGTCTCAAGTAAATGGACTTCATCAAAATAGGCAATAGCAGGTAAACTGTCAAGTCCCCACACGCTCTAAGTGATATATATATTCATTCATCAAGTAGGTCATCCTAGTCAGGATCCCACTCATTAAGCTCTCCTCCATCTCTGCCATCCCCTGTAGAATGTCAAATATGAATTTCATATTATCATGAATTCAATCAAGTGAATAAAAACTTAGCACCATTCCATCAGGCGGAGAAGAACATATATTGATGTCATAAAGCATCATAATATCATGTCATAAGCATCAAGCCAGTTTCATAAATTATGAACAAGCCCTAAACAATGTGATTTACAAAGAGCCATCAACTTAAGTTTATTTGTAGGAGAATAACTATTGTCTAGTTTCAAAGAACAAGACCAATAGTCAAGTCACTTACAACAACCTAGTCATGTAATATCAAGTTTCAATTAAGAACAAGACAAATAGGCTTCTTATGTAAACAATTGTTTCTATGTTTCAATTTGGAATGTCACAATTACTGATTCCTTAAAGTCAAATAATCTAGCATCAAGTTTGGAATGAGATCATTTAACTAAAAAAGGATAGTCCAATCTAGTTGAATTGTATCATCAAGTTTGGAATGACACAATTTTTCCAGATAGAACATTTGAATTAGGTTAAAGTCATCTTCATCAAATTTGGAATGAGACAACTCACCCTCTTCAATTAGTCAGCAACTGTGAACATCAATGAAACATATAAACTGTGCCTATCATTGTAGCCAATAAAGAAAGATTTGATAATTCAAAACACAGGTAAGTAAATAGTAGTTAAGACTTGCCTATATAGTCTTTAACCCCAGTTCCCCCACTGTTTTGAATAATCGATCTTTAGGCATACCTTTGGTGAGAGTATCGGCTATGTTATCCTTCGATCTCACATCGATCAAGGTGATAACCCCTTGTTCTCTCAGATAATTCAACAACGCATGTCTCAGTCTCACATGTCTTCTCTTTGAATTAAAGAGAGTATTCTTGACGACTTGGACAGCTGCTCGATTATCACAAAATAGGCTTAAAGAATTAATCTTTAGCCAAGTCAAAGGAATATCCATAATCAGATTCTTTATCCACTCTGCCTCTTCACCGGCTGAGGCTAAAGCAAAAAGTTCCGATTCCATAGACGACAATGCAATACAAGTCTGTCGTTTGGATTTCCAAGTAATAGCAGCTCCACCCAAAGTGAATACATACCCACTAGTGGACTTACTATTTCCAATATCTGAGCACCATGAGGCATCAGAATATCCATCCACAATTGGAGGATAACCAGAATAATAAAGCGCATAATCTTTAGTACCTTTAAGGTATCTCATTAGCCTATTAAGGGCATCCCAATGCTCTTTACTAGGATTACTAGTAAAACGACTCAGCATACCAACTGTAAAGGCTATGTCGGGTCTAGTGCAACTCATAGCATACATGAGACTACCAATCAGTTTCGAGTACTTTAACTGATCCACGCTGGTCCCTTCATTAGGACTCAGTCTATTATTATAATCACATGGTGTCTCACTCGGTTTACACTTATCGTATCCCCAAGTAGAAAGTAGCTGCTCAATATAATGAGTCTGGCTAAGGGAGATGACTTGCCGTTCAAAGCTTACTTTCATACCAAGAATGGTATTAGCAATACCAAGATCTTTCATGTCAAATTCTTTAGCTAAAGTAGCTTTCACGTCACTCACTACAGAATGATCGGAACCAAGAATTAACATGTCATCAACATACAAGCAAATGATGACTATCTTATTTGACATAGAACGATGGTAAAGGCATTTATCTGAATAACTAGACTGAAATCCATAACTCTTTACCACTTCATCAAATTTAAGATGCCACATCTTAGGTGCTTGTTTAAGACCATATAGAGATTTATTTAATTTACAAACTTTGTCCTCAAGACCTTTCATAACATATCCTTCCGGTTGTTCCATGTAAATTTCCTCATTTAAATCCCCATTTAAGAAAGCTGTTTTTACATCCATTTGATGCACTACAAAGTGTTCAATAGATGCCAAAGCAAGAAGAATTCTTATAGTTGATAGATGACACACAGGTGAATAGACATCAAAATAGTCTATTCCACTCTGTTGTTTATAGCCTTTAGCTACTAAGCGTGCTTTGTATCTGGCTATTGATCTATCACTATTCAGTTTCTTCTTCAACACCCATTTACAGCCTATAGCTTTAGCCCCTTTTGGCAAATTTACTAGCTGCCAAGTGTGATTCTGCAGCAGAGAGCTCATTTCATCATCTATGGCTTCTGCCCACAATAGAGATTCCCTAGATCTCATTGCTTCTTGATAGGAGAATGGATCATCCTCAAGATGGTAAGCAACAAAGTCTTCACCAAAACTTTTGGGAATTCTCTCTCTTGTAGATACTCTAACTGGAATTGGTTCAATAGCCAACTATGTGGAATTATTGTCAGAAGGGCCTACTTCAGATTCTATAGGAGATTCTGAAATCATATCTGTAGATCTAGAAACATTCAAGCCTTGATCTCTGATAAACTTGTTTTCAAAGAACACTGCATCTCTAGATTCTATCACTGTGTTAGTAAATAGATCTAAAAACCTATTTGCAGCGCTATCTTCTGCACTACCTAGATATACACAAGTAATAGTTCTAGATCCCACCTTAGGTTTTTTAGGATCTGGTATACTTACATAAGCAATACAGCCCCAAGTCTTAAGAGTATCATATCTACAAGGGCGCTTATGCCATATCTCATAAGGTGTCATGGACAACTTAGAGTGCGGCAACCTGTTCAAGATGTGATTAGCAGTTAGAACTGCTTCTCCCCAGTAGGAGGAAGGCATGCCAGCTGTAAGTAACATAGAGATTAACATTTCAGTTAACGTTCTATTCTTACGCTCTGCAACACCATTTGATTGGGGTGAATAAGGAGCAGTGGTTTCAAGTATTATACCTTCTGAAGCACAAAATTCCTTGAACCTTGACATAGTATATTCTCCTCCTCTATCACTCCTAAACCTCTTAATTTTCAAGTTGAGTTGATTTTCTACTCTAGACTTGAAAATCTTAAATTTTCAAAAGCCTCATCTTTCGATTTCAACAAATAGACATGACAATATCTAGAAAAATCGTCTATGAATGTTATTAGATACTTCCGACCACCTTTAGTAATGTAATTTCTAAAATCACAAATGTCAGAATGTATTAGCTCAAGAAGTTGTGTGCTTTTAGAAATCAATTTAAAGGGTTTTCTAGTAATTTTAGCCTGTGCACACACTTCACACTTATCAAATCGAATAGAAGTATTTAATGGAATGTTATGAGTTTTAGCTAAATGTTGTATTTTCCTGTAATTCACATGTCCAATTCTATTGTGTAGCAACTTTGGATCAATCAAAGTAGAATTCACATGGTTTATGCTATCAGCATTTAAACTCAACCTATACATACCATTAACCATGAATGCACAACCAAAATAATATGAGTTAACAGATAAAGTTACTCTACCATTCATAGTTGAAAAAGACATACCAGCTTTATCAAGTAAACTCATAGATATTAAATTCTTCTTAAGTAAAGGTACTACTCTAACATGTTTCAGAGTTAGTAATTTACCTGAAGAAAGCACCAAATTTGCAGTTCCAGCATGAGTCACCTTTGCCTCACCGCCATTGCAATTTTCCACAGTGTCTTTCACTTCTGTGACCTCAATGAGTAAATTCTTGTCATTTGTAGCATGACAAGTAGCGCCACTGTCCAACCACCACTCAGAAGAGATGCTGGCCTTTCCATTCTTCATCATTCCAATAAAGGCTCGAGGCTCAGATCCTCTAATAAGCATATTGGCCTTATTATGTGGTGTGTCGTTATTTGGCTTCCTTGGCAACTTACACTCTGCTGCCCAGTGACCCCACTTTCCACAGTTATGGCACTTGCCCTTCTTCTTCTTTTTGAAGATAGTCTTTTTGGCCTCTAACTGTAAAGAGGATTCACCTTTTGGTGACTTGGACTTTTTCTGAGGTTTATTGGAGTGTGAAACTAAGTTGGCAACTGACTTTTGTTGTCCCACTTGTTCCAAACTCTTCCTAGTGATATTTTGATCCTCAATGTGAATATACCTCTTTAATTCATCCAGTCCCATCTGTACCTTCAGTCTGTGCATTTCAGTCTTGAAAGAACTCCATTCAGTTGGCAGTTTGCTCAACACAAGACCAACAAAGAGATTATCGGACATATCAGAATTATCATCTTTCAGCTTGTTCCTCATGTTCTCAAATTCAACTAACTGAGAGGTGATGCTTGAATTCATAGTGAATTTAAAGTCAAAGAATTTCTCCGCTAGGAGGGTTTTAGATAACCCCTCTTGTTTTTGGAACTGAGCGTTCAAGTGATCCCATATCTCTTTCGCCGTTTTATACTCACTATAAGTCATAGCCAAATTAGGATTCAGAGAGTTCAACAAGTAATCTCTACAAAAATCCTCATCTTTGTTCCATTGATATTCATTCACATCTTCAGTGGTAGATGTAAAATCGTTCAATACAGTATAGAATATGTCACGTTCTTTCATGCCAAATTGAACATGTAATTTCCAGCCATGAAATTCAGTAACATCAAAAGATTGCAACTTTATAATATCATAGGAACTACGCTTTGCCATTTTAATCAAAGCAAAGTGTTAGAAAGAGTGCACCTTGAAGTCCTTAGAGCAACAAAGTTGAATAACTCCCCTAACCTTGATCAAACCGCTCTGTAGAGATGGAATTTGCCAAAACAAACCCCAAAAACGGACTTGGAGCGCCCAAAAACCTTAAGATGGACTGCCCTTGTTGCTGAAACTCGCTGAAAAATTTCGCCCCCCCGAAATTCGCTAGAAATTTCGTCTCCAAAATTCGCTAGAAATTCAGATGGAAACTTCCGGGTGCCATAACTTCTCCGTTCGACCTCTGATTGACGCGAGTGACCACTCAAAACGTTCGTAGCGACGAATAGATCAAAGCCCAAGTGGTTTCACCCTCTTAAATTGGCTATAATTTTTGGGTTTTTGAATCAAAGATTTCGGTCACCCGAATCTTCAAACTCAGATCCCGGCCAATATCACCATCGAAATCGAAAGTAAATTACAGCCGCGAGTTCGTCTTGACGAAATCTTCAAGAACACACTTTACTCGCTCAAATCCGACACACGAACATAATACTTCAAGATTGTTGGAGGTAATAGGTTTGAGAGAGAAGAAGTAGTTGCTTGAAGTATTACACCAAGAGACGTCAAGTTTGGAACGCTCAACAGTGTTACCTCCAGCGTAGGGAAACCCTAGAGTTTTTATATGCACGTTATTGGGCTTCGGCCCATATGGACCCAAATAACCATGCTTTTACCTATTGGGCTTGTATGTGAACATATTATTTTGGACTATATTAATAATATATCCAACAAAATATACATGTAGAAGATAGAATACGTTTGATTCATTTCAAAGCCAAATCAAAATGCATAAAGGACCGCAAAGACCATTTATGAATTTCTTCTTAAATTAATAAAATTTTCTAATTTTTAAACCATTTATAAAACACCTTAGAAAATTAAAGGGAGATGGGCGCAAAGTAAAAGAGCAAAACGAAAGGATATGGTTCATCTAAAAGCCGTATTGGAACCACAAGAAAGGAAAAATTGTCCAAGTGCCACTTAAATTGTATGAGCGTCACTTAGAACCTTTAGTTCAAATTATCCGAATGTCACCTAAAATTTGTTGCTACATTAAGTCCTTAATTTATACCTTTTCAACATTAATTTTGGACGTAATCGAACCGATTAAAATATTTTGTGTATGTTTATAAAAATGCAACATCCGATCGAATTAATTAGAAGATTTAAAAGCGCGATTCGATTTTGTACATAAGGGACTAGCCTCATCGTTGACTTATCCACCAGCTCGCTTTGATTAAATAAAGAGGGACGGAGAGAGACTGAGAGTGAAAACCTTGAACCGGAAAATGCCACCTGCATATCACATTCGTAGACCACACCCGGTCCATTTTGAGCACAAGCCTTTTAACTTTTGATGGGGTCAAATCATGCAACAAAACAAAACATGCGAGGCATAAAACTTCATGTTATTTTCTTTTTAGTACATCCTTAAAGAATGCTCATGAGTCACGGCCTAAGGGTAAAAAAAGAGGGAGCATCATGGGAGATTTACTGCAATGGGGCTAAGGGTGAAAAAAGAGGGAGCATCGTGGGAGTTTTACTGCAATGGGGCTGGAGTTGTAGCTTTGTTCAGACAGCAAGTTGCTTCCTTTGAGGTAAGTTGTCGTCGGAGCAGGTAAGATTACTGGCAAGGAAGCAAGTCCAATCTATGTCTGCATATTTAAGGTAAGTTTTGGTGACGCGGTGTGGTGCCCTTTCTTTCTAGACTTTCCGCTTCTTTTCTTGTAAATGGCAGTCTCTTGGTCCTTGTTACGTTTCCATTATAAAATTTGACTTCTCTGTAAAAACAATGGAGTCCAATTGGTGTTTTTTTTGGCAGAAGTATTCGGGCAGCCCTTCATGGTTTAGTTCTTGCTCTAGCTATAGGTTTCCCAGCTTAAATTTGATACAATTTGATAGCAGAAGCAGTCAATTGCTGAACTATTGGTTCTGGGCACAGATAAGAAAGCGGGACTAGAATGAACATGGTCCAATTTTGAAAGCTAGGCTCAATGCAAAATTATCAATTTATTGAGCCATCACAAGATTCAAGATGAAGAGGTCATCATCTCTTGATTTGGATGGTAAAGCTCTGAAGCGGTTTTGGCTTGAGACTCTTGTAATATTCCCTGATGCAGCGGAGGCATGTTTACTATTCTTCTGGAGAAAATTAACGATGTGCGAAGATCGATTCAGTGCTTTCCTTACTAGGTTGGTTCAAATTGTTGTCACTTAAGGTGGACAGCAAGAACGAGTGCTGCTCATTTGCCACAAGCTATTTGTACTGACTACATATGCTCAGGCATGTCTAAGAAAGGAATTATGCCTGTTAGCATCATCCATTCGCAATAACTCTGATTGATCTGTTTATCCCTATTATTCTATTTCTGGGACTACAATTTGTAGCAGGCCGATGCATGGACCAATAACCATGGAGCCATTATTGAAAGTGTAATGAAGGCAGGCTGTCTAGTGATAGAACATGGTTGAGCAAGTCTGAAGTTGTATATTGCCACTTTTTATTGAAAGTTATTGAAGGGGGAAGTGCTTCAATTCCTGGTTTACTGCGGATTCTTGTACGGACCTCTACTTTCTAGTGTATTTGCTCATATATAATTGGAATGTTACCCATGAGTTTGCTTTATAAACTGCAAGGTTCCCACAGGAGCCCAGTTTCTCAAACTTTTCTTCCTCCATTAATTCTTGTCAACATTTCTTTTATAGAAATGGTACGGTTCAAGCTCTTCCCAAAAGCTAAAGTTAGTAGCTAGGATAAAACGGTTAAATTTTCATTGAATTGTGTCTAGAGCTCATTATGTGCATGACAAATGTCTGTCCGAGTCTGACAGAAGATGAAAGCTGCATAAACCAAATGAAAGAACAAAGAGCAGCAACTCAGCAAAACGATATCATCTATGAGAAGAAAACACATCCTGCCAGTGTTCCTCATTCATAAAAGAGTACTCCTCAACAAAATTATTCAGTAAATCTAGACATCTAAAGACAAGTTTCATGTTGAGAAGAATTAATGAAGAAATTGCAGACACTTAATTATTCCTGATCAATGCTTGGCAAAATTGCAAGTAATGATAGCTTTCCCAAAGCCAGCAATTGGCCGCGGGTGAATTTTAAAATTGGTTGCAAACGCTAGTTGTGCACCAACAAGAGACATGCCCTTAGAAATCAGATGGATGAAAATAGCAAGATATATGTACATATGACGGTCAAGAAGATAATTCCAAGAGCATTCAGAAGGCACTTCACCATCGAGAGCTCCTTTTGGCTCCCGACTTAGGAATATATATGGTCCTTAGAATGGAAGTTCGAGAAAATCTGGTCCTTGAAGTAGAATGTCTTCATTAGCCAAGCAGTGAATCGTCCATGAAAGATGGACAATGGTACTTGTAGCCAATAGTCACATCGTGAACTGCATTAGAGGAAAGAAGCTTACTCAAGCTAGAAGGGATAGAAGATAGGACTACTTCACACGTCATTCATATTTTAAATACCTAGTAGGATTACCTTTTTTGTTTGTCTTTCCCTCGAACAAGATTTGCCATACCGTTTTCTTCTCAATTCAGCTCAATATGTAGGGACTACAATTTAAGAATGTTCTCTTCTTTAGTAATAGAAGAAATCGGGACAATTTCATCCCCTACATCATTCGGGAAAGGAGAAAACTATAATTTCATCTTCTTCATGTCGAATCTTGAACCCAGTGCCTATTAAGATATAGCTTCTCAAGTTCCACATGGAAAAACTGATGAATTTGCTTCAGCATTAGAAACTCCTGACTTGGAGGAATCTTGGGAACCAATGAACAACCTTCACTAGCCATCAACATTTGCTTCCTGGTTAGGACTACCGATTAGAAAAGTACTTTTGGATCGATTTATGTGGAAGCTTCGAGGTCAATATTGGAGGTCCCCATCATAAATATAAACCTACCACTTCCTCAATCAAAACAGATGTAAATATAAGACAACCTAAGTCGAGAGACACCCGCAACTCCTGCAAGCATGTGTCACGGCCAAGAGGTTTCTATAGCTAAAGGGCCGTGCCTTTCCGTGGAGGACCTCCTACAGTCGCTAGGATTCCCAACAAGACTTCTTTTGGAATGTCTCAAGGGCGGGCGATATAGTAATTGAGCCAAATTCTAGAATTCTCCTCTCATTAGTGTCGGTAGTTGGTAGATTTGGTGATGCGATCTCGTCCACCAGATGAAAAGTCGATCAATAGATGTAATCAAAGGGCCTCTAGCATAAGAAGGGGTGCCTTCGCCCTCATTTGTATCCATCCAACCATTTCAGCAATACAAATGCTCATTTCTTTTCAAAGCTTCTCTCTTTAGAAACTTTCTCTCTCTACGATCCGGGTGAAGTGAGCGAGTGTGTGATCAATCGAGCAAAGCTTGGCTTAGGTGATCCAAAAGTGCCCGAGTTGCCGCACGGTCACGATCCCAATCGATTGGCCCGTGACACATGCATAAAACCCTTTATGTCTTTGGAAGCAGCATATTTCTTAGGATTGGTAGGCTACTTTCAGCAACATTTTTTTTTTCTAAATACTTTGAACACATTTCTGCTCACTGCAGTGAACTTTTTAAGCTCAAGGCATATGGGTTAAGAGAAAAAATAGAACAAAGCTCATCTATCTGTCGGCTGAATAAAAAGATTCATTATCCAAATGCACAACAAGACACATTGTCGATATTTTTATAAGATGCTTACGTATATAGACAATACATAAGCCTCTTAAAGGAGTGAACACATTCACCATTTTAAAACTATGGGAAAATAAAATCACCCATTTCAATGGGAAGATAGGAGTATGTCAAAGGTTTCTCATGATGTGTATGTGTCCCTGCTCTCTACACGACCCTTACACCCAGCACAATCCATAATCAATCACAAACATAATTTCTTTCAAAGAGTAATAGCCTAACAGACATTTATTTTTACCTAACACCCCTATCTTATAATTAATCCTGCAACTGCATTTGAGACACTTGTGTCCTTAGCGTCCTTAGCGGCATGGACCTTCTCAAGGCTATGTCCTTGGCCACCTGCTTCCAATTGAAAAATGATCCGAAAAATCGGATCATCTCCTCCAATGTCAAGCCTTGAGTCTCCGGCATTATTTTGTAGAAGAGAAACCATGAGATGCATGACACCACCATGAAGAAGAAGGTAGCTTTGCCATGGATGATTGCCTTGTCCAGTGGTAAGAATGCTGGAGCCGAAGAACGTCATGTTAAACGTATTTCTATTCTAGTCGCCTTCATATACTTAGGAACTCATTGAGGGAACAAAATCAAAAAAAAAAAAAAAGACATATCGGACCAGAAAATTTTTCTGATAAGAGAACCTAAATTACGAAAATTTTAGGATTCAAGTGCATTATTATAAAAGTTTTAGAATTTATGCTTCAATTTTTTTTTAACCTTAAGTAACTAGTGGCATTATGGCTTGCTAAGCGCAAGAAAGTTAAAAAGAATGATTTTCACATGAAAATTACAGAATTCTTTGCACGAAAAATTGTAAGATGATAAGGAATAAGATTTCCATGTTTCGCATTCCCATGCTTTCACATTCTACAACTTGTTTCTACTCTACATTCACATATTTCAATTAATTAAAATTCAATAGATAATTCTACCTGATTGCTTGATCCTAATCTATTTATTTTATATTTTACCAATAAGTTTTTCAAGAATTCAATTGATTAACTATTTTTAATAGCTTGGAAATTCACTACATCAATTACAAAGTACTCATATTTAGTTGAGGTATTCAACTAGAGAACTCTTCATTATTAATTGACGCTACTCTTTGTTTCGCATTACCATTCATGGCCTCTCAAATATTTGTTCTTATATAGGATGATAACTATATTTAAGAACAGTTTCTCTATATTAGTGTGTTCTTTAACCTGGTCGTATCGATATTTTTCTGTATGTTTTTATTTGACTAAGTACTTTTCTAAACTTAACACTCCTTGCGATTTATTTTTCTAAAAAAAAAGTACTCAATTAAACTTTCCTTCAGTTTGAACCATTTTCCAAGAGAGATATTCTTTTTATATAATTAGTTGCACAATATATATTCAAGTGTGTGACCGTAATACATGTTATGGTCACTAGAGGAGAAAATTTTAATGAACCTGAATTTTAGGTACAATTAAAGACAAAAGGTACCGTCAACCAAATCACATGTTCGCATACTATAGAGCAAAATGGGTCACCAATAATTTGCTTGTAAAAAATTGGGATGCCCATGCCGATTCATTTTGGCATACTTATGTTATTTTTATGTATTTATTTATATTTAACATGAGAAATCCTTTTTTGAAAAAATTTCCCCATTCTTACTATCATAACAAAAAGTTCTATCGCTTAAGTATTTTCCCTTCCTCTTTTATTTGGATGCATGTAACTTCTTAGAAATAGCATGTAACTCCATAGTAGTCAGAAGAGCCAACAATTTTAGTAATAAAGCATAGATATTAATATCCTCAACCTTTTCTTGCAGGCTAGACACCAATTCAATCATGTTCACCTTCATTCTTTTTTCTATTTATATAATATCACATGTCGTAATAGAGTCAAAATTCTAAGAATTGATTAACATTACTATTTTCTCATGCTCGACAAATTAATTTTATATATTACTTTAAATTTAGATGTTTTTAGATGTGACGTTTGTAATTATACTGACATTTTAAAAGGTTCCTCTTAAATATTTCAATTAGTTGTACTTGTTTTTATCGAGAAATTTTGCTCTAAACTCTTTAAAACTGAATGCACTTAATGAGCAAAGAGCACTTTTATTATCATATATTACCCACCGATTTTCCTATACTTTTACTTTTCTCTTGACAAAGCTTTCAAAATATTATTTGAGAAAGAAGAACTTTTTCATTTAAAAATGAATGAATTTAATGTGCTTAAAGTCAATTTTGGTATGATATATTAGATTTTTAGCCTCTATCAAAAATTCAATAAACTGATTTCAATGAGTGTTTAACTAAAAATACACTTTTAATAATATCATTTAGATTTTCGTATCATAAATATGATCAAAGCAGGTTTCTTCTTCTCGATAAACCTGGTGGAGATACACCCTATGATCGACAAGGCTATCAAGAGATTTTTTCTATGATTTGGAAAAGTTGAATCTTTTCCCCCTTAGAGAGAGTAGAAAGCTTTTATGAACAAAGAGAAAGAGTTGGGATTAGGTAACTTAAAATAATTTGAATATGGAATTTAAAATTAGATAAAATCTAATCCCAATCACTCTGTTGCGAAGAGTTATCCAAAATACTCACATGCACGGGGCCTTGCTTTAGAGAGGATAGATTGTAAAAGGGAAGTTTTGAATGGTGTGTTCTCTGCATTGACCATCTCTCCACACTGTCGTCACTGCTTCGATGTCCAACAATCACACAAGAGGAGTGAAGCGGTGAGGTTTGGAATATTATTCAACTTTTATTTTTGCAGCAAGCTGACCCCTCATGATAAGACCTTTGTCAACTATTTTTTAGCCCTGTTTGATCATGTTTTGATAGATTGATGATTGCATCCTTTTTCCTTTTTCCTTTTTTCTGATAGATTAAGGCTAGTTTTTGTTAAAATTATTGCTTGCACTTTTGGTAGATCTATAAAAAACATATACAATGATGTAATTGTTTGATACGCATAGTTTATCAATCAAGTGGCTAGACAAGTAACACGCATGGTTTGGTGGTGTGAGGACAAGTAGCA
The DNA here is from genome assembly GCA_019915205.1 of Eucalyptus rudis. Taxonomy (NCBI): domain Eukaryota; kingdom Viridiplantae; phylum Streptophyta; class Magnoliopsida; order Myrtales; family Myrtaceae; genus Eucalyptus; species Eucalyptus rudis. The sequence continues at coordinate 17,681,323 of JAHMTN010000001.1, read as the reverse complement.
CGTAAGGTTTGTTTGATACATACATAGTTTCTCTGCAATGAAATAATGTCGATCTTATGTTTTGTGACTTTGTAATTAATATTTCATTATTTTTTCTTCTTTGTTCTTTTTCTCAATTAAAGGAGGGGGGAAGGTAGATTTTTGATTAAGTTGAATAGATGCGGGGAGAATCTTATAAATTGGTGCGTTAGGCAATTACATCGTTGTATATGTGGGCAGTATCAAACAATTACATTGTTGTATATGTTTCTTTACAGATCTACCAAAAGTGCAAGCAATAATTTTAACAAAAACTAGCCTTAATCTATCAGAAAAAAAAAAAAGAAGGAAAAAGAATGCAATCATCAGTCTATCGAACATGATCAAAACAAGGCTCAAAATAATACTTACAAAGGTCTTACCATGAGGGGTCGGCTTGCTGCAGAAATAAAAGTTGAATAATATTTCAGACCTCACCGCTTCACTCATTTTGTGTGATTGTTGGACATCGAAGCGACAGTGTGGAGCGATGGTCAGTGCAGAGAACACCCCATTCAGAACTTCCCTTTTACAATCTATCCTCTCTGAAGCAAGGCCCCGTGCAGGTGAGTATTTTGGATAACTCTTAGTAACAGAGTGATTGGGATTAGATTTTATCTAATTTTAAATTTCATATTCAAATTATTCTAAGTTACCTAATCCCAACACTTTCTCTTTGTTCATGAAAGCTTTCTACTCTCTTTAAGGGGGAAAAGATTCAATTTTTTCAGATCATAGAAAAGATCTCTCGCTAGCCTTGTCGATCATAAGGTCTATCTCCATTGGGCTTATCGATCATAGGGTCTATCTCCACTGGGTTTATTGAGAAGAAGAAACCTACTTTAATCGTATTTATGATACGAAAATCTAAATGATATTATTAAAAGTGTATTTTTAGTTAAACACTCATTAAAATCAGTTTATTGAATTTTTGATAGAGGCTAAAACTTTTCTCTATTCTTCCTTATCAGAGGATGAGAGAACCTCTTGAACAGGCTTAGGCTTGGCATTGTCTTTTTGAGTAATCATAAATGCTTCCTCGTCAATCTCAAAACGACGACGGGGAATACTTTTACAATTACTTTTACGCAATTGAATTTCTCTTAAATTCAATTCATCAGGCAATGCAACACTCCCACTAGGTCTTGTGTGTTGAGGTAAATCTTTATTTCCCTCTACAACATCAGTAGGTGTGTTATCAGGATATTCCATCTCATACAATTGGAAGTCCTTTTCAATCTCACCTTTACTAGGAAAATCGTTCTCCAAGAATGTGACTTCTCGTGACTCCATTTCGGTCACACTTCCATCAGCTTGTTCACCTATGAACACGTACCCTTTGGAGTGTTCGGAATATCTTATAAAGATACATTTCTTCCATCTATGACCTAATTTGCCATGTTTATGGGAAGAATCATAAATATAAGCTGCACATTCCCATGAACTTAGACTACTCAAGTCTGGTTTCCTACCAGTCCATAATTCATAAGCGGTGGAAGTGACCGATTTTGAGGACACACGGTTAAGTATATAGGCAGCAGTCAATAACACATTTCCCCAATAGGAGATAGATAAATTTGCTTGCGCCATCATAAGACCTAACCATTTCCAATAGGGTTCTATTCCTTCTCTCAGCTATCCCATTTTGTTGTGGAATACCAAGAATAGTCAATTGTCGTACAATTCCCTTTTCATCACAAAGAGCCTTGAATTGCTTCGATAGATATTCACGTTCACAATCGATTCTCAATGCCTTTATTGTTTTGTTTAACTGATTTTCTACCATCACTATATATCGTCTAAAGCAGTCTAATGCTTCTAACTTATGGGAGATCAGAAAGACATAACTAAAACGTGTGAAGTCATCTATGAAAGTGATGAAATATGAGGCTCCATGCCTCGCCCTTACATTCAAAGGACCACAAACGTCAGAATGTATGAGATGCAATGGAAATTCAACAATAGTACTTTTACTGAATGGTTTTCTAGTTGCTTTTCCCACTAGATAAATACGGATAGACTAACATTAACGAGTGACCTTAAAAGACATTCTCTAGCTAATCTTTGCATTCTTTGCAATCCAATGTGACCTAATCTAGCATGCCAAGTACTTGCATCAATTTCAACGTTATTAGAAGATGCAATTAACGAAAAACAACCGTCAACATTAACATTGTACTAATCATAGTCAATGTCTAACACCATAAAACCATTCGATACATGACATGAACCATAATAAACTGTTCCATACAAAATGTCAACATAATCACCATGAAAATTCAATACATAACCTAAGCTAAGAAGAACAACTATAGAGACTAAGTTTCATTGAATATCTGGAGCATAAAGGACATCATGCAAGAATAGGTTTTGGCCACCACGTAAGATTAATTTACATATGCCGATACTCTTGAGTTATTCCCAATATATATCCATCTTCTTCCAGGCGGTATCCGACGATACTCCACAAATACTTCTCAGTCTCTAGCTACATGGTCTATTGCTCCTAAGTCTACAGTCCAAATTGGATGAGATTCAGCAAGCATTATAGTACTAAACAAAAGCATTACTCAAAGTAATTGAGTAATAGGGTACCTTTTTTGACTCAGTGCATTCACGAGCAAAGTGACCCATCTTGCCACAATTGTGGCACTCCATCTTGGCCTTGTCCTTCTTCCCACCACGTTTCTTACGTCGGAAGGTTTTAGTCATCTTAGGTGCCTGAATAGTCTTCTTCCCTTTATTGTTGACTTGAGAATTCATTTTTGCACTTGAAGCCCGAAGTCTTGCGCGAACTCGATTCAGCAACATAAGCATGGGTAGAGAATCTCGTAGCCTCTAGGCGCTCATCCTCTAATTCCAAATGACGCGCAATATCATCAAAAGTGACAATGTTCTCATTATGCATCATATTGATCTTCATATGCTCTCAATTGTTAGGAAGAGACCTTATAACAGCATGGACTTGCTATTCATCAGTAAGGGAGTGACATGCCGTCTTCAGCTCACGAATCATGTTTGACATCTCCAGGAGATGCTGCCTCATCGTTACATTTGGGCACATTCAGAATGTGTCAAACTTGATGGCGAGTCTCCTTAACTTAGTGACAGATGTACCCCCAAACTTATCCTTCAAGGCAACCCACATAACTTGAGCTTTATCATAACTTTCAAACTCACACATGAGATCATCTTGTATACAGTTCAGCAACGTGATGTGAGTAATGCTATTTTTCTTTTTCCAAGCTTGATAAGCTTCTAGATCTCTCATGTGTTAAGCTGAAGTTCCATGCTCAAGTTCATCCATGGTATGGTTGAAGGTTTCCAAAACCTCTTGCTCCTCAAGGATGTACTGAACCTTTCGGCACCAAATATTATAATTGTCACCGTTCAGCTTCTCACCCTTATTGAGGTTAGCCACAATGGTCTTGGATACCAAAGCCATAATCAATTACTATAACACGTTGACATAATAAACGTAGAATCAATACTAGCACACTTTATAAAGTAACACACATATTTAATTTACAGTAAAGACAAACTAAACCAATGATAATTCAACAAAAGACATAAAAGCAAAAGTTCACTATGTTCCTAATCAACTTCTATGTACATTTGTTCTATTATCATTAATTTAAGTTCTAGGTGAGAACTATTTCAAATTCTACCAACCTAGAACTTTCACTAAGAAAAATAATTACATGACCTTATGTAATTTCTACATTTTTCCTTAACACAAAAACATAGCATGATAATAACCAACGTATAAACATCAATCATGTTTCAAGCATAATCAAAATCACAATTCAACATATAATGGATTTCCTACCATTGTTCGAATTTTCTAACAACTAGAAAATTACAAGTATATTAAACTATAGACATGATATCATCGAACCAAGCTCTACACAACATATATGACATCATTTGTACATAAGTTAGCTACTGTATTTCCTAAATTACAAGAAAATACAAGCTACAAATGAATAAACTATGCATTAAAGCCAAAAAAAATACACATAGATAGGGTTTCCTATGCATTTTCATACATTTATAAAATTCAAAATTAAAAAATAATTATACCAAAGTGTAGAGCACATCCATACGAACCCAATGCCTCCGACCATGCTCTAATCGGAGCTTGCACATGCCTCCACATGCCGCCTGAGTGCATGGCGCGTGTGGCACACGCGCTAGCAAACCAAACGGCTCATGGCCGGTCCGACCGGTCCAACCAATGACCGGTCCAACCGGTCCGACTGGTGACCAGTTCGACCATTGACCGGTCAACAGTCGAGTTGGGTTGGATCTCGGGTCGGTTCGGGTCACGGGTCGGGTCGGGTCGCCGGCCAACTACCGGCGGCGCTGACATCATGGATGACGTCATCCCAGCAGTTATCGACCGTTGGATGACGTCATCCATGATGTCATCAAGCATCGCGTCGCTCCGCGTGACGCGTGTGTGACGCGCATGCGTCGGTTCGCCGACCGGCGCGTGTTGCGCATGTGCTGGCGTCCCTAGCGCGTCAAGCGCGTGAGGCCCACGCGTAGCGGCTTCTGGCCGTGCATGTGGGCACGTCCAGCCTCCTCCAGTCGCGCTCGAACCACCATCGGACTCGTCTCGACGAGTACTTTCATCCTGTATATTCAAAAGTTGATTTTGGCCAAAAAAAATATTTCAAAAATTGGCCAAAACCGCACGGATGCACACAACACCGAACCCGTTCTTCACTTTGGTTCGATTTTTCGACGATTCACATATCAATTTCGATTAATAAATATCCAACCAATATAGATATCATACTCTTAATCTCGATATCAAATGGTGTACTGGAAAATTCAATGAAAAATAAGGCAGAAACCACGATTGGGCTCTGATACCAATATTGGAATTCAAGTCGGCGGAAGACAACTTACCAGATTCCGATGTGCAAACAGCAAATAGCCCCGAAACGAACACTGAATTGAGAATAAATCATAAACAACGCTACCTCACGTCGGTCTTGATGCGATCGCGAGGAAAGCACCCAATTTCCACGATGTAAATGCAAATCGTTCTCGTAAAGAAGAAAATGGAATGCCTTGATAGAAAGGGGAGAGAAAGGAAGAAAATTTTTCTGAACGTACATTTTTCCAACCCCTCCAACAGTTGTTTTCAGAGGTCTTTTATATGACCCATCACACCCCTTCATCGTAGCATATCAAGTCCAAATAGTGCAGTCCAATCGCATTCCATCATGGACGTACTAGCTAAAGTACAACACTAGGGAACTCAAAACAACGTGGATGTTTATATAATGTTCTTTAAAAAGTAATGTAAGTCGACAGATATTAAGCGATGACATATTCCATTAGATGATTTAACAATCCTATAAATTACAGAAATTACGAAATATGTAAAAAAATTTACAAATCATTTCTTTTATTAATTGTGGTACCCAAAATTTAGTTACAAGTAACGTAAAATGCACCCATTAACAATACCCTTTACGTGTGCAGTTAAAATCGATTTGAATCAAAGAAACTCATCAAGTATAGATTTGCCTAATGATAAAACAGCAGTAACATAGTATCAATCTAAAACTATAAATGGAATGCAGAAAAATGACCAACAACAAAATATTAACATCTCTTTTTTTCTTTTTCTTTTTCTTTTTTGTAAGCTAATTGTTTGATTCGATAAAAATGAAAATTGCAATTTTGAAAAATCTACACATGCTACATTCTCTCCGTCTCCACAACATAATATCTATGAATACTATATCGAAAGAATGAGATAAAAGTGATCGAGGGTGACATTCTTTCCGTCGACCAAAATGTACAATGGGGATATATAAGTAGCATTATCTCTCCAATCACATATTTGACATATATCAAAGTCATTGTTTGATTCGATTTACTTCTAGTGAAAGCTCAACGGTTGTGTTTCAAACCTATGGAATGAGGGATTGGTGCCGTAGGCATTCTTAAAGAACAAGATTTATTTGAATTAGGGCAACAAAATTCAAATGGAAAAAAAAAACAACAATAACATAACAGTCTTCAATCACATGAGACACAAGACCTCGTGTGATTGAAAGAAAATATAACATGTTATACTTAATTATCCGTACATACCTTAAGATGAGTCCAACCGCCCCAAAGTTCGTCTATTCAGCTCCTCGATAGGTCGAGGATGGGTAGTTTTTTTGGGCATAAGTTGGTCGCACCCAGCATTGAAGGACTGTACTTCCAAGAAAGCCATCTCAATTCTGAAAAGAGATCCTCAGAGTCTCCAGAGAGGTTCCCACGGACCATTTTAAGAAATCTAATACTTTGGCATTTTCATAAATTTATCTGATGTCAAAACAGTGGCTGTTATAAACCTGCCAAAGTTCATACAGATCGCTTCAACAATTTCGTTTCCCTAAAATGAGGAAAAAGTCAGCTAAATGCGAGTACCAAATAATGTTTGAAATGAAGGGAAAACAATCCAGGGAAGATTTCTGCAATGAACAAAGCAAAGGAGGGTGCACTTAAACTTACCTTCTTTCTCTTGATCGTGTCAAGAGCTTCTTCATGATTCCACAACCGTCAACGTTTTCCTAGATCTTTACAATTTTGTTGGTATACACTGCTCTCGCCGAAGTCTTTGACCTGATCATGCGTCCATAGTTGATTGTTTTCTCCAATTTTCACTAAGGACATCAAAAGCAGAACTTCAATACCCTCATCCGGAAAAAAATCTGCAGTCATCCCACATGTAATCTGCATAACTCTTATTTTCTCCAGTTAGAAAGCAAGCAATATCAAGAAGTACTTGTTGTTGCTGATGATCGAATGCCTCATAACTCAACATCAATTTTTCCTTCACATCCTTATGAAGGTAATGTCCATTTTTTTCAATGTATCTTGCCGCACTACTTTCTTTTTCCTATATAATAATGAGCCCATCACTTCAATAGCCAAAGGAAGCCCTCCAGTTTTTGAAGTAACTTTCTTAGATAGACTTAAAAATACATTTGGAGGAGAATTGCTTCTAAAGGCATGCTTGCTAAGGAGCTCAAGAGCTTCAAGATCCTTAAGCCCCTTAGCTTCATAAATCAAACAGTGGTCAAATTGATCTTGAATCCACTTAAAACACTTATGTTTCTTATTGTAACAACAATTCTACTTCCCGAACCAAACCATTTTGTCTTTGTTGCTATTGGCTCCTATGAATTACATCATCAAGGACAATAAGAACTTTCTTTATCTTGAATCTATCTTTGATCATATTTATCCCGTGATCAATGCTAGAAAGTTCAAATCCTACGTTGCCAAGGATATCAGAGACTAGTTGCCTTTGCAAATTGGACAGATTAGAACCTTTTGATGCTTCTTAGATATTCTGAAATGAAACTACAACTTATAAAGTTAGTAAAAAGTTTGTGGTAAACAACATTGACAAGAGTTGTCTTGCCTATTCCACCCATTTCACAAATTCCGATGAGCCTTATGTCCTCAGATTCGACATTTAGCAAATCTACTACTTTGTCCACCGATTCATCCATTCCAACTAAATGATCTGATATATGAACATAAGACACCTTAAGCCTAACCAACACTTTTTAAGCAATCAACCGTACAAGTTCCCCATGGCTGTGTCAACACATACAATGTAATCAAGTTAATTAAAAGATTGGTGGCAAACTTGTATATATGCAAGATCTAACAATACATGAAGTTACAAAATTGACGCTGAGTGAACAAAAGAATGAATACATGATTTTTTGGTTCTTTTCAATCTAGACAATGGACTATAATGCTTATGTAGATAAGGTGATCCTTGAGCCTTCAGATAATGGAGCGTAGAGTTCCATGTGATATTCCATCACAATTTTTGGTCCGGAACACGGAAAAAGCTGTGCTCTTCAAATTATAATCTGCATTCAAGCAAAAGAAACAAAGAGAAAAGGAAAAATGGAGTTGAATGCGTTAACATACCCCGTGTTCTTGGTGTCCCATCCCTTGATTGCAGTAACTTCCTCAGGCACCTTGGTACAATGCTACATGATATCGACCCCCATTTTTCTTCATCCAGAGTTAATGCATCCCTATATACTTCACTTTCAAGCTTCACATCGAAAGGATCCACATCATAAAATATGGGTATAATGTCTAGTTCGTTGATTTTCCTACACTCCATCATGTGTCCCAGCTCATGTAAGCATGAGCTACCGGAGGCATAGCCTCTGGAGAAGATGGAAATGCAGATTCTAGAGTCATCAGTAGCCTGGAAAATCTTTAGGCCGATCTCTTCACCAACGTCGATTCCTTTCCTGTCTAAGAAAACATGGATACCCTTATTTAGCAAGGCATCATAGAGGGAATCTGTGAAGTCAGCGCAAGTTTCAGATCCTCGAAAACTTAAGAACACATCAAACTCAGCTCCCGATTAGCCATGGCTTGTGGATCCAGTTTCCGAAGAAGAGCTCCGTTTCCTTTCCATCTTAGTTGCGGCTGCTAAAATTCTGAAAGCAAATCACAAAAGATTTGACATGCTTTTCTCATAAAAAATCACGTAAAACCATACCACATTTTAAAGCAATTTTACAAGACTTGGATGATGGAAAACATGGTGTTATGCAATTCAAGGAAGTTGGAAGAACTCCATCTGGAACGGGGATCGACGAGCAATGGTCAGGTAGGAAAGTGAGGCTCGGTTCCCATTTCCATTCCCATTGTGTTGTGGCATCGATCCAGAGAAGTGGTAAAGATATAATTGAAGGATTAAGAAATGGTCTAACCCCCACAAGTTGACATAATTTGAAGGAAGTAAACTCCAGTATGGTCGATAATCAAGGTGTGACCAGAACCGAAGCGTGGCTCAGAAAATTCATCCATACCTCAGTCACTTTCGAGCTCCTTGCTCTGCTGTTGCTATGGCAAATCTGGAAAGCATGAAACATCCTCGTATTCAGAGCTCAAAGTCCAAACCCCCAGGCAACTCATCGACCTGGCTCTGGTGATGGTTGCATGAGACACAGGGGAAGAAGCCATTGCTCGCGTACATCACCGTGACGGCTATGGCTTCTTGATCGATGGCTTTGCTCGATTGGGGAGAGTGGCCTCGGCGTTACAAGCAGAAGACCTACCCATTGTTGCATCTGAAGCAAAAGTCGAACTGAAGTTAAGAGTTGGAAATAGAACAGTCTGATCTGGTGCAGGAGATATGCAGAGGCGCAGATCAAGCGAGCTGGGAGGTGGTTGTTCTTATCACTGAAGCCCAAGCCCGTTTGATATATTTCCAAAACCTGAAGAGAATTGTTAACCTAAATTCAAAGCCCAAGCCCAAGCCCAAGCTCAAGCAAGAGAATTGAAATAAGGTTGCCGATTGGATGGTCAATGTATCTCACCACCCAATCTTATGTCGATTGACACCATCGTAACCGAGGTTCTACCTCACCGCCTAGGTATCTCTAATGCAGTGATCGGCGGAGCAACTACTATATGAATTATCAACCTAAATTCAAGTAATTTATCAATTTTTGTTACATAAAGTTACCATTTAGTTATGCATTACCAAATTTTATTTGGTTTACTAATTCTCTTTATATTTACCAATTCTATTAGTTAATGTGATTCCCCAACTTGTCTCCCATAATATTACTACTTAGTATTGAGTTATCAACTCTTATTTAATTTACTTATTGACAATTTATTTGGTTCTTAATTTCTAACTTTTCTTATTGTTTACAAACTTCTATTTGCATTTCTTAGCAATGCCTTAGAATTACCACTTTTTTTTTTTAAATAGCCATCTTTACTTACAGCGACTTGCTAACTTTTTTCTGTTTAAGTTATCAACAAGTTTGGGTTGTCAACTCTTGTTTGAATTACTTACCAAGTTTATTTATTAATTACCAATTTTTCTTCTTCTTCTTCCTTTACCAATTTTCATTTACCTTACCTTTCTTTATTATGCCTTAAATTTATTAACTCTTAAGAGATTTTTAATCAATGATAAGAGAAGTTAGTATTTTTTAAAAAAATAAATATAAATTGATAACTAATTTCTTAGAGCCCACGTGGAGCTTTCCAAGAAGGACGGTCGAAATATAATCTCCATGGTTGCTACCGGGTGGAGTAGAAAAGAGTAACACTTCTTTCCCAGCCCTCAACAAAAAGAAAAAGTTAAAGATCAGTAATCAAAGTAACAACAAACGATCTTAATCTTTCTCATTCATTTTCGTGTTTCCATTACCTTTCTTGGAAATCTAGAATCAGCTGTTCATTTAATAATTTCGAATCCTTACGTTAAATGTACATAACATAGCAAAACAGAGGAAAGAGGGGTGTGAAAATTAAAAAAGGAAAGGAAATAGTATTGGTAAGTTTAATCAATGTATTTATGTATAGTATTAGTAAGAAGACAACGCATTTGACTAGCACAACTTGTAAGCGACGCATCTTTGAAGACAATCTCATTTAATCCAATCTCCCAAATCAATCTCTCTCTGTGACTTGGATTACACTTCAATCAACACATATTTGTTTGAGTTCATATGATTATTTTGAACTATAGAAACATGAAAACTCTTGTGTAATTGCTTGATATTCAAGACATCAACTCTGACTTCCAATCGTCGCATCCAACTCAAGCATCAATGCGATCACAAACATCAAATAGTCCTAGTTGCCTAGCAAAAACAATTGTATAATTAATCCATACTATCTTATAATATACTATAACATTATACCACCTATTCAAGAAACCATGCCTTGGACTATAGTAGAACCACTTGAAATGGTTTATATAATTGAGTGAGCAACACCCATTTCTCCGAGGATGGACCTACGTTTGCAATGTTGGGGGCAATTGCCCCCACTATCCTGTGAAGAATATATATTATGTCATTTTAAAAAATAATTTTCAATAGTGCCCCCACAAATTTGATGAGAAATCACTCTAAATAGTTATTTTCTCACTTTTTCATTATTTTTTTCCCTCCATGATCGAGAACTGCAGTTAATAAATGTATAACTTATGAAGATTTAAGTGCAAACTTTAAGAAAAATCTATTAAAAATTTACTCATCCTATTTTAAGCACATAACTACTATATTTAATATTTGAATCAATACATTGCATTCACTTTTTATTTTCTATTAGGTTTTCTCACTAATAAAATTTTTCTGAATCCCCCGATTTTCCCAAGTGCAAACACGAATACAAGGTTGCCAAGATAAATCCAAGGAAATGTCAATTCTAAAAGAAATAATACACAAAACTAACCTCAAAATCTTAAGGCCAAAACATATTATTGGACTAAACCGAAAGAGTAACGGTCTGAATAGGATTCAAGTAGGTCCATGTATGCCTCCGGCCGGTTTAGTCCGCTGATTAGCACGTTTCATTGACGGAGTGGATTTTTGGACTAGCCACGGACGTGGCATCATGTGGAGCTAAGGTAGCACTAACACAGCGGCTCTAACCATGGTCAAATGAGAGACTGGCTAGTGGCACAAAGGCACATAAATCGAGGTGAGGCAGGTCGTTGTTGCATGAAACTGGATCGGGACAATCGGATCATTTATGACATTTCTTATGCAGGTGCGTCGACTATTGGATGAGGCTGTGGTTCCTGGCGTTTGACTTTCTAGTGATGGGTGTTTTGTGCCAAACAACAGGGACCATGTGCTCTGGCATGTATTTGGATGGGAGTTGTATTAACCCGCACATAGATGTGTGTTCTGGCGCGAGAACATTCTTGGCGGCCGGTGAAGCTAGATCACAATTGTAGGATAATACCTTAAGTATTTTGATGATAACAAAAGTTAATCCAAGTATCTGAACCATTCAACCTTTATTAATTGACTTGCCCTCTTGTAATGCCAACATCAACACATGCTGCAGCACATATTGCGGTTAGACAGAATTAATTTAACAAAAAAGAAACGTGTACTTTTAAACATTTATGAATTAGTCAATATTATTGACTATATATGGCATGCAAATGAAATTGTTATATTTCTATTAGACTAAGAACTAGATAACTCTTTATTCCCGTTTTAAAACACATATTCTCTCATAAGTTGAACACTAAGTAATAGTAGTGCATCTTTATTTATGGTCAACTTTTTAAATCATGGTACTTGTAGTTTGATAAGCTTAGACTTCTCTAAACTATTAGAGTTATTTAACACTCAATCTTAACTCCCAAAAAAAAAAAATGTGTTGCCGTATGTCAAATTTGAAGTATGGCTTATGAAATCTTCAAAGAAATATAATAAAGGTAGATATAGATAGGTCGGTAAAGATGATTTTGGCTTATTAAAACAGTTGGACCCTCGTTTGGTCTTAATTTAAGTAAATTAACATGTCAATTTTTTAGTTTTATTATTTCGGCTATCTTCTTTGAGGATTTTTTTTTTTTTGGGTCCAATCTTTGAGGATTGATAGGTAGCCAGTTTCACCTTATGCAATTGTAACATGAAATTAATTGATCAAGGGAAGACTTCCATTTGGTCTCTACGTATCGTGTATTGGACCCAGTAATAATATTTCTCTTGAACTCTGGAAAAAGAGAATGTCAACTAATACACAACAACTAATACACAATCCTAATTCCAAAAAAAAAAAAAAAGGAAAGAAAAACGGTGTGGTGCCATATATCAAATTTGAAGTATGTTGTATGAAATCTTCAAAGATATAATGAAGGTAGATATAGATAGGTTGGTAAAGATGATCTTGGCTGATTAAAACAGTTGGACCTTCGTTCGGTCTTAATTCAAGTAAACCCCTCAATTTTTTGTGTTCTGTTAATATTGGAACTCAAATCTGCATTTGATAGGATGAAAAAGGAGAATATGAAAGAAGAACGTTCACTTGATTGGCATTTAGATTTCTGATAAGAGAAAAAAAATGCAAAGGCCCTTCCAATGTCAACGACGGATCTTGTACCAAAAACAAGAACAATAACACCAGAAGCACCATATAAAACTTGAAACACGTATGCAATCACTTGAGTAAGCCTCCAACAAAGTTCAGTTCTAATATAATCAAATTCGCGAATTCAAGGTCTCTATTTTGAAGGAAACATAGCGTGCACTTTACCTTATCGGTGAAGTGAATCTAACTGGGAATCAAATCCGTCAAGGAACTTCCGGATGTTTTGTCGGTGAAGATCGGAGCTGGTAGTGGAGAATCGAACACAAATTAGATTCTTTTCGGATTCATGGATCTGAAGACAAAGTCGAACAGGACAAACTCAGTGCGACGGTGAAATGGCCAACGGCATTAGGGACAGCCATTGGAATAAGCTAAAAGACGTCAAAAATTGTGATCGAATCCACTGTACATGTATGATGCCCTGTTTCCTGATACGGTTTGGAGCCCGAACTGGCCGGCTATCGAGCTTGACGACGGGGAATTCAAGGCAACGGGGAAGGAAATCTCTCCCTTTTTTTTTTCTTTTCTTTTTTTTGGCGATCAGAACCCACCGTGTCAGAGCCAAACTTTTAGAAAAAACCCTCTGAGAAATTACTTGGGCTGAAGGAGAATTGGACTAGGCTTTTCTTGTGGCCTCTGCAATTTGGACAGGGACTGAATTGACCCGTTATTTTATAACTTATTTTTGTTATTTGTGTATTTTGATTTGGTTTCTTTTTTCATACTTTTGATAAAATAAAATAAAAAACTACCTAACGGCCGATTTTGCTTGAAATTTCCATTAAAAATCAAGCGTGGACAATCATTGTAAATTGATCTCCTGACATTTTGATGACAAATTCCTTCAAGTCTCAAATTTCAGGATTTACTGATCTTCAAGCCTTTTCAAGCGTAGTGAGAGATCATCTCATGAGCTACTGGTTTTTCTCACCTCCAACTCATCTTCAGCTTCTTCAAACGGGATAGATCAGGTAGGCTTTGCAGGGATCCACAGAATAGGATATCGAGCCTTTCTAGTGATTCTAATCTGTCGAGACCTTCAATCTCAACCAGTCTCGGACAATCCACTAGTTCAAAATCCTTGAGATTTTTTAAGTTACATAAGTTGGGCAATGTCTGAAGGAAGCGACACATCCAAAGCTTGAAGAGTTGTAGATTCTTCAGTCTTTCAAGCCCTTGAATAGCACAAATTTGATTATCGGTTAGATGAAGCTCCAACAAATTCTCCAAGTTGGAAAGGTCAACAACTCCAGAAAGATTGCAATCACTAATTTTGAGTTTCCTCAAACTTGAGGGAAGCTGTTGAATCTGACGCAGGTTCTTGCACTGGTTGAGTTCAAGTTCTCCTGTACAATGAAGCCAACCCCCAAATGAGCTTACGCCGGTACTACTCAAAAGTTTCATATGCACTGAGCTGTAAAAAGCGTGGGGCTGTTGCTCTGATTTATGGTAGACAAAGGTTTCATCATCGTCTTCGCCGAAACATAATTCTAGATTTCTTAAAGTCGGAAGGTTCACCGGGTTGAAGATCTCCAGAACTTTTTCTACGGCACTTGAGGAAAAATATAGACTTACCAAACTCTCAGGAAGCTTTGACACATTCTCCACATGAGTTCCCGTTAATTTCAAAGTCTTCAAGAATGATAGTCTCACAATATCACTAGGAATCATCTTTAGCTGCGCGCAATGCTCTCCATATATTTCCTCAAGTTTCTCCATCATCCCAATAGCCTCAGGTAACTTTTGCATGTAACTTTGATTCATCTTCAACACTTTCAAGCTCTTTAGATTGACAATGGTATTTGGCAACTCTATGATACTTGTGTATGAGACATCCAACTCAATTAAACATTTCAGCATTCCAATCGAGTTGGGAAGTTTCGTAAGTGCTCTACACCACCCTAGAATTAGTATTTCTAAGGATAAAAATGCAAAGAGGTCAGGAGTTTCCTTCAACATGTCACAACCTAACAGATTAAGGACCTTCAATTTTGTAGCCACCTATCAAATGATTATGTATATCCAATGAGTTTAATTAATAGAAGTTTTGCCGGACATAAGCAAATATATCGACTAAAAAAACATTCCACTAAAGTAACCTCATAAATACTCTATATATGCATTCCTAAGTAAAGCCAAAACCACTCTTTCACACTTTTTTTTTTAATTTCTTCCAATATCGTCCCCAACAATAAATTGAAAAAAGAAAGATTTGTTCTCAACTTACCCCCTGTATCAAATAATAAAAAGACAAAATATAGTCAAAACTTCTCCTATAAATTGTAACATCCCTTTCCAGCTTCATCATCAAATTATCGATTTTGTCCCCACCACTAATACTTACGACACTAAACTTCACGGCTTTTCCTATGTAAATATATCTTCTAAACTTCAATACAAAAGATAATCTTACTTATTTTCTAACTATTGACTAATTATATTTGCACTTTACTTTTTTTTAGTTTTTTATTATTAAAATAAGGGCCGCTTTAGCTTTCACATAACCTTCTAAGAGTATAATATTTATTTAATAGCATTGATGTTCTAAACAAATCAGTTTGCATGTTCAATTTTACTCACCAATTTTTATTATTTTGCTAATTTCTCTCTATTGTTCAGCTTTTCTTCAGCATCGCATCCTTGTATAGTATAGATAGTCACTAATTATATTTCATTTAAATGTAAACATTTATTACTCATGACAACTAGTTGCATGATTAGGGAAATCAAAACAACGTGAATGTTTATAAATTGTTGTTTAAAAAGTAATGTAAGTCAATAGATATTAAGCTATGACATTTATGCCATTAGATGATCTAACAATCCTACAAATTACAAAAACACGAAATATGTATGAATATCTAATCAAGTCATTTCCTTAACCACTGGGGTTTGCCCTAGTAGCCACATTTCCAATATGGAAGGGGGGGTGGGGGGTTTGAATCCCCACCTTCTTAAGGGGGTTGGGGTGGGAACGATTTAGTTTCAAAAGTGGGTTTCAACTCCGACGCTCTGCAAGGAGGTAGAGCAAAAGTCTAAGAGTGAGGGTTAGAATAGGAGTAGAGTAGGACCGACCAAAAAAAAAAATCAAGTCATTCCCTTTATTTATAATGCAACCCAAAAATGCAATTCTAGTAACATAGAATGTACACATTACAGTGCCCTTAAATCAGGCAGCTATGATCAATTTGAATTGAAGAAGGTCATCAGGAGAAGAATTGCCATAAATGACAAAACATCAATAAACTATTATTAATGTAAAACTATAAAATGCAATGCAGATTAATGACTAACAACTAAATCATAACATCCTTTTCTTTTTTTTTTAGTAAGTTAATTATTTGATTAGGTAAAAATGGAAAATGCAATCTTGAAAAAACTACCAAAGTTAAATTCTCTCCATTGACACAACAAAATATGTATGAACACAATATTGAATGAACGAATAAAAGTGGTCAAGGGTAATAGTCTTTCCGTTGACCAAAGTATCTTCAACGGGGATATACAAGTAGCATTATCTCTTCAATCACATCGATGACGTAAATGTGAAGTAATTGTTTCATTTGATGTACTTCTAGTGAAAACACAACGATTAAGTTTCAAACCTATGGACCAAGGGGTTGGGGGTCTTAAAGCCTTCTTCATGACCAAGATTCATTCTATGAATTAAGCAAATAGACTTCAATAAAAATAGTAATAAAAAAGAGATCAAGGATGATGATCGACAACCCGTGCAACAAAAGTGTTGGTGTGACCGGATGATATTATAACAAGTTATTCCAAATTAATTACACACACATACCTTGAGTTGAGTCCAACCGCCCCAATGTTCATCGATGAAGCTCCATGACAAGTCAAGGATGACTAGATTTTTTGTGGAAAAGTTGGTTGCTTGCATTTTTTTTTGGACAACCATTCCAAGTAAGCCATCTCAATTCTAAAAAGAGATTCCCAAAATCTCCAGAGAAGGTCGAACCCGACATTGTGAGAAATCTAATATTTGGCACTTCGTTTAAGTCTTTTGATGTCAAGATAGAGTCTTGGATAGGCACCTTATATGGGATACAATACATTGCAATAGTTTTGATTCCCTAAATTGAGGTAAGAGTCTGTTCAATGTGAGGAGTTCCAAATAGAGCCTGAAATAAAAGGAAACGGTCCAAGGAAAATTTTTCCCATGAAAAAAATAGTCAAGGGTGCACTTAAACTTGTACCTTTCTATTTTGGACAATATCAGGACCACATAGCCCCCACACCTGCGAGCGCTTTCTATATGGGATACAGTACGCCGCAACAGTTTCGATTCCCTAAATTGAGGAAAGAGTCGGTTCAATGTGAGGAGTTCCAAATAGAGCTTGAACTAAAGGGAAACAGTTCAAGGAAGATTTTTCCAATGAAAAAAGTAGTCGAGGGTGCACTTAAACTTGTACCTTTCTATTATGGACAATATCAGGACCACCTAGCTCCCACACCCGAGAACCCTTTCTTGGGTCTTTGTAATATTCTTGGTGGACAATGCTCTTACCTAAGTCCTTAAGTTGATCATGCATCCATAGTGTATTCTCTTCTCCAATTTTCACTAAGGACATTAAAAGTAGAACATCAATCCCCTCTTCTGGAAAAAATCCACAATCATCCCACATGTAAGTTGCATAGCTCTTATTTTTTCCTGATAGAAAGCAAGCAATATCAAGAAATATTTGTTTTTGTGGATGATCTAACTTCTCGTAACTCAACATTAACTTCTCCTTCACATCCTCATGGAGTAAATGATCCATCTTTTCCAATGTATCTTGCCACACTGCTTCCTTTTTTTTTTCACATAAAAATGAGCCAATCACTTCAATAGCTAAAGGAAGTCCCCCGGTTTTTGTAATAACTTCCGTAGATAGACTCAAGAATGCATTTGGAGGAGAGTCACTTCTAAAGGCATGCTTGCTAAAAAGTCGAAGAGCTGCGAGATTGTTAAGTTCCTTAGCTTCATAAATCAAACAATGTTCAAATTGACTTTGGAATTTACATAAAACACTTTTGTTTCTTGTTGTAACCACTATTCTACTTCCCATACCAAACCATTCTTTCTTTGCTGCCAATGCCATGAGTTGGCTCGCATGATCTACATCATCAAGGAAAATAAGAACTTTCGTTCTGCAAAATTGATCTTTGATCATATTCATCCCATGATCAATGCTAGAAAGTTCAACTCCTACGTCACCAATGATATTAGAGATTAATTGCCTCTGCACATTTAACAGACCAAAACCTTTTGATGCTTCTCGGATATCTGAAATGAAGCTGTGACTCTCAAAGTTAGTAGACAGCTTGCTGTAAACAACCTTAGCAAGAGTTGTCTTGCCTATTCCACCCATCCCCCAAATTCCGATGATCCTTACGTCCTTAGATTCGACATTCAACATATTTACTATTTCATTCACTGATTCATCCGTTCCAACTAATTCATCATATATATAAACAGAAGACACCTTAAGCTTAACCAACACTTTCCGAGCAATCAAATGTGCAAGTTCTCCGTAGCTGTGTCAAGACATAAAACATTATCAAGTGAATTATATGATTGGTGGCAAACTCGTACACTTGCAAGATCAAACAACAACATGAAGTTACGAAATTGATGTTGGACCCAGCGAACAAAAGAATAAATACATGATTCTCTTATTCTGATCAATCTAGGACCATAGATTATGATGACTATGTCGAGCAGGTAATCCTACAGTCTTGAGACAATGGAGTGTAGAATTCCATGCGATATTCATCACAATTTTTGGTCCAGAACTAGGTAAAAATTGTGCTCTTCAAATAATAATCTGCATTCAAGCAAACGAAATGGAAAGAAAAGGGAAAAAATTGTGCTCTTCAAATAATAATCCACATTCAAGCAAACGAAATGGAAAGAAAAGGGAAGATGGAGTTGAGTGAGTAAACATACCCTTTGTTCTTGGCGTCCCATCCCTTGATTTTAGTAACTTTCTTGAGCGCCTCCTCCCAGCTTTGCACAGTCTCAACCCCACATTCTTTTTTATGCTGAGTCAATGCATCCCTATATACTCTAGTTTCAAGCTTCACATCGGAGTGTTCCACATCATAAAAAACTGGCAAAATCTCCAGTTCATTGGTTTTCCTACGTTGCATCATGTGTTCTAGCTCACGCAGGCACCACCTACTGAAGGCATAGCCTTTGGAGAAGATGGGAATGCAGATTTTCGAGTCATCGATAGCATGGAAAATCTCAGGTCCGATCTCTTCACCAACGTCAATCCCCTTTTTGTCTATGAAAACACGGATACCCTTATCTAATAGGGCATAATAGAGGGTATCTATGAAACTAGTGCGAGTATCTGGTCCTCGAAAGCTTAAGAACACATCAAACAAAGCTCCTAATGTGCCGTCGCTAGTGGATCCAATTTCTGGAGAAGAGCTCATTTTTCTTTTCATCTTAGCCGCGTTTGCTAAAATTCTGAAAGCAAATCACAAAAGATTGGAAATGCTTTAACAGGGGCTAACGAGCAACGGTCAAGTAGGTAAGCGAGGCTCAGTTTCCAATTCCATCGTGTTGCAGCATTGATCGAGAGAAATTGCAGAGATGTGATTTTTTTTAGCAGAGTGCAGAGATATGATTGAAGGATTAAGTAATGGCCTAAGCCCCACCAGTTGACTAGTGGATGGACCGAGAATCAAAGGAAATGTCCGAGACATGTAAATTTACACACGTGGAGTCGCACGTCTCAGGATGCTGGGAAATGCAACTCCAGCAAGTTTATATTAGTTTGAGACTGTGAAATTGAGTTTCTGTTTTCCGATTTCCATGGCTCACCAGGGTCAAGTCAGAGTCTAAGTAAACCGAAAACGAGGAAGGCAAGTTGACGTTAGTGTATTGCTCTAAAAAAACGTTATATTAAATCAAATCTGATGATTAATTTTTTTCCTAATTTATGGTAAGTAATACATCTAATTAATGTTTAGGGACAGGAGGAGATGGAACTTAATGATTATGTGGTTCAACCACTAACAAAATAGACGTAAGTGTATATATAGTTGGGTTTCACAAATGACACATAATATAATAGTAACTCTAGGAGGTAATCCTATTGATCGGAGTCAGCTATGTTTTTCTTAGGATTTATTTGTTTGTGCTTTTTAGAAAGAAAAACTTTTTTATTTTCTTGTTGAGATTTAAAATGTTTAAAATTTAAGAAAATTTTATGTAAATTAATTATCAATTTTCACAATTTTATATATTTCAAGGGAAATAAATGTATAATTGTGTCGGAAATAAAGATTAAACTAAACAAATTGTAAAACATAACAATTTACCGATGCAAGCTAGAAACTAGATTTCATTTTTTTTTTTTTTTTTTTGCTTGTGAGAGCGTAAAGCTTGAAATCCACCACCATATCAAGTCAACATTAAAATTTCAAATATAAAAAAAGGGGAAATAACTTAGATTATGCCCCCCCTCCCAAAAAAAAAAAAGAAGAGACAAAAAATTGCTCCTCGACAGATGCAAACCGACTATTCTAGGATGCTTTGAGTGGCCTGATCTTTATAGTCATAGTCATGAACCATGTGATGTTTTTTTCTTTTTTGGAGTTACTTTATTGTACTATAATAAGTCCAAAGCAACAAGAAAAATAAATCTGAACAAGTTGGATTGGTGGCTATTTTAGGTGCTTTTTAATTTTAATTAGATATGCATTTCTTAAGAAAGAGTGGGAGAATATAAGATTATGAGACTTTGTTAACTTATATTCATTTATATTGGATGATTTGTTTATGTCATTTTTTATTGAATTAAAACTTACGTAAAAGGAAAGTTAAAATTAAAATCATTATCAATTTTTTTTCAAATTTGTTTATGCAATCCCTAATGGGATCTTGATGCCTATATATCAAATTATCAACCGTACGCACGGTTCAAAATAGGGAAATTTCCTAACATGGAGATGCCTAAAAATCTCAAACGAATCGAAATTAGTATCAAATAATATCAAATCAAATAATCAATAATTGCAAACTAGGCAACGAATAATTAAATCGAATTGGTTCAGAAATTACCTAATTTGAAGTATGTGTTTCCAAGAATAGGGCTTGCGACGGGGACCTTTACGGCGACCGTTGAGGAGGAACGTCAGGACCAAAGCAGCAACGATGGCGATCCAGCAAGGACACAGCAAATTGCAGACAGGTTCGCTAGAACAAACGATGCAACGGTGAAGGCTTGTTGGTCGGACTCTGCTTGGCGGCTACAGTGTGGATTCGATGAATGCTAGTCTGCTCTGGCCAACCTGCGAAAGGAAATCAAACGTAGCAGAGGAAACAAAACAGCAAGCGGTGGCGTCAAGAGGAGCCGGGATGCCGCCTGGTGTCACCGGAAATCGCCTGGGACTGCTGCCGTGGCGTTAGAATAAGTTGGCAAAGCTGCTGTCGCGGCTGCAGCAGGACCGGGACGTGCTGAGCGCAACGAAGCGTGCCAGCAAGCGAGGTAGAGGCGCGACGATGGGCAATCCGGCTGCGAGCGCGGTGACTGGTGAGGGGTGGCGGCAATGGGCAAGCCGGCAACAAGGTCTCGAGAATTTCGAAGAGAAAGCAAACCAGACCGCTGGAACGAAAGCAGTAACGACACCAACAAATTAAACAAACCGGCTGAACAAAGACAATCAAATCGTTTCTTTTTACAGCAATTTTTTTCTTTTTCTTTTTCTTTTGTCTCTCAAATTGTGGGCCGTCCTCTCTAAATTGTTGCGTGTCTTAGAAAGTATCCAGTGGTTAGTTCTCACCCGTCAGCTGACGTGGCATATATTTTGTACTGAAAGCCAACAATGACAATCAAATTGTTTCTATGTAACTTCTGTTTTTTTCTCTCCCATCTTCCTCCTCCGTCTCCGTCTACTGTCGTCTCTATCGTTCAGTCACCGGCGCCGGCAGAGTCGCCGATGCTGCGCCACCGGCGCATCACTATTTGCCGCCACCTCCTTTATTCGACCACTACTGCTTGTCACCGGCGTCATCCCTCGAGACCTTCCATCCACAGAGCACCATCGTCACTCATGGCCTTCCATCGACAAGCCATGGCCTCAGATCCGGAGCTCGTCCTGGAGATGGAAGATCAACGAGTTCCACCCAACATCGATCCACTTTCACGCTCCCTCAAAATTTATATTTTTAATCCCCAATCCCGATGCGTAAATGAAGGCTCCGACTACGTGTCGGTGACCCGAGCGAGACTCAAATGGGAAAACGCACTCTCTGCTTCGACCTCGTATGTCGCTTCGGCTGATTATGTTGGCCATGGGTGCCGCTCTCAAGCTCAAGGAATTGTTCTCTCTTCCCCCACTGGGCAAGCTTTATTCTACACAAAAGATGAAAAACAGAGGATTTTTCATACTATGGAAGCGGCGGTGCTCTTTGGATGAAAGGCCGCGAGCGACGGCTCGTTCGACGAGCAGGAGTTGTTGGCTCGACGCAGCGCCGGCAACTCCACCGGTGACCGAACGAAGGAGGTGGCGGTGGACGGAGGAGGAAGATGAGAGAGAAATCACAGAAGTTCAATTTTGATTTTATTTTATTTACCTGCCAGGTGATGGACGCGTGTCGATTTTTTACTGGCCGTCAGTACAAAAGTATATGCCACGTCAGTCTATGACGTGGTGGGAACTAACCACTGAATACTTTCTCGTGTGTCTCACTTAGGGTTGTGCGGTAGCGGCGGTCCCAATGCTATTTTTATAGTGTTTTTCTCTCTTTTTTTCGTGTGAACTATTAATCTCACCTTTCTTGTTTTAAAATAAATATATATTACTCTCAATTTTCCTTTCCCTCTCGAACCTCACGTAAAGCTCCAAGAATCTGCTTCGGATATTCTTCGATCGTTGACCGAGCAATCCTAGCTAGGTTGGGTCTGATCTTTTCCTTTTTTTTTAAGATTTCGTTTGTTTCACAAAAATAAATAATTTTTAAAATATTTTTATAAAAACCTTCACTCATATCACTTAAAATAATTGATCAATCAAAACTATTTTCATTATCAATAATTATTTATAACTTAACAGTTATGTGAATGATAAAAAAATTATTAATTCATTTTTGTAAATGATATAAGTAATTATTTTTTAATAAACATTTTAAATTATTCATTTTTTGTGAAATAAATGGAGTTTAATTTCATTATTTTTTGTTTCCTGCAATGTGCAAGACTATGATAATTTTTCTTCTTTTCTTCAATCTTGCCATGGCATGGTTGCAAAGACAATCTTGCAATGTTCTATGAAATTGTTTTATAAAGATATTGTCTTTCTCCCCTAAATTTACTCTAATCAATTTAATTATTCAACCTTGGCACATCTTCCATTTATAAATTTCGGCCACATACTATGGGCTTGGCCAAAATTTGAATAATGTATGAAAAAAAATGAAATTAACGATGCATTTATTTTGTGGAAATAAATGATTTGGAACATATTTTTCAAAAAATATTATTTGAATCACTGACAAAAATGAATGAACGAAAAATATTTTCATCGTCTACAAAATTGCTTAGACATATACTGTCATTGACAACAAAGGCATTTTTCATTAATTAATTATTTTAAGTAACACAAACGATTATTTTTTTTTTTTGGAAAATATTTTTCAAATATCCATGAAACAAACAGAGCCTGAGCCTGATATGCAAAATGCAATTATTGATCTTTTGTTAGGGATTCATAAATTATTTTATGCAATTAACAACTAATTTAGTTGTCAAAATTTATATGTCAACAACAAATAATTTACCAATACATTTTGACCCAAAGCAAGTTTGCCATCAACAATAACAGCACCATCCGCTCAAATTTGTCAATTTTTAATGCATTTACCTTGTAGATCATAGGGTTTTTTATGCATACAATTATTTTTGTTGGAATGTAAGTGTTTGGAAATAGAAATCTCATAAAAAGATCACTTGTACAGTGTCATATAAAGTCTAAGTATAAGAAAAGAGAATAAATAGCTCCTTCTTCTTTTCATCTTAGTTGCACTTGCTAAAACTCCGAAAGCAAATCCCGACATGTAAAATCACACCACATTTTAAGGGGATTTCACAAGACTTGGACAATGGGAAACACGGTATATATGCATTTCAAGGAAGTTGCAAGAACTCCGTGTAAAACAGCAACAAGCGATGGTCAGGTGAGAAAGTGAGGGTCGGATTCCATTTCCATTGTGTGGTGGCGTTGATCGAGAGAAATGGCAGAGACATGGTGGAAGAATTAAGAAATGGCCTAAGCCCCACAATTTGACATAATTTAGAAGAAGTCAAGTCTGAGTAGTCTCAAAATATGGAGGAGAGTGGGATTGGTTGGTCAGTCGTCATCCATTTAAGGTACCATATAGATAGTAAATTCTAAGTTAGAGAATTTGTTTTTTGAGTCGCGCTTTTTGCACTCTTCATTTGGCTTAAACACTTTCCTTTTTTGTGTTTTGATTATATTATCTCTTGTGAGTCCCACCACTTATGGTACAGTTTAGTGATCTTTTTTTAGTTATTTGTTCCACTTTTATTTGTTTTTTTCTTCTTCTTTTTTCCTACAAGACCTGCTTTCCTTCTTCTTTCTTTCCACATCTTTGACACCTCAATTTTCTGCTCTTGCAAATTGTCTCTATATTTTCTCTATACCAGGCCATTCTCTTCTTTTGATGCCTCTCACTCTTTCTTCTTCAACCACAAGTCTCTCTTGCATTTGCAATCCCCAAAAGAACTGCATACTTCAACAATCCGCACCCTCCTCTTCACTATCAGAGGTATGGTTCTGGCGAAAGCTTGTTTATTTTCCCTTTTAGTTTTTTTGGTAAAATGCTTGATCTTGTGTTTCAATGCATTTGGAGCGTAGCATGCATCGCAACATTGTTTGTAAATTAATTGGGCAGTTACTTTATAGTCTGTAGCATATTTGTATCCTATAGACTTTTGTTCCCTGTAAGTTCAATTTCTTACTATTGTTTCCATAAGTTCTTCATCATCAATTTTGGGATGTTGTGGTTGCTTCTCATTAATTGACTTGTTGGAATTAATGATGCCGGATATGCTTAATTTGGTTGTTGATCTCAAGGGGAATTTAGGTAATCTATTGTCTTTGACAACAATGAAGGCCAAAGACCATTTGCAATAGTAGAGAACTAAGACGTCAGCCTAGAAAAGAAGAAGAAGGAAAGTGAGATCCGTAATGAAAAAAAATAAAATAAAAAGAGTTGACCAAATAATATAAAAAAAGATCATTTTTGTAGAATTGTACGAGAAGTGGTAGGTCACACAAGAGATAATATGTCCAAAAAAAAAAAAAAGGAGAGTGTTTAAGCCAAAGAAGGTTGAAAAAAGCATGGCCCTGTCTTTTATAGTTATTGAATACTTATTGTAAAAGTTTTCCAATGAATATGGGCTAATACTACTCAAGTAAACGAAAAAAAAAAGGCTGTTATATAATATGAGACGATGCATGATAGTATAAGTACGGTAACGAGATCAAATCCTATTGGACTTTTTATATCTCAATTTGGAGAAAAAGTATCAGAAAATTCATAAACCTATGATATTGATGTTAATTTAGTGTTAAATCTTTTAATTGTGTCAATTTATCCTAAACCTTCTAACCTAGTGTCAATTCAATCTTTCTAGCTAATTTTGGTGGGATATTAGTATCGTGGATGCCAACCGACCTACATAATAATATTTTAGTAATTTTTGAATTTTCTGAAATTTTCTCTCTTTTTCTTCCTTTCTTTTTTCTTTCCTCCTCTTCCCGGTGGCCCTCACCACCACAAGCGAGCTCACAAGGCTGCCCTAGCCTAGGTGGGGGCCGACTTTGCTAGATTTGACTCGCGAGATGGAGTAGGTTGAAAGCTTGATGTTTCTGGGTTTGTGAAGTTGAAGTCGGGAGAATGAATGGCGGGAGATCTGGACTTCAGAGCTTTACTGTATCAAGCCTCGCCCCAAGTCCCTTGGTTTTTCATTGTCCATGAGCTCGACCTTCATAGTAACCGAGCCTCAATTAGCTGTCATATCTTCTTCTACGACGTGCAGCTCTCGGAACTACAATCTCTTTCGTTTGATCTTTGATTTGTGTAGCTCCAATAATGAACGCTATCTAATGTCATTCCAATTGCCGAAGCTCTATTCTCGCGGATTGGGGCTCGATTCCATGTGAAATTGAAGAGACGTGTGAGAAGCTTTCTTTAGTATCCCACCACTATCTCCCACTTCGATCGAACACTGATTCTTCCTTCGAATGCGGCTCACAAAAAGGAAAGTCATATTCCTCTTCTTCTTCGCTTTAGCCTCCTTTTTTGCATTTGAAAGACATGATTGCAGCGATTCATGCTCCAATCTACAAGAACAGAAATGCAGAAATGTCCAGGTTGGCCTTGCCAAATCTGGTAAAGCCTACCCTTGCCTAGGCGACGCCTAGTGAGGTTGCCCTCGTCCAGGTAACGGCTAGCCTCACTCTTGCCTTGACAAGGCCAGTCCTCGTTGGCCATCAGAAAGAGGAGGAAGAAAAAAAGAGAAGGAAAAAAAAAGAAAAAAAAAATCGAATATTACTAAAATATTTTTAAAAAATATCCACACTAGTGCTGGCTATAGCATGTAGGTCGATCGGCTTCCACTTAGCAATATCCAACCAAAATTAGCTGGAACAACTGAATTAGCTTTATGTCAAAAGGTTTAGAACTAAGTTAGCACAATTAAAAAGTTTAACACTAAATTAATGCCAATACAGTAAGTTTGAAACTTTTCTAATACTTTTCTCCTCAATTTGGTGACAATGTGGGGGGATGGTTAGAGTAGTCTGGTATTCTAATGGCCATTTATATCCGAGAGGCTGTTAAAATATGCTTGATAGAAAGGTCTTTACTTGGCAGTCTCCTAAAACACTAAGAGACGGTACAATTGAAAATGAAGAAAGTGATGTTCGGATGAGAAACGGTATCTCCAACGTCGCATGCCCATCAAAACCCACTCCCATGACGTTATATAAGGTCTGTGTTATGGATCTTAATACGTATATAGATAAGTGATAAGCGAGTTTATCTTCTTCTATTAAAATTTACGTATTAATCATTGCGATTACGTGTTTTTCTAGAGGGAAATCTGGTTAACATGAAATATATGAGTTTCAATGGTCGTGCCTCGTGATTGCCTTATTAATGATGAGTTCAAAATGTCGGAATATTATCAATATTAGAATAGGAAAACAGAAGCGAAGAGAAATGAACGCAACATAAAGCTAGCACAATTAATCCAATGCGATATAATGAGTTCCTTCATAAAAATTAAATCCAAATCATAAAAAGATACATGTCGACAACTGGCCTGGACATTGCCCCGCCACTAAACTGAAAAATTATGACATGCTAGAGGGTGGGACAAAATGTGAATGAAGCTGATATCGGCCAACTTAGGGTTCATTTGGTAATCATTATGTTTCCAGAAAGAATATCTGCTAAGAAATAATTTTTTATGAATTTGTCTCTTGGATGAATTTTGGAGCATTCAACGGCATTTAGTAATTGCATAAAATTTCTATTCCTGGGATAGAAATGCATTTGGTACAACTCTTAAATTTTTTATGACTCAGGATTTATTTTAGTTTTTAAATGATTTTATCACATTTTTCTCTCTTTTATTTTTTATTTATTTATTTATTATTATTATTATTATTTTGCCTTTTCTTCTTTTTCTTCCTCTAGTCAATTGTCAACCTCGGCCATAGCCTCGTTGGCCCAAGTCTCACCTTGGTTAGGAGAGGCCAAGCTCACCCAACCACTCAACCTCACCCCGCCATTGCGAGGTTGGCATCGCCCGACTAGTTAAGGTAGCCTCGGCTTGGCCTCGTTGAGGGCTGGCAACCGGTTAGAGGAAGAAGAAGAAAAAGAAGAAGAAAAGAAAAGAGGAAAAAAGAAGAAGAAGTTTGATTCTAGAATTGTTCCAAGAGCAAAGAAGCAACTTTTTTTTCACTTCTTGATTCTGCTCTAAATATATTCCCAAGAATAAATTTGCTCTTAGAAACAAAAAAATTTACCAAATGGATTTCTATTCTTTTTTCATTCTAGCGATTGAAAGAATAGAAATAGTTATTATTTAGTTGATTACCAAATAGGCCCTTACTAAATTTGATGAACTCTTGAAGTTTGTTCCAATTATTCTCCTCTAATTAGTTACTTGGCGGAGAACTTGCTAAAATGCGGTAAACTAGATCACGAGCTTTTGTGAAATTTTGACTTTTTTTTTAATATTATTGTTGCAACCTACCCTTTCCATCTGAAGGAGAAAGGACAATAGATTTAGAGATGTTGCCTAAAAGATGGGCCTATGGCCCTTGATTAGGTCCCCAACCTATGCTTTGCACGACGTTTGGGTATTCAATGTTAACTCAAATTGATGCTGGGAGAATTTTCTAATAAATAGTAGTCACTAGTCTATTGGAGCCACATAAAAACTAAGTAAAGCATAGGAGTGTACCTTACTTCCTATGCAACTAGATAATCTAGTCAGGAATTTGGTTACATTAATTAATCAATCAGTGCCCTTTTGATATCTAATTTTGTTTATGTCAGACAATTTAATTGATTTTGGACCTATCCACAAACGTATGAGGTTATTAAGTAGGTGTATAATCATTAAAATAACAATCAATAACCAATGAAGCATTTAAAATAAATTGCAGGAAAAACAAGCATCTAGCGATAAGAAATAAATAAATGAAAATCCTAACTAGGCTAATGGAAAACCATAATCATCATATTGAAAGTGCTCATCTCTAAGAACAAAAGAGACCTTATGTAAAATCCTAAGAGTTTGTTCAATTTTTTAACACGATTTTTTCATCAATGACTTTTCCACAATTTTAGAGAAGACTACCCAAAAAAAGACTATTCTTAAACTTTTTATGAGGAATTCTACTTTTTTTTTTTTAATTTTCGAAATTTTTGGGATTTCTTGAATTTTTAAAATTTATTATGAATTTTCTAATATTTTAATTTTGTATTTAATTTTAAAAAAGGAACTCCATTCTGGATGTGGGTTTGACTCGGAACCTAACAGTTCGGGTTGGGTCAAGAATCCATACCAGCCCTGAGGCTCGGCTGAGCTTTGATGGATGGATTCACCGCAGAGGGAGGTGAGGTCGTCGAAGATTGCGGTGATGACGATGGACAGGAGGAAGCGGCTAGGGGTGAGGTGGAGAGGTGAGTGGGAGAGAAGGAAAAAAAAGAAAAATTAAATATTTATTTAAAAATTTTGATTTTTTTTTTATTTGAGAGAAAGCATTTTCTAACAAGGTCCAAACATCAAAAAAAATGTTTTCAATCATACATACCAAATAAAAGGAAAACTAATCGTATCCCTCCAAAGTATTTTCAAGAAAATATATTTCTTAATTATTGAGTTTTTTGTGAAACAAACGCACCCTAAGCTAGACTAAAAGCAAATCAGGCCCGAATTTAACAAATCCTAGTTGAGCCCAAAACCAATGGACATTTTTTAAACCCATGGAAATGGAAACGGGCCTAAACCCACTAAACCAAATTAAGCCCAACCTACTACTCATCCTTCACGGTACCGATGCCTCCCACTTCACCCTCTCGGTTGCTCTCTCTCCGTCGGTACAGAGACAAATGCCTTGAGCCGGCTCGTCTCTGGCCTTCGCTCAATCAATAGGACTCTCCGCTGGCCTGGTCCACCAGGCCGGCTCTGTTGGCCGTTTCCAGCCGACACCGCCACACCACCTGTTGGCCACATCCAACCCCCATTCTCATCACCGTCCGCTGCGATACACACACGACACGGAAAAGAAAGAGTGCACGACTCCACGGATGACAATGAGAGTCCACAAGCATGTCAAAGGACCGACAAACGCTTAGGACCAAACCAAAATCACGGAAAATCTACCCAAGTTCTGTTCGGGCATTCTCATGAACACATGACGGGCATCGAATGAAGGGAGGCTATCGAGTCAACCAGGATTCAACCCGCGCCAAGACGCTTAGCAATCGACAAGCCGATATGAAAATGCAGCATAGCACAACATAGATGGGGGCTGGGACTAGCGCAAACCGGAACCCAACGAGGCCCGGTCCGATGAGCCGAAACAGGGCACAAAACATGGCAAACGGGGGCCGTTGGTGGCGCCCTCTACTCGGCTGGGCGGCGGCGAATGGTGGGGGGGAGCTCGATAGATCGGACCACGTCCATTTGCCTCGCGTGCCTCCGAGCCGGGTTCCTCGAGGAATTGACGCAAATCGGAAAAATAAAAGAAGAAAAGGGCAACCGGGTCTTAACACGTGCTCGATGCGGCGGGAACTCGGGCACGCCCACTACCGGAAAACACCCGTGCGGCCTCACTCTTTTCTCTCTAGTTCTCGCTCCCCCTCGCTCACGGCTCGCTCTCTCTCTCTATCTCTGGTTTCTCCCGAAGAACCCCAAGCCGCCCCGCCCCCCCGGGGGGCCGTTTCAGCCAACCTTCTCCCTCTCTCTTCAAGGCCAGCGTCCTCGACCGAGTGTCTTGCCCGACGCTCGCTCTCCCTGTCCTTGTCCCCCAGTACGCCCCGTCCTCTCTGTCTGTACCCCGCGTCCTCCCTCCTTTCTCGCTAGCGTTCAAGGCGGAGAGGAAGGGAAGAAGAGACGAAGGGAGAGGCAACAAGACTGACAGCAAGCGGTCCCAATGCGAAATGGTTTAGGATTAAATTGATCAAATTGAAATGTTTAAGACTGAATTAATATCAATATAGTAAGTTTATGATTTTTTTTTTGTACTTTCCCTAGCAATAGTAGTACTATTAAACTTAGACAAAAGAGATTGTTTACTAATCCTCAATCATATTTCCTAAATATACCATTTTGAGATAAAGTTTTCCTTAAAAATTTTCAGTTCTTCGTCAACTAATCAACTCATAAATTTTATTTGCTTTATAGTTATGGTAACCTTTATTATAAGCTTCATCCTCATGTACCTTTTCTACATTTCTACTGCATAAGAAATGTTTTATCCTGAAAAGTGATTTTTTGTTAGGAGAGAGAAAGTAAGACACCCCCCCAAAAAAAAAAAACAAAAAGAAGAAGAAGAAATGTGTGGTTTAATATGTCAAATTTGAAGTAGGCTTATGAAATGTTAAAAAAAAAGGGAGTTAATGATAGATAAAAATAGGTTGGTAATGTTAACTTTAACTAATTAAAAAGGTTATACCTTTGTTTGGTCTTAATTCAAGTAAAATAAACCCCTCAGTTCTGGGGATTCATTTTTAGACGTCAAATCTGCATTTGATAGGATGAAAAAAAGAAGAAACATTGACATTAAGATTTTTTATCAAAAAAAGGGGGAAAGTTACCGTTGATGCACCTCATTTACTCTCCCAAGGATGCTTTCGTTGCGTGATCTTTGTAGTCATAAACAAAAAAATGATGCTGTTTTGGAATTACTTTATTGTAGTATTATAAAAAGGCAACGGGATAGATAAATCCTAAAAAGCTGGATTGCTGACTAATTTAGGTGCTTTTTTATTTTAATTCGATATGCATTTCAAGAACAGAGTGGGGAAACATAAGTTAATGAAACTCTGCTAAGTTATCTTCATTTAGGTTCGGTGATATGTTTCTGTAAATTTTTAGTGAACTGAAATTTACACGAAAATGGAAAAAAAAAAAAAAAATCTTCTGCATACTATGTGTTTATGTTGGCTATGTTGTCTTTCAAAGGATACAATGAGATATGGCAAAGATAAATGAAAAGCACAAGAACAATAAAAAGATCAAAGTGGGATATGTGTCAATTGAGAAGAAGGCCATCTATCGACTTCACCGACGCCTCTTGCTTTTGCACCAAAACACTAATCATATTTCTTTTGATGAGGTTCAACAAGAAAATTAAGATGGACAAAAAAAAAAATGAAACGGTTAAGTTTGAACCAAATGTGCTAATCATGAATACAGACTCTAAATAATTATTATTGTTTCAGAAGAGAAAACTCCAGAAAAATCAATAATATTGCACCAAGCAATTATTTAATCTTCATCCTTTTTAGGAAAGATAGAAATCTCATAAAAATTCACTTCTTATATAGATTTGAAGAGGGAAAATTGTCCAAAAAATTCTAAACCTATTGCACTTTTACCAATTCAATAATAAATCTTTCAATTTTGTCAATTGAATCATAAATCTTTTTATTTTTTACCAATTAAGTTCATATGGCCAATTTTGGCCGAAATTTTCCTACGTGGATGCCGAAGCTGACGTGGACAAATTTTGTTAATTTTTAATATTTTTTCAATTTTTTAAATAATTTTTTTGTGTTTTTTAATTTCTTTTTTCTTTATCTTCTTTTTTTTATAAAATTATTATTATTTCTTTCCTTTTTTTCTCCGGCGACCATCCAGAGGCCACAACTGGTGGGGATCGATCTTGACGTCCTCACGCGAGGTCACCCTTGTCAGGATTTGGCAAGGGGTGACCTTGCCAGCCTCGAGCAAGGCTCACCCTTGCTAGATGCCAACAAGGGTGAGCCTTGCTTGAGGACAATGAGGTCGCCCCTCGTCATTACCCTATGAAGGCGACCTCGCTTGAAGTCAGCGAGGTCGACCTTCACTGGCCGTGGCCTCTGGCCAGTTGCTGGAGGCTAGGCGATTGGTAAAAGGAAGAAAAGGAAATAAAAAGAAAAAAAGAAATTTAAAATATAAAAATGATTTTAAAAAATTAAAAAATAATGATAATTTTTTTTCATGTCAGTGTTGGCTGTGCCACGTAGAATGGTTGACATCCATGTCAGCAAATTCTAATCAATTTTGACCGAATATACTCAATTGGCAAAATATTGAAAGATTTATGACTCAATTGATAAAGTTGAAAGGTTTATGATAGAATTGATAAAAGTGCAATAGGTTTATGATTTTCTGGACAATTTTCTTGATTTGATGACCGTTGGAATTCCTAAATGGAGACCCAGCTCATATCAATAAAGTATCATATTCCAAAAATTTTATGCAAAAAAATAAAATCACTAACTTTCGTTTAATATTTTGGTTAGATGGCGTGATGAAAAAACCAGCCATCAATAGAACACGTGATTGCAGTCTATACTAAGGGAAGGATCCATACATGTTTTTCAACAGATATTTTTCCAAAATTCTTTACAAAGAATTAAATGGACTTCAAGGACAACGTCCGAATTTGGGGCTCTATAAATTGGAGAAAACTCGGCCAAAGGTCATATAGTCAAGAAGGACCAAATAAGTTAGACTGAACATAATTGAGAGGTTTTTTTTGCATCCATCTCTTTTGTAAGCTTGTAACACCCATTTGAGACGAAAAGTGTCAAAAAAAATATTAAATTTATTGTATTTATGTCAATTTAGTTTTCAATCTTTCAATATAGTGCTAGTTAAGCTCTTTTAGCTAATTTTATTCGCATGTTATTAACGTAGACATTAGTTGGCTTATGTGACGTAACCGATCTTGAACTTGATAGTTTTTAATAATATTTTAATATTTTTTGAATTTATTTATTTTTTAAATATTTATTTTTGAATAACTTATTTATTTATTCCTCTTTTTTTTTCTCTTCGTTTCGTTCCTTCTTCCACTAGCTGATTGCCGAGGTCTAGGGACAGCTAGAGGTGAGGGTGGTGAGCCTTGCCAAAGGCCGCAAGGGCAACCTTGCACTAGGCTGGCAAGGCTCCCTTGCCAGATTCGATGAGGGTTGAGCCTAGCCGACCATGGGCGAGGCCCAACCTCGATAATATTGTGCTACGTGTATGATGTATGCGAACAAGTTCCAATCACAAATATATTCTTGCATTGATAATTTATGTTGTATTAAAAAATCTCAACTAAAGAGCTCAATTATCATTCAGTTATAATTGAATTAATCTCATCGCTTATCAATAAACATTTATAGTTGCTCAACTCACGTACATGCACGTCATCGATGTACCTGGCAATGGCTGGTGTAAAAAGAATTACAGAATCTCTGTATAAAAAAATCGTGCTTTTCAAACTTTAAATAAATAAACCACTAGGATTTGCCCCAGTGGTCATCCTTCCAACATGGAAGGGAGAGGTGTGGGGTTCAAATCTCCACATTCTCAGGGGGATGGGGTGGAGACGCGTAAGTTTCAGTAGTGGGTTTCGACTCCCACACCCTGCAAGAGGCAGGGCAAAAGTCTTAGAGTTAGTGTAGAGTAGGAATAGAGTAAGACTGACCAAAAAAAACTTTAAATAAATATAGTTTACTAAATTATAGTCAATTCATCATCCATGAGTGACAGTTCTGGCGAGTCCGTGTTGTGCCCTTGTGCATAACGAAATCGTCATGCCCAATCTGACGGCTAACATTAAGCATTTTTTATCTGACCATTGGGTTTGCAATGGCATCCAACGGACAAGATTTCAAGCCCTCTTAACCCGACGGCGGATGTCACCTTCGTCATGCATCATTTGGAACCTTGTGAGTTCTCCCTACGTGACTCGAGTCTAATTGTGTCCCAAAGCCAAGTAAAAACCAATTTCTCTGAAGTATTTTATTAATATGACATGTTAATGGGGGAACATTGTGAGTTGTAATCCACTTAGAGAATAATGAACCAAACACTTTTTCGAGAAAATAAAAAATTAAAATTGAAAAAGTTGTATTCAAATTAAAAATATATTCCAAAACCGAATGGTCGATCTCCACAAAATTTCGCGAAAAGGATTAAGAAGAAATCATAGGCCCAACTCCATATTATAAACAAAATTGACAAATTCATGTTAGAACAAATTACTTACACACCATGCAAAGCCGGAAAGTAGGATGCTCTTGAATCAATACAAATACTGCTACATCGATGATTATTTTCATAGATCATAAATTTATTGCAAAAAGCAAGTTAGATTTGGAGAGATCAAGTGCTTAGTGATATTTCTAAGCCTTCTTCGTGTAGGAGATCGAACGTACGAGACGATATTGGTTTTTTTTTTATAAAGGTAATAAATAAATAAATAAATAGACGATATTGTTTATACTATCTGTAACTGGGATTTCGTTGAAGAGGATTTAGAGAACACCTTAAGCAACTTAAAAATGGTGAACTTCACATTTTTGTTGCCTCAGTCACCATTTTAAAATGAGTCCGTATATTATTTATATCTTTGATGACAAATTCCTCCACGCCTCAAAATTCAGGATTTGTTGATCCTCTAAGCCTTAACCTGTGCGAGAGTGGAAGATCTTCGGTTTGAGCTACTCGTTTTCCCCTCGCCAAATATGTCGTAAGAGCATCAACGTCCCACATCTTCAGCTTCTTCCAGTTGGATAGATCAGGTAAACATAGCCAGGAACTGCAGCGTCCAATTATAAGACTTTCTAGTGACTCCAGTTTGTCAAGACCTTGAATCTCAACTAGTCTCGGACAGTCCCATACTTCAAGGTCCTCTAGATTCTTGAAGTTAGATAAGTTGGAAAGGTCCACAACTTCAAGAAGATTGCAATTGTTAACCATAAGTCCTGTCAAACTAAAGGGAAGTTGTCCAATCTGACGCAAGTTCTTGCAATTGATGATTTCAAGTCTTTTTATATAGCGAAGGCAACCCGAATATGAGCTTATACTGGAGATAGTCGAGAGTTCCAATTTACAACATGCAATATCAATTGTCTCTTTTGCAACATGGCGGGAGCCACGCATTGTTCGACAGAAGTCCCCTCTTATAGTTTTCCATCCGATAGAGGTTGAGCCGGTAAAACATAATTCCAAACTTCTTAAATTCATGAGGTTGGAGATATATGGAGCTTTTTCCGAGGCTCTTGAGGACAGACATAGGCATACTAGACTTTGGGGAAGCTTTGGTACATTCTCCACACGAGTTTTTGTTAATACCAAATTTTTCAAAAATGGTAGTCTCACGATATCACCAGGAATCGTCTCTAACCAATTGCAATTCACTCCATAAATCTCTTCAAGTTTCTCCAACATCCCAACTGCCTCAGGTAACTTTTGCATGCAACTATGGCTCATATTCAATGCTTTCAAGCTCTTTAGATTGATAATGGTATTTGGCAACTCTGCAATGCCTGTGTCTGAGACATCCAACTCAGTTAAACATTTCACATTCCAATTGAGTCGGGAAGTATCGTTAGGTGGGTAGCTCCACAAATGGCCAAGCACTCAAGATTTATGAGTGCCCCGATTGAGCTTGGGACTTGACTAATACTTGTAGGGAAATAATAACTTTCTATAAGCATCTCAGTCAATGCTTCCAAAGCACCCAATTCAAAAGGAAGGACTTGGAGACGATGACATCCATTTAGATTCAATTGCTTCAAACATTTCAGATGACCAATGGACCGATGAATCCTTAACAAACTTTTACACCCCTTTAGAATTAATATTTCCAAAAATAGATATGTAGAGAGGTCAGGAATTTCCTTTAAGTAGCAGCAACACGATAGATCAAGGACCTTCAATCTTGTTGTCACCTGTAAAAATAATTATGTATATTCAATGAGTTTGATTTATAAAATTTTGTAGGACATAAACAAATATATCAACTAAGGAAGCTTTCAACCAAAGTAACTTTATAAATACTCTGTGCATATCACTTCCTTAAGCCAAAAGCACACTTTGTCTCACACTTTTTTTCATTTCTTCTAATATTGTCCCCAACAACAAATAAAAAAAAATGGATACAGTTTCAAATCACCGTTGTATCGAATAATAAAATGACAAAAGAATGTAACCAACATCTCTCTTATGAATTATGACATCCCTTTCCAATTTCATCATGGAATTACCGATATTGTCCTCGACACTAGTCCTTATGACTTTCCTATGTGAATGCATCATCGAAACGTCAGCATAGGAAATAATTTTATGTCCTCTGACTATCAACTAATCTATATTTGCAGTCTACTGCTTTTTGCTTTTTGTTTTTGTTTCATACGTTAAGATAAGGGCGTTATTAGCTTTCACATAACCTTTGTAGAGTATAATATCTTTCTATACTATTGATGTACTAAACTAGCCAGTTTGCATTTTCAATTTTACTCGCATCCTATGTATAGTACCGATTGTCACGCCCCGACCCTCAAGCACGCACACATCCCTTACTTTTGGTCGATTTAAAAATGCGATATCCCAGGACTATGTATCGCCGACCCTTTCATTTATATATGCACATGCAGAAGCGGTTATAATTCCCCAGACAATAAAGCAATGGGATAGAAAAGCAGGCCATACATTTTTCTTACTGAAAATTCATATCTACATCTTTTGACATGCAAACAAGGTCTGACAAGACAGGATAGGATTTCGGTCCTCATCCGGGTCGTACTCGATGTCATACTCGGGGTCCTCCTCCACGTACTCCTCTTTGGGTTCCTCAACAGGGATCTCCTCATCAGATTCATGCTCCTTAGGCTCCTCATCCAGGTCCTGAAATGGTTATTCAATAACCACTGAGACCACGTCTCAGCAAGTTCTACCTCCTAAGACCCGATTAGTAAACTAATACACCTTAGGGCTGCCTATGCACAACATGAGTCAGAGGACTTACCTTAGCCTCAGATTCCACCTGCATATTAGTACAGATCAAATATGCACACAAGCAATCACATCACAGATCGAAGCATCGATCTAATCGACTTAGTCAATTTCACATCAGGAAGACCACTCACGATCATCTCCCTTCAATCATTCAATTCACAACATCAAACCAAGGCAATGAATCACATCGAGTCACACTCAGATCGAATCATCGATCAATCGACCTAGTCAATTACAAGTCAATCAGACCATCTCA
Organism: Eucalyptus rudis; assembly: GCA_019915205.1. Lineage (NCBI taxonomy): Eukaryota > Viridiplantae > Streptophyta > Magnoliopsida > Myrtales > Myrtaceae > Eucalyptus > Eucalyptus rudis. The sequence continues at coordinate 17,643,577 of JAHMTN010000001.1, read as the reverse complement.
TGGTCATTTCAAATCAATCGGTCCATTCACAACATCAGATCAAGCAATGATCAATCGACCTAGTCGATTACATGTCATCACGACCCATGCTTGGTCGGCACATTCAATACTATCTATAAGTCCAACCATAGTCCAGGACTGCTCACTCTAAGCTGATATATAGATAGTATAGCTCGCATTAAGCTGATAGGGTTAAGGTATACTGCTCTCGCTAAGCTGACATATCGCCCGTAGGCTGATATAGTATACCGGTATACTGCTCTCTCTAAGCTGACATATCGCCCGCAGGCTGATATAGTATACCCCCGATGCTCACACTGAGCTGATAAAGTGTACTGCTCGCGCTAAGCTGACATATCGCCCGTAGGCTGATATAGTACACCAGTATACTGCTCTCGCTAAGCTGACATATCAGAGCCCGTAGGATGATATAGTATACTATCCGACCATTCAATCCATTCCATCTGTTATCCTTCTCGATAAAATAGCCGTGTGTGGGGACACGGTCGGCCTTAGCCAAAATATAATATTTTCCTTTCCATAACTCCCACATTTTCTGTAGTCCACCAAAACACTTTTAGTGCTGTCAACCGACACCCGATTATTTTCCAATTATCAATCAAAGATTATTCCATTAAAGAATAATTCCCAATTTCACAAATAATTCAATTCAGCACAAAATAAAGCTCAATTAAATAAATGAACTGCGCCACGACAATCAGCACCAAATTCCGGTCGCTGGCCATCCCAGTTGAATTTTCGGTAAATAAATAATTAAACAATTAATTTCGAAAATTAAATAAATACATACAATAAATTTGATTTAGCATAATATAAAGCTCAATTAAATAAACGAACTACACCACGATCATCAGCATAAAATTTCGGTCACTGGCCATCCCAACCTTAATTTCCGAAAATAATTAATTAATTAATTAATTTCGAGAATTCAATAATTAATATTAAAAACTCAATTTAGCTCACAATAAAGCCCGATTAAATAAACGGACTTCACCACGGTCATCAGCATAATATTCCGGTTCTAGACCATCTCAGTTGAATTTTCGGAAAATAAATAATTATTTAATTTAATTCCGAAAAATAATATTAAAATACCAAAAATCTCACTTATGCCCGAATTGCCTAATTAACACCCGATAAGGGTCGGGAAAAATCCCATGAAGCATCCAATAAATACTACAGGCAATTCTCTGTCTAATTACACTAATCACACAACTAATATGCAAAGCAATTAACTAATAATCACTAATCAATTCTAATCTAACAACCTAATTACACTTAATTAACACTAATCAGCCTTTAAGTATAATTAGCAAACTAAGAAGGCATTAGTGAGTAAAACTCACTTGGTAAATGCGAAGATCGAAAACCGTAGCGGCGACGCGACGGCGGCCGAAATCCAAATTTTCGGCGGCATCGGCGGATACTCGGGTTGGGCCCAAAGACCTTTCCTCATGGGCTTGGACTTCAAAAGAAATTTGCTGGACTTCACTGAATTATGGGCTGAACTGTTGTTGGGCTTAAGGGCCGAAAGTGCAAGCTTTACTAGGCTTCAAAAGACTGGATCAAAGACTGACTTCATCGGGCTGAAGATGATGTGGGCCGAACTTGCTGGATCCATGGGCTTCACTTGCAGTTGGGCTGCTCAACAGAAATTCACATGGCTGGAGCAAATAGCTTGGTCTTCTTCGTTGAAGGTCATCCGTGCATGGAGAATGGCGCAAGGAGCAAGGCAAAGACATCGAAACGTGGATGGCAGTAGCTTCAGGCAGCTTGCCGGCGTGCGAACGAATGAAGAGGAGCTGCTGTGGAGTTCGCTGGTGCACGAGAGGAAAGTAGCTGCTAGCGTCAACACACCGCCGAGGGACCACCAAATTTGACCGAGACGTGGACGCTGAGAAGAACGAAGCAGCGAAGATGAAGCTGCTCGCATGCGTTGGATGAGCGAAGGTCAACCATTTGCTAAAGCTGACCAAAGACACGCGGCTGCTGGAACTTGCTCGACGAAGACACAAGCTAGTGGAGGGGACAATCAACTGCAGCTTCGGTGGAAGAGACAGACTGATTTTCGATCAACACCCTGGGCTCCAACGGTTGTAGGTTGACTGGCCTGGGCTGCTTCGCTGGCGCCAAACTGGTGGGTGCTGAGCTTCTCAATGGATCGTGGACTGAGCAAAGAGAGAGAGCTTCGGTGACTCTGCTGGTGGCTGAACGTGGCAGAGCTGAGAGACGAGAAGCAACTGCTGGTGCCGGGGCTTGAAGACGTGGACTTCGCGGGATGCCTGGCAGTCGACACGAGAGGAGAGCGTTGACTCGATTTACTGCTGGGTGTTTCGGTGGAGTGGCGTGCGGACGTGAGACGTGCATGGAGATGGAGGGCTTCATTGTTTGCTGACTTCTGCCCATTGAACTGGCGACGTGCAGTAGTAGCTTCCACGCTGAAGCAGTTTCGGTGGAGCAGAAAAGTGAAGCTTCTGTTCTAATTTTGTGGGGGCTGGCGTGAGTGCGTTCATCCGCAAGAGAGAGGTCCAGGGGATGAGAAAATTGGACAGAGAGAGATAGACGGTGGAATTGAGAGAGAGAGTGACGGAGAGGATAGGGATGAGAGATGAGGGAGCTCCACTTGACTTGATTTTTTCCACAAATATCTCCCACACTCACTCTAGGCCAAGTATTTATCCCTTGGCTGTCATTGAACCACCCAAGCCCTTTCTTGGACATGTGAATTGGTTCAAAATGGCTAGTGGGATGGGGGCACACGAAATTGCTTGGTACCTCCTCCAATTGATCACTCATTTCTTCTCAATTTAACCTTGTAAGGCCTCAATAAATCCAAGTGATGCCTCAATGCTTCAATTGAATATTCTCCTCATCCAATAGCTCATCTCGCATCTCAATTTTGTATTCCATTTTAATCCCCGGCTCCAATTGCATAGGAATGACCTGATTAATTCAATTGCAATTAACACCGAAAATTCTGGATGTCACACCGATAGTCTTATTCACCAATTAATTTTTAACTTAATTTAAACATCTAATAGTGACAACTCATTGCTTTGATTAGGGAACTCAAAACAACATGAATGTTCTTATAATGTTCTATAAAAGGCATGTAAATCAATAGATATCAAGTGACAACAATTATCCCATTAGATGATTTAACAATTCTATGAATCAATTGTATGAATATCTAATAAGTCATTCCCAATAGTGGAGTTAATAGTAACATGGAATGTCCACATTACAATACTCATTGATAACGCAGCTACAATCAATTTGAATTGAATAAAGTCATCAAGAAAAGATTTGCCATAAATGATAGAACATCAATAGCATAGTATCAATGTAAAATTATAAATGCAATACAAATTAATTACCAATAACGAAATCTTGACATCTTTTTTTTTTTTTTTTGGTAAAGTAATTGTTTGATTCGGAAAAGTAAAAAATGCAATCTTGAATGATCTAGACATTTGACTACAATATCGAAAGAATAAAAAATTGTGACTGAAGGTAACATTCTTTCCGTTGACCATTGTGTGTACAACCCTTCTATGCCATAAATGTAAAGTGATTGTTTGAGTCAATATACTTCTAGTGAAAAGTCGACATTTAAGTTTCAAACATGTGGAATGAGGGATTGGTGTCATAAGCAATCTTCAAGACCAAGATTTGTTCTATGAATCAAGCCAATGAAATGTAATTTAAAAAAAAAAAAAAGATCAATAAAATGATGATCTACAACCCCATGTGACACAAGAGCTGGTGTGACTAGAAGAAAATATAGCACGTTATACCAAATTATTTGCACACACATACCTTGAGTTGAGTCCAACCACCCCAATGTTCGTCTATATTGCTCCATGATAGGTCGAGGATGACTAGATTTTTTGGGCAAAAGTTGGTTGCCTGCATTTCTTGTGGACAATCCTCCCAGTAAAGCCATCTCAATTTTGAAAAGAGATCCTCAAAGTCTCCATAGAGTGACGGACCAAACATTTCTAGAAATCTAATATTTGGCATTTTGATAACGTCTTCCGATATCAAAACTAAGTCTTGAGAATGCACAAAAAAGTTCGAATGGTATGCTGCAACAGTTTCAGTTCCCTAAATTGAGGAAAGAGTTGGTTTAATATGAGGATTTCCAAATAGAGCCTAAAATAAAGGGAAAACAGTCAAGGAAGAATTCTGCAATGAAAAAAGTAGACGAGGGTGCACTTAGACTTATACCTTCTTTTGCCAGACAATATTAGGACTTTCTTGATTCCTCCACACCCGATAACCCTTTTTTGGATCTTTGCAATATTCTTCGTACACAATGCTCCTGCCTAAGTCCTTAAGCTGATCATGCATCCATAGTTCATTCTCTTCTCCAATCCTCACTAAGGACATTAAAAGCAAAACATCAATCCCCTCATTCGGAAAAAGTCCAGAATCATTCCACATGTAATATGGATAACTCTTGTCTCGTCGAGCTAGAAAGCAAGCAATATCAAGAAATATTTGTTGTTGCTGATGATCTAATGCCTCATAACTCAATAGTAACTTTTCCTTCACATCCCTCCGCTGACAAAATTTCATCTTTTCTAATGTATCTTGCCACACTGCTTCCTTTTTTTTTCCACATAAAAATGAGCCAATCACTTCTATAGCCAAAGGAAGCCCTCCGGTTTGTTCAATAACTTTCTTAGATAGACTCAAGAATGCATTTGGAGGAGAGTTGCTTCTAAAGGCATGCTTGCTGAAAAGTTGAAGAGCTACAAGATTGTTGAGTTCCTTGACTTCATAAATCAGACAATGGTCAAATTGATCTAGGAATTAATTAAAAACACTTCTGTCTCTTGTTGTAACAACTATTCTACTTCCCGAACCATACCATTCTTTCTTAGCTGCCAATGCCATGAGTTGCCTCATATGGTCTACATCATCGAGAAAAATAAGAACTTTCTTTCTGCAGAATCGATTTTTGATCATATTTTTCCCATGATCAATGTTAGAAAATCCAACTCCTATGTCACCAATGATATTAAAGACTAATTGCTGTTGCACATTCAAAAGACCAAAACCTTGCGATGCTTCTCGAATATCTGAAATGAAGCTGCAACTGTCAAAATTAGTAGATAGTTTATCATAGACAAGTTTGGCAAGAGTCGTCTTGCCTATTCCACCCATTCCCCAAATACCGATGAGCCTGATGTCCTTAGATTCAACATTCAGCAAATTTACTACTTCATCCACTGATTCATCCATTCCAACTAAATGATCTGATATATGCACACAAGACACCTTAAGCTTGACCAACACTTTCCACGCAATCAAATGTGCGAGTTCTCCGTGGCTGTGTCAGAACACAAAATATTATCAAGTGAATTATAAGATTGGTAAGATCAAACAACAACATGAAGTTACGAACTTGATGCTGAACCCAGCGAACAAAAGAATAAAACATGATTCTCTGGTTCTGTTCAATCTAGGATGATAGGTTTTAATGCTTGTGTTGAGCAGGTAATCCTAAGGTCTTGAGACAATGGAGTGTAGAATTCGATACGAAATCCATCACAGTTTTGGGTCCAGAACTTAGAAAAAATTGTGCTCTTTCAAACTATAATCTGCATTTCAAACAAAAGAAACAAAGAGAAAAGGGAAGATGGAGTTGAGTGAGTTAACATACCCTATGTTCTTGGCATCCCATCCCTTGATTTTAGTAACTTCCTTGAGCGCCTCCTCCCAGAGTTGCACAATCTCAGCCCTACGTTCCTTTTTATGCAGAGTTAGTGCATCCTTATACACTCCAGTTTCAAGCTTCACATCAGAGGGTTCCACGTCATAGAAAATGGGCAAAACCTCCAGTTCATTGGTTTTCCTATGCCGCATCATGTGTTCCAGCTCACACAAGCACCAACTACTAGAGGCATAATCTCTGGAGAAAATGGGAATGCAGATTTTCGAATCATCGATGGCCTGAAAAATCTCGGGACCGATCTCCTCCCCAACGTCAATCCCTTGATTGTCTATGAAAACACTGATACCCTTATTCAGCAGGGTATGATAGAGGCAATTTGTGAAGGTATTACGCATATCCAGACCTTGAAAATTCAAAAACACCTCGTACTCAGTTCCCGATGAGCCATAGCTTGTGGATCTTGTTTTCGGAGAAGAACTCCTTTTGCTTTCCATCTTAGCTGCGTCTGCTAAAATTTTGAAAGCGAATGACAAAAGATTTGACTTGCTTTAATGGGGCCAACGAGCGACGGTAAGGTAGTTTAGTCAAGCTTAGTTTCGATTTCCGTCATGTTGCGGCATTGATAGAGAGAAATTGCAGATTTATGACTGAAGGATGAAGACATGGCCTATGCCCCACAAGTTGACTGATGAGATGGGGCGAAAATCAAAGGAAATGTCTGAGATTTTTAACTCTACACAGAGTCGCACATCTCGGGATGATGGGAAATGCAACTCCACAAGTTTATATTAATTTGAGATACGTGAAATTGAGTTTCTGTTTTCCAATTTCCATGACCAGAGTCAAGTCAAAGTCTAAGTAAACCGAAAATAAGGAAGGTAACTTGACGTTAGTGTATTGCTCTAGGAACGTTATATTAAATCAAATGCAATGATTAAGTTTTATTTTTTTTCCTACTTTATGGTAAAGTAATATGTCTAATTAATTTTAAGGGAGAGGGAGGAGAAAGAACTTTGTGATTATGTGGTTCAACCGCTAAGCTCCATTTTACCTTACTTTCTTAATTATTGGTAGATGTAAGTATTTGCGTAGTTTGGTTTCACAAATGACACAACCCCGATAATTAGAGTCTGCTGACTTTTCTTAGGACTAGTTTGTTGGGTGCTTCTAGAAAGCAAAACTTTTTGACGTTCTTAGTAAGATTTAAAATGTTTATTCAAATATAAAGTGTAAGATAACGTGTTATTACAGATCAAAATCTATTACAAATCAGAATCACCATTAATCTGCACAGCGATAATGGCTGGCTTGGGGTTCACTGGAGTCAAGTCAACATAGTTTAGTCGAAGGTCGAAGTCTAATTAAACTATAATTAAGAAACACGAGTACCTACAAAGGAAAAGAAAAGAAGAAATGGCCCTTCATCGACATTAAGACTTTATATATATAGATATATATATATATATATATATATATATATATATATATATATATATATATATATATATAAGGGAATAAGTTACACTTGACCAGATCACAACCCAGAGAGAGAGAGAGAGAGAGAGAGAGACTTGCTCCTCTATCGCGAATAGTGTAAGTCGCGAATGGTGTAAGAAGCAAACCAACTATCCTAAGACGCTTTGAGCGGCCTGATCTTTATAGTCATGAACAACGCGATGCTTTTTTCTGGAGTTACTTTATTGTACCATCATGAGTCAAAAGCAACAAGAAAAATAAATCTAAAAAAGTTGGATTGGTGACTATTTTTGGTTCCTAAAAAAACTAATTAGATATGCATTTCTAAATATAAAAAAAAAAGAGTGGGAGAATATAAGATTATGAAATTCTGTTGACTTACATCCATTTAGGTTGGATGATTTGTTTATGTAATTTTTTATTGAATTAAAATTTACATATAAGGAAAATCAAAATCATTATCAAATTTTTTAAAATTTATTTATGCAACATTTTAATTTCTAAATATTGAATTATCAACTATAACCACAGTTCAAAATAGGGAATTTCCTAACATGGAAATGCCTAAAAATCTCAAACAAATCAAGATTAGTGCTTATGGTATCAAATTAGATAATCAATAACTGCAAACTAGCAAATTGGCTCTAGAAATTACCTAGTTTGGAGTATTTGTTTCCAAGAATAGGGACCGGCAACGGAGAGCTTTACAGTGACCGGTGAGGAGGAACGTCAGGACCAAAGCAGCAAGGACACAGCAAATTGAAGACACGTTCGCTAGAACAAAAGATACAACGGCGAAGGCTTGTTGGTCGGACTCTGCTCGGCAGCACCGGTGTGGGTTCGATCAATGCTAGTCTACCCTGGGCAACCTGCGAAAAGAAATCAAACGTAGCAGAGGAAATAAAACAGCAAGCGGTTGCGTAAAGTGGAGCCAGGATGCCGCCTGGAATCACCAGCAACCACCAGGGACTGCTGCTGTGGCGTTAGAAAGAGAAAGCGCAAGGAAAAGCAACATAGAGGATCAATTAGTTATTTAATCAACATTCTTTTGATTTTAGTAGTCAGATGTAAATCTCCTGTTTCTTCCTTAAGCTTTTTTTTGCACAAATCTTGCTTAAGTGGTGGAAGGATAGAAATCACATAAAATAATCACTTCTAACCAATGTCTAAAATCAGTATAACAACGTATTGTTATACTTTTGTTTTTGTGATATTGTTTTTATGAGAAGTATGGAGAGATATTGGTACTTTCCCAAACCAAGCTAGATGAAAAAAAGATCACATGTAAGGTGGTCATAAGGAGCTCCTTTTCCTTTTCATCTTGGTTGCACCATGTAAAATCACACCACATTTTATAGTGATTTTACAAGACTTGGATGATGGACAATGTGGTATGATGCATTTCAAGGAAGTTGCAAGTCAACGAACGATGACTAGGTAGGAAAGCAAGAGAGAGTAGGGATATGATTGAAGGATTAAGAAATGGCCTGAAATCCACTACCGATTGGCGTGTGGGGCAAGAATTAGATGAAATGTCTAAGAAAGTAGACATGTGGAGTTGCAAGTCTAACCTCACTCGAAAACAAAAATGAAAAGTTTAACGCCTTCAAGCTTTAATTGTCGTTTTTTTTTAATCGTCTACCAACTTCTAGTTGCATTTCTCAAAAATGCCTTAGCATTACTAGCTATAAATTTGAGCAACTTTCCTACTTTTCTCTATTTAAATTATCAATTAGTTTTGAGTTACCAACTCTTATTTAAATTACTTACTAAGCCTATTTTTTAAATAACCAACTTTTCTTTTTTCTTTGGGTTAATGCCCCGAAAAACCCCAAACTGGTACACTTGTAACAAATTTACCCCAAACTATTTTTTTAACCACCAGAAACCCCAAACTAACATATCTTTGATAAATTTACCCCAAACTAGTATACTTATGACAAATTTACCCTCTATTAGTTTTCGTTAAATTTTATTGTCAAATTATTAAGTTAAATGACACGTGATAGTTGATTCGTATACCAATTTGGGATTTTACACTCCGTTTATCACAGTTTACAATTTTTGTGATTTTTTTGTGATATTAATCAAATTTAGCGAATGGTATATTTGTCACAAATTTACCAGTTTGGGGTTTTTTGCTGTCGAATAAATTAGTTTGGGATAAATTTGTCATAAATGTACCAGTTTATGGTTTTTTATGGTCAGTCAGGGTAAATTTGTCACAGGTATACCAGTTTGGGGTTTTTCATGATCAAAAAAATAGTTTTTGGCAAATTTGTCACAGGTATACCAGTTTGAAGTTTTTCAGGATATTAATCAATTTTCTTTTAATCAAGTTTTCATTCACCTTTCTTTATTATGCCTTAAATTTACTAACTCTTATTTGTCAACCTTTTCTTCAATTAAGCTTTCAATTGGTTACCAACTCTCATTTGAGTTAACTATCAATGTTTGTTTGGTTTTTTTTTTCTTTTAATTTATTAACTTTTCCATTAAGTTACTTAATCTGGAAAAAAAAATGGGAAGTCACCCAACAAATATTGGTAATTTTCTATATGATTAATAAATGTAAGATGATGTTAATTAAAAAAAAAAAGTATGGCAAATAATAAGAGAATCGGTTCAGTAGTCATGAAAGAAATTTGTTAATTATAAAAAAAAAGACTTGGTTACTAATTTCTTAGACCCACGAAGAGCTTTCCAAGAAGTACCCTCCAAACGTTATCCCCACTTTCGGTGTACCGTGTGAAATGGAAAAGACTTTTAAAACTTATCTTCCCAACCATCAACAAAATGGAAAAGTCAAAGATCAATTATGGAAGGAACCGCGACGATATTATATTGTCTCGAACTTCAATTCTTTTCATAAATCATAAAGATACGATATTCATTGTACGATGGATATGTCAAAATTCTTCTTCTTTCTACCTTACCACCAAATGTTCATATTTGTGAGTTGCGACATGATGTTCATTAATAATAAAAAATGGTTATAAAAAAAATCAAATAATAAGGTTGTGTACATTATGTGAGCTGGTGAAAACAAGAAAATAAGAAAACGCATTTAGCTAGTAGCTTTGTAGACAATGCCTCTTTGAAGAATGCTGTAGAGGATCATGACAGACTTTAGAGGACAATTAATCTGGTCTTTTAAATCAATCTCTCCCTTTGGCTTGGAGAACACTTTGGTCAGCACACATTTATTCAAGTTCGTATGATTTTTCTGAACTATAAAGACATGAAAAGGTTCAGGTAATTGCTTGATATTTAGAACCATCAGCTCTAACTTTAACTTGAGCATCCATGCAATCACAAGCATCAATTAGTCCTGATTGCGTAACCCAAAAAAAAAAAGAAAAAAGAAAAATTAAACAAAATTCTTGTATATTTTGAGATTGGGACAAGAGCATTGAAAGTCCGAAACTTATTACATAAGTGCAATTTAGTTCTAAAATTTTCAAAAAGTGCATTTAAGTCCTAAACTTGTCAAAAGTACAGTTGAGTAATAAAACTTTCAAAAAGTACAATCAAGTTTTAAAATTTGTCAAATTGGTCCAATCGATTCCTTCCATTGATTGCACTTTGGTAACAAGTTTTAGAATTTGATTGTACTTTCATGACAAGTTTTAGAATTCATTTGTACTTTCATGACAAGTTTTAGAACTTCTAACCCTTTGAAATTTATACAAATAGTCAAACTAGATCGTCAAACACTTTCTCTACACAGAGACAAAACTTGGAATCCCCAAAATGAAGACCTAGCTCATAGCATTAAAGTATGATATTTCAAGATTATTTGTGAAATCACTGCTTAATTGATTTGTGAGATGACGTGATCAAAACTTGCTAATAATAGAAGTTTTGATTGCCCTTGATTAGGAGAAGGGCTAATAATGTGTTTTTTAAAGAAATTAGTTTTGGATAAATGTATCGTGAGTGTAACAGTTTAGTATGTTTCGTGAGATGAAATTTAATATTGGATAAATGTGTTATGTGAGTAATGGTTTAAAATTTATAATTGTATTAATCGGACGGTAGACAAATAGACGTCAGGAACTAATTTCTTAGAGTCTACAAGGCAATTTTCAAGAAGGACGCTCAAAAGGTTTTCTCTTTGGTTGGCACACCGAGCAAAGTGGAAAATACTAACACTATTTTGCCTGGTCATCAACAAAAAGAGAAAAGTTTAAGATCAGTCATAAAGGAAACTCAAATGATCTTGCTTTTTCTCATCTATTATCGCATTTCTATGACCTTTCTTGTTAATCTAGAATAAACTATTTCCTTTAAAAAATTTCGATTTCCTTAGGGGTTAGGAACTAATTTCTTAGAGCCCACGAGAAAATTTCATGGAAGGATGCTCAAAAGGTTATCTCCTTGGTTGGCACACCAAGTGAAACGGAATAGACTATCACTACTTTTCCTAGTCATCATCAAAAGGGAAAAGTTTAAGACCGGTCATTGGAAAAGTTTACAACAACCTCAATCTCTTCGTGACCTTGACTTTGAATAATTTGTACCCTCTTTACAATGATTCCAGTCTTCAACGAATCTTGATCTACGTGTCATTCTTATATTGTATCAAACTTAAATTCTTTTCATAAATCATGAAGACATGATATTCATTGTACGATGGATAGGTCAAAATTCTTCTTTCTACCTTACCACCAAATGTTCATATTTGTGAGTTGCAACATGATGTATTTATATAAAATAAAATAAAAAAGTGATAAGAAGCGTATATGATCCAGTATCATATAACCTCTCTCATCAAAATTTCCTCAAAAGAAATTATATAATTGCAAAGGATAACGATAAATATTTAATCCAAATGCCCATTTTCTAAAAATTACATAGAAGTGAATAATTTCATGAATTTTCATTGATTACATCGAACAATACAAGGGAGGCAAAACCTTACATATACAAAGCTTACAAAGTGATTCGATTTTACATGTAATATGAAAATGAATACAGGAAAAACTCAAAGGAAATGAGGGAAATACAAAGGGAATTCCTTTACAAGAAAAGAGAAATGCACGAAAGAATGTCAAGTGAATATCCTAGGAGCTAGGTGGGATCATGCGGAGACACTTGTTATCACGAGCCAAGCATTTCACATCAATCAAGGCTTCATCTTCATTGTGGCATCCCAAAATTCAAAGTCAAGTTATAAGGTGTGTTAAAGCCTCTAATTAGGTAATGAAATTACCTATGGTTTAATGCTTTAGCCATTAGTTTTCTTTTAAGATTAGGTGATTTGTGCTTGTGATTATGAGATTTTAAATTTGATAGATTAATGATAATAATCTATGCTTGGCCATGCATTTTATAAACTAAATTTCTATAAATAAAAATGTTACAAGACTTTGGCCATGTGGAATTGAAATTTAAAATTTATAGAAGAAAGTATAAAAAGGAAAATTAAATTTTATTAGGATGGGCCTTAGGCCCATAGGCCAAAGCCTTGATGGGCCAAGCTAGTTGGCCCAATTAGGCCCACGAAAGGGGGCTGTCGACCAGCCCAAGAGGAGGCCCAAGAGTGGTCGGCCCAAGCCCAAAAGCCCAAGCCTAAAAGCCCATTATGAAGACAAGTGGCAAGAGGTCTTCATGCATTGGCTTAGAGAAGGATGGCATGCATTGGTCAATTGAAAGGCAAACAATGATTACTAATGATGAGGTTTAGGGGAAATAAAAGGGAAGAGAGAGAGAGAGGTGGCCGGTTGCTTCATTCGGCCAAGAGAGGGAGAGAGAGAGAGAGATTTCGCAAGAGAGAGAGGGAGAGTGGCCGAGAGGGAGGAGAAGCCGAGGAGGAGTCGTCACCGTCCGTCTGCCGTGCTCGCCACCGTGTGCCGTCGTCCATTCGGTCTAGAGGCAAGTTGGGGTCCTCTTGCTGCTCTTGCATGTGTGTGTGTTACATGTATGTCGAATTTTGGGTGATTAGGAGAGGAAAACCGAAGCTTGGATGACTTGTTCTTGAGCAAGGTTGCTGTTTTCGTTTGAATCCGCTCGAGTCAGAATGTTGTGAGAGCTTGTATGCATGTTTAGAGTCCGATTTTGGCTTTGATCTCTTCATGAAAGTTGTAGCTAACATCTTAAACTACAACATAATAAAATTTTGTGAAAAATTATGGAGATTTAATGGGTTAAACTCTCATTCTACGGAGACCTCAGATCTGGAAAGATTTCACTGACCTCTTGATGGATTTGTGGTTGCATGTTGATTTTCACTAAGAATATCTCTTCTATTTCTTCATTAAAGTTGTAGGGGACATCTTAAACTACAACATACTCAAATTTTAAGTAAAATGAACAAGTATAACTTAGTAAATCGACCTACTCTTGAAGACGGTAAATCTGGAGACGTGGTACAGGACACCCGAGACTTCATGGACCCATATGATGACTATACTCTGGATATTTGACTTGGATCCCTTCATGAAACTTGTATAGAACATCTTGAAGTAAAACATATCCAAATTTCAGAGGAAACTAAGAATAATAGGTAGGTGAAGACTCAGTATTTCGGAGAAGCATGCACTGGACGTTTCGGTGTTAGATCCAGAAGCTTCGTGTGACTGTAGAAAATAATCTAAAAATTATTTGGCTTGTAAGTCTTCATGAATAATCTACTTTAGCGTCTTAAATATAACCTGGTAAAATTTCATAATTTTCGGAGGTCGTTCGGGTATTTTAATCGAATTATTTCGAAAACTGCACATTCTGTTTCTATCCGAAATTGCATGCTGTATTTGTGTGAATTGTATCTTCTTGTGTGGAACTCTATTGGGCATGTGTTTTTCATGAAATTACTATCTTATTGTCTTGCCTATCACATGCCTTGATTTCATGATTTTTGAGAAGCATATGGATATTTAATTTAAATATTTTATAAAATAGTATATGCTGGAATTTTGTAAACTTCGAAAAGGCATGAAATATGGACCATTTTAAATTGCATGGACTCCATGAATTGTATTGTTATGGATGATGGTGTCTTGCTGCATGTACGATAATGATTTGAGGTGAATATATGAATTCAATGATGAATATGATCTTGGTTGCCATCACATCGCATGCCATGTTGAAATTGAGCCATAATTGTGAATGTGAAATTGAAAAAGAGATGTATAAGAACATGCATTGTGGTGATGAGAAGACCATCGGAGGTGTGAGCCGACGATGCCCCGGGAGTGTCGGGATGCCCGGTGGTATACGGTACGTAATTCCAGGGGAGGCCTGGTGGTATGTCGGTACGTAATTCCGGAGGGCAGGGGAAACCATTTTCATGGCGAGCCCCGGAGATTCCCCGGGAGTGTCAGGATGCCCGGTGGTATACGATACGTAATTCCATGGGAGGCCTGGTGGTATGTCGGTACGTAATTCCGGAGGGCAGGGGAAACCATTTTCATGGCGAGCCCCGGAGATTCCCCAGGAGTGTCAGGATGCCCGGTGGTATACGGTACGTAATTCCATGGGAGGCCTGGTGGTATGTCGGTACATAATTCCGGAAGCCCTGGAGGTTTGTGCCCGGGGGGATGCCTCGTGATGCTAGTTGGGATGCGAGATGCCCGACCAGGGAGTGTAAATGCCGGAAGCCTCGGAGGTTTTTGCTCGAGGGGATGCCTCGTGATGCCAGTTGGGATACGAGATGCCCGGAATGTGGGGGGCCGGATGCCCGGTGGCCTTAAATGGCTGAATGCCGGAGGTTCTCGCGACGCCAGGATTGGGCGCAAGTGATGAATATGGGATGCAAACATTGGTCCCAGGAAAGAGAAATGTGGCGGTCCAACATGAAAGAATGAAATTGAGAAATTGAAATTGAAATATGCATGATGGTATATGCATGTGATATGATGATGATATGTGCATGGATGCATGGCAATGATGATGGTACATGTGATAGGATGATGATGTTACATGCATGGATGCATGGCAATGATGATGGTACATGTGATATGATGATGATGTTACATGCATGGATGCATGGCAATGATGATGGTACATGTGATATGATGATGATGTTATACGCATGGATGCATGGTAAGGATGATGCCATATGTGACATGTTGATGGTAAGTGTATGATATGATGATGATGTCTATATGATGATGATGGTACATGAGGTATGATGACATGTGCATGATGCCATGGTATGTTGTGCATGGATGCTTGTATGACATGTGATGCTATGATTGTGATGATTGCATGGCATGATGTATTGAGTGGTTTATTGGTCCTTTACCTACTGAATGGTTGTACTCACCCCTTTTGGGGAATAACATTTCAGACTAGATAAGATCCCTCTGCTGCCATTGCTACCAGTAGATGAATCAAGTGGTTGGATATGATTGCGAGGAGGAGGATATCAAAGGGAGGAACTTTTGGACGCCGACACAAATCGATGGACTTTAAGTATTCGACTGTTAGAAGAGATGTTGGTCATCTTTTGAAGTATAGCCGAGTATAGAAACATTGGCATTTTGATGTACCGACTAAAGATGTCAATCTGCTTTATATAAATAAACGTGTTCGGCTTTAACTTATATAAGATGTTTAATCGGTGTGCATCGTTTTCTGAATATAGGGAATGGAGTTTGTTGGATATGCTTCCGTATATGAATTGTGTAAGGGACTTATAAAAAAAAAGTGTAAACCCCCTATGTTGTATGGACCCGCTGCAATTGAAATGGTATCAGAGTGACATGTTAATAAGGAAAGTGAAAGGTAAGCGAACTGTGGCGACCCTAACGGATCGGGGGCCGTCAAGGGGTGCCACATTCATGCTCCTCAACATGAGCTTGTTGAAACCCTTGAGACTCGGGAATATCAGGCAACTTAACTTTAAGCTCCGGTTCCACTTGGCGATAGATATAGTTGATAGACGCGTAGTGTGTCCTAATTTCTCTTTCTAAGTCGAATTTGTCAATAGCGACCACATGATGTGAGAATCTGGAATACCAAATCCCAATAGCACCTCGAATCGCAACTTCGACATGACCAATTTGGTTTTCCACAATGACCTCATTGTGATAATCAATACAGTATAACCCCAAATTGAAGATTGACAAAATCATTTGAAGTGTGTGATATTGGGAGAGCACCCATAAAGAGTAACACGATGTTAGACCCGTCAATTCTACAAGGGGGAGTGGGTCGTCAACTTCACTAACAAGGCGCAACTTGGGATTCCCAAGCCATCGGACATGCCATTGGATTAAGCGTGGGGTGAGTCTTTTGAGGAAATGGAACCATAGAGAGAAAGACCATAATAGAAAGAATTCATTTCTTTGGTGAAACATACGAATAGGATGATGGTATTTCGTGACATCAACGATCCTCATGCGAGGGGCAAATTCTTCAATATGAGAAACGAGCCAAACATGGAGAAGTCCTAATAGAGCTCTAAGAATTCATTGACCACTTGTTTTGAATCGGTAAAGAGATACAAAAGTTATGGCGATGATCATATGTGTAAAGCAGCTAAAGGAGCATACTTGATTAACAATGTGAGTGACTAAAGGATATATTGTTTTTCGAGTACGCGAGAATATTACAAAGTCGAAAAATATGAGAAGGAAGGCATAAGAAATTTAATTCCTAGATTTAGGCTCAAGGCTAAGAAAATGTCGCTCAAGGAATGTATAAGGCATAGAATTCAAATTTCCCCTAAGAATGGTTCTAATTTTATCAGTAGGGATATTTAGGAATTGACTTAGAAGGGAAATTGGATTTTGACTAATACGAGGAGTAGTGAAACCTAGGGAAGCCTTGCTTAACCCAATGGCTATCTGAAACTTCTCAATTATAGGGGTCAACTCATATTTGTTAAATGCCTTCACCATCACAATTCGGGGTTCGATCTTGAATAAGGTTGGGAAGAAGCCTATGCGCCTCTCCACGTAACCTTGATGTCTCGGTTTGAGAATCTCCCATATGGCCTTGAGACTCCTCGGCATGGGAATAATGTCCAATTCGGGCTTGCCCATCTAAGCCTAAACCTAAGGTGCATTCATGATGAAGGATGTATTGTTGTTGAAATATAAAATGCGTAATTAAAATTCAGGAATTAGGAAAGATAACATCAATAAGAAAGGAATGATATTGTCATGCCCCAATCCTTGAGCGTGTGCCCATTCCTCTCTGGTCGATAAAATTTGCGACTTCGCAGGACGAGTCGTCGACTCATTTCATTTTATTTCACATGCGGAAGCGAATAATAAATCCTTTAACAGTAACCATCTCGGGATAGAAAAGCAAGACAACAGATTCACAAATATAACATGCATTTATAAACATACTAAGTCATGTACAAAAGTCTATGACCAAAATACTTCAAAAGATTACCTCTCAAAAAGAAATGGTCCGATCTGACCTACACTTTAGATCACTACAATTCGGCTCCAGGTTTTCCACTCTACGGTCCTGAAAAGAAATTGAGCTCACGATGAGGTGAGATACAAATCTCAGCAAGTTCATGCTGTAAACCCCGATTAGAAGGGTGATATGCCCAGATGCATTCTAACCACACAATCATACAACCACAAAGACTTACCTCGTCTCAGATCCACCCTGCAGGTCAGTACAATTCATATCATAGACAGCATGAAAGCATGAGCAACAACCAAGCTCAATTAACTAGAACGCCACATTCAAATTCAACCCAGCACAGAGGTCCTGATTATAGGGCCAAATCGTTATGACACGTCTCATACCGTGTCACACAATTTTGTCCCATAATCCAACACATTCGACTCAATTATTCATGTGTTCCTAATTTTTTTGATCTCCGCATATAGCACAGCCTACTCTCTGCTCGGCGGTCTTCTGGTATTGCCAAGCGTCGTCTCACCCCATTAAGCACGGCTACGTCTCCATCAGATGGCTTTCCCAAAGGAGCACAGGTCTAGAATCTACTGTGACCGGCTTCCCGTTGTCTAGGGGCGTCCCATACAGGGGTAACATCCAGCTTAACAGCCCGAGACGGGTTCTCTTAACCAATACATGACCACTTAATCTCGGCTTAGGACACCGTGCATTGCACTCAAATGCCTCAATTAAAATTGTGAACTTGGTCTATTTTCTTTGTATTAGAAATACACGGTAAAATAATCGTGTGTGGATACACGATCAATTCACTCCAAAAAAAAGTGATATCTTCCAATTTAAAATTCCACTATTTTATATAGTACATAAAACCATTTTCGGTGTTAAAATCTGACATCCAGGATTTTCTGAATAAATATCAAAATTCACAAATTTTGGAATAATTAACCAAAATTCCAATAAGCACTCAATTTGCACAACTTAACATCCAATTGCATAAACTGAACACACTATTGCAATTAGCACGAAATTCCGGTCACCGGCTATCCCGGTCTAATTTCCGGAAAATATTTAATAATTAAATAACTACCAAAATTAATTAAATAATTCAATTTAAATACTAAAAATACTAACTTAGGCCGTAATTGCTAAATTAAATACCGAAACGGGCCCAGAAAATTACTGAACCAATCTAGATAAATAATACGATCTATCTAGTCTCTAATTTAGCCATTCTAATCACCTAACATGCATAATTAACTAATTAAATCACTAATCTAATCTAACTAACCACCTAATCCCTACTTAATATAAACTAAACACCCATTAAACGTCACTAGCCTACTAAGTAGGGTTTAGTGGATAAACTCACTGGTTTAGTGCGAAAATCGATTCACCGCGACGGCAGCCGATAAACTCCGAAGTGGTGACGCTAACGGAGCTTGGACCCGGCCTAAAACGGTCCTCAAACTTCCTGCTCAAGCTGAAAATCAAATCTGCTTAAGGCTGGTCGTAGGCTTGGCTTGAGATTGGGATGAGCTGGCTTTGACTGGGGAGAAGAATCGGTGGGAGCTGCTACTAAGGTGAAGACCGAAGGAGGCGATGCTGAGAACGCGCGGCCAAAGATGGGGAAGAAACGATGGAGTGGGACGGTGGGGCTAACTTCGAACAAGTGGCAGAGGAGTCAACGTTGGGGGCTTCGTTTGGAGAGGGTTGACGCTGGATGTGGCGTTGGACTGGAGGGTGATGGTGGACCGAAGATGGTGGGTTCGGACGTGGCAACTGCAGGGGGAAAATAGAAAAAAAAACAAAAATGGCAGCAGGCGTTGGCAGGGAGAGAGAAACGATGGAGCTGCTAAGGAAAATGAAAAGCAAGGCAGAAATAGATGAGGGGTCGAGAGAGAAGACACTTGGAGGAAGGAGAGGCGGCGGTCTTGGCGTGCTAGAGAAGCTGCTGATGGGGGGGGAGTCAACAAACTTTAATTGAATGCTTGTCCCCTAATATTTTCTAGCAAAATTTCCACCAATTAATCCAATTTTGATGCAAACGTTGCACCCCCCATCCTAGGCTCCGAATTTAACAAAATAAGCTTCAATTCCTTAGCGAAATTCCCCAATTCGACATCCAATTTTGATGAAAAATAAAGCCCATTAAATTTCTGCAAGTCCCCATCACCGAAAGGCTTGGTAAGGAGGCCAAAAATCCCTTCAATTTGGCTCATTCGAATTTATGTTCTTTTCCAAATCGTCCGAATCGATTTTCCGTAAAAACCTCGGGCTCGCCGAAAATTTTTCGGAGGATGAGTCGACGTTCCTAAAATAAATCGTGACATAATAATCGGGTTCAAATTCGCGGTTAATTTCAATCTGACGTGATTTTAGCGTGACCTAACCTACTGGGTAGCTTTTAGGAATTTTTGGTGCAATTGACCCGTGGTTAATTATTTTCAAGTCACATTGTGCATCTGTGACACATTGGCAATTCTCAGATTTTGCATCCGGATATTACTAGAATGGACCAAAATGGGTGTCGCAATTTCTTCGAGTCAAGAACTGACTTGCCATCTAACTACTATCTGAGGAGGAGCTCATCGTTTCTCTGGAAATCCCCGAAATACCTTCGTCTTCCGCTGCCGACAGCCTGATCCAAGTTCAATTGTTGATGCTGCTCTTGCAATGACCGAAAATTTCATAAAATAGAACCCAGGTGTCGAAACAAGAAAGAAAAACGCGAGCAAACCAACCTACCAAAAACGGCTGTAATTTAGGGTCATGATATGATGTAATGGTTACTGGAACTCCATATAGACGAGTTATTTGTGGGACATATAGCTCGGCATATTGTTATGATATAGCCCTTTCGAACTGCGAGGAAGTGGGCTGACTTTGTCAACCTATCAATAATCACCCAAATAGAATTATTTCCTCTTTGACTTCTTGGCAAGCCCAAAATGAAGTCCATTGTGAGGTACTCCCACTTCCATTCTGGAATTTCAAGATGTTGTAGGAGTCCTCCAAGTTTACAATGTTGTGCCTTTATTTGTTGACATGTTAAGGCAAAAGAAAGTTGGCTCACGTGTCCGATTGTCCCCACCATGCAAATCAACCGATGGATTGGATCATCAAAGCCCATCGCAAACGATCCTGTTTAATCGCTCATGAACTCTGCTCCTCTGAGATTGCTACTTAATGAAATGACTTGTTGTGAGTAGGTGGGTTTTTTTTTTTTTAAATCTAGCGTGAAAGAAATAGGGTAGCTTATTTGTAAATGGATAGCATATTAAATTAAGCCGACGTATTGGTGATTGAGTGACATCGAGAATACTTCAGATAACTAGTTGAAGATTTCAACAATTACCTCTTCTTATTTTCTTGATCTGGAAGTTTGTTTTGAATATTTTCAAGGTTGCTTCTATCAAGATGAGGAATTTGATACTTGTTTGAGTTTTCTGTTATACATAATGTGTCTTTTTCATACTCGAAGGTTATTCAAATGGATCATAAATTTTTTGGCTGTAATTACTCAGCTTCTTTCATTGTGGCACACAATTGGGTCATCAAATAAAGTTTCGCTCTCTGGAATTATCCTTGTTATGTCTCTCTGAGTTGGACCTAAGCATGTCCTTAAAAGGCTTCCTCCTGAATAGGATATCCCGAGAGGATTTCCTCTCACAAGCCATTTAAAGGCAAGTGAGAGGAAGTAGTATGGGATAATATCCCCATGGGAAACCCCCGGCCAACCCTTTAAGGGAAGGGGTCCCCTCCTGATCCCTGTGAAGCCTTTCCCGGGTAACCAATCCTAGGCGTGGTTCAGGGAAATGACGGAGCATCTCCACAGCAACGTGGAGGTGGTGGCCGGCCGGCCCGAGCGAGAGATTTACATACTTTTCGGGTCAAAGATTCCAAAAATTCAGAATGCGGGAGAATGTTCTTTTCGTCCCCGGGGAGGAGCCGTGCAAAAAGATCCCTCACACACACCGTTAACACCCAGCCCCCGCTGAAACTCGCGATCTCCACGCGCGACGGTAGCCGAGCTCCGCACCAATAGAGAGCCACAGGCAAAAAATTCACGCCACCTCATCACACGAAATCGAAAAGCGACGATCCGGATTGCACGTACTGCGCTGAATCGCACGGCTGCACCCAATAACTCCCCGGCGGGTGGGCCATCCCTTCGATATAGAAACCGACCCTGTACGTTAGGGGGTGGTGGGGCCCACCAAGGCTGCACGCGTTGCATTTGCGAAGGGGGGAAGGGGAACCCTCGCGCTGATCGCATCTGGCTGGTGGCCGTCTCCATATCGACTGGCTGCACGTTTGGTGGTGTTCTTCCCATTTCGTTGCCTTTCGGGAAATTGACCGGTTCATTTCATTAGGCCTATACATTATCAGAACCGATGTCCAGTCCACGGCATCCGTTGGATAAGCCATAAAAAATTCTCGGGCTGGCAATGAATAGAAAGGCGTCTCATCCCTCGAAAGAGAGTTAGGTGGTTTAGCTCATTCATGACATCGAAAAAAATTATATGCCCTCGAAAGATAAAACGAAATAATTGTAATGATTCATTCATGAATTGAGTGGGATTTGATAAGGGCCTCGACGGTAGTCATGTTTCACATTTGCTAGTGTCTATTCTTTGGAAAGATACTCCTAGCATAAAGACACGACAAGATTGCACATATGTACTTTAATTGGTACCATCTTTATATTCAACATGTACTTATATTTGTATCTAAGGAGACGTATCACATGGAATCGATTTGCATATCAACTTCATCCTGGCAAGTATGGGATCAAGGTGTAGTTGGTGCTAGTCTAATCGAAACTACCATGTACATCTTTTTTAATAAATGTGACTTTAGTAAATCTTGGGGTATCTTTGTGGTAGAAATTAAGAGATGCTACCACATAATCCTTTGCCAGAGGGGTCACCAAAAGAAATTTTAAGTCTAAGCCCATTTGCAATATCTAGTTGAAATTACTGTAACTTAAATTTAAAATTAATGAATTAATTAAGATATGCAAGCTACTTCTTATCACATCAAATTTATCAAGTTGGACTTCTCCAACACTTTTTCTCACTAGCACTTTAACAATCTCCTCCTAAGCATGCTTCTCCAATCCATATTTCCTTCTGCACCATCTAATTTTAACAAGAAGTTCCACATTATTGCTATGTATTGCAGCAACCATCATAGCAAACTCGAGGCCACTTTGCTCTAGTTGCCTCTTTTAGATAAACTATAATGGCCATTTCCACGTGAAAACCATGAGATGCACAATAGATGCTAGATGCATAATCATAAGAAGATTACCAAGAGAAAACTCAAGTCCAAACTCTTCAATGTATCCAATTAGATTCACCTTTGCCAAAAAAATTTAAGATAATAAGTATGGGCCAACTATTATATATTAGTTGCTACACACTACGCTAAATTTTCGATATTAGACTTTTTTAACACTATTAACACATGCGCTTTAAGACACAAGGTGAAGAACACCTCTAAGAAAATGTGAGAGATACGAAAACATATATTATAACAGGTTGCTACATAAGGAATTTGCTGGCCGTTTTGCATGGCACGACCGGCATGATTTGAATGATTTTCGCAATTCGTTTATATTTTTTGAATTTTTTTCCTTTCCTTTTCTTTTCTTTTTCCTTTTTTATTCTTCTTCCTTCGCTAGTTGCTGGCCATGGTCAGGATCCGATGACCTGCGAAGGAAGAAGGAAGAATAAGAAAAGCTAATAAATAAATAAATAAATTTCTTCAAAAGTTATTAAAATTATCAAATTTGTAGCAAAATAAAAATAAAAATTATCAACATTGGTGTCGATGGTATTATGTAAGACGGTGATGCTAGCTGGACTATCATGTCAACAATTTCTGAACATGAATTACATTGAAAAATCATGTAAAGATTTATAACTAAATTCAACAAATTCAAGAATTTAAAACTCAATTAGCCATTTTATAATATGTTTAAATTGTCAGCACTCTGCGTGAGTCGCCAATCAACTAAAAAAGTGCAAAGCATTCCGTCAGACTTTGCATAACTAAAATTGCAGCTGCAAAACAGATCTGATTTTTCTTTTTATTGCATCACCAAAAAATCTGTCTATGCATCTCTTGTCTGCAATAACCGAATCAATATTCACATTCGTAGAAAAAGAAAACGAATCAATTGAATCAGAACCCTCGAATTGAACAAAAAGAATCATCCAAGAACCCTGCTCTGTTCTAAGCAATGCTGACTCTGCTTTCGGAATTGGGACGAACTCCGATCATGTCACGGTTACCCAACCCTCGGAATGTTCCCAATTAGGCCTCTTGTGGCTCACCAACTCGCCTTCCCGATCCATCACCGATGAAGAATCCGACGAGATCTCCAACGCAGCAGCATCCTCTCTAATGAATGACGGATCAGAATCCATCTCCGAGGAGGGCGAGAGCAAGGCCGATTCCCAGCTCGTTCTTGAACGTTGCATCGAAACCCAGTCTTGGAAATCGAAGTGACACCTCGGAGAGGAATCTGCGAATTCGACTACTCCGCAATCTCCTACGACCTTCTCGTCGTTGACGCAGTCGAGGGCAAGGAAGGGGTGCTTCAAGGGCATACGGGCGGTCTACCTCTTCTTCGGGTTCTTTGCAAAGCACTTCATCGAGGAATGGCCTACGAACTGAAGAGCACGACTTGCCGCGGGGATACGTGCTTCCCGAAATCTTCATGGCGTCTTCTGATAACCCTCTCTCTCTCTCTCTCTCTCTCTCGCTCTCTCTCTCTCTCCGCAAATGCATCGGATGGACTACGTTAACTTGGTTGTCGAATGAGCGCGAGCTGAGAGTCCGACCACGTTTGGACCGTCTTTCTCAGGCCATTGTATATTGCTTTGCATTAATGGTACGATATTTTTTTTTTTCCATTTGAAGTAGTTTTTCTAACAGAGAAAAAAATCAACCAAAAAAACAGAAAGAAAAAAAATAAAAGGTATAGAAAGTTATTCGAAAACTATTAGATTAATTTTGAAACAAATTAGGTTAAGATAATCATGTGCATCAAATTAACTATGTCAATAATCATGACACTAATACTTATTTATGTAGGGATTGCAATACCTTACAATAATAATATATATTTTAATATAATTTGTTGACACCTAAATTTTGGTGACCCGTTTAGTCATTTATCGCATTAAAAAAATTAATGATTAATTTTAACCCCTACAAAAATTAATTAATTGCATAGCATGTAGTATATGGTACTTTTATTTTTAATTTGCATTTACGGTGGGCTGATGACAAATGTGTTCGAATTGATGGTTCAGAACTTGGACTAAGCCCACGAAGGGAGTAAATCGGCATAAACCCGTATCTTCAGAGAGATTTTATAAATTTATCTTTGTGATATTTCAATTCAAAAACAAATATTGAGTTTGGAAAAGAAATTTTCGTGGATATGGATTTAGAAAAAATTAAAACTCTAATTCGTGGCCTCTAAATAAATTAAAATGCGTAGAGTTTTGGAGGCACGCGATAGAAATACATGGCCGCATTGAGGGGTTTTTAGTTTTCACGTCGAAGGGGGCTCTTGATTTTTCTTGGCTGAAAATTGAAGACAAAAGAAAAATTGTACCGCCACATTGATGGCTGCGATGGTTTGGGCTCTCTCCTCCTCACGAATTGGGGGAGTTTGAATCCCCTCACAGTCGCTTGGTTCCTGGATTAAAAAAAGAAAAATTACTTTCTTCGATTTTTGATAGAAAAAAAAAAAGTTCTTGAGTAAAAGTCAACAAAAGTAAAAGGGAAAAGAGAGAATGGACGTGAGAGCAGGGAGCACAAGAGGGAAGTGACGTGAGGGAGATGTGAGAACAGAGGGGACGTCTGAGTTAAAAAAAAAAGAGAGAAAAAGGAAAAGAAAAAAGAAGACTGGTCTTCTTCCTCAGCGTGCTGGTCTTCTGCCGGTCGCTGGAATCGCGTCCCTGCACAGTGCCGCCGCCACTGCCCGTTCCCCGCGCCGGCCACCGCTGCTCCTGCGGCCCGCCTTCGCTGCTCCCGACGCCTGAGGGACCACCAGTCAACCCGCTCGTCGCCGCGTCCGCCGAAAACCCGCGACCTGCAGCCGAGCCTCCGTCGCCCCCGCAGTAGCCGCCGCAGCAACCGCCGCTCCTGTTTCTGCTCCGCAGCAGTCCGCCTCCGCGCTGCACCTCCATCGTCCGCCTCCGCGCTGCACCTCCATCGTCCGCGAGTGTCGACGCTGCTGCTTCTGTTCCGCCGGCCCGCGCCTCCTCCGTTGCTCATGCCGCAACGCTACCGCTGTCCTGATCTTCCCGCTCGAGCGCCCCGGCGACGGCAGATCTGAGCCGGTCGTCGCTTCACCGCCGAGCGAGCCCCGCACCGGTCCGCGTCTCTTCTGCTCGGTCTCGCCAGAAGCCGCCACCCTCGCGAACCCGCCGCGCCTCCTCCACGAGCCGCCCGCGTCCAGCAGCCAAGCCCGCGCGCCTCCGCCTCTGCTCCGACGACCCGACGCCAGCAGCCGCGACGCCTGACGCCGTTGCTTTGACACCAGCCCGCCGCTCCGCCAGCCCGTCGTTCCGCCAGACGCTGGGCTCCCCTGCTGTCGACTTCTCTGTTCACCGGCGGCTGCCGCCCTTCGACCCAGCAACCAAGCGACGCCAGCAGGTCCCTAACCGGCGTCGCGCCTCCCTCTGCCAGACACCTCGCTGCGCCACCAGCTGCCGCTCGAGCCTCCTCGCCAGAGCTCCGACGACTGCAACCTCCGGTCGACGGCGTACCCACCACGAAGCTGCCAAGCATCGTTAGGAAAGAAAAGCAAAAAAGGAAAATCAAATTAGGTAGTTTTTTCTATTTACCTTATTTTATTTTTCATATTTTTAGTGGAATTATTCTTAAGATTCTGACATGAAATAGCCTCTCAAATTGAGGGGTTGTCAATATGATTTTTGCGTCCGGAATCCGACTTGCAATCGCCTCGAAAATCGCCGATCCGATCTCACATTCGAGATTCGATTCGCGATTTTGTTTAAAAATTGGCTAACCCGATCTCATGCGCGAGATACGGTTTGTTAATTTATAGATATCAATCTTATTTGCTCTGACCACCACTCTCAGTAGCGTAGCTGGGTCGGGCTCTCTCCTCCTCACGAAATGGAGAAGTTCAAATCCTAGAGGCGTCGTTAGAGATTCTTATCTGGAGTCTTGTGTTAGTGGGTTCTACAGTCGCTCGCCGGCTGTCGGTTACGGGGTTCCTTGGGTTGCCAAAAAAAAAAAAAAATCTTATCTACTCTGATTTGTCATCGTGTGGATTAAGTCGATTTTGTTTTCGTAAAAAAGGAAAAATTCTAAAAAAAAATTGAATTAGGATTAAGTTCGTTTTAGAATATTATTTGTCTTAGGGTTATCTTGCATATTTAGAATAGTAATCTTATTTAGAATTTTTAAATAATTTTTTTTTAAATGCATTCATTTAAAATGTTAGTTTTTTTAATCTAAATTGTACGTTTAATTATGTGTAAATTTTAATATCGAATTTTATAAATAAAAAAAAAAAACACAAAAAATTCATCATGCATGTCATCTAGAATTAGGGTATTCTTTGCATGTCATTGCTTATTAAGATAGATTGCATGTTCTTTAGGAGAATGGAAAAATCATGCGCACGTCATATAGAATTAGGTTCATGAAATGCACGTCATTTAGTTATTGTTGTTAAGTCTATTTAATTAGAAATTATCCATCATTAGAATTAAGTCATTAGATTAATTTAGATTGCATACTTAGTTATTGCATGTTCATTAAGAAAACACAAAAAAAAAATTATTTTGCTCATTCATATAGTTTAGGCTATACTACCATGCCATATCATTGCATGTTAGATTAGTAGCATTACATTGCATATAGATTCCCGTTAATTAAGTGAAAACAAAAAAAAGAAATTGCATGTTAATTAGAAATCATATCTAGAATTGTTGATATGAATTATGATTTAACAACGCAAATGTTTTCACTGTTATGAGGTCAATCCTACATTTTTTTTTATTTGCTTTATTAAGTAAATTGGTGGTTTGCGCACTCGTACGATCACCTCACACGTTAGGGAAGTGAATTAAAATTAATTTAAGCTGTCTACAAAATATTTTTTCGAAATAAAAAGAGAAAACGTACCAAAAAGGCATTAGAATAGTCTAGTGTAACCAAGTCCCCGTACCCAAAGTCTTTAATTCATAGAAGTAAAATAATTCTCCAATTATTTTACTTAGGTGTCTAATCGACCTATCGTAAACTGATTAGTGGTGACTTCCTTTTGCATGCTAGATATTTGAACCTAAGTTGTGAATTGGTATAGGCTTGGGAGAGGCTGAGCTAAGTTAGACTTAGTAATCCATTAGCCTAATTTTAGGTGGTGCACCCAAAATTTAGATCGCGACATAATTTCAATAGCCTACGAGGTGGTGATTCGATTAAGAGAGTCTCTTCCTTCTTTCTTATCCTCCCTAGGTTTTTTTTTTTTTTTTACCTCGTCAAGATGAAAAGAATAAAATGAAAAATAAAGCCTTCCCCTCTCTCTCTCTCTCTGTTTTCATTTGGTGTTTCATACGTTACGACGTGTTTCTAAGCCAAGGACCCACAAAAAGAAACCCTAGTTCTCATTCTCATATCTTTTTGGTAGCATGGATTTTTGATCATTTGATGATGACCTAATGGCCAAACCCAAGAAGAGGCATGTCAAGGCCGAAGATGTAGGGAGGGCGCATAAAGCCCAAAATGAAGGGGCGAAAATTGATGGTTTCCCTTGGCCAAATTATTTATGATACTTTGAAACGTCTCCTAATTTATTTATTTATTAATCTGCCTTACTCTATACTATCATATCTCAATTGATTCTATATCTTGGATGTCAAGCATCGAGTAAAGATCAGATTTTTCTTAAATAAGGCCCATTCTATTATTAATGTTATTGTGTGAGTTTTACTTTTAATTTTCATGTAGTCTTCACTTACGTACCTTTGTAATGTATGCACCTAATGCTTTGTCTCCAAGTTTGACCAGTTGAACTTGGTTAAGAGCACTGAACCGGCCAAGAGGGCGGGTGCAATGCCCCTGTTGCAAGGATTATTCCATTCTCCAATATTGTTTTCAATATACGAAGTTGTTGTGTACCTCCTAGGAAATTCAATTTTATTTTTCATTTTTTGATTAAAGAACTTATGTTGGAACAAAATAGTTACATAATTAATATACTCCAAAGGGCTAAAGCCCTAAGCGTAGAATGTAGACTGGATCTGGAGCATGAAGTGCTTAATGATTTTCATAGATCTATCCTTAGAAAATGGAACAGGAGAATAGATAATTCCTAGAAGGATCAAAGTACTCATGGTTCACATGTTTGTTAGCGATACAAAATCACAAAGTGGAGAGTCTTTATGTTTTCTACTCCTCCTATTACAAGCTTTTTCGACCATGGCAGAGGTCATGATGGCTTTGATCTATACTTTTCCCGAGATTACCTTTGGTACAACATTCAATGTGGCAGTACTCAAGCTTCTTCAAATTGGATAGATCGGGTAAACTTTGCAAGGAGCTACAGCCTCCAATGGTGATTGATTGTAGTGATTCCAGTTCGTCAAGACCTTGAATCTCGACCAGTTTCTGACAACTCCACAGAAAGAGGTCCTTCAGATATTTTAAGTCGGATAAGTTGGACAATGTATGAAGGATGGGGCAAAGTTCAATCGACAACACTTGTAGATTCTCTAGTTTTTCAAGCCCATTGAGCTCGCTAAACTCACAGGATGACAGTTTCAAGCATTGTAATGATCTTAAACCTTCAAGGCCTTGAATATCGAAAATCCCAAAACTGAGACTTAACACCAACAATTTCTGTAAGTTAGAAAGATCTATACTTTGTAGAACATTGCAACGGGTAACTGTAAGTTTCCTTAAACTAGAGGGAAGCTTTCCAATGTGCCTTAGATTCTTACAGCGGATGAGTAGAAGTTCTTTCAGGTGACAAAGGAGATCCAAATATGATATATTGGTGATACTTGGAAGTTCCAATCTTAAGTACTCCAGTCTCAATAGTTTCCCAATCCATCGTAGGTTGTAAGTTCTATCCATTTCCAAAGCTATGATGGAGGTTGATGTGGGAAAGCTCAATTTCAAGTTTCTTTGATTTGACATGTCCAAAACTTCTGCTACTGAAGAGAGATATAGACTTATCAAACTCGGGGGAAGTTCTGGTACTTTCTTCACACAAGTTTCTGTTATTTTGAAAATCTTCAACAAAGATAGTCTAGCCACATCTTTGGGAATCATCTCTAACGCCAAACAATCCTCTCCATGAATCTCTTCCAGTTTCTCCAACATCCCAATTGCCGCCGGTAGCTCTACTATGTGACTTCTATTCATCTTCAACACTTTCAAGTTCTTAAGATCAACTATTGAGTCAGGCAACTTTATAATTCCTGTGTCTGAGATATTCAATTCAACCAAAGATTTCAAAAACCCAATTGTTTCTGGAAGTCCTTTTAGCCATGGAGATCCACAAATGGACAAGCACTTGAGATTAAAAAGAAATCCGATTGAGTTTGGGAAAAACCTAATGCCTTGACTTTTTCCTACAGGAACCTGAATGCGTCGACTTCGTTCTAGAGATAACATATAGCTTAAATAACCTTCTGGTCCAAAGCTTTTTCCATCCAAGATAGCTTTGACTTCTACATATGACCAATCCTTTACAAAAGGTTCTAGCACATAGGTCACTCTATCCATGAACAGCTCAGTCAAAGCTTTCAGAGAACCTAATTTAGGCAATGTCCAAAGAGAACAACATCCATTTAGATTCAAGTGCTTCAGACGCCTTAGTTGACTAATGGATGGATCAATCCAATTCAAATACTCACACTCCTCAAGAATTAGTATTTCTAAGGATGAATGTGTCGATAGGTCTGGAGTTATAGTCAACTTTCGGCAGTATGAAAGATTTAGGACCTTCAATTTGGTAGCCACCTGTCAAATCATATTTCTTAAGAAGTTAAATTGGTAGAAAATTTGCAGGACATAACCAAAAATAATGTTACTCCATCAATATAACCATAAACAAATATCCTGAATGAAGAAAGAGCTACACCAAATGTCATACTTCACATTTTTTACTTACTTTCTCTTTATGTGACAGAATTTATTGAATTTACAATAGATTGAGTCAATCAATATTGTTTAGTCCTCATATCCTCCATTTAGTAAACGAAAGTGTATAATTAAGATTTTGAATCTAACTAGTATTCGAGTTTATTAAAGTATTTGCTCGATATGTTCATTGAGAATTGTGATGAAAATGAGAGGAATGTAATATCCTATACATTACGAAAATGAAGATTATAAGACCTATAGAGAAAAAACAATCAGACTTAAGTACAACCAATGTAAGTTACAATTAACTTAGCCTAAAAGAGTAATCCTAATATAATCTTAACATACCTCTCAAACTCAAGATAACTTGAAAGAAGTTAATTTAATTTGGAGAATGGATCCAAAAACGCTTAAATGGATATGTCTTGGTGAAGATATCGGCACTTTGGTTAGCCGATGAAGTGGAGATGAGTTGTACAGTGTTATCAGGCACATGATATTGAATGAAATGAAAATTAAAGTTCATTGTATTTGGTGTGCTCGTTATGTGCTATTAGGTAATTCTTACTCTTGCTAAGTAATATTGGCCTTTATTAGCCTGCCAACATCTTTTCTCTAGATTCATCCCTACATGCGGGCTCGTTTGATAAAACAAAAACTAAGTGGTCAAACAAAAAATAAGTGTTGAAAATTATTGAGTTGTGTAAGTACCGAAAATGAAAATAAAAAGTTGTTTTTATGACAAATGAACATTAAATAATAGCTTTTTTTGTTTCTTAGCAAGCATAGAATAGTGAACATTGTTGGAAGGTTTTAACTATCTATTTGGTAATATTACAGTTTTGATTAAAAAAAATTCACTTAACCTTTTAAATTATTGCTTCCTATATATTATATTAGGTGATTTATACTTAAAACAATTTTTTAAGTTGTGTGGACTTAGAGGTTATCAAAAGTACTTAATGTAATATCAAGCACACGCTTAGTACTGCCAATTTTGGGTTAGGTATTATTAGTGCCTCCAGTGCACTTTGTTAACAAAGATCTACATTGAGAATGCACTAATTGTGCAAAATAAGAGAAAAATCCTTTACAATGACAAATTATCTCTATATGGATGTCTAGCAAATATTTTTAGAGCACTCGTTAATAAAAACCTTTTATCTTAAAATAGCATATAATGAAGAAAGAAGTATTTTCTTGAAAATGCAAAAAAAAAAAAATTACTATGATTATTATAAAATATATATATTTTAAATTACATGATTATCCTCATTATTTGTCATTCAAGATTCAATTCAGGTACTTTGGGGAGAGGAGAGAAAATATCCTTGAAAATTAGAAACCTCTCTTCTCATCATTTTGTACAAGAATTTGTGTGCATATAAAATTGCCTGTTTTTCCATTTTGGATATATTGCATATAATTGATTCTAAGAGTGAATAATTATACATAAAATGGAAAATTTAGTTAGTTAAAGTTCAAATTCTTAAAAATGAAGCAATAGTACAGAGAGAAGTAAGAATGTGAAGTCAATGAAATACAATAGATAGGTGAAGTTTAACATGTGATTATTTTATTTCATATTTTTTAAATTTACGCAATTGTCCTCGGGACAATTTTTTTTACCAATAAGTTTATGGCATTCCTGTAATAAAGAGGGAAAGAGATCCCTTAAAAGTAGAATTCATGCTAACACTATAACAATTATTTTCCTTAAATCTATAACACTTTTTCCCTTAAGTAATTTATTTTCCTTTTTTACACAAGCATCGCTTTTCTTTAATATACTAGAATTCATCCATGCACCTTGTGTCAAGAAAAATGAAACTATAAGGAAATATCTCATATATACTAGGATTCATCCTTTTGAATATCTAATTTCTAACGTGTGTAAGATTGTTTGTGAAATTTCAAGCTTAGATTAGTTTACATATTATTTGTTTGGAATTTTTTTTCTGTATATAACGAAAGGGAGAGTTCAAAATCAATAAGATTTAGGATTTTTCAAAATAATTGAAACAATCAAATTCATCCTTAGTTTTGTCTTTGTAAGATATAATTTCTAAGAGCACAAGGGAAAAACTAAATGATTAAACTGTAAGAAATAGGAGGATCTCTTCCCATTGTCTAACAAATAGATTATTTTAATAATATTCAATGACATTGCAAATATAGTATGTGAGATCGCGATTCTAAGAACTTCTATTACCGCCTGACGCAACCCATTATATGACATGAAAAAAAAAATATTGCTAATTTCCATACTGCAATATTTATTGGTATAAGGAAATTAGTTTGAACCTCTATAATAATACAGAATATTGATATTACAATGTTAAAATAAATAGCATCTATTATGAAAAAAAATTAATTTTAAAAAAGCTCCGTATTTATTAAAATGATATTGAGTTGGCTCAGAGTATAAACCATACATATAATAATTTGAAATTTAAGATAATCATTATTTTAAAGATTACTGATCATCGAAAATTAATATAGGCAACTAATGTATGTGATGAAAGATCGATTATGAAAAAAATCGACTTTAGAAAAGCTCCTTCTTTATTGAAATTATATAAACTCGAACTCCAAGTATAGACCATACATATAATAATTTGAAAATTAAGATAATCATAAGTTTGAAAATTTACGATCATGAAAAATTTATACAGCGGACTAAGGTATGTAATGAAAGATTATAGTTTTCATTAATTTGCAAATTAAAATTCCTAATTAAAATTTAACAGAAGTTGTGAATGCAAATTATGACATAATAGCATATGTTATGAGATTTTATGACTGCTTTTAATACGAGAGTGTCAACAAAATCAAGTTCAAAAACTTATATTAATTTTAAAGTCAAATCTACGAAACATTAGAAATACTTTTGAGGAGGAATAGTTGCTAGTAAAATCGATAATGAAGTGAGTAAAATTAGAAACACCTTTCAACTAGACATTTATAGTATCGGATGAGTAGTTTGAAGAGCATATTTAACTGTTGAATTACTAAATAATACCAAGTTGCATGTTCAATTGCACTCTCAAATTTCTTATAATTTTAGTAAGTTCTCTTTAGTGTTTGGCTTTTTTTGGGCATCTTATCCCTTGTATATCAGTCATATTCACTACTTAATGTTTCAATTAACTACCCTTAAACATCCATTAGGGACCTTATTGGCATAATTAAGGGGCTCAAAATAACGCGAGTGTTAGATAATGTCGGTTAAAGGCAATGTAAGTCAATAGATATTAAGCGACAAGACATTGATTCTGGCAAATGAATTAACAGTATATATTCTATACCGAAGACACTCATATCGGTAGTATATATTCTATACCGAAGACACTCAAATCGGTAGTATATATTCTATACTGAAGACACTCAAATCAGTATTCGTGCAAGAAAATATAACATGTTGCACCTTATAATTTGCTTGTACCTTAAGTTGAGTCCAGCCACCCCAAAAATCGCTTACATGGCTCCACGATAGGTCAAGGATGACTAGATTTTTGGGGCAAAAGTTGGTTGCAAGCAAATCTGGAGGACCATACTTCCAAGATAGCCATCTCAATTCTGAAAAGAGATTATTATAGTCTCCAGAGAGGTCCCCACCATCCATTTTAAGAAATCTAATACTTGGCACTTTCACAAAATCATCTGATGTCAAAATAGTGGCTGGTATAATCCCGCAGAAGTTCATACAGATTGCTACAACAGTTTCGGTTCCCTAAAATGAGGAAAGAGTCAATTCAATGCAAAGAGTTCTAAATAAAGTCTCAAATAGCTGAAGGAAGATTTCTGCAATGAACAAAGTAGATGAAGGTGCACTTAGACTTTTACCTTCTTTCTTTTGATCATATCTAGACCTTCTTCATGATTCCACACCCGAGAACGTTTTCCTGGATCTTGGCAATTCTCTTGGCACACAATGATCCTACCTAAGTCTTTAAGTTGATCATGCATCCATAATTGGTTCCGTTCTATAATTTTCACTAAGGACATTAAAAGTAGAACTTCAATTCCCTCATCCGGAAAGTATCTACAGTCATTCCACATGTAATCTGCATCTCTCTTATTTTCTCCAATTAGAAAGCAAGCAATGTCAAGAAATATTTGTTGTTGGTGATGATCTAATGCCTCATAACTCAACATTAACTTATCTTTCACATCCTTATGAGGACACTCTTCCATCTTTTTCAATGTACTTTGCCACATTGCTTCCTTTTTTCCATATAAAAATGAGCCCATCACTTCAATGGCCAAAGGAAGCCCTCCGGTTTTTGCTGTAATTTTCTCAGATAGACTCAAGAATGAATTTGGAGGAGAGATGCTTCTAAATGCATGCTTGCTAAAAAGTTGAAGACTTTCAAGATTGTCGAGCTCCTTAGCTTCATAAATCAAACAATGGTCAAATTGATCTTGGAATCCACATAAAACACTTTTGTCTCTTGTTGTAACAAGTATTCTACTTCCCAAACCAAAGCATTCTTTCTTTGCTACTAATGCCATAAGTTGGCTCCTATGATTTGCATCATCAAGGAAAATAAGAACTTTCTTTCTACGAAATCGTTGTTCGATCAAATTTTTCCCTTGATCGATGCTAGAAACCTTGATTGTTTTGTCCCCAAGGATATCATGCACTAGTTGCCTTTGCAGATTTAGAAGACCAAAACTTGAACTTGATGCTTGTCGAATATCCGGGAGAAAGCAACAATCTTCAAAATTAGTGGACAGTTTGTGGTAAATAAGCTTGGCAAGAGTTGTTTTGCCTATACCACCTATTCCACATATTCCAACGAGCCTTATGTCCTTAGATTCAACACTCAACAAATCTATTACTTCATCCACTGATTGGTCAATCCCGACCAAATAGTCAGACAGATATACCGAAGACACCTTGAGCTTAACCAAAACTTTACGAGCTATTAGCCGTGTGAGTTCTCCATGGCTGTATGTTAGTAGAAAAGAGTATAATGAAGTTACCATCTGATTGAAATTAAACATGCATGTACAAGATGATTCAGTAATATGAGTTAGCTACAAAATGCTGGAGGTATGAAGGAAAAATATGCGTGACTTTCTATGTGGAAAAATATACAATGGATGTTTAATGAAGGTGATGATCAAGGTCATGAAGTGCAAGATGATTCCTCCCAATATTTACCACACAGTCTATTAGAAGTGAGCATGGTTCAACTGGTCCAATTCAAAACTTGAAGCCAGTAACTGAACCAGGGAACTGTTCCAGGTTCTTTTGAATTGGAAACTGAACTAGTCCACCCTACAACCGGTTTGAAACCGAACCAGACCCCTATTTTTTGTTTTGTATTTTTTTTTTCAATTCCTTATTTAAATAAACTTGTAATTTAAAATTTGTTTGAGAGGATTCTATCCAAGAAGCCACCTAGTCGGTTTGATTCTTGAGCACCATATAGGTGGGAAAGAAAAGCTTGGGGAGGCCCAGCCTGAAACGCGATACAAATCGTAATCGTTCTGTCTGTATTATGAAGCCTCATGTTCGGACAAGTCCAAACGCATTACTTCAGGGGGTCTATTCATGCTTCGGTTCAAATCTGAAAAACAAAAACCAACCAGTAGTTTAAATTGAAACAAATAGGAATTAAATCAGATCTGAAAGTGGAAAAGGAAACAGGTTTGAGGAAAAAGCAAATGTTTGTAGATTTATTTTTATTTTTTTTTAAAAAGCCATATTAGCCTTAAAAAAATAAAGAAGAGGAGTAAGTATATCTTGAGGGCACCAAAATAGATGAAAAAGTTTACAATATGCAAGTGTAGTTCTCGATGCGCATCTACCAACCGCAGAGAGAGACATTGGGAACAAATACATCGTACTAATATGAGGTCGCCTCGCCATGATGATCCGTCACATGATTTTCCACCATGGATGTTGCAGGTAAGATCCGTGGTGTCCAATGCCATCAGAGCAAGCCCTGTTTGTCGATTAGAAGCGCAAAAGCTGCTTGCTTCATTTTATCCTTCCTACGTTTTTTTTTTCTTTTTTTCCCGTTGCAGGTATCAGTCTGTTACGGTGTGTCAAAGTGAACAGTTCAAACAAATCTGGCGCAAAAGGAAGAGAGGGGGGGGGGGGGGGGGGGGGCGTGTTAAGAAGACGGAAACCGATCGTGAACTGAAACCCCACTTGAACCGAACCATAAATTTCAAGTTGGATCGTAAAGGCTCAGGTCATGGATTCAAACTAAATGGTTGGTTCTTGGATTTTGAACTTGTGAACCTAGCTAGTTCTTACGGGAATCAGGTTTGAACTAGACCAGCAAGTTTAGTCCCGGCCCCTCCCCAACTTGAATTTGGGCTGCTAATCACCCCTAATTTATGGCCTTATTGAAGCCAAACCTTAAATCAGGGCCTAAATATAAAAAGGTAAATGGCCAAAATTATGCCATAACAATACACTCAAATCATAAATCCACTCGATAGAATGCCTAAATAAACTCATCGATCATAAAAGTAACAAAAATACATTTGATTCATGAAATTCATAGATAGAATTGTCTAAAAGGCTCAATAAGTGAAAATTATAACACGTGGCTACAATCGTTTAATCAAAACAAGAAAGGAAGTTGAAGGTAAGTCTAGAAAGCTCCATCAACCGAGAAACAACTATAATTAAAAAGACTGTTAGAAGTCATTCCAAAAATAGTATGCAAGTCAAGAAACAGTTAGAAATCTTTGCGGAAGAATATGAGGATGTAGAATGGAATCGTCCATTGAAAATAGGGGAACAATTAAAGACACAGAAACTCTCGGCATCATCTACAACACATAGA
Source organism: Eucalyptus rudis (assembly GCA_019915205.1). Classification (NCBI taxonomy): domain Eukaryota; kingdom Viridiplantae; phylum Streptophyta; class Magnoliopsida; order Myrtales; family Myrtaceae; genus Eucalyptus; species Eucalyptus rudis. The sequence continues at coordinate 17,606,104 of JAHMTN010000001.1, read as the reverse complement.
CATATCTCTTAAGACAATTCAAACACTTTGAACATAAATCGTACAGCATTGATCAAGGAGTCCTGGTTTTGAAAAAGATTGTATTGGATTAGATCTTTCATTAGGTTTTGAATTTCAAATTCGAATTAGGTAGACCTTCTAAGTTTAGTGCTTTTCTTTGAGTATAAAGGCTTTCTAGTCTATTTGTGAGCCTTTTTTTCCCCATTACATTCCATTGAGAACTTTGTGTTCAAATTATATCATCGAGCAAGCATCACATTGAAGAATGTAAGCAACCTACTCTAATTCAATAAAAGCATTTATTTAATAAGACTGTGATAAAGTCCTTGAGATTTCAAGACATATTTTTGATTGGTTTAAAGTCAGATTTGATATGTAAAGAGACCACGAATCGATCTGATTGGGTTTTAATCAATGAAACCACTGAGTCCTTAGCGACTATAACTTGACAAAAACACGCTTAACAAGCCTAGAGAAAAATAACTAATTTGGCTCTTCAGAATATAATCGGTATTCAAGCAAAAGAAGCAGAGAGAAAACAGAAGATGGAGTTGAATGAGTTAACATACCCTATGTTCTTGGTGTCCCATCCCTTGATTCTAGTAACCTCCTTGAGCGCCTCTGCCCAGCGTTGCACAATCTCAATCCCACGCGTTTGTTCATGCAGCGTTAATGCATCTCTATATACTTTGGTTTCAAGCTTCACATCATAAGGTTCCACGTCATAGAAAATGGGCATAACCTCCAGTTCCTTGGTTTTCCTACACTCCATCATGTGCTCCAGCTCGCGCAAGCACCAACTACTGGAGGCGTAGCCTCTAGAGAAGATGGGAATGCAGATTTTTGAGTCATCAATGGCCTGAAAGATCTCAGGACCGATCTCTTCACCAACGTCAATCCCTTGCTTGTCTATGAAAACACTAATACCCCTATCTAACAGGGCATAATGGAGGACATCTGTGAAGTTAAAGCGAGTATCCGGTCCTCGAAAACTCAGGAACACGTCATACTCAGGTCCAGATGAGCCATGGCCAGTGGACCTAGTTTCTGGAGAAGAGCTCCTTCCTCTTTTCATCTTAGCTGTGTCTGCTGAAATTCTAAAAGCAAATCACAAAAGATTTTACATGCTTTAACAGGGACCAACAAGCGATGTTCAGGTAGGTAAGCGAGGATCAGTTTCCATTTATGTCCTGTTGCGGCATTGATAGAGAGAAATTGCAGATATGTGATTGAAGGATTAAGAAATGGCCTAAGCCCCACAAGTTCACCAGCCGATGGGGCGAGAATCAAATAAAATGTCCGAAATATGTAACTCTACATATGAAGTCGCACGTCTCGCGATGCTGGGAAATGCAACTCCAGCAAGTTTATATTAGTTCGAGATCTGTGAAATTGAGTTTCTGTTTTCGGATTTCATGGCCCACCAGAGTCAAGTCAAAGAATAAGGATGGTAAGTTGACGTCAGTGTATTGCTCTAGAAACAGTATATTAAATCAAATGAGATGATTAAGTTTTATTTTTTCTACTTTATGGTAAAGTAATATTTCTAATTAATGTTAAGGGAAAGGGAGGAGAGGGAACTTTGTGATTATGTCGGTCAACCACTAATAAAATAGACATAAATGTATACATAGGTGAGTTTCATAAATGACACATAATAAAACAGAACTTAAGGAGGTAATCCTAATGATGGGAGTTAGCGGACTTTTCTTAGGATTTGTTTGTGTGTTTTTCAGAAAGCATAACTTTTCTACAAAATGTTTATTCTTTTTTTTTTTTGGTCGAAACAAAATGTAAATTATTGATCAATTTTTATGTGCTGTGAAAATTATATATATTTCAAGGGAAAAAAATGTACAATTGTGTCGGAAATAAAGATTAAATTAAACAAAATGTAAAACATAAAAATTTACCCATGCAAGCTCGAAACTAGTTTTCTTTTTTTTTCTTTTTTTTTTTTGGCTTGTGAAAGCATAAAGTTTGAAATCGACTACTGGTGGTGGACCATATCAAGTCAACATAAGATTTCTGATATAAAAAAAAAAAAAAAAGGGTGAAAGTTAGATGATGAACCCCCCCCCCCCCCCAAAAAAAACAAAAGAAAAAGGAGACAAAAAAAATGCTCTCCGATCGCGATCAGAAGCATACCTACTATTCTAGGATGCTTTTTCTTTTTTTGGTACTATTCTAGGATGCTTCAAGTAGCCTGAGTTTTATAGTATTAGCCTCTAAGTGATGCTTTTTTTTTTTTTGGAGTTACTTTATTGTACGAGTCAAAAGCAACAGGATAAATAAATCTGAAAAAGCTGGATTGGTGACTATTTTAGGTGCTTCTTAATTTTAATTAGATATGCATTTCTAAAGAAACAGTGGGAGAATATAAGATAATGAAACTTTGGTAACTTATATTCATTTAGGTTGGATGATTTGTTTATGTAATTTTTTATTGAATTAAAATTTACATATAAGGAAAATTAAAATCATTATCAAATTTTTTAAAAATTTGTTTATGCCATCTATGACCCAATCTTAATACCAAAATATTGAATTACCAACTATACGCACTATTCAAAATAGGGATTTCATGGAGATGCCTAAAAATCTCAAACAACTCAAAATTATTATCAAATACTATCGAATTAGATAATCAATAATTGCTAACTATCAAATTGGTTCAAGAAATTACCTAGTTTTAAGTATTTCTTTCCAAGAATTGGGTCTGACGACGGGCAGCTTTACAGCGACGGGTGAGGAGGAACGTCAGGACCAAAGCAGCAGCGATGGCAATTCAGCACGGACGCAGCAAATTGCAGACAGGTTCGCTAGAACAAAAGATGCAACGGTGAAGGTTTGTTGGTGTTGGCCAGTCTAACTAGAAAGCTGGGGTCGCCCGGACCCTCCCTGACGGCGACAGTGTGGATTCGATCAATGCTAGTCCGCTCTATGCAACCTGCGAAAGGAAATCAAACGTAGCAGACGAAACAAAACATGAAGCGGTGGCGTCAAGTGGAGCCCGGATGCCGCCTGGAATCACCGGAAACCGCCAGCGACTGCTGCTGTGGTGTTAGAATAAGCCAGCAAGCGAGGTAGAGGCGCGACGATGGCTAAGTAGAAGCGCGACGATGGCCAAGCCGGCAGTAAGCGCGGTGAATGGTGAGGGGCGGGGGCGATAGGCAAGCCGGCAACAGGGTCTCGAGAATTCCGAAGAGAAAGCAAACCAGATCGCCGGACGAAAGCAGCAACGACACCGAGAAGTTTGGCAAGACCCAGCCTTAAAGATCCACATCTCACACTACGGCCTTCGTCGAATAGATGAATGGCTTCATGATGTCACCCATACCTCAACAAGTTTCAATCTCCTAGCGACAGTACTCTGGCTGATCTGGAAAGAGAGGAACAACACAGTTTTTCGCCAACAGAAACCGAACCCAAAGAAAATCATCAGCTTAGCCAAGGCGAAGAATCTCTGCTTTACAAATCAGGCGAACTCAAAGAAGAAAGCGCACGGTGACGAAGGCTCTTTACCTCAGAACTAGAAAAGCCCGACTGCAAATACCCTCAGAATCAATATTGACGGGTCTTACTCCTCGGATTCGCCGGTAGGAGCAATAAGCTGCGTGTGCCAGAACAAAGATGGAGAATTAGTGCACGGGTTTGTGAGATGGGTGGAGATCGGCTTTCGCTGAACAGACGAAGAGTATCGCAACGGTTGAAACCCTGTATGAGACCAGCTGCTCGTGGGATTTGGAGAATTTGATCGACAAGGCGTCCAGCCCTCCGAAACCTTTTTGGCTTTAATTTGTTAAAATTTAAGTCTTTTCTACTCAGACTTTCGAGCTATTTAATATATTTCCATTTCGACCAAAAAAAAAGGACAATCAAATTGTTTCTTTTTATAGTGTGTTTTTTTCTTTTTTACTTTTTACTTTTTTTTCTCTTTCTTTTTTGTCTCTCAAATTGTGAGCCGGCCTCTCTAATTGTTGCGTGTCTTAAGAGTTGTGCGGAAGCGGCCGTTCCAATGAGCTTTTTATACTTCTTTTTTTTCTTGCTTTTTCTTTTTTTGTGTGAACTATTAATCTCACCTTTCTCGTTTTAAAATAAATATATATTACTCTCAATATTCCTTTTCCTCTCAAACCTCACGTAAAGCTCCCAGAATTTGCTTCCGATATTCTTTCTTGTTGACGGACCAATCGTAGCTTGGATTGGCTCTCATTTTTGCCTTTTTAATCTATTGTTTTCCTTTTGTCGTCTCTCTCAATGTGTACGACCGCGATGCATTAATGATGATGTGCTTGGTGTCAACTCGGGCGTGTGTTGAGAGATGAATCAAGTCTTGGGGGCAAGTTCTAAGAAATTTACCCGGGAGAAAGGACAAGACGTGAGAAGAAGTGGATAGGAATATTATTGTAATATCTTAATTTGTGGGCCCGGGGGAAGAAAGGGAAGGGGAGGGGCTGAGAAGGGCAGGGGCAACGATCTTGCACTGTTCCCACCAATATAGGCTCTTCGATTGGGATGGGGAGAATCTCAGCCGTTCAAATAGAACCAATCTCGCCGTGATGTGGTGGCGAAGACATTCCTGCAATGTCCTTTAAAATTTAATTTTTTATAAAATTATTGTCTATATCCCCTGAATTTACTCTAATGAATTAATTTTTTCCACCTTGGCACCTCTTAGTTCTCCCATTTATAAATTTCGGCCACTGTGTGTTTTATGCACTTGGCAAAAATTTTATGCTCGTATTGGCTCAATCTAACTTATCGGGGAAGTTCAATACAATTCACTTAAATCAACCCGTTGCCTGTCTAATGTAAATATATAGATTAAATAATTGATAAAAAAAATGAAACTAATATGCAAAATGCAATTATTGATTTTTGGTTAGGGATCAAGGTCAATTCTTAAATTTTTTTGATGCAATTAACAACTAATTAGATTGCGAAATTTTATATATCAACAACAGATATGCCACTAATACATTTTACCCAAAGCAAGTTCACTACAACTATATTAGCACCATCCACTAAAAGTTGTCATTTTTTAATGCATTTACCTAAGGAACCTGAGGTTTTTTATGCATATAAGTATTTTTGTTTGAACGTAGGTGTTGGGGAAATGATAATTTTATAAAAGAAAATCACTTATAAGATGGTCATATAAACTTTAAGTTCGAAGAAAGAGTATAAACAGCTCCTTTTCTTTTTATCTTAGCCGTACCTCCTAATTTTATGAAACAAGTCACACCCAATTTTATGGTGATTTTACAAGACCGGGGTGATGGAAAACACGTCATGCCACATTTCAAGGAAGTTGCAAGGACTATGTGTGGAATAGGGGTCAACGAGCGATGGTCATGTAGGAAAATGAGAGGTGACAGAGACATGATTGAAGGAAGGACTGATAAATGGCCCTAAGCCCCACAAGTGAGCAGGCGTATTGGGCAGGAATCAAATGAAATGTCTAAGAAATGTAGACACATAGAGTAGCATATCATAACCCAGCTAGAAAACAAAAATGAAAGGGTAATGCCTTCAAACTATAATTATCATTTTTTTTATCGTCTACAAACTTCTAGTTGCTTTTCTCAAAAATGCCTTGACATTACCGACTTTAATTAGAATGACTTATCTGCTTTTTTCCATTTAAATTATCAACTAGTTTTGAGTTACTAACTCTTATATGAATTACTTACCAAGTTTATTTTTTTTAATTACCAACTTTTCTTATTTTTTATCAATTTTTTGTTCACGTTTCTTTATTGTGCCTTAAATTTACTAACTCTTATTTGCCATCCTTTTCTTGGATTAAACTTTCAACCGGTTATCAGATTTCATTCGAGTTAACCATCAATGTTTTTTTTTTTTAATTTATTAACTTTTCCTTCGAGCAACTTAATCTAGAAAAAATTGGGAAGTCACCAAATAAATCAAGGTACTTTTCTATGTAATTGGTAAATTTTAGATGTTGACAATTAAATAGAATTTGCCAAATAATAAGAGAATTAGTTCATCAGTCAAAAAGAAATTGGAAAAAAAAGGCGTTGGCTGCCAATTTCAGACTCACGAGGTGCTTTCCAAGAAGGACGCTCGAAAGGTAATCTCCACTGTCGGTGTACCGTGTAAAATGGAAAAGTATTGACACTTCTTTTGCAGCCATCAACAAAAGGGAAAAGTTAGAGATTAATGATGGATGGAGTCGCGGACGAGCTTTACTTTTTCTCATCCCGTATCGTGCTTCTATGAGAGCTTTCTTGGAATTTTAGAATCAATTATTATTGTCTTGCTTTAGAGCAGCCTCAATCTCTTTGTGATCTTGACCAAGATCGAATTCTCTAGTCTTAGAATAACGTGTTCTATCTTAACAATGATTTCGGTCTTCAACAAAACCTGATCTATGCAATGAGAGAATGTTGATACATTTAAAATTCTACGTAAGGATCTAAATGGAAGTGTATTGTATCAAAGTTCAATTTGTCTCATAAATCATAATAACATGATAGTCATTTTATGATGGATAGATAGAAATTTCTCTTCTGTTTTCCTTTTCCGCTAATTGTTCCAATCTGTGAGTAGCGACAAAATGTTTATTAATCAAAACAGTATGGTTATGAAAAAAATCAAAACAATAAGGTTGAGTATAGTTGTGAGCCGGTGTATTTTTTGAATCTGCTAATTATCTTTTCGTGTGTTTTTGACAAAAGGGAAAACAAGAAAAGAAGACCCCACATTTAACCAGCACTAGCACCAGAAAAATCTTTCAAGAATGCTCTAGAGGATCATAGGAGACTCCTAAATCAATCTCTCTCTTTGACTTGGATAGCACTTCAATCATCATGCATCTATTCAAGTTTATATGATTTTTTTTTAACTATAAAAACATGAAAAATCTCATGTAATTCCTTGATTTAGAACCATCAGCTCTAGCTTTAGCTTAAGCATCTATGCATCACAAGCATCAGCTAATCCTGGTCATGTAGACCCAAAAAAAATGAAAATATGCAAATAGTCAGACTTGATTGTTAGTCACTTTCCATATGTAGATTTGACAACAACGGAAGTATTTTTTATTAATTAATTATTTCAAACGACACAAACAACCATTTTTTAAAATGTTTTCCGAATTATTCATTTCGTGTAAAACAAACGAAGCCTAATATGCAAAATGCAATTATTGATTTTTGTTAGGGATTGGGATCGATTCATAAATTTTTTTATGCGATTAATAATTAATTTGGTCGTCAAAAATTATGTTTCAACAACAAACAAGCTACCAATAAATCTTTACCTAAAGCGAGTTCACCACCAACTATAGCGGCATCATCTGCTAAAATTTGTCCCTTTTTAATGCATTAAGCCTGCGGAACTTAGGATTTTTTATGCATACAAGTATTTTTGTTGGAACATAGGTGTTGGGAAAATAGAAATCTCACCCAAAAAAAAAAAAACTCACTTGTACAGTGGTCATATAAAGTCCAAGTTTGAGGAAAAAGTATAAACAACTCGTTTTTCTTTCCATCTTCTACTAAAATTCTGAAAGTGAATTACAACATATAGAATTCCACTACATTTTATAATGACTACAAGACTTGGATGATGGAAAACACAGTATGATGCATTTCAAGGAAGTTGCAAGAACCCTGTACGAGCAATGGTAGGAAATTCCATTTCCATTGTGGTGCGGCATTGGTTGTGAGAAATGGCAAAGATATGATTAAGAAATGGCCTAAGCCCCACAAGTTGAGATAATTTAGAAGGAGTGATCTTAAAATAAGGGGAAAGTGGAAGTGGTTGCTCAGTCTCCATCAATTTAAAGTATCATATTAACACCAATTTCCAAAGCGACATGTCTGAGAAATATAACTCTGTACGTATGGGAAGCGCATTTCACCTAGCTCGAAAACAAAAATGAAAAGGGTAATACCATTTTGATTGTGTCACTAAATTCATGTATCTTACCATTTTAATTAGTTACCTAACAAGTTAATTTGAGAGCACTCATTGATCAAATCCTTTTAATTATAGAATTCCACGACGGTAACATTGCACCATCATCTAGACAAACAGCCAAAAATGAGTTGAGCCACCATCTATGTCTCATGCATTCTAAAACATTATCGCGGTGACCGCGAACCTGTTGAGAAGGATCTTTTCTAAAGTCTGCTCAAATTCACATCCACACTACCGACCCCCTCATCCACATATACTCGAGTGGCAGGTGATCCGAGAGCACATGCATTGAAGTTCTTGACACAAACCTTGTCCCGATGGACCCCAAAAAATTTATTTCTCCCCAACCAACGCAGTGAACACAACAACATTTTCAACTTGAATAAACAAAATCAGTAACAAGACCTTAGAATCGAATTAATGCAGAGATTCCCAAAGACAAAGCCCTAGCCTCACAAAAATAAAGTTGTTCCTGCCACTCTTGGATGCGGGATTCTCAATGTACAAAGCACGAGGTGAAGTTGGTTTTCTTTCCATTCAAAATTATAATCTCTTGTTATTTACAAACTTCTATTTGTGCAAAGACTTAAAATTACTGACTCTATTTAAAAATTACCAACTTTAGTTAGAGTGGTGTACCAACTATTTACTGTTTAAGTTATCAACTAGTTTGAGGTTACCAACATTTCTTACCAAGTTTATCTTTTAATTATCAATACCGACTTTCCGATTACCTTCATTTGCTACACCTATTTGCACCTAAATTTAACCAAATCGTTGACATGAGTAGATATATGTTTAGAAACGGATGGTTATCAACACTAGATATGCGAGCAATTGTTGACAACCGAAAGAGTTGTTGGTATTAATATACATCGACAACCATAAATCAATTATTGATATAAAATCAATTTATCAACAGTTGATATGAAGATATATATGTGTATGTATGTTCAGATAAATTAAGATACGAAATCAAGTCATTGACTTTCTTGCCAAAACTCAGCATATCTTTTATGTTTAAAAATTTATGACAAAAACATATGATTTTATATATTGATTATTAATTTGTACATTTTGAAAGGTTTAAGGACTATTTTTTTTTTAATTTAAAAAAGCCAAAACAAACGACAGAAATAAAAAAATGGTTAATACTAATTAAACAGAATTTAATGTTCATATATAGAGAAAAGATTTCACGTGCTAATCCTTTCATTTTGTTATTTAATGGGTCTTTCGTCTCTATTTACCCATCTCTCTTTTTTCGAGCGTCGTTTTTGGCTTGAAGCAGGCAAAGCTTGACTCAACCGCAAATCTCGAGAAAAGCTGCGAGGCTTCGCGGAACTTCACCTCTGTCGGGAAAGGCTGATAGCGCCTGTCAGCACGCCACATCCTCTGTGGCTTCTTGTGGTGGAATGCGTTCTTTGAATATTTTGTTTCTCAAGAGAAAGAATCAAATTGATGTTTGTCAGAATATCATATTATTTTTCAATTCAACACCAACTCCAAGATAGTCAGGTCACGTGATTTAGTCTGTTCATCCGAAAGAGCTGAGTCTGTGAGAGTAACGAGTGAAGTTTTTTCGCTCTCCCTTCGCTATTCTCATTTCACCGCCATCTGAACGGGTCTTGTCTAAAGGATTCTTTACACTTTTCTGTCAATGAGCCCCATTATTTTCCTGAGGAATAGGGGATAACCTTGTTAGATCTTGTAACTCCGATATAACCTAAAGTCTAGTGACTTGAACAGTGTAAGTCTCTACGGAAATGCAAATGTAATGGGATTATAGGAGGTTGAAAGAGACCAAAGTAGATAATGGAAGCGCCTCCTGCAAAATCTATTTTGTGAGCTTGAAAAGGAAAGGACATAAGCTCCAGGCGGGTAGCAGACATTTCGCTCAATGGCAGCCATGACTGATGCTCATGAGACACTTCCCAGCGATTGGAATATGGATGATTCTTGTGTCTCGTGGGTTAAAAATTGGAAATTCTGTTCCCGTGCCGGTCAATTCGTGAAACTATTGATGACTATCAAATCTTGTTGGTGACAATAAAGTTGATGGACAACTTGTTTGTTGTAACGTCCCATGTCCTTTTCATATTAATTGAATAGTTGATAGGAGACGATATATCTATATAAGAGTTAATTACTTGAACAATTATGTAATATCAGTAGATACAAAATGTTATCTGATCAAAATAGTTTTCAAAACAACTAAATAGAAGTTGATATGTCACTCAAAACAAATTCATATTACCAAGATTATTCAGCAAATCTGTCGGAGAAAAAGTTATCTCCGTGGTTGGTACATCGTGTGGAAAAGACAAACGCTATAGCCCAGCCATCAACGAAGAGAAAAAGTTTAAGATCAGACATGAAAGGAATTTCAAACGATTTTGCTTTTTCTTTTCCACAAATATACAATATGTCATTTTACACAATTCAATATTTCCTTCACGAATTGGATGAGAAAGCACTTTACTCAGTTATATTCTCACTATTCCGTTATTTTTTCTCCATGAATGAGAACTGCAGTAAATAGACATTTACTAATGAAGGTTTAAGTGCGAAGTTTAAGCAAAATCTATTGAAGTTTTACTCGTCATTCTATTCTTTTCAACCATAGAACTACTATATTTACTAGGGGTGTGCATGGTCCGGGCGGGCGGTTCCCGACCTAGAACCGGGAATTGCCCGCTAAGTACCGGTTCCGAAAAATTAGAACTGGGATCCACCCGTTTGTTGCATGGATTCACCCGGAAACCGGACCGCCGGTCTGGTCCGGTTCTCGGGTGGATCCATGGAACTGATCTTGATGCGGGCGACGCTGGTTCTTCGAGATCTGCAGAAGGGTCGCTTGGGCGAGAGGCAGCGGCGGAGTTGGATCGCGAGTCGCTGAACTGGATCGCGGGTTGCTGGGCGGTTGATCGGCGACAGCGTCAGGGTTGAGATGAGCTCAGATCTGTAGTCGTCGAGCAAGATCAGCGCGGCTGAAGCAAGGGACGCCGAGCGTTGGTCGCAGATGGGTCTCGTGGGTTGCTGGAGTTGCGGCCACCGGTGTGAAGAAACGAGCGGCGATTGTGGTGCTGCACGTCGGGGGGAAGGCGGATCTGGCAGGACGACGATGGTGGAGGTGCGAAGCTGTCGTAGGTCGACGGGCGCGCGGGTATGAGATCGGAGAGGCGCCGGCAGGAGGGTGGCGGACGACTGGGCTACAGCGGCTTCGCGGCTCGGGCAGTGAGGCGGACGCACAGGTCACGAGGAGGAATCGAAATAGCGAGAGGAACCGAGGAAGAGAGAGAGAGAGAGAGAGAGAGAGAGAGAGAGAGAGAGAGGCAACCGCAGAAACCGAAGAGAAGTGAGATGAGACGGTGAGCGTGAGACCTAGGTTTGTTTTAGTAATTTTTTTTTTAATATTAAAAGGGAACCGGTCCGGTTCGGGTGGGCAGGCGGGCGGATCCGCCTATGGAACCGGGAACCGGACCGGTTCCCTCAATAACCGCCGGTTCCGGGCGGTTCCGGTCCGGTTCCGAGCAGTCCGGGCGGATCCCGGGTATTTTGCACACCCTTAATATTTACTATTTGAATCAATAGATTTTAGGATTTCCCGCTAATTAAAATTTCTGAATCCATTTCTGATTTTCTCGATCATCGCACAAGGCAGCCAAGATAAATCCAAGGTAAACTCATTTAGAGAAGAAATGTACATTAAACAAACCTCAAATTATAAAGGCCAACATATACGAGAAATCAGACAAAATTGGAAGAGGAACGATCCAGATTCGTGAATACCTCAAGCCGCTTCAGTCCATCGATCAGCACAACTTGCTGACGCTGTGGACTTTTGGGCCAATCGAATTGCTAACATGGCGCTACTATGGAGGTAAGATGGCAGTGATACTGAGGGCGTGTTTGGTAACGATTCTGTTCCCGAGAACAGATTCTGATCATAAATGATTATTTTTTATTCTGTTCTCGAGAATTGATTTTGAATAAAAAAACGCATTTTATAACTGTCCAAAATTTTTGATTTTGTAATAGAATTGCGTTTGGTATCGTACTCATTGATTATATTCCAAATCAATTTATTTTAATTTTTAAATAAACATTTTACTTTTTTCATTTTTTTCCTTTTCCTCCTATTCTTCTTCTTCTTCTTCTTCTTCTTCTTCTTCTTCTTGTGGCCGATCGCCGGACCGGCGGCCGGCCAGACAAGGGCCGGCGACCTCACCAGAGCGTCGTCGGCCCTCAGCAAGGCTGGCCCTCGTCGGTCAAGCCCTGCCAGTGGCCAGGCCGGCCTTGTCGGGGTTGGGCGAAGCCTACTTAGCCACCGACGGGGCTGGGCAAGGCTCGCCTGGCCACCAATGGGGCTGGGCGAGCCTCACCCAGCTCTGACGAGGCCCGCTTGGCCATCGGCGAGGCTCGGCCTCACTAGATTTGGTGAGGCCGAGCCTCGCCGGTGGCTGAGCTTGCCTCTGGCGAGCTCATCAGTGGCTGGACTTGCCTCCGACGAGCTCGCCAGACCTCGCCCTGGCTTAGCGAGCCTCCGGTGAGCTCGCCGGACCAGCAGATGGCGACCGGCGGTGGCGGGCGGGGGTGGACGGCGATTGCGAGATGGCCAAAGGGAAGAAGAAGAAGAGTTGGTTTTTTATTCTCAAATTTGTTCCCGAAACAAAAATCAAATTTTTTTTATTTATTCTTGATTCCACCTCCAATCTGTTCCTGGGAGCAAAACTTTTACCAAACGCAATTCTCGGCCCAAACTTATTCTGGAAACAAAAAATCAGAATTTTGCCATGTTTGGATGATTATCAAACAGGGCCTAAGCGGCTCTGGCCATGGTCATATTAGAGACTAACTAGTGGCACGAAGGTACGCAAATCGAGGTGAGGCAGATCGTTACTGATTAAACATGGATCTGGACAGTAAGGTCGTCTATGGCCATGCACGCAGGCGCGTGGAGTATTGGATGAGGTTGTGGTCGCCAGTGCTGGGAAGTTCTGATGGTGGGTAATTTGTGGCAAGAAAAGGGGCAGTTTCTGCTGGCAGATTTTTGGATGAATGTTACATTCGCCCGCAAAGGGTGGAGTGTTCTCGCGCGAGCACATTCTCAAGGGCGGATGGAGCTAGATCACAATTGTTGAAAAACATCTGAAGGATTTTGACAATATCAAAACTTAATCCAAATACTTAATAATTATATTTTAGTGTGCAAAGACTCGTGTCTAAATTATATATAAGAGACGATATGACTCTACAAGTGTATGGGTCAAACTTCACTAAATCCGAAAACTGTTGAAGGAAAGGTGTAGAACCAAAATCTTAGTTCTGTGAAATAGTTAAACTTGATTGTTAAACACTTTTTTTTTATATATAAATCTGCTGACTATTGGAATACCTAAATTGAAGACTTGACTTATATCAATAAAGTATGATATTCCAAGATTATCTATGCCAAAAATCTTGGACTAATTTGCTCGATGGATTAATAGGATGACATGATCGAAACATGTTAATAGAAGATCTTATTGATCCCTTAAATTTAGGGAAGGTTCTTTGTAGACCTCAAAATGAGTATCGAACCATTTCTTAATCCATATTTGATAGGTTGAGTTATTGTATTAGTTATTATTTCAGTAAGTTGGTCATAAATAGATTTAGAATTAAATGATTATTTTTTATTTGATGTGACATTAAAGTGATTCAATGAAAATTTTTAACATTAAAGTTAGTTTCCTATGAGAGTTGTGGTACTTATAATGTTTTTTTCTCGAAATACAGCTGTAAAGCATGTTATGGAAAAAATTGGACTAAGGATTGTTATATTGGAGAGAGCGATCATCGATGGGAGATTTATAGCACACTATCTATGTCTTTCCAAAAACTTTACAATATAAACCGTAAAGTGGACATAATTTTAGTAGCAATCACCAAGTCTAAGTAAATTGTAAAATATAGATAAGTGGGTCGGTCAGTCCTCATCAATCTACCGTCTTGACACTGATGAACTTCGGGAACTATACAAAACCCATGTACCCACGATGAAAAGGAAAGAAGAATTTGCACTTGATTGTCATTGAGATTTCCGATGAAAAGAAAGGGAAAAGGTTACACTTGACAAGATGACAAGCACACCCCCCCCCCCCCCCCCCCCCCCAAAAAAAAAGGGAAAAGAATTGCACCTCGATTGCAAATTGCGTCAAAAGCAAACCTGCGCTCTCTAGGATTACTTTATCGTACTATTATTAGTCAAAAGCATCAGGATAAATAATTCTAAAAGAAAGATCAAAGTGATGCTTTGTAGATAAACAAAGTGATGCTTTTTTGGAGTTCCTTTATCGTACTATTATTAGTCAAAAGCATCAGGATAAATAATTCTAAAAAAGTTGGACTGGTGACTAACTTAGGTGGTTTAATATTTATGTAGATATGCATTTCTAAAAAGGAGTGGGAAAATATAATTTTTTTGAAACTTTCTTAACTAATATTCATTTTGGTTTGATCATTTGTTTATTTAATTTTTTTTATTGACTTAAAGTTTACGTCTAAGGAAAAGAAAAAATAAAGATCAAAGTGGGACATGAATCAATTGAAGAGAGGGCCACTTGTCAACTTCACATAGGCCTCCTGCCTTTGCACCACAAAAATAATTTAATATTAAACTAAATTAATATTAGATTAGACTTAATAATACAAATTAAGATCGAGAAAAAAACTGAAACAACTCAAGTTTGAACCAAAAGAGCTATCTACACTCTTTATCTGTAAAAAAAAAAAAAAAAAAGAAGTATAGACTCTATATAATTATCATTTATTTGAAAGAGAAAGCGCAAGGAAAAGCAACATAGAGGACCAATTATTTATTTAATCAACATCCTTTTGATTTTAGTAGTTAGATGTAAATCTCCCTTTTCTTCCTGAAGTTTATTTATTTTTATTTTTTGTTTAAGTAGTGGAAGGATAGAAATCACATAAATAATTTCTAACCAATGTCCAAAATCAGTATAACAACGTATTGTTATTCTGAGATTTCGCATCAAAATTGGGGGGGGCCTTTTGTTTTTGTGATATTGTTTTTGTGAGAAGTATGGAGAAATATTGGTACTTTCCCAAACCAAGCAAGATGAAGAAAAGATCACGTGTAAGGTGGTCATAAACAGCTCCTTTTCCTTTTCATCTGGGCCATGTGGAATCACACCACATTTTATAGTGATTTTACAAGACTTGATTGATGGAAAACGCGGTATGATGCATTTCAAGGAAGTTGCAAGAACTATGTGTGGAACAGAAGCCAACGAGCAATGATCAGGTAGGAAAGCAAGAGATGGTAAAGATACAACTAAAGGATTAAGAAATGGCCTAAAACCCACTACTGATTGGTGTATGGGACGAGAGGAAAGTGAGAGGTGGTAAAGATATAACTGAAGGATTAAAAAATGGCCTGAAACCCACTACTGATTGGCATATGGGACGGGACGAGAGGAAAGTGAGAGGTGGTAAAGATATAACTGAAGGATTAAAAAATGGCCTGAAACCCACTACTGATTGGCATATGGGACGAGAATTGAATGAAAGAAATGTAGACATGTGGAGTTACAAATCTAACCTCGCTCGAAAACAAAAATGGAAAGGGTAATGCCTTCAAAACTTTTTTTTTTTGTCAGTCCTACTCTATTCATATTCTAACGTTCGCTTTCAGACTTTAATTATCATTTTTGTTATTGTCTACCAACTTCTAGTTGCATTTCTAAAAAATGCCCTAACATTACCAACTATAAATTTGACTGACTTTCCTACTTTTCTCTATTTCAATTATCAATGAGTTCTCAACTCTTATTTAAATTACTTACCTAGTTTATTTTTTAGATTACTGACTTTTCTTATTTTTTAATCAAGTTTTCATTCACCTTTCTTTATTATGCCTTAATTTTACTAACTCGCATTTGTCAAACTTTTCTTCAATTAAGCTTTCAGCCAGTTACAACTTTCATTCAAGTTAACTATCAATGTTTATTTGGTTTTTTTTTTAAATTATTAACTTTTCCATTGAGTCACTTAATCTGGACAAAAATGGGGAAGTCACCCAATCAATATCGGTAATTTTTCTATATAATTAGTAGATGTAAGATGTTATTTAAAAAAATTTGACAAATAATAAGAGAATCGGTTCATCAGTCATGAAAGAAATTTGGTAATTATATATTAAAAAAAAAAGACTTGGTTACTAATTTCTTAGACCCACGAAGAGCTTTCCAAGAAGAACGCTCCAAACGTTATCTCCACTTTCGGCGTACCGTGTGAAATGGAAAAGACTTCTAAAACTTATCTTCCCAGCCATCAACAAAATGGAAAAGTTAAAGATCAATCATGGAAGGAACCGCAGAAGAGCTTTACTTTTTCTCATCCATTATCTTGCTTCTACAACCTTTCTTAGTAGTCTAAAATCAATATTTTTTTTTTGTCTTACTTTAAGACAGCCTCAATCTCTTCGTGATCTTGTCTTTGAATAATTGTCCCCTCTTTACAATGATTTCAATCTTCGATGAATCTTGGTCTACATGACGTCATTGTATTGTATCAAAATTAAAATCTTTTCACATATCATAACGATATGATATTCATTGTACCATGGATAGGTTGAATTTCTTCTTCTTTCTACCTTTCCACCAAATGTTCATATTTGTGAGTTGCGACATGATGTTCGTTAATAAAAAAAAATTGGTTAATAAAAATAAAATAAACAATGAGGTTGTGTATAATATGTGAACTGGTGTAATTATTGTTGCGTGTGTTTTTAACATAAGTGAAAACAAGAAAATAAGAAAACGCATTTAACTAGTAGCTTTGCAGACAATGCATCTTTGAAGAATGCTGCTTCATGAGAGACTTTAGAGGACGATTAATCCGGTCATTTAAATCAATCTCTGGCTCGAACAACACTTCGGTCAGCACACATTTATTTAAGTTTGTATGATTTTTCTGAACTATAAAAACATGAAAAGGTTCATGTAATTGCTTGATATTTAGAACCATCAGGTTTAGCTTTAACTTGAACATCGACGCGATCACAAGCATTAGTTAGTTCTGGTCATGTAACCCGGAAAAAAAAATTAAACAAAATTCTTGAATATTTTGAAATTGGGACAAGTGAATCAAAAGTCCTAAACTTATTATGAAAGTGTAATTTAGTTCTAAAACTTCCAAAAAGTACAATTAAGTCGTAAACGCGTCAAAAGTACAGTTAAATCTTGAAACTTTCAAAAAGTACAATCAAGTCATAAATTTTGTTAAATTGGTCAGATCAATTCCTACCATCGATTATAATTTTGAAAATTTTATGACTCGATTGCACTTTGGTAAAATGTTTTAAGACTTAATTGCATTAAAGTTTAGGTCTCGATTACACTTTCGTGACAAGTTTTAAGATTTCCAGTCCTTTGAAATTTTATAAAAATATTCAAACCAATTTGTCAAACACTTTCTTTCTCTACACAGAAACAAAACTTGGAATCCCCAAAATGAAGTCCAGCTTATGGCATTGAAGTATGATATTTCAAGATTATCTATGCTAGAAATCACTACTTAATTGATTTGTGAGATGGCATGATCAAAACTTGCTAATAATAGAAGTTTTGATTGCCCCTGATAAGGAGAAGGGCTAATAATGTGTTTTTCAAAGAAACTAGTTTTGAATAAATTTATTGTGAGTGTAACAGTTTAATATGTTTTGTGAGATAAAATTCAATACTGGATAAATGAGTTATGGAAGTATTGGTTTGAAACTTCTAATTATAGTAACCGAACGATAGACAAAGAGACTCGTGAACTAATTTTTTAAGAGTCCACCAGGAAATTTCCAAGAAGGACGCTCAAAAGGTTATCTCCTTGGTTGGCACACTGAGTGAAGTGGAAAAGACTATCTTGCCTAGCCATCAACAAAAGGGAAAAGTTTAAGATCGGTCATGAAAGGAATCTCAAACGATCTTGCTTTTTCCCATCCATTATCACATTTCTATGAGCTTTCTTGGAAATCTAGAATCAACTGTTTCCTTTAAAAAATTTCGATTACCTACTCTTTTAAAAATAGACGTTGGAAACTAATTTCTTAGAGCCCCCGAGGAAATTTCGAGGAAGGATGCTCAAAAGATTATCTCCTTGGTTGGCACACCAAGTAAAATGGATTAGACTAACAAAATTTTTCCCAATCAACAACAAAAAGGAAAAGTTTAAGATTAGTCATTGGAACCTCAAATGATCTTGCTTTTTCCCATCCATTATCACGTTTCTATAACCTTTCTTGGAAATGCAGAATCAATTATATCCTTCAAAAATTTTCAATTATCAACCTTTTCTCCCAAATCCTTATCAGAAGTCGGTTAAAAACCAAGGGTGGTAAAAAGCATACTTTGCTTCCTATGCAACCGGAGATTTAGGATTAGGAACATAATTACACTAGTTATTTAACTAATAATCTTGCGATGCCTTACTTGATTGATTTGTTACCTAAATGATTTAGGCAATTTTAGACCATGTTATTAACCTATGTCACTAAATGATGTCCATGCATGAGTGCATGACCAAGAAAAAAAAAAAAGACAAATCACAAACAATACAAGTAGAGTGCAAGAGAGTAAACCCAATAAAGTATCATGCAAATGATACGCATGACTTTGTTATTAAGTTTTAGGACAACAATCCCCAGGAGCTAAGTTGAAATTGAGTCCAATATCTTGCCTAAAAGATCAACCTATCTAAACCTAAGATGCATCAAAGGTAACTACTAAGACCCTCTAAACTAAAGGCATGCTAAATTAACAAATAAATAACATCTAGCGCTAAAATAAAACAACTTAATCAAGACCGGCTTTAATACAATTTTCTTATTCTTTGCTAGTTTTCGATTTATTAACTTTTTTAATTTTTGATTTTATTATTCTGGATAATAAGGGACTCGGGCTGGGCCCCTTGAGCCCAGTTTGCATGTAAGATTAAGTTGGGCTCCAAAGACGTGGGCCAAGGATAAGATTGGGCTTGTTAAAACAAGCCCAATTAAACAAATTAAACCGACTAACAAAACTTAAAACCAGCCCAGACCTATGCTAAGTCCACGCCCAAAACTCACCTATCGACTTAAGAACATTAAAGCCCTCAGCGACAATCCACATGAACTATCTAAAACCGAGAACAAAAGCTTCATCATCGACCGCTTCCCGTTGCCGGACCTCCATGTTCAACCACACCGGACATGACTCACGAGAATGGTGATGTCAATTCCCAACCTTCCCTCTCCGGCAACTGCTTCCGAACACCGCCATTGTTCATTCACAGAACACAATTTCGAAACAAACATTCACAAATCAGAGAAATTCTTAACAATATATTCAATGAATCTTCAATGAATAATATGGTTCATTCACAAAGGAAGATCCCACTAATCACTGCACCATGACACAAACAACGAACTCATATATCTACTTCAACACACAGAGTATAGCAAGTCAATTTGACGAACAAATAATCATGAGAACCAATATTCAGAAACGATTCGACTACAGTTAGCAATTGACAAAGCTGTACACACGCATAGGAACGAGCCAGACAACACTGATTTAACTTGAGCATGTGTTTGAACAGATGATGAGCATCTCGAATGACAGTCCTATGTGCGATCCTGGATAAATGTTTGGACTGTATCAACGAAAATAGCTCCCATGACAATCGTTTCTAGGCTAGTATCAACCCAGGATTCGCACTCAGTATATACTTGCGAATTAATCGAACAATGAAAATTATTAAAAGAGGGCTGAAATCTGGATGCTGAGAAAGCCTCCCTTGTTTTTTTTTTTCCGCAGGTGTGCGTCCGTCCTCCTCAATGAACGAAAGAAGTTTTCAAGAATCAAAGAGAGCCTCTCCTCTTTTTTAAGAAAAAAGAAGGATCTTTTTCCCTTTTTAGTGTGCCGTCACTTGCCCCTCCCCAAAGAATAGGTTATATTCATTCTTTCTGTAGGGTTTTGTGTGGTCGCGCCAAGCAGCATGATCTTGAGGGGTGTAAGTCTAAGTAACTTCAATCCTATGGTGCCAACTATCATCTTGCTCTAAATGGTTGACCAGCTCCATAGATTGGAATTTCTTAAAGTTTTGCATCAGAGTCACTATCAACCTTTGATAATAAATTTTATAGGTTTGAACAAATGATTTTTGTTAGTTTTTTAGTGTTGATCGCAAGCGTTTTTCTATGAAAATGGGCTGACACTAATCTCATATAAAGAAAATGGGCTGGTAAATAACATTAGATAATGCATGAGAGTCCAAGTACGGTAATGATATGTAATAGCCATCTTAAGAAGAGTGGCTGTTAAAATATGCTCTATAAATAGTACTTTACCGCGTCTCCTAAACCACTGAAGAGACACTACAATTCGAAATGAAGAAAGTAATGTTTCGACAAGAAAAAGGCATGTCCCATGCACGTCAAAGCCCATTCCTATGATATTGTCCTAGATGAGAAATGGTTTTTTGAATTGTTATGGGCTTTGATAATCACCTGATGTGCCTTGTAAGACTACCTTGTTCAGTAAGGACGTGTTTAAAATGCCTGAATTATTATCCATGTTATGAAAACGAAAAATGCAGTTGGGAGATATGATTGCAATATATATGTGCCGTGGCTTTGTATGTTACGAAAGCAAGCAATCGAACAATAAAATAGACAAAAGAAGAAAATAAATTGGACATCGGATTTTCCAAACCCTAATTACACCCAATAACGAACACGGTATTTAGCCCTGAAATTTCTCGAGAAATAATCTCTCAATCTCATGAATGAATTATATGCAAATCTTAGCTCAAGATTTAATCGACTATAAACACTAATTCTTCTTTGATGTAATTGCACGAACAAAAAACAACAAGCCCACTTCCAAGAACTTGATATTTGATGCTTCAAGATTGCTTGCATTAACAACGGCAGAACACCAAGCACTCACGCGGTGCTTCAAAACCTTTTGTGATCCACCCCGCATCCCACGAGAACGTGCATATATAAATGTATATGCACTTAGAATTCAAGCCGACTTCTGCATCAAACGATATCATATCTTTTATTTTCTTTTATTCTTTCTCTTATCCGTTGTTGTTTGACCGAGTTCCAGAAGTCCACACCTACTAGGATAGCCTTGATTTTATTTCTGTTGGGAATAACGGATCCCCGAAAACCGGATTCGACACTAAATCGAACCCCTAAATCAATGCGGAAGACGAAGCCCGGGAAAACACGTATCACCGATTGTAAAGCACACCACGGAGTCGAGTGTACCTTGTTAGCCACAGATTAGACACCGACGCCGATAAGAGGAAGAAAATCTGGCCCTGTTCGATCCGATGAAGCCTTGAAGGGAAGACAGTGTCGCCGTTTGCTTACTGTTTTGTTTTTAGGAGGAAGAGAGCATTGGAGAGAAGAAGACGTACGTTCATTCTATTTAAGAGGTGTCTTCTCTCTCTCTCTCCTCCCTTTTATACCTTCCCCCATCCACGGGCCTTATTCCCGTGGGCCGGGCCTTTTGGGCCCAGCACGGGCGGACGGGCCTTAAGCCCATCACCAATTAAAACCATCAATTTCCTTTTCTGATACAAAGTCAGACTTCTTGAACTTGGATTCCAACGTAGTTTTGTTTCTGTAATCTACAAATTCATGGCTTGGTCTCTACAAATCAGCAACTTGAAGTCCAAATATCCACTTTCCTTTAATTTATTTTGGGTCGGTTTCATTCACAGACTCAAACTTGAAACATATTATAACATTGTGATTCCTGTTTCTGAACAACTTCCTTCTGTTTTCATCATAGCAGCGTCTGCTACCAACAAAGATTTTGCAGACTTGGGATGATGGAAAATCCGGTATTGTGCATTTCATGGGAAATTTTAGTTTCCGTTTCCGATTTCCATGACTGGCCTGGAGCCGATCAGAGTCAAGTGGATCTAATTTAATAGAGTTCGAAGTCGATGTCTAACACAGACCGGAAAAAACAGAAGTCGAAGTCTAAGGAACCATACCTTGTCGACCCCAATGAACTTAACTATACCAAACAAAAGGAAAAGGGTGATCAGTCCAAGTCAATCGTCAGAACCGGCATGCTGCGTATTACATTTTCTTCTATTTAACCTTTTTTGTGCCTTTGTCATCCAATAAGAGTCGATGTCATCCATAGCTGATCAGTTCATCGTGAACCAGGAAACGCTGTCCAATTCACGCACGAACACATATAACAATGTTCGACATGCCATTGTTAATCTCTGAGAGTGACGTAATAAATGCCGTGACATATTAATAGCGGCATTTGCTCTCGATACATTATTTAATTTTAATATGCCTAAGTCCATAAATAAAGGAAAAGCCAACTAAATCATCGTCCCAACACAGAAATTGGAAAATTGAAGCGATAAATCAAAGTGTCCCATATATATTGGTCGAACTAATTGCTTTTACAGTGAACCATTTATAATAAATGCTATACCTTATTCAACAGAAAGAAGGTTGTCTCTGTTTTCACATAATCAAGTGCATCATCAATCAACTCATTTTTGGCCTTTCCTTAACCCAAACCGTGAAAAAAAAGAGAAAAGAATGAACAAATGTTGTCCCGTTCTCTCGCGAATTCCAAAACCTTGTTGTCACGATCCAAAAATTCCTTTCTAAGGAATCATCTGAAAAAGAGGAAAAAGAAAAGAAAAGGAATGATCATTTTCTTAAAGTATTTTTGATAGTTTTTTTTTGTGAAAAATGATTTTTGATAGTTTTTTAGTGCTGATCGCAAAAATTTCTCTATAATTATGGGCTAACGCTAATCACATAAACGGAAGAATAAAAAAATAGGCTGGTATATAATATGGGTTAAATCAGGGTCTTGGCAACACTAGAACGAATGGCAGTGAAAGACGAAACTGCATAGATTCGATTCCACCTTCAGTTGCTGAGGTTTCATTTTGGGGGACCAATCTTTTCAAATTCTCAATGCTGATATTGAAGCGATAAAGAAACAACTCAAACAAGATGAGGCCGAGACAAGACAAGCGCTCCATTAATGGGTGTTGCGCTTCAAAAATTAATTATATGTCTATATATTATTAGTCCGGTTCGAATGGGTGGTTCCACACTTAGAATTGGGAACCGGACCGACGGTTCCAATAAATTGGAATTGAGAATCAGACTAGTTCTCTTGGGAACCGTTGGTTCCAGTTCGATCTGGTTCAATCTGATTCTGGGTGGTTCTCGATTCTGTTACACATCCCTAGTCATTAGTCCATCGCACTGTGAAGCAATGGTTGAAAGAGTGGAAGAATCTTTCCAAGCCTGGGTTGGTACATGGCTGCTCTTCTTGAAGAACTTCATAACTGGAATATCCCAATTGCAGTCCTCTAAACCGTCTTGAACGATTTGACAGCAACTGTCGGAGGCAGAGGGACGGCATAAGTCAGCTTTCTTATGTCAAAACATGGACAGTGTCAAAAATACTCATATTTTGGCTTCGGCATCATGGCTTTTTGAGGTGAGTTTCCAGAAACTTTGCGGTTCCTCTTTCAAGACTTTCATAGTGAGCTTTTTTTTTTTTTTTCCTTTTTAAAGATGCAATTTTGTCATCCTTATGAATTTGTTAACCCCTTGCTGCACCTTGTTTTTCCATATGAGAAAAATTAGTTGGCTCTTCACGTGACGAATGTTGGTATGACAACTAAAATAAAATTGATAATTTCAAATGCTGGCCAACTTCAAAGGCATTAGCAAACCATTAGATAGATATTGGTAAATTATCAAAGTAGTTGGTAACCTTAGAAGCATAAGGCAATGTTGATACGTTCGAAACCAAGCAAGATTAATGTGACGGATGTTGATATACCAGTCAAGTTGAGGTTCGTAATTTCGTACAAGAATTGGTAATTTTTCAAGGCATTGGTAAGCTACAAAAATAACTATAGGTATGTTATTTAACCAATTGGTAATCTTACAAATATAAATAGATGCTGGTACTCTTCTAACCAAGTAAGTGAAAACGTTGATGAGTAATTAAAATAAACCGATAACATAATGGAAAATGTTGGTATTTGGTAATCTCAAATAAAACTTTAATTGGTTTTCATAATTCTGAAATGAAAGGAAACCACGACATAAAGAAAAGTGAAAAGGAGAAGAAAACAATTTAAAAAGGCGTAAAGTGGGGCTCTGCGTCAAATTAATAGAGGGTCAATTCCCAATCACATAACCTATGTCTCCCCTAGAACACAGAAACACTTATTAGTACTAGAGCGCAAGCCCGTGCGATCCACGGGTATAAAGTAAAGTACCGCGGCTGTAATCTTAGCTGAACATTAATTTTATTTATTAGTTTAAGGAAAATAAATATTACATACATAGAAAAATTTTAGATTGATTTAACGTACATAAAATCTGTATAGCAAGAGATATTAATCATTAGAGGTGCACATCCTCGACTACTTGTATGCATGAAACTGGGTACTTCTCTCGCCAAGATAATGGCTTGTCATCTTGTAATGCCAACCCCAGCACATTCTGCAGTTGGACAAAACTTATTTAACTTATTTAACTGAAAAGAAATGCATGCTTTTAAAATTTTATGAATTATTTTATTCATTAATACTGACCAGATGCATAACGCTAGCAAATGTAAACGGTAGGTTTATTGCAGAGTAAGAATTGGATGATTGTTTATTCCTTTTTAACTCATATTCTCTCGTAAGTTCAATACTAAGTAATAGTGTATATATTGATTGTCAAATTTTTATTTTGCATCTCTCGTCCTTGTAGTTTATTAAACTTGTTATTTCTCTAAACTATTAAAGTTATATGATATCTAGGTGTTTCCAGTTTTATTTGCGTGTATCAAATCAGCTCCGAAGCCATCTTCTTTAAGGATCGTCGGATAGAGGCCATGACCTTGTGCAATAATAACCTGGAACTAATTGATCAAGGGAAGATTTCTGTTTGTACTCTATCTATTGAACCTCGTGATAATATTTCTCAGGTACTCGAGAACAAGAGATTATTAACTAATACTCAGTCCTAATTCCTAGATCTGCCATTTTAAGATCAAATTTTGCATAAAAGTTTCAGTTTTTCCTTTGTTAATTGATTATTAAGCTTTATTTGCTTTATAGTATTGCAACCTTAATTTTGTGTTTCGTTTTAATGTACCTTTTGTACATGTCTATTGCATTGGAACTAATTTGTCTAGAGTGTAAAATTTTATGGAATTGCGATCAATTGTTCTAAAAGCTTAAACTTTTAGATGAACGTGATTAATTATTTAAATATTCTAATGTGGAGAAGTGATAAATTTTAGGAGAAAAGTAAGTGATAAATTTTAAGAGAAAAGTAAGACCTGCCTAAAATGTATGGTGCCATTTGTCAATCTTCCACAAATTTTAAAATGATAAATATAGATTAGCTGGTAAATGTAATTAGAAAGGTTAGACCTTCGTTTGGTTATAATTCAAGTAAAGTAAATCCATCATTTTTGGGTTATGTTAATTTTGGATCTCAAAGCATTTGACAGGATGAAAAAGGGGAAAGAAAAGAAACATATGCACTTGATTGGAGAAAATATTCAGTAGTATGTGCGCGCCACGTCATCCGCTGATGTGGCGCGCACGTACCATTCAGCTTTCGACACCTGTCCTGGGACCCGCTGGAAAATGAAAGAATCCGCTCAGCTCGGATCGGCTCGGCTCGTTGGCAGAAACAATGTCAGGTCAATAAATGCTTTAACGCTCCCGCCCAAAAAATTTCTTTATTGGCTTTTCTCTCTCCTCGCAGGAGAACAAACAGAGAACGACCGTCTGTTTCCTTCTCCGCGCATCCGGTTCCGGCTCCGCCTCTGCCTCCCAAAAGCCTCGCCGGTCGTCGCCTCCTTCAAGAGCCTCGCCAGTCGCAGTTGGGTCCTCACCTCCTCCGCCTCCGGCTGTTCCCAACGCGGAGATCGAGCACAAGGTTTGTGCTCGCGTTGGTTTCTCGGCAACTTTTGGACCTCCGACGAACGCGTCATCAGCTCCGACTCCGAGTAGCCCGAGGTCTTTGGACTCTATGTCCTCGAGCCCCCTCTGCCTCTGCCTCCGCCTTCGACTATTTTCAACGCGGAGATCGAGCACAGGAGGAGAAGAGAAGAGAAGGACAAAACCACCCCCTTCCCTCCCCTCCCCTCCCGTCTCCTAAACTCCTCTCGCGGTTCCGGACATTTTCATCGATGCCTTCGATAGTTGTGCCCGATTCAGCTCAACCCCGGAGAACTCCAAAAACAAGAGCAAAGAGAAGAAGATGAAGGCGAAGGTCCAGCTCGAGGCCGATGGTGGCTTCGCGTCTTCGGCGGAGTCGGACAAGAAGCACAAGAAGGAAAAGAAGAGCGGCAGTAAAGGCTCCGAATCCAAGCAGCCGAAGCTCCCGGAGCATCAGGGGATGCGAAGAAGGAGAAGAAGAGGAAGGCGCTGGAGCTGCGCGAGGACGACGAGGAAGACAAGAGCGAGACCAGATCCGAGCTGGTTGACCCCGAGAACTTGAAGGGGAAGAAGAAGAAAAAGAAGAAGGCGAGGTTGAGCGACGGCGATAATAAGGTGGCTCAGGAGGAGAAACCCAACGCTGTGTTGAATTTCAGGATCTCGGACAGCTTGAGGCTGAAGTTGAAGGACAATGGTATCGAGGCGCTGTTTCCCATTCAGACCATGACGTTTGATATCGTCCACGATGGGACTGATTTGGTCGACCGTGCCTGCACTGGTCAGGTATGAAAACTTTTTATTTGAATTTCGCAGGATTGACATGTTGATGGTCGCGTGCTTGTTTGAAATCTGCTAATTAATTGACAATTAGAGAAGTGAATGGTCTGGACGTTGGAGTCAGAGAAGTGAATGGTCTGGACGTTGGAGTAATGATAGTGTGTGATGCGGAAAAGGGTCACGAAGGTGACATATATGAAAAGAGAAGCAGGTTTTATCTGCTCTATGAGTAGTGAATGGTTGATGTATGAGCTTGGTGAATATTGTTTTAATAAACAGCACGACAAAGCAATCATGGTGTAGAGTGTAGCAAAGTGCACTTGGTTCGTGAAATGTCTTTCGTGCATTTCTGGTCCTAAATCCCTGTATTTCTGCCCCTGATTGTCATTGCAAAAGTCAAATTTTGACCGATCTTTTCAGGCATTCGAACCTACAGCTGGTAATTCGACCAAAAAACCTACAGCTATATAAATCTTCTAGTTTGTGGCAGAGTCATCTGTACATTAGTTCATTGGTGTTATTTGACATAAAAAAACCAAAAGTGGCGTGAAGACTGTTTGGCCGCAGTTGCATTTCAAGTTTTTTAAAGATGATTGGCTGCTAGGAACATGAGTTTTCGAACTGGTTGCTCATTGCTGTAGTTGATGGGTTTTAATTTTTGAGCACTGATTATCACCTTGTTCACTGTGTGAATTGTACCAGGGCAAAACTCTAGCTTTTGTCTTGCCCATTTTGGAATCTCTAACGAATGGGCCTGCAAAAACCTCAAGGAAGACAGGATGTGGTAGGCCACCAAGTGTTTTGGTGCTTTTACCTACTAGGGAATTGGCCAAGCAGGTATTGGAATCAAGCTTATAGAAATAATCTCATCTTTTTACAGAGATAGATGTCCGACATCGTTTACTCTATTATTTTAGGTGTTTTCTGATTTTGAAGTTAATGGTGGAGCAGTGGGCTTAACATCATGTTGTTTGTATGGTGGAGCTCCTTATCATGCTCAGGAGAGCCAATCGAGGAGAGGGGTCGATATAATGATTGGAACACCTGGCCATGTGAAAGTAACTCATTGAATTGGAAGCTTATTTGGTAAGTATTCACGCAAATCATTGTGGGTCCTAGGAAGTGTTGGCGAGCCTATCAATCCAAGTGCGTGGAGGTACTGAGCTTTATCCTAACTTTCTAATGTAGATAATGTTTCACTAGATCCATAAACCTGTGTACATTTCTTCAGGT
The DNA here is from genome assembly GCA_019915205.1 of Eucalyptus rudis. Lineage (NCBI taxonomy): Eukaryota > Viridiplantae > Streptophyta > Magnoliopsida > Myrtales > Myrtaceae > Eucalyptus > Eucalyptus rudis. The sequence goes on along the minus strand of JAHMTN010000001.1, from coordinate 17,578,141 downwards.
GGTTTTTCAATGTAGTCGGGGATTCAGAGTGCCCTATATCTGACACTTGGTGGCAAACTGAAACTGGTGGCTTCATGGTACATTTTGTTATTCGTTTGGGTTTATCATGTTAGAATTTTTTACAAAGAATGCCCACAATATCCACTTTATTGTCTCAGTCTGATTCCAGTGATGCTTACCTTCCCTGCAGATCACACCATTATCTGGTGCCTGGCCACAGAAACCTGGATCTGCTACTTTTCTTTTCTTTGGGGTTCAGGTCTCTAAACTCTTTCATTCCCTTTGACTTTTGAACAACTTAAGAGCCTTTCACAAGGTGTCTCTCCGACTAATTTCCACATTTGTTTTGTGCAGCCTGTCATAGTGGATGAAAAGGGGGTTGAAATTGAAGGCGATTGTAGTGGATACCTGTGCATTAAAAGTTCCTGTCCTGGGGCATTTTGTACAGTCTATGGTGATCATGAGCAATACGAAACAACATACTTCAACCATTCCCAGGATACTATTTTACTGGTGATGGCTGCAGCAGGTTAGTTGATACAACTATTAAATTATTGCTTGAGGTACTTGCATTATGCCTGGGTTCTTACTAGGGATGTTTATACAATTCCTTAACTTGAATGATAATCTTGCGCTTATATATCTTTGGAAGGTGTAGTTATGGTTATATTTTTTGCAGCATAAGCTGTGCAATTTGATTTCCTTATTTTTTAATTCGCTCAACCCATTCAGGGACAAGGATGGTTACGACTGGCTGACTGGTAGAGTTGATGATGTCATCAATGTCAGGTGATACATGAATTTCTCAAGATCTTCTCTTTTGGTACCTTCATTCAAACATTTTTTATGTGCTCATACAATGTGGCTTTGTTTTTGTTGAGAAACTTCCAAAGACCAATTCTTTTCCTTTTTAAAGCACCCAGTGCCTTGAATTCTGGACTAGTTATCTGATGATGCTTCACTTGCCTCTGCAGTGGACACCGGATTGGAACAGCAGAAGTTGAATCTGCTCTTGTCTCGCATCCCAAATGTGCGGAAGCTGCGGTTGTTGGTGTTGAGCATGAGGTACTTTAGAGAGGACTAAATTGATGATAAAATTTTCATTGCACTTGCTTTACATGCTAACAAATCAACAAATCATGTTTTTGTCTCTAGGTGAAAGGACAAGGCATTTATGCCTTTGTCATTCTGGTGGAAGGTGAACCTTACAGCGAAGAAATGAAAAAAGGCCTCATACTCACCGTGAGGAAACAGGTTTGCATCCCATTAACAGTCATTTCTTTATTTGAAAACTAATTGCTCTTGCTTTCTTAAACTCCCCAAAGTGACTTAGACAACATGCAAGTTCTTGACAGAGTAACCTCTTAATGTGATGATAATTGTGATGGATCTCATTTTCTTTCCACATGCTAGTCCCACTCAAAACAAATATTGTTGAGCCTCTTGTTTGCATACTCCTCTGAATCTGTCCTTGGGCTTTGCAAACAGTGCTTAATCCGTTCCGTCATTACCATGGGGCACTATGCTTAAGATCTCATTCATACTTCTCATTTGATTATTAGATGCCTCTAATTTCTTATTGATTCCCTGGTGACATCTAATGATTTTGATCTTAGCTATGTGAAAGTTATTTGCATATTCTGATTAACAATGAACATATTCATCGCATGGAGCTCTATCTCCCTTCACTTACATGAGAGGTGTAATGAGAATGATCAAACAGTGGGACACATGCTAAATGGGCTCTTTTGGCTGATGGATCACGATGAACTCGCCGCATCTAATGCTTCGCCGATATCTTTTCTTTTTGGTTTCTCCCTTTCTTCTGAGCCAAAGACAACTATATTATCAGTAGGATCTGTAATCCTTGCATAACATTTACTACAGTAGCAAATATAGGGCCAGGTTCCATTTTATGTTCCTGGGCCATTTTGGCCTTCCTGTGCTATTATTGGCTTCATCAGGCTTCAAAATAAATTGGTTTTTCGTCCATGAACTAAAAAACAGGTGAAATCTATTTTATAGCCCATCTTGTTTAACTTGTGATAGGAAATTCATAAACATAACTTTCGACTAGGCAATCTGATTCATCTTCTGTACGACTTCTAGATAGGAGCATTTGCTCCGGGATCAACGGTTGAGGAAGGGGATACTCTGGGATTGGCAGCAATTTTGTCAGCTATACCTTTCTGTCAAGGAAAATTCTTTTGTACAGATATGAAGTTGTGAGAAGCATCCACATCTTACTAGAAGCTGGTGCATGGAGGCCTTTTCAATCTCTCTCACCAAAATTCTTTGACTTAGCCAGTCTTGGTCCATCTCTTCAGGTTTTGCATAATGCGAGTTTGTACAAAATCCCTTGTCTTGAGCTCATAGATATCCCTGAGGAATGTATTATTTGCTCCTGGATCGGGATGAATCGGCTGTTAAATTCTGGAGTTTGTAGAAGCTTTTCAGTCTCGAGCTTACATGGCAAGCTGTAGCTCGAGGCTTTTGTCCCCAATACTTAAGAACAGTCCTGACACTCAGAAATATGATAAAGAACAGAATTCAGTAGCCTTGGAGGTCTCGGAGACTATGCCAGGAACAATGTAGTATCCAAATGCAAGCTGCAAAAAGAAGCCAGGCACCTCTTCCTTCACAGGTAGATGGAGCTTGCTTTTTGTAAGGATTCTTCATTGTGATGATATTACAGGTCAAAGGTTAGATTTGTTGGAATTTTGTATAAATTGGTGCCAGTGCTATAGCTTGTTCAAACCTTGACTGGATTTCTTCCAGAAAGCAGATTGTTGGGTAGAAGTGCACTTGGTGTCTTCTGATGTGACTTTCACATTTAGTTCTTTAGCTTTATACTAATAATATCCTGGTTGATCCTCTTCATTTTTGCGTTACAACCGTAATGAAGTTATGGAAACTGGTCAAAGGAAAAAGACTTGATGGTTGCTGCTTTAGTGGCTCTTATTTGTAAAGGTTTTTTTGCTTGAGATTTAATCCTGACTAGCATTACTACACTATTATTCTTGACCTAGCAATTATGATCAACATGCTTTACTAGAGTTACTTTCCTTGAAATATTCCAAGTGGTACCGCATATGTTTCTGGTTTGCTCAAGGACTCGTGGGTTCATCCTTTTAATTTCACATGCATGTTTGCTTCTGAAGGTGAATGATGATTGGATAATTCTTGACAAGACAGTTGCTGATCAAGTGTCTTTGTGGAAAAGCAGCAAAGGGTTCACTGATGCATTGGTTCTGGACCATGTTTGTTCAGGAGAAACGTGTTCTTATCATCAAATTGGCGATGTCTTTGTTTGTGAGAAGACTGGAAATGTTCATGGTAAAATACTTTAATTGCTAACAATGACAAGTCTCTTTAGTATATCCAATTTATATGTGTCGTGCAGGAATGTCTTTCCTAATGAGGTTTCCTTCATCATCGTCTTTTCTTTCAGTCTGTGATGAGACGTGCAGAGAAACTGTTATGGATCCTGCCAATGAGCTCTTGGTTTGCAAAATATCTGGACACTGTTTAAATAGGTTGCTGTCAGCTGCTGAAATGGAGACTGATGCCGTGAGTAGAACGTCTTCTTTCAACACTCCAATTTCTTAAAACAGAGTCGTTCTTTTATCTATCTAGCCAGGATCACAAAATTAACAGTTAGCATTTGTCGTTCTCGTAGAGTAAAATCTTTGAGGCAACTGATTTTTTCGCTTTTTCACATGAAAAATTTCAGGAGCAGCAGCAAGGTGGTGTGACAGATGAAGCTGAACCATTCATGGGACCTGGTCGATTTGGTAACTCGTTAACCGTTTCCTTTCTGTTTTTTCGTTAGCTATGATTGACACGTGCCTCACACTTCATGCTTGTGTCTTGCAGCACGAGCTTATGTCTTGGGATAAAGAGAATTAGATGCTGTGTTGAGGTTCTGCTGAGTTTTGGGGATGGAACGTATATGCCTTGATCCTCCTCTCAAGGTAGTTCATAGCTATTTGAGGGGTCTTGCCTTGAGTTAGATGTGTTAATTGCTGTCATTTGTCTTATCGTACTTGATTGAGATAATTTAGTTGTCTCATTTTATGGTTTTCCATTTCCAGCGGATTCCACTAGGGAAATGGCAATGTCCTAAGTGCCGCTCGAAAAGTGATTCAGTTGAGCCAATAAGCCATCTCGATTCTAGTTTGAAGCGAGCTCGGACGAAAATTTGTGGGTCAAGATCCAAGACATTGTCTAGCACGGAAAAAGTATCTCGAATGCTTGGTGGCTCCCATTTTCCAAGCAAGAGGTCTTTGAGTGGAGGGAATTCTGTTGTAACACCTGAAGTTCAGCCATTGGAAGGTAAGCCAGATCTGTCCCCAGGAGAGGAGCCATGCACCATCAAGCCTGGTTGCCCATCCCTGGGTGGTTCTACGGATGGAACCTCTTCCTCTCAGAAAAATGATGATGAACAGAAGGTAGATGTACCTCCAGCAAAAGCACCTTCAACCAGAAGGTTAGCTTCTCCTTCTGTGCCCGCTTCATCTCATTCGCAACTGGTGAGTTCAGAACAATATGATGAAGCATCAGAGAAAAATTCTCAATGTTCTGATGGATTCAATAGTCCAGATGGTCAAGCTGCTCTCGGAACTAGTGCTAGTAAAGAGAGAGCTAAGAAGAGAAAGCTTGTGCAGAAAAATGACATTCAGAAGAAACGCATGACTGACAATGGAAAGCAAATTATTGCTACTTCTAAGAGCAGGAATGATGATGGCAAGCAAATTATTGCTACTTTTAAGAGACATGGGTCGAAGAAGAAAGCTGCATTACCTGAAATAGGTAAATTCACAATTAAGAAAGAGAACAATTGTAAAAAGGGTTCACGGTCTACCATGGAAGAAATGGAGCAAAAGAAGGTTCAAATGGTCCAAATAAACAAAAGGTAGATACTTTTACATTGGCCTTTTCATTACTGACATATTACGTATAGACATATATAAGATACTTCCTCACATTCAGTTACATTTAGCAAATGTATGGGACTTACAATTTTTTTTTACCTTTACTTCCTAAGATATGAACCTCTACAATATATTGAGTGGACGCGGTTTGGTGTTTGGTCCTCTTGCATGGCGTGTTTGTTTTCTAAAGATACCTAGAAGCCCTGGATATATTTTGGTTGGTAGTTCTAAGTTGATGGTTTCCACATGCAAAGGCACAGGGAAAGTCCTTTTAATTGAGGCTTGATGATATATTAAAAATTGATTTTGTGGTGCAGAAGGTTTCTGGAGAGTTGAAAACCCCACCCGTAAAGCCAAAGAAAAGAGACCGTCATGTGAATGATACACCAATGTGCATAAGCGGCACCGCCAGAGTGAATTTCAGCAGGTAAATCTACTTATGACCAACTTTGTTGTTTGATTCTGGTGATCGATCTTAGAATCCATCTTAATTCATTTGACACTTTTCTGTTTTTCATGTTGATCGGGTTTTGGGCTATCGTGTTAGAGGTAATGATGCAAGTTCATTGTTTTATGTTTCTGTATGTATTGTAGACATCCTTAATTATGTTAGTTTACTTGTTCTAGAGAAGCAGGACAGACATCAACATAGTACTTCCAGCAAAATCAACTTAGATGCAGGAGATGGGTGGACTCGTTGATGATAGACAAGCTGATATAAGCATTGACAGTGACATCAAACTGCACAATCTGAATGTTTTTTAGTGGTTATTCTCTTATCGGCTGGAATTTTAATGGTAAAGCTGGAGGAAGAGTCAAAAACTGTATAACTTGGTTGACGACATTTTATCTTTCTTCTATTGAGGTTGAAAGACGTGTTTTGAGCAGGTTCGTCAATGTAGACCTGCTGTGTATAAAGTTTACTTATAAGGTTTAGTTCAAATGCTTTACTGTTGTTCCTTTTCAAGTGCTGAACGTATTCTCCTTTGTTTTTATCCTCTAATTTTGCAAGAGGAGCCCCATATCTAGTGCATCAGCTATTATTTACGTTATACCAAGCTGGTATGCCAAGAAAGAGGATCTAAAGAATTTCTACAGCTTGAGTGTGTGTAGATATACAAACAAAATCGACATTAGTTAACTTTCAGTTAGTTTTGGAAATCAAAACAATCTTGAATTTTTAATTATTGTTATAAAGAATATGGTGGTTTTTAATTCTCACTCTTTGTATTTGTTGGAAGATATCTTGAAAAGTTTGTTATTCAAATATAGAAATGCTGTGTTCAAGTTCTTTTTGGCCCTTGATTACAGAATACCAGTGTCATAAAAATACACTGCTTCAATTTCGCATGATAATGTGGGCAAGAAGACGCAACCTTATTCAACTCTGACGAGATGTTGGTTTAATAAGTTATAAGTCCGTTCACTTTGGTCCTTTACGCTCTCAATTCAGCTGGTTAAATCTCATTAGTAGTCTCCATACCCGTTTTTTCCTTTGATTGGTCATCATAGTAAAACTCAATTTCACCAAGTATGTTTATGTGCCTGAAGAGATAAAACTCTACACTCTGCAGTCTCATGGTCCTAATTTCGATTAATATTAATCTATAAGAAATTATGCACAAATCAGGCAAACTATATGTGCATTTCCCCTTTGTCCTTTTGAAAGCTTGGCAAAGTTTTAACAATGGCTTTTCATGATTGCTGGTATTGCTCACTATGCAAAAAATTCATCATACTACAACTAGCAAATGAACCCTAATTGACAGAAAAATTGTGATATTTTGATGATACGATATATATGATACAAGCTTTTAGTCTCATACAGAAGAACCTTCTAAAAGCTTGGAGAGATAGAACAAGACAATCGAAGAAAAGAAAGGTAAATGCACCAGTTGACTTGATCTAAGGGTGATGTATTGGACAGAGCCACTCAGCAACCTCACTCTGGTTAAACACCCACACTAACTCATTTTTATGCTAATCTAGCACCTGCAACATTTGAGTAAGACGAATGTACATCAACTAACACTATAATCTCATTTTCTATAACAAAAGCTTTACATAGAGGTGTCTTAATTTGTCGAAGCGTCCCTATCTTTGCAGTTTCATTACTCACTATCAATGCTCAAAGTCTACAACAAAAGAATTTAAGCCACCATTTGCAAATCACCTAACGCTTCCAGTCCCATGAAAGAATTGTGATTTCCATATATTATCACTCCCCTGCCTTGAATTTACGGATGAGTGTCAGTTTCGGGATGACCCGAAACAGTCTCCTCAGATGAGACTTTCTCTGCATCAAGATGAAGGGCCACATCCTCATGTATTCTGCAATAAAAACCATCCTCAACCACTGAACATGGTATCATTGCTTTTTGGAATGGACAGAAGCACAAATTAATTCTCATCTCTAGAGGTGAACATAGGTACTGCAAATCAGCTTTCATCAAGCTTAACTACGACTCACCCATGGTCACATGATAACACATCTGTCGAGTGAAAGCGCCATTCAATCGTCCATGAAATAAATTTCTTCCTGAAACATTTAAAAAAGCACAGTTCATAGATGAGAAACTACAAAACTATTCCAAAATCACATCCTCACTATAAATCTTCTTAAGCAAATACATATTTAAAGAAGAGGGCTGATAAAGGCGGAAAGTATTAGCCAAAAGCATGGGAATGTCAAGCTCAAGTAGACCGAAAAACTAACAAAATTCAATGAGAATCATTTCTAGAAAGAAACTGACATTTACGGACACTTTTAATCTGTATATCCAAAGCATGACCAAAGAGTCAACACCTGACAAGTCTTGCACTTCCTAATCTCATGGCAAGAAAATAACTTGCAAATGAGATTAAAACCTAAATAAGCAAGTTAGATAAGTTCAACCATGCTTGTTTAAGAAATGTTCCTGATCGATGAATGTAATTGCATAGAGGGAATCACTTCTTGATAGCGTTTTCTCAGTTGAATGATTGATTCCATATATTCTTAGGAGTTGCAACTGTGATCCAGATATAAACCCATATAATGAAGATTCAGAGAGATAGAGATAGAAGAGCTGATCTTAACCTTCGATAATACATCTTTTATCATCAGATGGCTTGATTATTGACTTAAGGAGAAAAAAGATGAGAAGGAGATCACATCATCACAGGTAGAGTAAATACTGACATTGTTATCACTAAATCTCTAGAGCAAGATCAGGTTTTAAAGATAAATATTTAATGCCTTCAGAAGGACCCAGCTGATATAATGTTGTATACCCCAGCCAAGAGAATGACCCCACTAAAAAAAGAAGAAGTAACTGATAAACAGAAGATAAGAATGCATAAAGCCTACCACAAAAATCATCTACACCTATTGCGCAGAACTTGTAGCCATCTTACAAAATCGATAGCATAGTATATATAGTCCACTCTAAGGTCAAGATTCTGACATCACACCTTTGCTCATATCGAGACTGATTTCGGCCCCTTTTTGACAGTCCACTTGGAAGGAACAAGAGTTTCGTTCTCCTACTAGCAGCTGCACGCCGGAGGTTTTGGAGGGGAAACGGCAACTTAAAATAAGGATGCACACTTAATTTAGTTCTTGTTCTGTGAGCTGCTTCAGTCACCCTCTTCACTTCCTCGAGCAAATTATAGTCTGTCCATCATGAATTTCAAAGAATTATGAGCATAAAAAACTCAAGAATAAATGAAAGATTCTTAAAAAGTAAATATGAAAACAGAAGTCTTGACTACCTACAGACACGTGTCGATATCTGAGTGGTAGATGCGCACCACGTCAGCAGATGACGTGGCGCGCTCATACAACTGAATAATTTCTTGATTTAAAATAGGATATTCAAATTCACAGGAAGCCGTAAAAGCGAACCTTCAAAGTCTAATTCATCGTCTGAGTCACTAACTGATCCATCTTTGTAATGAGAACTGAAATCATAATGATTGTTCACTGCAGAATCTTCATCAAACGCATCTTCCACGTTATCATACTCATTCTTTTCGCTGTCAGCAGTTTCTAACGCATATATATCATCAATACCATCACGCGTGTCTTTTGGGATCTCCCTACTTTGTTCCTCATTATTATTATCTCTTGCAAAGTCTTCCCCGCTTTCCTTCTCTGTCTTTTCCCCTGTCCAACGAGAAGCAACAAGTTGACCCAACTCTTCCTTTGACAGTTCGTCAGCATTCTCAGATGCGTCATCTCCCTACAAGTAATAAAACAATCATTCACGAGTTCTGGAAAAGCCAGCTAAAGTGAGATATCTGAGATCATTTCAAATTCAAAACCACAAGAACTTCAGAAACTCCATAAAAATAAAATGCTCTGCATTGGGCAAGAGGAAGAAAAGTAACATGCGGTCATGTAGACACCTCGAGTAAAGATATTCATTCTCAAACCTATGATATCTACTTGATGGAAATTACACTGAGAAATCAGATTGTTCTTGCCAAATTTTGAGAAAAAAGCTGCATTTTCTATTAGAAGTCAAAAGTGTAATCAGAATATATTTTTTCATGTTGAGTTAAATCTAACAGAATTTTCCATGACATGTGAATTATGTTTCATACACTGCCAATGGCAGAAAAGGAGTATGCTTAACCAATTCATCTGCACGGAATGATGTCAGAGAAAGCAGAGATACCCCAAGCATCGAATGGGATCATATTACATAAAAACACGAGACAAGAGGAGTCCATTAATGAAGGTGATGAGGACGACTATAATTTCTATGGCCAACACGATTTCTATCAGACATTCACTTCCGCCAAGCCATAACATTTTTGCTGCTATGATTGACTGAAATCAAAGTTTGGTATGAGAACATAAAATTTCATGCATATCGCTTCATTGCAAAGGCAGTACTTGTGGTAAGCAAAAAGCATCTACGACATAATACTTGCTTATGATTGCACCAGATTTAACCAGAGAAATCTAAGGGTTTGCAGTCACATTAAAGCAATAAAATCAAAAGAGTTGAGAAAAAGTACTTCTGCATCTATATAACTATTAGCCACCTTGGTTTCAGCATCAACAATAGGTTCAGATGATACAATTGACTCTTCCTCATTTGCCGGTGTTAAAAACTCATCTTTCTCTTCCACAGCATGGTATACAGAACAACAAATGTCCAGATTGTTGGAATCATGTTGACTACAGAGAATCAATTGTGTGTACTGCATGATTAAACTTTTGATGACTTGCCGTAATTCCCTTATCTTGGACTCCAGTTGATAGATGATCATGTTCTGCTGCCAAATCTTCTTCCGAATCCTATCGACAGTGGACACATGTAAGGAACTGGGAGGAAGTTTATTGCATAGGAAGTTAACATACTAATATGCATCCAGAACTTTGTAAGCATGGCTTACTATTAGGGAAAAAAAGAAAAAAAGAAAAAGAAAAAGAAAGGCATTGAATCAACTTGCATGTGCAGAGGCACAATAGCTATGATGCCAACGTAACATTATTCAGTCAGTCAATAGGTAATTTTATTTCAACCAAAAAAAAAAAATGTTAGGCCATTGAAGAAATTGTCCATGCAGATCGTATTCTACATGCTACAGAACATGCGGCAAGCAATATAGATCCCACACCAAAACTTTCAAAAATTAAGAAACAACAATTTTCTACAACTATTGACCTACAACTCCTTAAAAAGTCAATAGGATAGAGAAATTCTATTCAACCTGGTCAGATGGATAATCAACCACAAGTCCAATCCTTTCATCAAGCATACTCTCTGTAGTTGACGTATCACTTTCACCTCCTCCACCCTTTTCAATTCTCTCTTGATCAATTTCCTTAGCTGTTTTGGGTTTCTCTTTGCCAGCTTTCCCCCCAGCTTGTCTTTTTATCCTCTCTTGTTTTTCTTTTCATTCGTTCTTTCTCCTCTGCTTTCTCTATTTACCAGGTTGATGATAGGCATTAATATTAACTAATAAGGCGAATATCTCAACAGCTCGCTCGTACAATGCTATAAGAGCCCCCACTGATCTAGGGGTCACTTCTTCAACAGTGACTGTTATAGACTCACGATCATTGGCATATAGAGCATAGCCCGTTCCCTACAGAAGTTCACCATATCTAAAAGAGATCAATTGCAGAAAACAACCGAGTGACTATAAGTAAATCATCCACTGAACTCATGTCTCCTTTCCTAGAGAAGTGTGAGATCTTAAACTTCAGAAACAATAGACATAAGAACTTCGACTACTGCTAGAATCTTCTTAAAGGTAAATATTAGTAGCTCTTATTGTAAAGTAACTTGAAGCATTCCAAACAAATAGTCACCACAGGTAACACTAGGTTCAAGCTCCCAATCATGACCAGGTGGTCTCTCACAAAGCACTTCAATGAATGTTACGAAGAAGTTGTGCACACCCTCTCTCAGCTGTTGTTTGTAGCTATATTGAAATTAGACAATAACATGTATCAGGAATAATCACGTCACCAACATGTAAAAGTAATACTGGCATTACTTTAACAAAAAATAACTTACGCATGCTGATCTGTGCTTCCTTTATTCCCATAAACAGTAAGCCCTTGATTGACCTGTGAAATGAACAATTTGAGATTTAACATTTTGGAAACTAGAGATGGAGACGGAAGTCCCTATTTTCACCAAAAAATTTAACACATACCCGATTGCCATCCAAATCAAATTGTTGCAGATACCAACTGAATAACAGAAGGCTGTCTTTGTAAGGAAGAATTACCATGTCCTGACAGCAGCAATTTAAAAAGTGAAACAATTGTCAATGACTGCAAACTGAAAGGGAAAAACTTTCAAAGACTGATAGTTGCCTCACCTTGCGCTTTTTCGTTAGAGGGTCGTAAGATTGAATTAGGCCATCATAGAACCTGTAAAACAAACGATCAGGAATAGCAAGAAAATGACATAAACAACCATTACTGCTGTAGACCATCATTGGAACAACAGCAGCAGCCAGCCATCACTGAAGGAACAGCAGTCACAAGTGAAAGAAGAAGATGAGGATTGACAAATAACATGCTCAACCAAGACAGAAATAAAGTATTGCTAGTGAATGTCTAGAGTGCTCACATCTCATCAAATGGCCACCAGGCCTTTATTCTAAGACCAACTAATCCTTCAGCGAGCACTCCAGCATCCTGAAAATTATTAAGAAAATACATGAGTACATAAAAATTTTAGAAAAAGGGCACAAAGATTAAACCACATAGTATTACAAAAAAGTAAGAAAAAACGTGTCAACATTATCTAATTACTGTAACCACAAAATTCAGCGGAGCTTTTTAAACTACTTCAGTTTTACTACTACTACTACTACTACTACTACTACTACTACTACTACCTAATAATAATAATAATAATAATAATAATAATAATAGCAGCAGAAGCAGTTCCAGTACTGTTTGACTATTGTATCAGAAATGTTCAATAGAAACTTTCTGATATACTTCAGTATTTTAATTGAAGGGAAAAAAAAGGCTTTCTAATTAAGAAAAGATAATAAAAATATAGCACTGTACCAATTAACATGATCAGATTATACTGCAAAAATTACGATTATACCTGTAATACAGCATTGTTATAATTGCTCATCTTTCCCCCCACTACCAGGAGCTTTGATTTTTTCCCGGCAATATCAACAAGGACTGGAGCTTCCTCATCCCGAGCAACAGTGCTCTCACCTGCACCTGGCTCAATATTTAACATTTGCTGCATTCTTCTCATTTTTGAGGGAACTTTATAGGCAGCTGAAAGATTGTGTCCATTCCCAAGGACCCTTATACGACCATATTTTTGCCTCTCTGCATATAGCCAAGAGAGGTCATAGCCTTCATCAGGGTTCATCAACTTGCTAGCTTTATGTTCCCTTTTCTTTGGAAGTGCCTCTTAAGTCAATTCCCAGCTTCATTGAACCCTTAAAATCTGCAGAATGAGCCTTTTTTGTACTTGTTTTAGCAACAGGAACAATATCATTGGGGAAAAGAAGGACAGCAGCATCACTGGTGTTCGATGTAGGAGCACTATCCAGTTCAGGAACAACTTCTCCAGGGGAACAAACAACCCCATAAGCCACCTATGGGAAAGCTTTTGAATGTGAGAATAATGGTTCTGTTCAGCTATTTAATAGGTTCAGTCCAGCCAAGGGGAAAAGAAAACAAAGAGAAGGACTAACAGATAGAGAGAAAGTCTACTGGAATGGAAAACTAGAAGGAAAACTGTATTAAATGAGGGATTTGTTTGTTAACAGCCAAACCCTGGAGGGCGCATCAGATAAATGGTGGACATGTGCTAGAGAAAGAGACGTTATGGAATACTTCTCTATTGACCTTCTATTTTATTTTGTCTAAAGTCTTTTACCTTCGTTTTTTTTTTTTTGGGTGGGTCCAAAGTCTTTTCTGGCTCATACAGCCACTTAATATGTCATAGCAGAACCTCAAAATCCAAATAGTGCAATTAATTTAACAACATATATAATCGTCATGAACCATGCCAAAGAACTGAAGCAAGATTCACCTCACTAGTCACTGTTATCCCCATTAGTTTAGTAAGTGATACATGAACGACAGAAAGATGAGCAAAGCTAAACATGAAGTATGACAACTCCAACAAATCAAGCCCTGAAAATCAGCTTTTGTATGGAAGCATTGTATATCCACCATGTAAGAGAACAACAATGGGATGAAGTAGCCAGAGTAAAAAATTTGAAGATTTCAGCAGCTTATCATGGGCAATGGAAGAATCTTTATTAGAAATGACAATAAAAGGATGGCATCGAAGTCCATTTCATCTAGAAAATTATTCCATGGAAGATGGCAAATCAGAAGCAATACCATTGTGTTCAGCAAACAAAAGAAAGCATAGGGTCCTATAAAAATCAAGAGATGCACCACTGGATGTGAAGAACCATTAGCATGATTATTCTCCATAGTTGGCTTTTTCACATACAGAAGCCACAACTGGAGAGTAATCATCTACAGTAGTGCCAATGGATTGTACTGCTCCCCAAAGAAGAGGTCCAAGCTTAGCTGCACAGCTGGTAATGACCCTGTCGCGAAGCTTCCAACACAAAGGTGCAACTTTCTAAATCACATCATACACCTTATTAGAAACTAAAGCAAACAGAAACCACTCTGAAAGGGCAGAAGGAACAACACAATTACCTTATTTTCTTTGAAAACACTAGCAAGGAGAGGACTGAGAAGCCTAAAGGAGATATCCTCACTTTCACCGAGGACGTCTGTGATGATTTGCTCCACAGCCCACAATGTCATCTGAGGGATTCAACCTTGACCAAGAACAGATCATCAAAAAACAAGAAATAGGAGAAAAGATAGAACAACGTCAAGAGCTACAATTTTATCAAAGAAGCCATCAAATGGGAGCAACAATAGAGTCTCCTATCAAATAATGTTGATATTGACACTAGAAAGTAATGTCTTTCTCCGAGATGAATAGGATCACTACTTAATGCACAAGTCCTATCAAATAAGAGTCTCATCAATAGAAGAGCTTTCAGTCTTTCAAAACAATTCTGCATATTATTTTGAAAGAAGAATGTAAGTTAGAAAATAAATGCAACTGGTAAGCCTTTTACCTAACGATTTCCCAGAAAGTTTGAAACATTTGGACAACTAGTGCATCACATTTAAGGTCAAGCATAAGAAGGCATGCTTTGACTCGTGCAACAGTCTCAAGTATGGAGAGGGCCTTTTCATAATATTGTCTGGATGCCTGAGATAACTTCAAAAATGCCTCCACATTTAACTCCAAAATCACCTGAACGTCAACGAATAGCCAAATTACTAGGAAAGAAACTCCATGAAGAATGTACAAACCAAACCTGAGCAGGCATTGGAGGAGGCAAGGGATTCTTGATCATTGAGAAGATTTTTTCAGATGCTTATAGCCAAAAGCAGATTGATGCGTTGATTAATAATTCAACATCATAATATGGCATCCTTTATTGTACGAGGAGCAGTAAACTATACAAGTCCCAAAAAATGTTTACAAATTGATCCAACTCTATGTAAAAGTGCATGCTCATACCAAAAAATCCAAGAGTTGCACGTTGATCCTATCCTATCTATAAGTGCATGATCATAGCAAAAAGACATAGGAGCTGCACATTGATCCTATCTTATGGAGAAGTGCATGCTCAGCAAAAAAATCAAAGAGTTGCACATCGATTCTACCCTATGTAGAAGTGCATGCTCATAGCCAAAAAGAAATCCAAAAGCTGCACTGATTGACATTAGTTAACTATCTACACTTTCAAGAGAATTTATTTCATCATTTCGAAGTCAAAAAGCGATACTTCCTCTTGCCCATGTTTCATCATTAAAGTCAATTCTGCAAACAAACATAATAAGAGTATTAGAATTACTTCATGCAAAAACAAGATAAGATAATTGATAAAATCATTTGATCACATTAAACAAGTGTCATATCTCATGTGAGGTGCCCCTACGCATGAAGATGCTTTTCGTTTTCTCTTCTCCGTGGCGCCCTTAATCCGAGTATTTGGTACACCTTTTGGCCTTCTCTTAAGGGGATCAAATACTCGAATTCCATGATTTTGTACATATTCAGATTCATCACCTTCCCCCAAGAAATCAACATGATCTTTACTTATTAGAGATTGCATTTTAGTTGTAATTTGAGAACGAAGACGCAACAAAGCTGTAGTTGCAAGCTCCCCTGTTACATCATGATTGACACTATCATTCATGACACTGAAAGCTAAATGCATCAACCTCTTCAAACGCAGTGTCTTTGATTTAACCGCATCATGAGAACTTTGTGTAACATCTTCACAATAAATCTCATGTTTTGCAACTTTTGTCAACCTTTTCAAAATATATTGCAATGGAATGCTTGTAACATTTGCAACATTTGTCAAGATGTAAAGAGCATGCCTATATAACCATCCTTGCATTTCAAATAACTTACAGCTACAAAAAATGGTAGAATCACTTCGACTAAAATGCACAATATGCTTTCGTTCATTACTTCCGGTTCCAAAGATATAAGTATGTAAAGGCCCATCAGTTTCTGATCGAAGAACGTGTTCAGATAAAATGTAAGAACTCAGCCTGAAAATTCCTATAAATAATATGAGTATATACTTGTGTAGCATGTTGCAAAATTCCATATTTTCAACCATAATATGTGGCTTTCCTCGAGCACACTCAAAATCATCAACAATTTCAGTGTTGCGCATTTTTTCAGCTTGCTTCTCATAATGACCAACAAATTCAGATAAAGTCATCGTCTTACACGCCATATCTTGAAATACATTATTTGTGCTCTCACTTCTTTGCGTAAATCTAATTCCCGCAGAAAAAAAATCACGACCAAATGCAAGACATCATTTATGACACATGCGATATAGATTATCCAACCACTTGTTCTCACTTAAATTCCACTCCTGACACATAGCTTTCCAAGTGGTCTCCATTTCAATTTCAGATTCATAACGATATAGAAGCTTGTGTCAATATTTATCACGAAAACCTGGCTTTCAAAGAAGATGTGCAATATGATGCATAGCATTTTTCCCAATATGCCATATACATAAACGATGATCAGAATTCGGGAAAACAGTTCTAATAGCATTTGCCATAGCATGATCTTGATTAGTGAAAATAGTTATGAGTGCTTTATTACCCATTGCCTCCAAAAAGGATTGAAATGCCCAAACAAAAGAAGCAATAATCTCATCAATTAGAAATGCACAACCAAACAGAACATTTTTCCAATGATGATTCACACCAACAAAAGGTGCACATATCATATTGTATTTATTTGTACGATAAGTAGTATCAAACACTACTACATCTCCAAAGCTATCATAGTCCAACTTGGATATACCATCAGACCAAAAAACATTGGTCAGCCTCTGATCCTCATTTAATTGAAATGTGTAAGAAAAATTGCTTCCATTTGATTATAAGCAATTAAAACGGTTGATAAGCCTTTGACAATCACCTGCATTAATCGGATTCCTTCTTTTCGATTGTAAGAAATTTTGACAATCACGCAATGTAAAGCCAATGTTATTTGCCCCACCCGCTTCATCACAAAGATAAGAATATGCTTTTGTAGCTCTTATACCGACCCCGGTCATAGAAGTCAGAATCCCTTTGCTAGTGTCTGTAATGTGTCGATACGAGCGTATAAGGTGTTTTTGCTTATCTTCAATGAAATGATGATTATGAACATCTTCAAACTTGGTAACTTCCCAGACTCCATTTTTGATTTTAAATTTAATGCAAGCCTGACATCCTGTTCTCTTTACTGTTCTATAAACATTTCTTTGTTCATGAGGTGAGATTGGTGGAGAGTGTCCTTCACAATTGCATACAAATGTGCATCTTCGCAATACTCCTTTACTATTGTTCGCTTTTTGTCCTTTTCGCACTCCAAATTCTTTGCAAATTGCATATGCATTGTATGTATTATAGGCTTCATTCTCATTAGTAAACACCATACCAATTCTGAATTCAAATTCTTCATTAACATTGTGTGCAATGATATTATCGTTTGAAGCCTCTACAATTTGAGGAAAATATCTAATCATTTAAAGAAGAAAAATGAAGTAAATACAAATTTAATTCTAAAGAGATGAAGTCATACCCATTTCGCCCGAGAATAGTTCGACTTTTACTGGAAGTGAATGTCAAACACGAGTTTTGGTGCCCACTGACATTGAATTCTTCATGATTACAATCTCATAATCACTTGCAAAAACCTTTTAGCCAACATATTCTGGTAACATAAACAACAATTATCCATTAGCAAATAATAACTAAAATTGAAAGTGAAATAAAAATAAAAGCAACAATTATTAGTCCATATTACTAACAGCAGGAGCATTATTCAACCTTACCAAGAATAGGGCAACATAGGAACTAGATTGTCGAAAAGGTTGGGTGCACTCCAAGAACAAAGGTAAACGCAAAAGCCCCAGGGTTTTCTTGTCTGAAACTTATGCATCAACAATAATAACAACTGCAATCATAAAGAATCAAGGCTTTTGCCTTTACCCTAAAACAGAGTACTAAAGCAATGAGCATGACGAAAATTCCTGATGCCAACGCAGTATTCTCAATCTTGTCTCTCCAAAGTAACTACAAGAAATTGCATAGAGCCATTTGCAGATAAAAGTTGTTCGATTACATGGAAGCTCCTGTAAAGGCAACCAAAATAAAACGAGATCCATTAATTCAAAATGCATCAAAATAGCCAATACCAACTAGAAAAAATTATAAGGTGCTTGGCATGTTTGATTCAAAATTGTACTTTACAATGCTTGGAAGACCAATAATAAGTAGGGAATGCATTACATGGACAAAATAACACCAATTGCAAATCAACCATGACAAACCAAGAGGAGCAAGCTATCATATTCATATTCCGAAAGTGCTGAACAACATTTAATAATTATTCGAAGAATATCTTGTAAGGTAATCGTTGCCTAAACTAAAGCATAGGCACTTATAAACAGCATAATTGAGTAAAACAAGGCATTGGCCTCTTCTATGACATATGTGCAAAGTCAAGTGCACATTAATCTTCACGATCAAGAGGAGATGCAACCTTCACAAGAATATCTTCCCTTTCTTGTTTCAACAGACTTGGAGCTTTTACCTAAAACTGAACAATAACCACTTTTATCATAATATATATCTATGGAAGAGTAAGCATAAGGATAGCAGATGAGATAAGCACTGATACCATTTTTGGACTTAAATATCTATGCTTTGTCGATGTTGCAAATGTCAGAGAACTCCTTAAGTAATTGAGATTGGGAAGCTTAGTCTTCTTCAGTTGCGATGTCCATCCCTAAGTGCACCATCATGTGAGGGACAGCTTGAGAAACATCCACATCAAATAAGGTTATGAATTTCTTATTGCAAATGGAAGCAAAGAAAAGAAAAGAAAATACATTAGAATAAATAGCATACTGAAACCATGTGAGGGACTTCTATTGCACTCTCATACTGATACATTATCACTAAAGGCAGCAGAAATGAAGTTGGAGAGAATTTCTTTAATTAACTTTCATTTGGGCTTGTGAAACCAGTTTGGAGTATAATTAAATAGCATGAAAACCTAGTAAATCTTACACAAACATATTACTCTTATTTTGCTAATTAAATTGGAGGATCAACTAACAAACGTATAAAATTTAAACAAAGAATAAAAAGATCAATTTCACTTCCAGCAATTATACCACGTTGTTTTTTTATTTATTTATCAAACAGAACTTTGTAAGAGAAAGTTCTAGTCTTTAAAATATTTAATAAATTAAAAGCAGAATTACATGAAAGGACATGACAACACTCCAATATTCAGATACAGAACAGTATAATATTGCAAAATCTTTATTAGCTTATTAAGGATAAGAGTTCCCTTGACGGCTCTACCATCATGGAATAGATGGTAGATGGCACTGGATCAGCAAAGGCTGTAAGAGAAGTGTAAAGAGCAAAAAGTTCAACACGTACCGTGTGACAAACAAGCACCAGCACAAAAAATAACATCCCATCAACTACTAGTTCACAGATGTCCTCCCTAGGTATATGCTCATCATCGCCACAGCCAGCAAATCTCTAGGATAAAAAAGAAAGACCAAATCAGAGGCAAATAGCATCTAGAATAGCTATAAATACAAACTTCTAGGAAATTAACTTAAAACTACAGAAATGAGAGACGAGGACGAAAATGTATTCAATCATATGACTTCTCAACAAGTTTTCCATAAATAATGCACAATAGAAGGGAGAAGAAAGCAACAAATTCTTGTGGGCCCCATGGCACTGAATATATCTCAAAGAACTCCCCAGAAAGGGCGACAGCTTAGTTAATTCTATTTTTCTACTTGGGACTATTTGGAACGTCTCCATTTAAATGAGGGGAAAGAAAGGCCTAAAGCAAGATATTATACTTTCAGAATATTTGTCACTAACAATATCAACAAAGGCATACAACATAAAGGTGACTGTTTAAGGAAATTGATCACTAGTAGTATAGATTAACAATGTTTTGTTGTAGTAAAAACTCACCAAACTGTGATCTGCAACACCTAAGCTACAAATTCACATTGTGTACAGCTTAGATTTGCATTTCATTCATGTTTATTTATGGGATTGCATCCCATAACCAAAATACTACTATTACTAGACGGTCTAGTAATTCATTGTACCCACTAAGATGATACTCATATCCACAGGTCACAAACCTTAAAAGCAGAAGCAATCACACCTCTTCCCTTCAAAATATTTTCAGGACACTTCAAAGCTATGTCCTCGGATACAAATCCAGTCCCATTAGTATGTTTTTGGTGGAATGGAAATGCAGTCTTTTATTGCAGGTTTTTGGTAGGCCCAAGAGATTCAAGAAAAAGCAACAGCAAAACATCTTAGAATTTCTTCCATTTTTTTGTTTCCACAGACTTGGAGCCTTTACCTATAACCGAACAATAACCACTTTTATCATAGTGTATATCTATGGAAGAGTAAGCATAAGGATAGCAGATGGATAAGCACCGATACCATTTTCAGACTTAAATATCCATACCTTGTCGATATTGCAAATGTCAGTGAACTCTTTAAGTAATTGAGACTGAGAAGCTTAGTCTTCTTCACTTGCGATGTCCATCCGTAAGTGCACCACCATGTGAGGGATAGCCTGAGAAACATCCGCGGCAAACAAGGTTATGATTTTAGTGCAAATGGAAGCAAAGAAAATAAAATACATTAGAATATAGTAAAATCCAATATGCAATCCAAAACTATTGTCAAATTAGTACCAATAAAAAAGAGTGGTAGTTCTCAACTCAACTATTAATGAGGAATGAGAAAACTCAGAACCTCAACATCTCCTATGGCATTAAACAATTCTTGTTGCAAAAATCAATGGATCCTGCAACCTTCCAACTCTTGTTGCAAGGTTCCATTAAACCAAAAAAAAAAAAAAATGAAAAGAAACTCGAGGCGTGGCGGCAAATGATGATCAAATGAATCCACTTTCGTTCTCCCTAGCTACTCGCGCATTCACTAGCAACAGAAAAACGCATTCGCTGGCAACAGAACAACCCCAGAACAACCCATCTTCGTTCTCCCTAGCTACTCGCGCATTCACTGGCAACAGAACAACACATTCACCGTCAACAGAACAACCCCAGAACAACCCATCTTCGTTCTCCCTAGCTACTCACGCATTCATTGGCAACAAACAGCGCATTCACTGGCAATAGAACAACCCCAGAACAACCCATCTTCGTTCTCCCTAGCTACTTGCGCATTCACTGGCAACAGAACATCGCATTCACTGGCAACATAATAGAACAACCCATCTTCGTTCTCCCAAGCTACTCACGCATTCACTGGCAACAGAACAGCAGCTACTCACGCATTCACTGGCAACAGAACAGCGCATTCACTGGCAACAGAACAACCTCAGAACAACCCATCTTCGTTCTCCCTAGCTACTCACGCATTCACTGGCAACGGAACAACCCAACAAGATGCATAAACAACCCATTCGGGATTTCGACTGTGCATTCCGAAACCAGCCCATGAGAGGGGAGGAAGAAGGAAACTCACCGGTCGAGAGAAAAACGCACGGACCCCACCCAGGTCCATAGCAAGCGGGAATCCTTCTCCAGCTCACGCCTCTCCTTCTTCTTCGCACTATCGACCCCACCTAGGTCCGCCGAGATCTCCCTCGTGACCGAGCAGCCCAGCGTCAGGGACAACGCCTGGTCAGTGGTGGGGAGCCTGGTGCTGCTTGGGAACGAGACTGAGGCTGCCTCCCTCCTACCGGAGGCCGATGGCTTCGCGGCAGAGGCCGGCAGGAATCCTTCTCCAGCCCGTGCCTCTCCTTCTTCTCGCGACCGAGCGGGCCAACATTAGGGACATCACCCGTTCAGTGGTGGTGCTGCTCGGGAACAAGACCGAGGCCGCCTCCCTCCTGCCGAAGGCCAATGGCTTCGTGGCGGAGGCCGCCGGGACTGGGAGAACGAGCAGATGCTGGAGACAGAGGATGTCAGAGGCAGATGAGGCTTTTGGGGGAGGGAGCCGGAGCCGGACAAACCTTCAGCTCGATCTTTGAGAGAACAGTCGGAGCTGGAGGGAGTCGGGACCTGACTGCGACTTGTAAGGCTCCGACGTGCTAGAAGACTGGTGAGGCTTTTGAGGAGGCAGAGTTAGACTCGAAGGCGAAAGTGGAAGCGGAGAAGGAAACGCAGGTCTCATTCTGCGTTTGTTCTCCCGCGAGGGAAGGAGAGAGAAAGTGAGAGAGAGAGAGAGAGAGAGAAAAAAATTGCAAAAAAATCGATTGAGGAGAGAGAACGGTCTTTTGGGCGGGAGCGTGTCCTTTCTTCTGCCAGAGAGTGTCTTTTCTTCTGCCACGCAGGAGCGTGTCTTTTCATCTGCCAGCAAGCTGAGTCGAGCCGAGCCGAGCGAGTCTTTTAATTTTTCAGCGGATCCCACACGATAGGTGTCGAAAGCTGAATGGTACATGCGTGCCACATCAGCGAATGATGTGGCGCGCACATACTACTGAATATTTTCTCACTTGATTGACATTAAGATTTCTGATAATATAAAAAAAGAAGAAGAAAAAAAGGAAAGCTACGTTTGACAAGATGACCACCCCAAAGAAAAAAGAAAAAGAAATTGCACCTTGATTGTGAATAGCGTCAAAAGCAAACCTACTCTCTCTAGGATGCTTTGATTGGCCTAGTCTTTGGAGTTATTGTTGCGACTTACTCTTTCCGTCGGGATGGAAAAATAAATAAGTTAAGAGGTATTTTTTAAATTGGGCCAACAGCTCTTGGTTAAGTGCGTGCTTTCCTAAGTTCATACCTCACTCAATGTTGGATTTTAGTTTTTTAATTCTTAATAATTTAAAAATATTTCTAGGAGTTGCCACTAGCCTATTTGAGTCAGCTAGAAACCAATCAAGATGTCGGAGTGTTATCTTAATTCCTACGCAACCAAAGATTCTACAGTCAGGGATTTGATTACGCTAATACCTATTAGTGTCATTTGCTCTAACTTGGAAGGTCGTTACTTAAGTAGTCACATGATCTTGCTTGCCGATTATAATCCTAAATGCATCAAAGGTGCTAAATGATCATGCAAATGTTTTTGTAGAGTTCATTTTTATCAGATTCTAAACTAATCTTAACCTATTCTAGGAAAGCGATAAACAACCAATTTATTGAAAGACAATGCGGTAAGTAAATGCCCAAGTATTAAAATGACTTCTAAAGTAAAAGTCAAAAAAAAAAAAAATTATACAAGTTGGGCAAAGAATATACATAGCCATGTTGTAAGCCCCAGGACATGATCCCCATGAGTTAGATTAAAATCAAGGCTAATTTATTTTGAAAGGATACTCCACTAGAACTAAACTACATGTATACCGATTAAACAAAACTGAACTAAATCTAATGCTAAAACTTAAAAATTTCATGTAAACCTAATTCCAAGCATTTTCTGAATTTTTTTTCAATTTTTAATATTTTAATAATTCCAAAAATGGTGAATCGGCTGGGCCCTTGAGCCTAGTTTGAATAAAGACAAAATTTCGGCCTCGCTGAAATGGGCCAAAGGGCGCAATTGAGTCCATCCTCAAGCCCACTTCAATTCTAACCTTCCTAAGCCTGATTTTAAGAGACTCTTAATTTAAGCCCATGTTCGTTTAACTCAACCCAAGCCCAAATTAAGAAGACTCATGACCAGCCTACTCTTCCACTAAAGCAACACCAAGTCCATGCTACAGCCTCTTTCAAATTAGGACGGAATAAACCCAGGTCCATGTTAAACCCATTTATTATTGTAGAGCTCATACCCTAATTTTCTATTCTTCACACTCACTCTTCACATCCAACTCGTCCATATAAACACTTCCTGAATGTGAAACTTCCTCTCATTTGGCTCATTCTCTCACTCCCCATACTATTTATTAAGGGTATGTTTGGTAACCCCCTTTTTTTTTTTTTTCTTGTTCTTTTATTTCTCGGAAAAAAAAGGAAATAGGAATAATAAATATCGTTAGCTAATTGTTCTATTCCAAGTGGCCAAGAAATAGGTCCTGATTAGAAACAAATAGTAAAAAAAATTACTTCTTTATTTCCGGGAACATAAACATTACCAAACACACCCTATACTTTTTGTGTCCATATTTTCACTTAGGGGACTAAGAGCTCATCAAATTTTATCCACTGACTCATGAATCGAGACTCATAATTTACGAAAAACGCAACAAAATCTCAAGCCACAAACAAATGGACTTTACTACTGACTACCAATCATTATGTTGATTCATCATATACATTCCAGCGATACACTCCATCCAGCGAGCATCACTCAAGTAACACGAAAACATGTGCAAAACAAGGAGCCAAGCACGATAGGAAAAAAAAGAGCGGGACGTACGGCCATACACTCGAACCACAGAAAAATGAACTGGAAACGAATCGATCGAAGATGGATGTTGCGATTTAAAAATGAAATTGTCATCAAAATGTTTTAAATCAGGAGACGTTCCCGGACAATAACAGAGCTTCATTTAGACATTTCTGCAAACAGACGGTGTGCAGTGCGTTGAGGAGATGTAACTGACCATTCTAAGGCCCGAACTCAGATCTAGGCCCGTGACGCCAAAGAAATCAACTCAATTGAATACTCAAGAACCGGGGAAACCAAGCCCGGGTCGTCCTTTAAACGGAACAAAGCAGAGCTGAAGGGGCTCGTGTGGGTGACCGTTTAACGAGGAAGTCCCTACCCGGCTAGGAGACGACGACTAGAGGGCGAGTTCGAGGTGAACAGAGGATCTGGCCGGCTCCAAGCCAAGATCCTTGGGAAAGAGCGACTCAAACTAAACAACCAAAGAGCACTCGCGAGATGCGGGCAACGACTTAACGGAGATACGACACCCAAAACGCCAAGAGCCCCTACCGAGATGGTGACAGTGGAAATAGAAGACCAGGTTCATTCCATACACGAAAACGGGATGAACCGTGATCTCACATCTTTCGACCCCGTCAAGCCTCGAGATCATCGGAAGATGGCACTGACGACGACGACGAGAGGCCTAGCTTAAGCAAGGACCATCGGAAGTCACCGTCTTCACCCTCTCGGTCTCTCCCTTTAAAGAGCAACCAACAAGCGATTCCTTCCCCTCAAGGACGACGCCCCCGTTCCTCTCCGTTGGTCGCTTCCCCGACCAAAATTCTCGCTGGACGATCGCCGCTGCTGCAATGTTTGTCTCTGCTGTACGAGCGTCCTTCCTCGCTCGTCTCCGCGAGGGTGAAGAAAAATTGGGGAAAGAAAGAAAAGGGGGGATCGGGCTGAAGAGGGAAAAGAACTGGGCCAAACAAAATAAAAGAAATGGGCCGGGGAGATAAAATAAGGGAGACGGCTAAAGCTCGACCCAAACGAGCCGGGTCGAACTGGCTCCATTCCTTTTTTTTTTTTTTACTATTATATATTTTTTGTATTATCATAAGTGACAACCTACTAGACCGGCGAAATCAGGTGTCAACGGTCATGATCAAACTCACTCTTTTTTTAGGAGTTACTTTATTTTGTACTATTATTAGTTAAAAGCAACAAGAAAAATAAAATAAAGAAAGCTTGCTTGGCGACCAATTAAGGTTACTTTTCAATTTAACTAAACATGCTTCTTAATAGAAGATTCGGTAATAGATTTATTCGAAACTTTGTTAATTTATCGTCATTAGGTTTGATATTAGCTTATGTAATTAAAAAATTACATTTACAGAAAATGAAATAGAATCTTTTACATACTATTTGTTTATGTTGGTTCTTTTGTCTTCTGGAAAATAAAGTGATAAGTGGCCAGAAGGAAAAGGATGAAGATAATGTTATAAATAAATGAAAAGGAAAAGGAAAATAAAAAATTATATAAAGATGAAAGTGGCATATATGTCAGTTTAAGAGGGGCCATGTGTCAAACTTCACAAAGGCTTCTTGATTTGCACCAAATAACTTTATAGTACTAGATCGAATTAAATCAAATTAGATTAGACTACAAAATAAAATAAAAAACGAAACAACCCAAGCTTGAATCAAAAGAACTAATTCTAAATTATTATCACTTATTTCAATAGAGAAAGCGTAGTTATTTAATTATTATCTTTTATGGAATTAGTAGTCGGATGTAATCTCCCCTTTCTTCCTTAAGGATTTCTGGCCAAATCTTCCTTAAGCGTTGAAAAAAATATAAATCTCATAGAAAGATCACTTCTAAGTTCTAAGGTGGTCAAATGAAGGAAAATGGCTGCATATACCTTGCTGGATAAGGATGTATTATGATCTACACTACAAATGAATATTTATGTCACTTCATATCAATTAAGTTGTCGATGTCATTAAGTATATGGAATAGATGCTCATACAAGTTATTCTAATATTCTTTTTTCACAAACCATACACGTGTTCGAGAAAAAGGAAAATGAAAATTGGAAAGCGTTTTCAAATTAAAGATATTTTCAAAAATGAAATGGCTAGTCTCCACGTAATCTCATGAAAAAAGATCAAGAGGACACTATAGGCACGCTAAAGTTAAAGGGGAGTAAATAAACAAGTTTACCAATATATATTCCTTCAAGTCTCAAAATTCCAAATTTACCAATATATATTCATTCAAGCTTTTTCTTAAAGTTGGAAGGAATCATCTTTTCACTAAGGATTGGGAAGATCATTATAAAAAACTAGACTTCATCAAGTTCTTCAAGTTGGACAGATCATGTGAGCTTCCCTAGGAGCTACAGCCTTCGATCCAAAGAATTTCTAGAGATTTCAGTCTATCAAGACCTTGAATGTCAACCAATTTTGGGTTGTACCATAACTCACACTCCTTAAGAGTTCTCAAATCAGAGAAGTTGAGTAATGTTTGAAGGGAATGACACTCAGCAATATAGAAGAGCTGTAGATTTTCCAAATTGGAAAAGACCCATGCGTGGGCCGGGCATCACATTTTCGTAGGCGTGACCGGCGTGAGGAGGAAGAAGACCCATGCGCGGGTTGGGCCAAGATGAAGGGCTTGCCCATGTGAAAAGAAGAAAAGAAGGAAGAAGAAAGAGAAAAAGAGGTGGGCCGGGCTTGCACTGGGAGAAAGGAAGAAAGGGGAAAAAGGAGGGCCGGGTAGGGGATTCGGTTTTTATTTTTTAATGATTATAATTTTTAATAGTAATGATATTTTTTCTCTTCTTTTTTCCTTTCTTTTTTTTTTCTCTTCTTTTTTTGAAAAAAAAAATAATGATCATTAGTAATGCAAATATTCCTAATGCTAATACGCGATGCAATTTAGTTAAACGTAATTTTTGTCTGGGGTTTAAAAATTAATTACTAATTTTCTACGCGGTTAAATCCTAAGTAAAAAGGCAAATTTTAGGTGTCAACATGCAATTTATTGCAATGAAAGATTGACACATAGACAATGTGTCTTTGAGCAGATCATGTCTAATTTTATTCTTTTCCTCTTTTTTTTCCCCTTTTCTTATTTCTTAATTTGCTCCTCCACCGTGGTTGTCAACCCGGCCTAGTCACTCACCCCCCCCCCCCCCCCCCCCCAAACCCCTCTCCTCCTGAATTATAAGTATATAACATTGCCCATTTATTGCAATGAGAGGTCGATAAATAAATAAGGAATCTTTGAACCGAATATAACCATCTTATTTTTTTCCTTTTATTCCCTTTTCTTATTTCTTGACTTGCCCTCCACTGCCGTCGCCCACCCAAGTGACCCAAGAACCGGGGCCACAACCACCATACTAGACCTCGCTATCTTTTTCTAGTGGGGGATAGAGTGAGAGAATGCTTTCGGCAACGACAATAGTGGCCTCGTGTGATGGCAGCAGATAACGAGTAGCGCCAGAGGTGTGGCATGGGATTGATAAGAGCATGATGGTGGCAGAGGTAAAGTGAAAAAAAGAGATATTAGGTTCAGGCTTTTTGAGTTAATCCTTTAATATTGTGTTGCTTTTTTGTTATTTTGGGTAATTGAATAAGAAAAAGATCTCTATGATTTATCATTATTGACACCTAAATTTCACCTTTTTGCTTAGAATTTAATGTAGAAAAGTAGTGATTAATTTGAACCCCTAGTAAAAATAATTTTCTCTAAATTGCATATGATATAAACATTAAGAATACTTGTGTTAAAGTCTTCAAAAAAAATTCAAAAAATTTATTATTAATAGGCATGTATATTATAGATGCCACAACAAGGATATGAATGATTAGGTTGTTTAAAGGACAAAGCAGATGGTGCTGCTAGAGTTGGTGGCGAACTCACTTTGGGTAAAAGTGTAGTTAATGTAAAAGAAAAAAAAAAAATAGAAAAGGGCCGGGCTAGGGTTGAGCCTGCCCGGCCCTCTCTTCTCTTCTCTCCTTTTCTTCTTCACGCTAGACTGGCCCAGTGCCTCTTCCTTCTCTTCTGTCGCCTTGGACGCTGGCCGGACGACAAACGGAACGGAAAGGGAGGGGCGACAAACAAAGGACAGAAGGACAGAGGCGAGGACGAACGGGGGCGATGCTGCGCGCGAAGCTCGACTGAGAATGTCGTGCGATTCAGGTCTCCGAAAGGCAGCTGTCGTCGCTGGAACAGAGAGAGGAGATCTGAAAAAGGAGGGCAGCTTCTTCGTAGGGGGGATTCGGCGTCTTCTTCTTCCGGGGCTGGAAAGGAAAAAACAGAGGGCAGAGAGCTAGAGGGAGCAGAGGAAGAGAGAGCTCGGGGAAGAGAGGTCTCGAGGAAGAGAGGGATCTGAGAGAGAAAAAGGTTGGCTCGATTCTGAGAGGCGTTCGGCTGCGCAAGAACCAGAGCGCGAAAGAGAAAGCTCGCGAGTGAGAGATGGAGAAGGGTACTGAGAGAGAGAGGAGAACAGAGAAAATAAGCAAGCGTCTTCCTTCATCTTCTTCAGCACTCTTTTCGTCATTGCGCGGTCCTCGCGCTTGCACAACCGAGAGGTCCCCCCTCGCGCACCAGTGCTCCGCCAGCATATGCGGTGATCTCCGGCAACGCTCTCCGTGAGCGCGAGCTTCAGGTTTTCCGACGCTGGTTAGGACCTTGACGTGCCTCAGATATCCACCATCAAGGCGTCTCCACAGCAGAGTTCACCGAGCCCGACTGCTTAGCACCATAGCCACCGCTCCAGCAAACCAGACGAGTTGCTGGCTTCCTGGATGCCGGCTTAACGCCATAGCCGCCGCAGCAACAAGCTGCCGCCGAGCTTATCCCAGCAACCTTGCCGTGACTCGCCCTTGCTCCAACTCGTTTTTCGTCGACCACCCAACGCGGACGTCGGATTTGCAAGCGAGCATCCCGTTCGTCGCACGCCTCCGGTGACCATCTCAACCAGGTCGAAGTTGCTGCCTGTCCGAGACCCTGACGTTGGCGCCTCGCTGCTGCGCCACGCAAGCCAGCCACGTGTATTCCACCACCACTGTGGTCACGTTTCATCGACGGTTACCCTGGCGTCCCACCTTCTCAAGCGTCGCCTCGAGCAAGCACCACCACTACCGTGACCGAGAGTCGAGCAGCAACACGACCCACACGCCAAGACGTGCCACCGCGAGGCGACGCTGCTGCACCAGCATTTCGAACTTGCCCTGTTTTCCTTGTATTTTGCAGGTCGTCTGGTGAATTCCCAGTGATCCCGGTGGATATCTAACGTGCCGCAAGTCTCCACATCAAGCCGAGATGCTCGACGTGTAAGATCGTCCTTACCTATTCGCCACAATTGGATCTTTCTTGTTGCAAGTTTTCTTCAGTCGAGTTGGAGCCTAACCCCGAGACTTCCGAGGAGAAAGACACGAAAAAAAGAGAAGGGGAGGGCGGCAAGCATACTCGAGCCAAATTAATTCTGTGTTTTGCAAGTTCACGGTGGTGTTGCTCCTACACACCGCCACTTGGACCTCCGGAAGACTTGCTGTCGCCTCTGGTTGGTGATAGCTCCTGCTATGCCTTGAATTCTTACGTTGTCCTTCGGTGTTTCTTGCTCTTTCGAGACATGTCTTGCTCCGGCAAGCCGTGATCCGGTCCGATTCCGATGAAGATTACAAGCGCCCAAATTAGGTGACGATTTTATCCGATTTGATTTGAAACTTTAATCGCTAATTTCAGGTTGATTTCATTATCTAATTGCAATATTTGAGATCTTATGCATCATCCAGTTAATGCATTTTTTGTAATAGTCAATTTAGGGCGTGCATGGAAACACTCCAAAAAGGTGTTTCCGGCACACTTCTGTACGGAAAGTGTTCCCGGGAACAAAAAAGGAACAGAAACGCGTTTGGTTGCGTTTCTGTTCTTTTTTTGTTTTTTTGTTTCTAGAATGAAATAAGAACAGAAAAAAGAAACAACAATTTGTTGTTTCTTGTTCCAGAAACAAAAATGAAGAAACATTTCCGGCGAGCTTCTTCTCTCTCTTCTTCTTCTCTTCTTCTTTTCTTCTTTTTTTTTTTCTTCTTTTCTCTTTCGCCGGTCGCCGGCCTCGGCCATGGCCGGCGACCGGCCGTTGAGGCTCGGCGTCGCCGGCGCGGGCGAGGCCGGCGAGCCTCGCCGTGGCTGGGCGAGGCTGCCGGCCCCGTCGGCCGGTCGCCGGAGGCCGGTGACTGGCCGAAAAAAGAAAAAATAAAAAAAGAAAGGAAAAAATGAAAAATAAAATAAAAATGTTTAAAAAATTAAAAGAAACAAAAAAAGAATAAAATTCACCAAACGTGTTTCTGTTCATTTTTTATTCCCGGACCAAACGTTACCAAACGCGTTCTTTTGTTCAAAAATTGTTCCCCGGAACAGAAACACTTTTTTTTTGTTTCTGTTCCCAGGAACAAAAAAAGAACAGAAACGTTACCATTCGCACCCTTAATTACTAATTTTATCTATAAAGATTTCGGATCTTTTTCTTTTTTTAATTAATTTGACTTATTATTGGATAACTGTTATGCCTAAAGATTTAACCCGTGAAATAATATGTTATATTTCAGATTATCACAATCTTTTAATTTGAAATTCCCAAGAATTGCGCATGCGGGTTAAGTGAGATCCTTAATTCGGACTATCACTGTTTTTTGAAAAAGAAAAAAAATCATCTTAGGATGGATTTGATTCCTTTTCTTAGTTCAAATTGCAAGTTTAAATTAGGGCGTTTTTAAATTACGAATTAAAAAAAAAACAAAAAAATATCATGGGCTTGTTGTTAGCTGCATCATCATGATGCCATGTTATCATCCCATGTCCTTACGCCGCGTTGTCATGTATACCATCATGCCATGTCATCAATGTCGTGTCTTGTGCCCCGTCATTGCCTATGTCACCACATGTCATGTCATCATTCGCATGCTATTTAGTGATTGTACTTAGGGTCATTAAATCAGAACGCATGTCATGCTAGGATAAAATGCATATTGATTATTTCCCATCCTTAGAAGTAGGACACATAGTCGAATATCGTCACTTCTTTGCGTCATTGCATTTAAAATAAGCTCGCATTGCATAAAGCATAGTTTTCATTAAACAAGAGGGAACCCAAAAGTAGTTGGTTGAATTTTGTGTGTGGATTATTAACCATATATAGTTGAATATGTGTTTCTTCTAATTAATCTTCTAGGTGTTTACGTTGCTTTAAGGTAAGTATGCCTCTCTTTCCTTGCAATTTATTAACTACTTTGATCATTGTGTGTTTCATTAATGATTGCGCACCGCATGATCACCTCCTATATTAGTGGATAAGCCTTGACAAAAATTTTCTTGAATTGAAC
This sequence comes from Eucalyptus rudis, assembly GCA_019915205.1. NCBI lineage: Eukaryota > Viridiplantae > Streptophyta > Magnoliopsida > Myrtales > Myrtaceae > Eucalyptus > Eucalyptus rudis. The sequence goes on along the minus strand of JAHMTN010000001.1, from coordinate 17,546,395 downwards.
AAAATTAGGTACCAAAAAAACACTAATTTGCTTAATTAGTATAATCAAGCCCTCGACTCTAACTCTTTGGTTATGTAGGAAGTGATGTGTATTTCCATGCCTTACTTAATTTCTAACCGACCCTGACAAGTTAGTGGCGACTCCTCCCTTTCAGAAAATTTTCACACCATCAATTTGAATACTCGATGTTGTGCAAGGTATGGGTTTGAGAAAGCCCGTATCTAGATCATGAGCCGTGGACCCATCCTTTAGATAATACCTTTAAACCTTGTTCCCTCCGTATTGAGGGATAGGTTGCGACACTATGTCAAAATGTGGAAAGTGTCGAATAAACACTTGGGTCGTGCTTTTTGCACTCTTTTGCACTCTCGCTACGGTTAAAACACTCCCTATCACAATGTTTTGACAATATTAGCTTTTGTGAGTCTCATTATTTTAAAGCGTTCTTCGGTTGCTTTTCTTATTTCTCTTTTCTTGTTGTGCCACTCTCTTCTTCTCATTTATTTCTCTCTATTCTTTGTCATTCTAAAACACCCCCTCTCATGCCAATAGGACAAGCTTTTGATACCCCGATGTCTGTCATCGACACAAGCAACTCAAGAAGTTGAAGCCCACATTTTGTGTCAAATGAATAGAGCATCAGGTTGCAATCGTACTAAGGTCTTCCCCAGAAAAACAAAAATTCTTATATAGGAGGGTATAAATCGAAGCACTGTTGATGTCAATAATACCGCAGGTTCAAGTACTGCTTGTGCATTATGAGCATCGAAATAGATGAGGATACTTAAAAGAAGGGATATCGCTAAGCTTGAAGTTGAACTGCGGATGGAGAGAGAGACTTGTTATTTTTCACCCGGAAATGCGCCGATTTGATTTGTAAGCTCAAAAGCACGGTGTGATGACATTGGGAGTAGGGGAATAGGTGAATGTCCGGGACTCCAAAAAAATGAATCTGGTCCCAACAAGCTTTCTAGGCCACAAAATTAGGCCAACTGCTAATCCAGTCTCCCAAATCAACACCACCCCGGACTCTGCAATGCAAGTCTCATAGGCCTGAATCTAACATCGTTTAAAATCTTGAACTTCCCTCTTCATGCAAAAGAATATCCATAACCTACAGTATCTGTTTTGACTCTTGCATAATCATCTATAAGATGTCATCTTTTAGATCACATATGACTCCATCATCCAATCATATCAGAACTAAAAAAGCTATTAGAACTTTGTCGTGACTTCAAATGATAAAGCTAGCGGAGTAATCATCTAAATTAATAAAACCATCACCACAATTTCCTAATTAACTCATGCTAGAGTTACGACATGTTCTAACCTCGCTTATTTCTAGATTAGGGTACTGTTGCTGTGATATATATGATGAATTTAGACACGGGGATCCAGTTGTGGAGTGGTGCAACCTAATTTGGAGTAATGGTATTAACAAATACAATTTTATTGGCTAGCTAGTTTGTAAAGATGAACTACTAATAGTAGAGATCATGGCCTAAAGAGAGTCGACCCGCGAGGTTCCCAGAGTCGACCCCAACTCGCCCGTGACCTCTTGCTCTCACTCGAATTTCCACCAAGTCTTCTCCCCGAAGGTTCCAAGGGCGGACGAAACCGTCATTGAGCCACATTCTAGATTTATGTTCCGTTATTTATGTCGGTAGACGGTAGTTGATATTATGTCGGTAGTTGAGGCGGTGCGATCTCGCCCGCTAGATGAAAAGTAGATCAACGGATGTAATCCGAGGCCCTCAACTATAAAAAGGGGTGTTCTTCTTCATTTGTAATCATCCAATTCATTTCAGAAATATCAAAACTTTCCTTTCCTTTCAGAGCTCCTCTCTCTAACTTTCTCTCTCAACGATCCGGGTTAGCGAGCAGGTAGGCGTTCGATTGAGCAAGGCTTGGCTTGGGTGATCCAAAGTTGCTCGAGTCGCAGCGCGGTCACGATGCCAATTGATCGGCCCGTGACAATAGCATGATGGATGACCTCCGTTGATATTTAGTGTAACTTCTATAGGGTCGATATAGAAGAAAAAACTCATATATTCTTCTGGTGTGAATGGATAGGCAGCATTTGATGTAGCATCTTTGCAAAACATGTGATTAGAGATTTTCAAGGAGAATGGAATGGGGAACTTCAATGGATGATTAGGGCAACATGGGTCAATATTTGGCAGCAAGACTCCTCAGAGTATTTTTCCTAGCAACCATATATTGCATTTAGATAGAGCGCAACCATAGACGGTTTCAAAACAAATCAACTGACATCCATATTATTTTGGCTAAGGTGCATCAAAATATAGGAGGTATTGGTTAAACCCTCTCAATTAGATGTTGTATTGGTTATTATGTGGAGACTTCTTTAACTCCATCCTTTTGAATTATTAGCTCTATTTGTAATGCCGGGGGATGCCCCCTAAGTTGCTGCACTTGTTATGTTCTATAATACTTACATTTTCAACCAAGAAAAAAAGGTAATAATACTATTCATTTGAAGACCATGAAATACTCAAATACTAGACACAATCCGCATTGTGCGGGCAGCACGTATTGCCATACAAATCTACAATGGAGAGTGAACTATAAACTTTCATGTAAAAAGAAACCTTCATGATATTGTATTTATAATAAGATTGTAATGTTAACATCGCATTATTAATTTTTTTAGCAACTTATTTATGAAATAATTAGCGTGATGGCTGACCTCTTTCTTTATTATGGTATAAGTAAACGTAATTTATACATGTTTCTTTTAGTAAACATATTTGTATGCTAATGTAAATAATTATGTTACTATTAAGGTGGAAAATTTCTTTAAGATAAAGGAAAACAATTAGAATAAATATGAAGAGGGAGGGGAGCGAGAGGGACGGATGTAATAACGGGTAGCATAATGTGGGCAAGGAGAACGGTCAATCCCTTTCAACTTAGAAGCAACCTTTAGGAAAGAAATTATTATTATATTTTTATGTAGATACATAATAATGCTTGAGCACCTTTTCTACTTTGGAGTTCTCTCTATTTTGGCCCCCAATTTCCAGTTGCAAAGGCAATCGAAAGTCGATCAATTCATATGAGAGGTTAGAAACGGCAACCCAACTTTAGAAAAACTTCAATTTTGTCATTTCTAGTTTAAAAGAAGTTTGCAAGAGATGAATTTTACTGTTTCCTTGACATCACATGTCAAACAACTTAAGAAACTGCTAATTTGAGATTGTGCTTTTTAATTTTTGTAACGGGACAGATCATACCACCTCCGGATGCACCGTTAATGCAAAACTTGGACATATGACATAATTTTATTGGTTATTAAAGATATATAGGGACCAATGGGGCGAGCATTGGGTCTGGAACTAGGAATTGGTGTCTTGACATTCACTAATTTAAAAATGCATTGCCTGGGATTGAAATGTGGGCAGAACATTTAGTAAATATGATATAAAAAGACTCATCATGTAGTAAATATGTGTTGGATTATGCTAAAAGATTTATTTTCATCTTAAAAATATCCCAAATATGGTAACATGATTTTATTTGCGGTAAACATGTATAAACATTTTATAAGAGAAAAAAAAACATTTTTGCACATATGAAGAATCAAATAATGGTCCTCGGCATGAAGATACAGCAATATAATCACCTGATCAACCTATGTTTTTATAATGAAATGGTGTAACACTAATATTTTATTATAAAAAATTGACTTTTGGACAAAACAAAAATTTGACCTATTCCGATTTAAATTTTTTTGGAACCAAGTCGGAAATCCACTCGGGCACTGATCACTCCTTCCTCTCGGACACTTATAATAAGTAATCAACTTCCTTGTCCCTCCCTCCTCTCCTCTCCTCTCCTCTCCCTAGCCACGTCTCCGTTGCCACAACACAACCTTACCGTTGCTGCTGCTGCCACTACGGTCACCGTGCCTTGACCACAATCGCCCTCTCTCTCCACCCCGACAAATAGGCGCTTGATGAGAGAGAAAGCAGCCATTAGCCACTTCATGAGCAGGGCAGCGAAACGATGAGCGGCCATTGATGAGAGAGAAAGCAGAGGATTCGAAGAAGGAAAGAAGAAGAGGCAAAACTGAAATCTAGAAATCGAAATCCTAACCCAAAATTCGTTTATTTTTATGGAGTGAGCGCCAAAAGGCTATTCCCATGGGAGAGAGAATCTATTCATAAGAAAGCGTTACTTCATCCCCCGTGTCCTCTGTGCAAACAAGCCCCGGAAACCGTAGAGCATCTCTTCCTTTTGTGCCACTGGACAGAAGTATCGTGATCGGACCCGAGACTGAAAGTACATCCGGATATTACTAGAATGGACAAAAATGGGTGTTGCAATTTCTTTGAGTCAAGAATTGACTTGTCATCTAATTACGGAGGAGCCCGTTGGTGCTCTGGGGTTTCTCCGGAAAGCCCGAACTGCCATCATCTTCCGCTTCCGACGGCCTGATCCGAGTTCAATTGTTGATGCTGCTCTTGCAATGACCATTTCATGAGATGGAACCCAGGTGTCGAAACACGAAAGAAAAAAGAGAGTAAACAAACTTGTCGAGTGGATTCCGCCAGCAAGGGTCTCTGAAGTTCGATCTGGATCGAAGATGGCAAAAGAAAGCTGACCCAGCTCAAGTGGGCTTGTGTGTCTGATTGTCCCCGTGACGCAAATCAACTGATAGATTGAATCGCCAAAGCCTATCGCAAACGGTCCCGCTTAAGCCCCCGTGAACTCTGCTCTGACATTGTTGCTTAATGAAATGACTTGTTGTGAGTGGATGGGCTTTCCTTTTTGTTTTTTTTTTTTGGTTTTCTCTAGCGTATAAGAAATAAGGTTAGTTATTTGTAATGGGATAGTGCTTAAATTAAGTCGACACATGGGAGATCGAGTGATCGACAATACTTCAAATAACTAGTTGAAGATTTCAACAATTACCTCCTCTTATTTTCTTGATTTTGAAGTTTATTTTGAATATTTTCAGGATTGCTTCTATCTAGATGAGAATTTGATGTTTATTTGATTTTTTTATTATACGTAATGTATCTATTTTCATACTCAAAGGTTATTGAAAGGAATGGTAAATTTTTTGGCTATAATTACTCAGCTTCTTTCATTGTAGCACACAATTGAGTCATCGAATCAAGTTTCGCTATGGAATTATCCTTTTCACATCTCTCTTTGTTCACAAACTGCGGGGCCTTCCCCCCGCTGAAACTCGCGATCACTACGCGCGACGGTTGCGGAGCTCCGCACCAGTAGAGAGCCACAGGCAAAAAATTCACGCCACCTCGTCACACAAAATTGAAAAGTGACGATTTGGATTGCACGTAGTGCGCGAATCGCACGGCTGCACCGAATAACTCCCCCCCGGCCGGTGGGCCATCCCTTCGACATAGAAGCCGAGCCTGTACGTTCGGCTTGTGGTGGGGCCCACCAAGGGTGCATGCATTGCATTTGCGATTGGTGGGAGGGGAAGCCCATCGCGCCGACCGCATCTGGCTGGTGACCATCTCCATCTCGACTGGCTGCGCGTTTGGTGCTGTACTTCCCATTTCGTTGCCTTTCGGGATATCGACCGGTTCGTTTCATTAGAACCGATGTCGAGTCCGCGACATCCATTGGATACGACATGAAAAATTCTCGGGTTCGCGTTGAATAGAAAGGCGTCTCGTCCCTTGAAAGACAGTTAAGTGGCTTAGCTCATTCATTACCTCAAAAACAATTATATGCCCTCTTAAAATAAAATAAAATAACCTTAATAATTCGTTCATGAGTTGAATGGGATTTAATAAGGACCTTGACGGTAGTCATGTTTAGCATTTGCTAGTGTCCATTCTTTGAAAAGATATTTCTAGCAGAAACACACGACAAAATTGCACATATATACTTTAATTGATGCCATTTTTATATTCAACACCGTACTTATATTTGTATCTATTGAGGTGTATGCATGGAATCGATTTGCAAATCAACTGCATCTTGGTATCAAGGTATAGTTGGCGCTAGTCTACTCAAAACTTCCATGCTCCTATTTTTTCAGTAAACAAGACTTTAGTAAATCTCGAGTTATGTTTTTGGTAGAAAGTAAGAGATGCTACCGCATAGTCCTATGTCGGGGGATCATCAAAAGAGAGTTCAAGTCCGAACCCATTCATGATATCTAGTTCAACTTTCTGCAACTTAAATTTAAATTTAATGAATTAATTAAGATATGTAAACTGCTCCATCTCATATTAAATTTATTAAGTTGGACTTCTCCAACACTTTTTCTCATTGGCTCTTTAACAATCTCCTCCTAAGCATGCTTCTCTAATCCATATTTGCTTATGACATCTTATTTTAACATGAAGTTCCACATTATTGCTATGTATTGCAACAACAGTAATGGCAAACTCAAGGCCGCTTTGCTCTAGTTGCCTCTTTTAGATAAACTATAATGGCCATTTCCACGTGAAACTGCATTGACCATGAGATGAACAGTAAATGCTAGATACATTCTCATAAGAAGATTACCAAAAGAAAGCTCAAGTCCAAACTCTTTAACATATCCAATCATATTCACCTTTGCTAAAAAATTTAAGATAATAAGTATGGGCCAACTATTATATATTAATTGCTCTAGATTATGCTAAATTTTCGATATTGAACTTTTTTAACACTACTAACACGTGCGCTTTAAGATGCAAGGTGAAGAAAACCTCATACAAAATGTGAGAGATGTGAAGACATTTATTAAAATAGGTTTACTAATAGACTCATTTATATATTCGGAAGCAATTTGTCATATGACATATAGCTTACCAATTTTGTATCGAGATATTGTTCAGAAAGTTATAAATCTATTATCTAGCGGTTAAACCAGTCATAAATTATTTAATTTGGCAAATTATAACCTAAATCCTTTTAAAAAAATTTCAATCTAGTTCTTTGAGTTAATTTTGATTGGAAATCACCAATGTGGAGGCTAGCTGTTTTGCATGGCATGATCGGCATGATTTGAACAATTTTCGTAATTTTTTTATATTTTTTGAATCTTTTCCCTTTTTCTTTTCTTTTTCTTTTTTTCTTTTTCCTTTGCTAGTTCAAGATCTAATGACTGGCGAAGAGAAGGAAAAAGAAAAGAAAAGAAAAGAAAACATAAATTTCTTGGAAACTTATAAAAATTGTCAACGTTATTGTCAGTTGTACTATGTCAGATGGCGATACTGATTGGACTATCATATTAGCGATTTTTAAACATGGACCACATTGAAAAATTTTCAAAATGTTTAGCATTAAATTGGCTAAATTCAAAAATTTAAAACTCAATTAGCCGCTTTATAATATGTTTAAATTTTCAGCACCCCACATCAGTCGCCAATCAACTAAAAAAGTGCGGAGCATTCAGCCAAACTTTGCACAACTAAAATTGCAGCCGCAAAAAAGATCTGTTTTTTTATTTTTATTGCATCACCAAAAAATCTGTCTGTACGTCTCTTGTCTGCGATAACCGAATCAATATTCACATTCGTAGAAAAAGAAAACGAATCAATTGAATCAGAACCCTCGGATTGAACAAAAAGAATCATCCAAGAACCCTGCTCTGTTCCAAGCTATGCTGACTCTGCTTTCGGAATTGGGACGAACTCCGATCATCGAACGGTTTACCCAACCCTTGGAATGTTCCCAATTAGGCCTCTGGTGGCTCACCAACTCGCCTTCCCCATCCATCACCGATGAAGAATCCGACGAGATCTCCAACGCAGCAGCATCCTCTCTAATGAATGACGGATCAGAATCCATCTCCGAGGGAGGCGAAAGCAAGGCCGATTCCCAGCTCATTCTTGAACGTTGCATCGAAACCCAATCTTGGAAATCGAAGTGACACCTCGGAGAGGAATCTGCGAATTTGACTCCTCCGCAAGCTCCTATGACCTTCTCATCGTTGATGCAGTCGAGGGCGAGGAAGGGGTGCTTCATGAGCATACGGGCGGTCTACCTCTTCTTCGGGTTCTTTGCGAAGCACTTCATCAAGAAATGGCCTACGAACTGAAGAGCACGAATTGCCGCGGCGATACGTGCTTCCCGAAAATCTTCATGGCGTCTTCTGACGCTTAAACCCCACCCCCCAAATGCATCGGATGGACCACGTTAACTTGGTTGTCGGATGAGCGCGAGCTGAGAGTCCGGCCACGTTTGGACTGTCTTACTCATGCCATTGTATATTGCTTTACATTAATGGTACGATTTTTTTTTTCCCATTTGAAGTAGTTTTTCTAACAGAAAGAAAAAAAAAATCGACCAAAAAAACATATGGAAAGTTATTCGAAAACTACTAAATTAATTATAAAACCTATTTGGTAAACAATCATGTCCGTCAAATTAACTATGTCGATAATTATGATGCTAATACTTATTTGTGTAGGGTTTGCAATACCTTACTATAATAGTATATCTTTTAATATAATTTCATTGGCCTACGAGGTGGTGATTTGATTAATTCCTACCTAGGGTTTTTTTACCTCATAAAGATGAAAAAAATAAAATAAAAAATAGTAACTTTTCCCTCTCTTTTTTCCCCCTCATTTGGTGTTTCATTAGTCCCGATGTATTTCTAAGCCAAGAACCCACAAAAAAGAAACCCTAGTCCTCATATATTTTTGGTAGCATGGATTTTCAATCATTTGACGATTACCTTATGGCCAAACACCAAGAAGAGGCATGTCAGGGCTAAAGAGGTGGGGAAGGCGCGTAAAGCCCAAAAGAAAGGGGCGAAAATTGATAGTTTCCTTTGGCCTAATTATTTATGACACTTTGAAACGTCTCCCAATTTTTATTTTTATTTTTATCTACCTTACTCTACTCTGTCCTATCTCAATTGATTCTATACCTTAGATGTCGAGAGTCTAGTAAAGATTTGGAATTTTCTTAAATAAGGCCCATTCTATTAATAATGTTATTGTGTAAGTTCTACTTTTAATTTTCATGTATTTTTCACTTATGTACCTTTGTAATATATGCACCTTATGCTTTGTCCCCCAGTTTGACCAGTTGAACCTAGTGAAGAGCACTGAACCGGACAAGAGGCCGGGTGCAATGCCCCTTTTGCAAAGATTTTTTCATTCTCCAATATTGTTTTCAATATATGAAATTGTGGTGTACCACCAAGGAAATCTAGATTTATTATTATTTTTTATTTTTTTGAAGAAAATTAAAGAACTAATGTTAGGACTAAATATACTCCAAAGGGCCAGAGCCCTAGGTGTAGAATGTAGACTGTATCTGGAGCATGAAGTGCTTAACAATTTTCATAGATCTATCAGTAGAAAATGGAACATGAGAATAGATAATTTCTAAATAGATCAAAGTACTCATGATTCACATGTTTGTTTGCTATACATAATCACAAAGTGGAGAGAGTCTTTATGTTATATGCTCCTTCGATTACAAGCTTTTTCAAACATGGTAGACTGAGAGGTCATGATGGCTTTGAGCTACACTTCTCCCAGGGGATTACCTCTGGAACAACATTCAATGTCGCAGTATTCCAGCTTCTTCAAATTGGATAGATCAGGTAAACTTTGCAAGGAACTACAACCTCCAATGGTGATTGATTGTAGTGATTCCAGTCCATCAAGACCTTGAATCTTGGCCAATTTTTGACAGCTCCACAGAAACAGGTCCTTCAAATATTTTAAGTTGGATAAGGTGGGTAATGTATGAAGGAGGGAGCAAAGTTCAATCGACAACACTTGTAGATTCTCTAGTCTTTCAAGCCCACTGAGATTGCCAAACTCACAGGAGGACAGTTTCAGGCACTGTAATGATCTTAAACCTTCGAGGCCTTGAATATTGGGTATCCCAAAACTGAGCCTTAACTCCAACAATTTCTGCAAGTTAGAAAGATCTATACTTTGTAGAACGCTACAGTGGGAAACTGTAAGTTTCCTCAAACTAGAGGGAAGCAGCCCAATGTGCCGTAGGTTCTTACATCGGACAAGTAGAAGTTCTTTCAGGCAATAAAGGTGATCCAAATCCGATGGTATGCTGGTGATGCTTGGAAGTTCCAATCTTAAGTACTCCAGTTTCAATAGTTTCCTAATCCACCATGGGTTGTAACTTCTATCCATTTCCATAGCTGTGATGGACGTTAAGGTGGGAAAACTCAATTTCAAATTTCTTAGATTCGACGTGTCCAAAACTGCTGCTACTGAAGAGAGACATAAACTTATTAAACTTGGGGGGAGCTCTGGTACTATCTTCACATGAGTTTCTGTCAATTTAAAAATTTTCAAGAAACATAGTCTTACAATATCATTGGGAATCGTTTGTAATGCCAAACAATCCTCTCCATGAATCTCTTCCAATTTCTCCCACATCCCAATTGTTGCCGGTAGATTTGTTATGCAACTTCTGTTCATCTTCAAGACTTTCAAGTTCTTAAGATGAACAATCGAGCTAGGCAACTCTATAATTCCTGTGTCTGAGATATTCAATTCAACTAACGATTTCAACAACCCAATTGATTCTGGAAGTCTTGTTAGCCTTGGAGCTCCACAAATGGACAAGCACTTGAGATTTAAAAGTGCTCTGATTGAGCTTGGGACATGCCTAATGCCTAGATTTTTTCCCCCAGATGACCAATACCTTCGATAACTTTTTGGTGTAGAGGCCCCTCCATCCATGATATCTTTGACTTCTACATATGACCAATCCTTTCCATAAGTTCCTAGTGCAGGGTGATCTTCATCCATGATAGCTTTGACCTCTACATATGACCAATCCTTTCCATAAGTTTCTAGTGCAGAGGTCACTCTATCCATGAAAAGCTCGGTCAAAGCTTTCAGAGAACCTAATTTAGGCATTTCCCAGAGAGAACAACATCCATTTAGATTCAAGTGTTTCAGACGCCTTAGTTGACCAATGGATGGATCAATCCAGTTCAAATTCTCACACTCCTCAAGAATTAGTATTTCTAAGGATGAATGTGCTGATAGGTCTGGAATTATAGTTAACCTGCGGCAATATGAAAGATTAAGGACCTTCAATCTCGTAGCCACCTGTCAAATCATAATTTTTAAGAAGTTGAATTATTAGAAACTTTGCCGAACAGGACACCAAAAATAATGTTACTCCATCAATGTAACCATAAACAAATATCCTAAATGAAGAAAGAGCTACAGTAGATGTCATACTATACATTTTTCACTTACGTTCTCTTTATGCAACAGAATTTATTGAATTTACAATAGATTTGAGTCAATCAATATTGTTTAGTCCTTATATCCTCTATTTAGTAAACGAAAGTGTATAATTAAGATTTTCAATCTAACTAATATTGGAGTTTATCGAAGTATATGCTCAATATGTTAGTTGATAATTTTGATGAAAATGAGAGGAATGTAATATCCTATACATTACCAAAATGAAGATTATAAGACCTATATAGAAAAAAACAATCAGACTTAAGTACAACCGATGTAAATTACAATCAACTTAGCCCGAAAGAGTAATCCAAATATAATCTAACATACCTCTCAAACGGGAAAGCACAAAAAAAATAATTCATAAACCTATAGCATTTGTATCAATTCAGTCCTAACATTTTCAATTGGACCAATTTAGTCTTAAATTTTTTCACATTAGTACCAATTCAGTTTTTCCGGCTAATTATGGCCAACTGACATTGACATGGATGCTTGTCGGCTGACGAACGCTAATGTGGCAATCTTTAAATAATTTTAATTTTTTAAAATTTTTTAAAATTTTTTCCCAATGCCTCGCCGGCCACTACCGGAGAAGAAGCCATCATGAAGAAGAGAAGGGAAAAAAGAGAGGGGAAAATCAATAAAAAAATTTTGAAAAAAATTATCTAAAAATTGTTACGTCAGCATTCGTCGGCCGGCCAGTGTCCGTGTCAACGTCGACTAGCTAAAATTGGTAGGAAGAACTAAATTGATGCCAATATGAAAATGTTTAGGATTAAATTGGTCTAATTAAAAAATTTATAACTAAATTGGTATGATATCATAGGTTTAAGGCTTTTTTGATACTTTTCCCCCTCTCAAACTCAAGGTAAATTGAAAGAAGTCAATTGAATTTAATAGGTCCAAAAATGCTTAAATGGATGTGCTTGGTGAAGATATCAGCACTTGGTCAGCAGATGAAGTGGAGATGAGTCGTTCAATGCCATTAGGCACAGGATATCAAATGAAATGACAATTAAAATTCATTGTATTTGGTGCCCTCATTATGTGCTATTAGGTTATTCTTATTCTTGCTAAGTAACGTTGGCCTTTATTGGCCTGCCAACATCTTTTCTCTAGATTTATCCCTACCCGCGGGCTCATTTGATAAAACAAAAACTAAGTGGTGAAACAAAAACTAAACGTTGAAAAGTATTGAATTGTTTAAGTACCGAAAATGAAAATAAAAAGTTGTTTTTATGACAGGTGAACATTAAATAATAGTTTTTATTTGTTTCTTACCAAATATAGAATAGTGACCATTGTTGGAAGGTTTTAACTGTATAATTGGTAATATTTCAGTTTTGATTGATTTTTTTTTTCACTTAACGTTTTAAATAATTGCTTCCTACATATTATATTAAGTGATTTATACTTAAACCAATTTATTAAGTTGTGTGGACTTAGAGGTTATCAAAAGTACTTAATATGGTTATCAAGCACACGCTTAGTACGTCCAATGTGGGGTTAGGTCTTATTAGTTCCTTCAGTGCACTTTGTTAGCCATATGTAATAAACAAAGATTTACATTGATAATGCACTAATTGGGCAAAATACGAGAAAAATCCTTTACAAATGACAAATTTTCTCTATATGCATGTCTAGCAAATATTTTTAAAGCACTCATTAAAAAAAAACTTTTTATATTATCTTAAAATAGCATATAAGGAAGAGAAAAATATTTTCTTGAAAGTGCCAAAAAAAAAAACTTTGTGATGGTTACTATAAAAAAATATCTTAAGTTACATGATTATCTTCATTTATTTGTCGTTTAAGATTTAATTAAGGTACTTGGGGGAGAGAAGAGAGAAAATGTCACTGAAAATTAAAAACCTCTCTTCTCATCATTTTGTTCAAGAATTTGTGCACATATAAAATTGCCTGTATTTCCATTTTGGATATATCGCATAAAATTGATTCTAAGAGTGAATAATTATACATAAAATGGAAAATTGAGTTAGTAAAAGTACAAAAGGGAACTGAGAATGTGGAGTTTTCTGGTACTAAAAAAGGAAAATACAGTATAGAGAGAAGTAGGAATGTGGAGTCAATGAAGTACAATAGATAGGTAAAGTATATGATTATTTTATTTCATCGTTTTTACATTTACGCAATTGTCCTCGGGACAATTTTTTGACCAATAAGTTTATGGCAGTTGTGTAATAAAGAGGGACAGAGATCCCTTAAAAAGTAGAATTCATCCTAACACTTTTATCAAAAAATTCCAATAAAGATCATGCAATGGGATGAACAATAACTGTACCGATTATTTTCCTTAAATCTATAACAATTTTTTCCTAAAGTAATTTATTTTCTTTTTCTTTTTATTACTCACACATCTCTTTTCTTTAATATACTAGAATTCATCCATGCACGTTGTGTCAAGAAAAATGAAACTATAAGGAAATATCTCATATATACTGGAATTCATCCTCTTGAATGTCTAATTTCTAACGTGTGTAAGATTGTCGATGAAATTTCAAGCTTAGATTAGTTTACATATCATTTATTTGGACTATTTTTTTTCAATATATAACAAAAGGGAGAGTTCATAATCGATAATATTTGGGATTTTTCAAAATAATTGAAACAATCAAATTCATCCTTAATTTTGTCTCTATAAGATATAATTTCTAAGAGCACAATAGAAAAACTAAATGATTAAATTGTAAGAAATAGGAGGATCTCTTCCCATTATCTAACAAATAGATTATTTTAATAATATTCAATGACATTGCTAATATAGTATGTGAGATTACGATCATAAGAATTTCTATTACCTCCCAACGCAGCCCATTATATCACATACGAGAAAAATTGATAATTTCTATACTGCAATATTTACTGGTATAAGGAAATTAAGTTTGAACCTTCATAATAATACGGAATAATGATATTACAATGTTAAAATAACTAGCATCTATCATGAAAACAATTAATTTTAGAAAAGCTCCATATTTATTGAAATGATATTAATTTGGACTCAGAGTATATACCATACATATAATAATTTGAAATTTTAGATAATCATTAGTTTGAAGATTACCGATCATTGAAAATTTATATAGGCGACTAAGGTTTGTGTTGAAAGATTTATTATGAAAAAAAAGAAAAAACTTTAGAAAAGCTCCTTCTTTATTGAAATCATATTAACTTGGGCTCGGAGTATAAGCCATACATATAATAATTTGAAAATTAAGATAATCATAAGTTTGAAGATTTACGATCATCGAAAGTTTATCCAGGGGACTAAGGTATGTAATGAAAGATTATAGTTTTCATTAATTTGAAAATTAAAATTCCCAACTAAAATTTAATAGAAATTGTGAATGCAAATTATCACATAACAACATATGTTACGAGCTTTTATGACTTCTTTTAATATGAGAGTATTAGCAAAATCGAGTTTAAGAACTGATATTAATTTTAAAGTCAAAACTAGAAACATTAGAAATATTTTGAGGAGGAATAGTCGCTAGTAGTACCATTAAAATTGCGTAATATTGATAATGAAGTGAGAAAAATTAGAAACTCTTTTCCACTGGATGTTTATAGTATCGCATGAGTAGTTTGAAGAGCATATTTAACTGTTGAATTACTAAATAATACCAGGTTGCATGTTCAATTTCACTCACCAATTTCTTATAATTTTACTGTTAGAATATTTAAGACTAAGTGTGAGGGGGAGTGTTAGAATATTTAAATAATAAATCATGCATTAATCTAACAGCTTAAGCTTTTAAAACAATTGGCAGTGGTCCCACAAAATCTCATATGGTATCAGAGCTAGAGGTCTTGTGTTTAAATTTTTCCATGCCCCATTTATATCCCCAATTAGATTTCGAAGTAAAAGACCAAACTAAGCATAAGGGGGAGCGTTAGAATATTTAAATAATAAACTAGGTTTCATCTAATAGCTTAAGTTTTTAGAACAATCGGTAGTAGTCCCAACAGAATTTCACATTTACTAAGTTCTCTTTAGTGTTTGTCTTTTTTAGGGCATCTTATCCCTTGCATATCAGTCCTATTCACTACCCTTGCATATCAATCCTATTCACTACTTAATGTTTCAATTAACTACCCTTAAACATCCATTAGGGACAGCTTATTGGCATAATTAAGGAACTCAAAACAACATGAATGTTAGATAATGTCGTTTAAAGGCAGTGTAAGTCAATATAAATTAAGTGACAAGACATTGACTCCGGCAAATGAATTACAGTATATATTCTCTATTGACTTAGATTAATAAATGTAAAGGAAATGTATTGACAAATGGAAAAGTAATTGGTTCATTCGAGATATTTCCAGTGAAATTTTAATAGGTGACCTTTTAAAGATTACAAGTAATTCAGCTATGAACTGAGGGATTGGTATTTTAGACATTCTTCAAGAGCTATATTTCTTCTTTCAATTGAGTCAATAAAATTTAATTGGATTTTTTTTAAAAAGCGATAAAATGACAATCTACAACCGTGCGACACTCGAATTGGTGTTCCTGCAAGAAAATATAATAAGTTGCACCTTTTAATTTGCTCGTACCTTAAGTTGAGTCCAGCCACCGCAAAAATCACTTATACGGCTCCACGATAGGTCAAGGATAACTAGATTTTTGGGGCATAAGTTGGTTGCAAGCAACTCTGAAGGACCATACTTCCAAGATAGCCATCTCAATTCTGAAAAGAGATTCTTATAGTCTCCAGAGAGGTTCCCACCATCCATTTTAAGAAATCTAACCCTTGGCACTTTCACAAAATCATTTGATGTCAAAATAGTGGCTGGTATAATCCCGCAAAAGTTCATACAGATTGCTACAATAGTTTCAGTTCCCTAAAATGAGGAAAGAGTCAATTCTATTTAAACAGTTCCAAATAAAGTCTCAAATAGCGGGAAAACAATTGAGGGAAGATTTTTGCAATGAACAAAGTAGAGGAAGGTGCACTTAGACTTTTACCTTCTTTCTTTTGATCATATCAAGACCTTCTTCATGATTCCACACCCGAGAACGTTTTCCCGGATCTTCGCAGTTCTCTTGGTACACAATGCTCTTGCCAAAGTCTTTAAGTTGATCGTGCATCCATAATTGGTTCTTTCCTATAATTTTCACTAAGGACATTAAAAGTAGAACTTCAATCCCCTCATCTGGAAAATATCTACAGTCATTCCACATGTAATCTGCATCTCTCTTATTTTCTCCAACTAGAAAGCAAGCAATATCAAGAAATATTTGTCGTTGATGATGATCTAATGCCTCATAACTCAATATTAACTTATCCTTAACATCCTTATGAGGACACTCTTCCATCTTTTTCAACGTACTTTGCCACACTGCTTCCTTTTTATCATATAAAAATGAGCCCATCACTTCAATGGCCAAAGGAAGCCCTCCGGTTTTTGCAGTAATTTTCTTAGATAAACTCAAGAATGCATTGGGAGGAGAGATGCTTCTAAAGGCATGCTTGCTAAATAGTTGAAGAGTTTCGAGATTGTTGAGCTCCTTAGCTTCATAAATCAAACAATGGTCAAATTGATCTTGGAATCCACATAAAACACTTTTGTCTCTTGTTGTAACAAGTATTCTACTTCCCAAACCAAACCATTCTTTCTTTGCTGCTAATGCCATAAGTTGGCTCCTATGATTTGCATCATCAAGGAAAATAAGAACTTTCTTTCTACTAAATCGTTGTTCGATCAAATTTTTCCCTTGATCGATGCTAGAAACCTTGATTCTTTTGTCCCCAAGGATATCATGCACTAGTTGCCTTTGCAAATTTAGAAGACCGAAACTTGCACTTTCTGATGCTTGTCGAATATCAGGGAGAAGGCAACAATTTTCAAAATTAATGGACAATTTGTGGTAAATAAGCTTGGTAAGAGTTGCTTTGCCTATACCACCTATTCCACAAATTCCAACAAGCCTTACGTCCTTAGATTCAACACTCAACAAATCTATTACTTCATCCACTGATTGGTCAATCCCGACCAAATAATCGGACAGATGTACCGAAGACACCTTAAGCTTAACCAAAACTTTGCGAGCTATTAGCCGTGTGAGTTCTCCCTGGCTGTATGTTAGTAAAAAGAGTATAATGAAGTTACCATCTGATTGAAATTAAACATGCATATACGAGATGATTCAGTAATATGAGTTAGCTACAAAATGCTGGACGTATGAGGGAAAAATATGCATGAGTTTCCGAATTGATTCAATCATACTAATAGGATACAATGGATGTTTTTAATGAAGGTGATGATCAAGATCATGAAGTGCAAGATGATTCCTCCCAATATTTATCACACAGTCTATTAGAAATGAGCATGGTTCAACTGGTCCAATTCAAAACTTGAAGTCAGTAACTGAACCAGGGAACTGTTCCACGTTCTTTGGAATTAGAAACCAAACTAGTCCATCCTATAACCGGTTTGAAACCGAACCAGACCCCTATTTTTTGTTTTGTATTTTTTGTAATTCCTTATTTAAATGAACTTGTATTTTAAAATTTGTTTGAGAGGATTCTATCCAAGAAGCCACCAAGTCGGTTTGATTCTCGAGCACCATGTAGGTGGGAAAGAAAAACTTGGAGAGGCCCAGCCTGAAACCCGATCCAAATCGTTCTGTCTGTGTTATGAAGCCTTACGTTCGGACTAGTCAAAACACATTACTTGAATGGGTCTATTCAAGCTTCGGTTCAAATCTGAAAAACAAAAACCGTCCAGTAGTTTAAATTGAAACAAATGGGAACTAAATCAGATCTGAAAGTGGAAAAGGAAATAGGTTTGAGGAAAGAGCAAATATTTGTAGATTTATTTTGTAAAAAAAAAAAGAAGAAGCCATATTGGCCTTAAAAAAAGAAAGAAGAGGAGGAAGTATAATTTTTTTTTTTTATCGGTCCTACTCTAATCCTACTTTAACTCTCACTCTCAGACTTTTACACTGCCTCCTTGCAGGGCGTGGGAGTTGAAACCCACTCCTGAAACTATATCGTCCCCATGCCAACTCCCCTGAAAAGATGGGGATTCGAACCCCCCATTTCCCCCTTTTATGTTGGAAAGGTGGCCACGGGGGCAGAGGAAGTGTATTTTTGAGGGCACCAAAATAGATGAAAAAGTGTACAATATGCAAGTGTAGTTCTAGACGCGCGTCCACCAACCGCAGAGAGAGGCATTGGGAACAAATACATCGTACTAATATGAGGCTGCCTCACCATGATGATCCGTCACATGATTTTCCACCATGGATGTTGCAGGTAAGATCGGCGGCGTCCGATGCCATTAGAGCAAGCTAACGACCGCCATAATTTGACTCTCTCCCTGTTTGTCGATTAGAAGCGCAGAAGCTGCTCGCTTCATTCTATCCTGCTTATGTTTCTTCTTTTTTTCTTTTTTTTTTTTTCTTTTTTTTTTAAAAAATTATCCGCAGTAAGAAGAAGAAGTGTATAAAAATGAACAATTCAAACATTTAAGATGGAAACTGGTCACGAACCGAAACCCCACTTGAGCCGGACCATAAATTTCAAGTTAGTTCAGGTCATAGATTCAAACTAAATGGTTGGTTCTTGTATTTTGAACTTGTGAATCTAGCCAGTTCTTATGAGAATCGGGTTTGAACTAGACCAGCAAGTTTAGTTCTGGTCCATCCCCAACTTGAATTTGGACTGTTAATCACCCTAGTTTATGACCTTATTGAAGCCAAACCTTAAATCCTGGGCCTTAACATAAAGAAGTTAATGGCCAAAATCATGCCATAACAATACACTCAATCAATAAGGCCACTTGATGGACTGCCTAAATGAGCTCATCGAACATAAAAGTCACAAAAATACATTTGACTCATGAAATTCATAGATAAAATGTCTAAAAGGCTCATTGATGGATGGAGGTTAAGTGAAAATTATGACAAGTGGCAACAATCGTTTAACTCAAAACATGAAAGGAAGTTTAAGCTAAGTCTAGAAAGTTCCATCAACCAAGAAACAACAATAATTGAAAGATTGTTAGAAGCATTCCTAAAATAGCGGTGCAAGTCAAGAAACAGTTAGAAATTTTTGTGGAAGAATATGAGGATGTAGAATCGAATCGTACATTGAAAATAGGGGAACAATTAAAGACACCAAAACTCTCGTTATCATCTACATCATAGATATGTCTCTGAAGACAATTCAAACACTTTCAACATAAATCATAGAGCACTGATCATGGAGTCCTGATTTTAGAAAAGATTGTAACGGATTAGATCTTCCATCTGGTTTTGAATTTCAAATTCAAATTAGGTAGGCTTTCTAATTTTAGTGTTTTTCTTTGAACATAAAGGCTTTCTAGACTATTTGTGAGCTTTTTTTCCCAATACATTCCATTGAGAAGTTTGTGTTCAGATTATGTCATCAAGCAAGCATGACACTGAAGAATGTAAGCGACGTACTCTAATTCAATAAAAGCATTTTTTTTTTTAATAAGACTGCGATAAAGTCCTTGAGATTTCAAAACATGTTTTTGATTGACTTAAAGTCAGATTTGATATGTTAAGAGGCTATGAATTGATTTGATTGGGTTTTAATCAATGAAACCACTGAATTCTTAGCAAACACAACTTGACAAAAACACGCTTAACAAGCCTAGAGCAACATAATAATTTGGCTCTTCAAAATATAATCTGTATTTAAGCAAAAGAAGCAGAGAGAAAATGGATGATAGAGTCGAATGAGTTAACATACCCTATGTTCTTGGTGTCCCATCCTTTGATTCCAGTAACCTCCTTGAGCGCCGCTGCCCAGCGTTGCACAATCTCAACCCCGTGTGTCTGTTCATGCAGGGTTAATGCATCTCTATATACTTTGGTTTCCAACTTCACATCGGAAGGCTCCACGTCATAGAAAATGGGCATGACCTCCAGTTCCTTGGTTTTCCTACACTCCACCATGTGTTCCAACTCGCGCAAGCACCAACTACTAGAGGCATAGCCTCTAGAGAAGATGGGAATGCAGATTTTCGAGTTATCAATGGCCTGGAAAATCTCAGGGCCGATCTCTTCACCGATGTCGATCCCCTTCTTGTCTATGAAAACATGGATGCCCTTATCTAGCAGGGCATGATAGAGGTAATCTGTGAAGTTAGCACGAGTGTCCGGTCCTCGAAAACTCAAGAACACATCGAACTGGACTTGAGATGTGCCGTTGCTAGTGGATCCTGTTTCTGAACAACTCCTTTTTCTTTTCATCCTAGCTGCCTCTGCTACATCAAAGATCTCACAAAAGATCTTACAGACTAGGGATGATAGATAATTCTGTAGTATGCATTTCAAGCAAGTTTATATTGCTTGAGTTCTGTGAAATTGAGCTTCTCTTTCCGATTTCAATTATCTGTCATGCAACGATTGCTGATCAAGTCACCAAAAAAAGAAAACAGAAAAAGCAAGACTCTTAGAAGTTTTAGAAGACGAACTCTGGAGCAAACAGGTCCAGAGGGCGGAGAGGGGGACCCAACAAGCATTGATGGAAAATTTTCTCACGACAGGTATAAGAAAAACATAAACTTCCGAGTCCAACAAGAGATGGTGGTAGAGACCAGGCATCTATGAACGCTAGATATAAAGTTAAACTATCAAACAAACTCAGAGAAATATAATTAAACCAGAAGCTGAAAGAGTTGCAAACCTCCAAGCATCTCAAAACTAGTAAGAATTAACAACGAAAACACAAAGCAAGAGATCAAACAAAAGAAAACGAAATTAAACTCTGAATAAGCAGCTACCTTTGTGTGATGCGATAGATATATCCAATAAATTCGAGTTCGAACGAACAAAGCAAAAGTAAATTTCTTGTGCACGCAAGATAGACGACTCGCCTGCAACTGCATGAGAAAGCCGCATTCAAAATGGGGTCATGAATATCTAAGTTCCGTCGAGTTTAAAAAAAAAAGCTAAACGAAGAAATTACAGGTCGCGAAACAAAAAGATTGAGCGAAGAGAGAACTTGAAGAACCTGAGGATTCTCTGCCCTGCGCAGGTTCTTAATATATTGTCCCGACTCATACGGGGGATGACCGACACATGTCAGATGGGACTTGGGATTTTGCAAGGATTGACCGGTAGATCCCGCGGTATTTACCGGCTGAGTCCGATTGACCATTCCCGTCCTAACTGGATGGTCAGAATTTTTTCAACAACCATTCTTTAACAATTGTTACCACAACCATTCTTTAACATGATCTGCTTCAAGTCCAACCTTAAATGTATTTAAGTGTGTCGTAAATTGATTATAAAGGGCTAATCCGTACATGAATCGTTTACTATTCATGTATAAATCGTTTGTCCTTGTTTGTGACATGAACCTGTTTAAGTTTGACATAAACACACTTAATTACGTATCATGTGTGTCTTGTGAATGGTACAGCTGACAATTCGTGTGCTTGTATTGCAATTGTGCCATGTCATTGAACACGACATATTTGTCAATTGTGTTACAATTTTGAAACCCAAACACAATTGGTTAAATATTTGGATTATCTAATACGACGCGCTTAACCCAAGCTAATGGCAGACAGCTCGCCAAATTTGACCAAGACCCAACAAATTCGTGCCAATATTTTTTTTTTCCCGGAATCAAGTTGCTTGGGCGGCGACGAACTTGCTTGGACGTAGTAGACTAGGACCACAAATTTTGTGATATTTTGACAATTTATTTATTTAATTTTTCATTTTCCTATGACCTGGTCACTAGTTTGATGAATGGCGACAGATTATGATGATGATAGGGATAAAACTATGTTGTCTGAAGTACAGCGATTGAGCCTATCGCAGGAGAAATTGAATTTAAGGAATAATCAGATGAAGAGAGTAAATAGAAGCATAGTTTGACGATGTCATCGAACGTACTTTTCAATGTAAGCCATAACATCCTACATTTATTTATTTATTTATTTTCGAACTGAATACAAGGATTGCTTTCAAAGATTTGGGCTTTTGCTCGAACATAAGCTGAGACTGTTCAACTTGAGAGGCTACCAAAATTCCAAAGACATTGAAAAATGAAAATTTTAAGTAGTTTGGACTTTCATAATGACCAATAATGGGTTTATTCCACCTAGGATGCAGTGTTTTGAGATTTGCATTGCATGGTCAAAACCCAATAATATCATAGGCCCAAAAAGTTTCAACAAAGTTGTAATGGAGGCCTAATAGTGTGTGTTACTCTTTGTTCATCAGAAGTACAAGCCGGGGCACAAGAAATCCCTTACTTTTGACCAACAAAAAAGAAAAAAGAAAAATACCCTACTAACACCATGGATCGAATAAGACACGAGCCAACATAATAAAGATTTGCCAACCCTACAAGCTTTTATCAAGTGCTAGAGTAGGAGATCATAGCTTCGAGCTACTTGTTTTCCTCTCACCGAATATGTTGCAAGAGCATCAATATCTTACTGCTTTAGCTTCTTCCAGGTGGATAGATCAGGTAAGCATAGCTAGGGACTACAGTGCTTGATGTAAAGACTTTCCAGTGATTCCAATTTGTTAAGACCTTGAATTTCAACTAGTCTCAAACAGCCCCGTACAATGAGGTCCTTGAGGTTTTTGTAGATAGGTAAGTTGGAAAGGTCTACAACTTCAAGAAATTTGCAATTGTCAACTGTAAATTTCCTCAAATAAGAGGGAAGCTGTCCAAAGTAGCGTGGGTTGTCGCAGTTCTTGAGTCCAAGTTCTTTTAGACAGCGAAAGCAACACACAAGGCTTATGCTGGTGATAATTGAAAGTTCCAACTTACAATATGGGTTGGAGATGTCTGAAGCTCTTTCTAGATTGGTGGGATGGACGATGTATGCAAGGGGAAATATTAATTCTAGATTTCTTAAACTCAGGGTCCACTTGTTTAGTAGAAAATATTACGTTTCCGGAAAATATTTCCAAGAAGCCATTTTCCAAGAAAAGATTATATTTTCTGGTGTTCGGTTGAAATCTAAAAATGGAGTGAAAAATATTTTCGACTATTCATTATCTAATTTGATTTTTTGGAAAAAATTACCAAAATTTTTTTATTGACCAAAAATATTTAATTTTAAATTATATATTTTTAAAATTATTTTTATTTAAAAAAATCAAAATTTTATTATTTTTATTTAAAAATATTTTTTTTATTATTTTAAATTTTTCTTTTTTCATTTTTCTTTTCCTTCCTCCTTCTTGCTCCTCCTTCTTCCTCCTCCATCTTTTGTCGACACATGCCTTAACGATGGTTGGCTACCTGGCGATTGACCAAGACACGGATTACCAAATCTAGCAACCTCGAGCTCATCAACCTTGGTGGAGCTCGGGCATGCTTGGATTGAGTGAGCTGCGAACTTGAGGCTCACTAGATCTGGCAACCTCTAGTCTCACCGTCGCTGGATCTAGCCTTGGGCAAGGCTCAAGCTCGTTGGCCTCTAGCCTTGCCAAAGATCAACGATCGTTGGCTACGATGGCGAGCCTCAAGCTCGCCCGAGCTCCATCAAAATGATGAGTGAGCCTTGAGCTTCCTAGATCCAAGCAAGCTCGAGCTTTGCTCCATCGAGGCTGGTGAGCTCGTGAGCCCAAGCTTCGCCAAACTAGGTGAGCTCAAGCCTCGCCCTCACTAGATCTGGCCTTGGGTGAGTCAAAGCCTTACCTACCTCACCACAAGTCAGCGAGCTTCTCAAGTTTGAGCTTGAAAAGCAAAGTTTCCTATTTCGAATAGGTTTTATAATTTAAATGATTTTCTTAATTGGAAAAGGTTTCCTAAAAAGAGGTTTCCCACTTTGGATTTGATGATTGCATATATAAAAGAAGTTGTTATAGAAAGAGTCTAAACTTTTCAAAGCCACCCTTTGCAATCCTTGATTTCTATAGTGGATTTGTTTCTCCTCTTCCCGTGATTTGTCCCGCAATGGTTTCCATGTAAAATCTGGTGTTATTTTATTCTTCTCAACTTCAATTTCGTTATAGTTTTCACATCAACCATAACATTTTGTTATGTGGATTGGGTTCTGTGTAGTTTCAGAAAAGAAGTGACTAATTCTACTCTACAAGTAATAAAATAAAGGATAAAAAAAAGAGATAAAAACGTGTGATAAAAGGTAAATGTGTGATATAAAGAAAAAGATAGCCAAAAGACAAATGTTCTTGTGATTGTTGATTTGTCGAAAGGTGCATACAACTGCGTCTCTTTGGCTATTTATAGCCTAATTCACAAGTAACCATTCTTTAGCAGTTACTGACTTCAATTTCAATCTTCTTATGGAGATTTCGGTACCGCGTCAATAATCGCTTCGCATTATCCTCAGCATTGACGGCACCAAGTCTTTGAAATTGTCTCCAACCTTATCTTCTCGCTTATTTGATCCCGAATCTTCAATATCCCTGATAACCGGTGGCCTTCTTACACACTGGGCATAATGGGCTCTCCTTTCGTTCTAGGCCCAATAAGTATAATAGATCTAGGATGGAAATAGCATTATTTTATTTTTTCATGAATTTAGAACGAAATTATCGAGATCTTTGACCGATGACTTCAATATATCAAGGACACGATCTCCCTCTCATGACCATAGAAGGGTTTATTGGCTTTTCAGTGTCTTATGGAGTGGAGAAAGACAATGAAGCCTATTGAAAAAAGAAAAAGTCGATCGCCGTAAAGGTTGGCGATAGCATCGAGGACGAGTTTTCAAGCACGGATGCGGAGGACAAAGATGAAGTAGATACGCCAAAACGTAAATTCAAAAAGTTCCTTCGAAAGAGAAGTAACAAAGGAAGATGGAATTAAAAAAGGCAGACAAAGATATTAAGGCGAGAAGAAAGTCCTCGCATGTTTTCGAGTGTAATCAAACCGGCCGCAAGAATCGTAATGCCTTTTACTCGGGAAGAAATTCGGCAAATAAGGGAAGGTAATAAATTTTTTAGTAAACATGGAGCGACACTACAAAGTAAATCAAGTAAGGATGAAGCCGAAGCTGCAAATCTATGTTTGATGGCCAACGTTGTGGAAGCTGAGGTAAAAGCACTAACCTTAATCCTACAACTAATGAGGAGTCCCATGATGCATTTGATGAGTTGTTCATGAGCTCAAAAGAGTTTCCAAACCCAATTCCGAGTAGAAGAGAGCACATTAAAATTTAAAGAGAATGACACATTGAGAAAAAAAAAATTATAGGAGACAAAAGACCTGAAATTGATTTTGTCTCTTTATGTTCATGAATGTCGTTCTTATTCTCAAATTTTGGGAACTTTATTGAAGGCTCTTGAATAGCAGAGGAATTTATTTGAGAAGAGACAGAATCCAAACCGAGAGTACATAGACCTTTCAGCAAAAGGTCACATACATCACATGCATGTCGTTCTTGTGCTAAATTAGGTCATTATGCTATAACTGTCATATGAAAAGTACCAAGCTCATTATGCGTGTTCAAGGCATATGAGAATGTTTTACTTGTTGAAGGTCATTATGAAATATGTGGAAGGTGGAAACATGATTTTTTGGTGATAATAGCAAAGGAAAGATTGCTGCTCGAGGCATCATTGGTGGTAACACTTTTTTTATTGTACACGTATTGTTCTTACAAGAATACCTTCGAAGAGAAAGTTATTGGAAAACTTCATAAGAATGTGTTTATCATTTGTTCAAAAGATTTTGATCTTTCCAACGACCGTTGCAATGGAAAATTGTCTTTGGCATAAAAAAATTAGGCTATGCAAGATGCCAAGATTTAAAAAAAAAAAATTCCATTCTTTGGCAAAGGATTTAGTTCGTGGCCTATCAAAGATCAAGTTTGAGAGAAAGAATTTTGGTGATGCATGTTCTATGGGTAAAAAAGTGAAGCACTCATTTAAGTCTAAGAGAATTATAGACATAGATAGGTTGGTGACGATAATTTTAGCTATAAAGCTAATTAAAAAGGTTAGGCCTTTGTTTCATCTTAATTCAAGTACTGTAAAACCCTCAATTTTTCAGATTCTGTCAATTTTGGATCATAAATCTGCATTTGATAGGATGAAAGAGGACAATTTGCACTTGATTGACATTAAGGTTCTTGATTATAAAAAGGGGCAAAAAGAAACACTTGACAAGATGGAAAAACAATAAGAGAAAAAGAAAAAGAAATTACACTCTCTCTAGGATGCTTTGATTGGAATGATCATTGTGGCCAAGAACAAAGTAGTGTTTTTTTTTATTAGCTCTATTTGTAATGTCAAGGGATGCCCCTAAGCTACTCTACTTCATATGCTCTATAAAACTTATATTTTAAACAAAAAAAAAAAATTGGTGCTTTTTGGGAGTTTCTTCATTGTACTATTATTAAACAAAAGCAGCAGAAAAAATAAATTTAAAAGAGCTGGATTGTTGAATTGTTTAGGTGCTTGTGTATTTTAATTAGATATGCATTCCTAAAATGTGGGAAAATATATGTTGATGAAACTGTCTGAGTATTTTTCGGCCAAATCTTCCTTAAGCATTGAATGACTTTTAAAGAATGTCCAAAATCAATAAGACAACAAATTGTTATTCTTTCGGTTTATTTTCTAAAAAAGAGTTTTATATGCGACTACCGTCTTAAAGAAGAAGATTTACAAGGCGAAAAATCCAGGGTACATGTACCACGAAGTCCATCCTTCTGGCTAAGTTCAAGCATTGCTCGGCGCATTGTTAGCATCTAAACAGGTAAAGAGGCCGAGGAGGCTCAAGAGAAACAACATTGCCAAGCATGAAGTTGAACTTCAAGCCAAGGCGGCTAAACATTGACAAATCACTACCAAACTAATAAACTATTAGAACATTGTCTTAACTTAAAATTAAAAGGCAAGGGAGTAATCATCTAACTTAATGAACCCATCCTCGCTAATTAACTCAATGCATTAGTGGGTAAACTATAAATCCCTAGCTCTAATCAATGCTAAAAAGTAGGATGCATCATCCATCAAAATTTTAGTAAATAATAATACCATATCAATTTGAAGACCGTGAAATAATCGGACACTATACGCAACCCATGCTGTGCAGATTGTTGCACAAATCTATAATGAAGAATGATATACAAACATTCATGTATGAAGAAACCTTCATGTTATTGTATTTGCAATACGACTGTAGTGTTAACATAATGTCAATAATTTTTCAGCAACTCATTAATGAAATAGCTAACCTGATTTTTTCTCTCTTTCTTTACTATGATTTAAGTACACATAATTTATATATCTATATTTTAGTAAACATATCTGTATACTTATGTAAATTATTATATTAGTATTCAGGTGGGAAATTTCTTCAAAATAAAGGAGTTACAATGACAAAAAACATATATGGAGAGAGGGGAGGGAGAGGGAAGAAAAAGTAATAGGCAGGTAGCACAATTAGAGCAAAGAAAATGATCAAATCCCTTTTAAATTAGATACTAACTCTTAGAGAAAGACATTTTTTTATATATATAACGATATACATAATACCACTCGAGCACACATTTTCTAATTTCAAGTTCATTTTGTTTCACCTTCTCTACTAGTTGCAAAAGCAATCGGAAGTGGATCTAGTCATACAAGAAGTTAAAAACGGCAACCTAACTCTATAAAATCTTCAATTTTGTTATTTAATTAGGTTAAAATAAATTCACAATAGATGAATTTTACTGTTTCCTTGGCATCGCATGTTAAACAAACAAAACAAAACACAGTTTCCACGTTAGGCCTTTCAATTTTAGTGAAGGGACAGATTGTGCCACCGCCGTATGCAGAGTTAACGCAACAGCCTAACACGCGGCATATTTCAATTGGTTATGAAAGATTCCTGGGGAACAATAGCACAGTTAATCCAATTTCCTAGTTCCTCTCCTCTCCTCTCCCTAGCCGCGTCTTCACCACCGCAACAACCTCGACGCTGCCGCTGCTGCCACAACCCTGCCTTGCCGCCATAGTCACCGAGGCTCGAGCACAGTCGCCCCCTCTCTATACCCGGACAAGTAGGCGCTCCACCAACGATAACATGCCTCAAGCTATAGAGCCAGATCTAGCCTCGTTGTCACCGGCTCGATCTTGACAGGTTCTTGGGAGAGATAGAGAGGGGAATGGGGGAAGAGAGACACACACAATGGTGGTGGCGGCAGCGGCGGCAATGCAATTTCGGACTGGTTGCAATGCCGTGTTGGGCAGCTATTAGCCACGGTGAAGAGCAATCGCAGTTTGTGACCGTCGTGAGCACGGTGGCGCGATGTTGAAGCGGGTGGGACAAAGATGACTGGGTCACGTAAATGGTCACTCTCCATATAATTTCATGAAAACTGAAAATGAAAATTATAAAGTATTTTAAGTTAAAATTATTATCCAAAGCCAAATGGCCAATCTCCACATAATTTTATGAAAAGATTAAGGCTAAATGGTTGATTACATAAACAAGTTAACAAACAAATATATAAATTCAATGAGAAGAGCTATACTTCAAACATTCATACATTATAAGAGAAAAATTAACCCTTGGACCCTATTACCGTACCAAAAACCAAATTATACGTTCAAGATGATTTGTCTCTTGTGGTTGTGAAAGAACAACAAATTGCTTACTCGTGTAATATATAAGAACAAAGAAAATTCATTAGATTTTACCAGGTGGGATCAACTATATCTACTCTTAATTTATTCATACTTAATTGGGCGTTTATACAGGTGCATGAGTATAACTCCTAGCAACTCCATATTATAAAGAAAATTGACCCATTCATGGTTGAACAGATTACTTACACTAGTATGCTCCCACACCAGCAAAAGCCGGGAAGTAGGATGTCCTAGAATCATTAGAAATACTGCTCCATTGATCACTATTTTCATAGATCATTAGTTTATTGCAAAAAGTAAGCTAGATTTGTAGAGATCAAGAGCTTAATAATATTTATAAGTCTTCCTCGTGTAGGAGATTGAATGAGCGAGAAGATATTTTCTAAAACTCATTGTAATTGGGATTTCGTTGAAGAGAGCCTAGAACACCTGTTAAGAAACTTAAAAAAAATTAGAACTTAACATTTTTGTTGCCACTTTGTAGATCCTACCTCAGTCATCATCGTAAAATGAGTCCGCCACATTTTGACGACAAATTCCTTCAATCTCCAAATTCAGGATTTACTGATCTTACAAGCTTTTTCAAGTTGTTGGAGTGGGAGATCATCTTCAACTTCTTCAAGTTGGATAGATCAGGAGACCTTCGCAGGAAATTGCACCCTCTGATCGAAAGTCTTTCTTGTGATTCCAGTCTGTCAAGACCTTGAATCTCTACCAGTTCCGGACACGTATTGATCAACAAGAGTCGTAGATTCTCTAAGTTGGAAAGGTCAACAACTTCAAGAAGATTGCAATTGTGAACTTTAAGTTTACTCAAATTGGAGGGAAGTTGTCCAAGGTGGTATAGGTCGCCGCAGCCAATGAGTTGTAGTTCCTATAGACAGCAAATGGAGGGAAGTTGTCCAAGGTGGTACAGGTTGTCACAGCCGATGAGTTGAAGTTCTTTTAGACAGCAAATGCGACCCCAATATGAGCTTATGCTGGTAAAACTTGGAAGTTCCAACATACAAAATGGGCTAGAAGTTCTCTCTTCCGGAAAAGCTACAATGGAGGTTGAGTTGGTAAAACATAATTCCAGATTCCTTAAACTTACTAGGTTGGTGATCTTTGGAGTTTTTCTTATGGTTGTTGAGGACAAACATAGACTTACCAAACTCTGGGGAAGTTGTGGCACATTCTGCACACAAGTTCGTGTTAATTTCAAAATCTTCAAAAAAGGGAGTTTCCCAATATCATCAGGAATCATCTCTAGTTGTAAGCAATTCTCTCTATATACCTCTTCAAGTTTCTCCAACATCCCTATTGCCTCAAGTAACTTTTGCATGCGACTGCTATTCATCATTAACACTTTCAAGCTCTTCAGATTGACAATGGTATTTGGCAACTCTCTAATGCATGTGCTTGAGATATCCAACTCAGCCAAAGATTGCAGCATCCCAATAGAGTCAGGAAGTGTCGTTAGCTCAGGAACTCCACAAATGGCCAAGCACTCAAGATTTACGAGTGCTCCAATTGAGGTTGGGACTTGACTAATGCTTCCATAGAAAGTATAGTTACGTATGTGTAGCTCAGTCAAGTGTTTCAAATGTCTAAGATGACCAATAGATCAATCAATTGATAACAAGTTCCTACACCCCTTCAGAATTAATATTTCTAAGATTGAATATGCAGAGAACTCAGGAGTTTTCCTTGACCTGGGGCACTTTGACAAATGGAGGACTTTCAATCTCGTAGCCACTTGTAAAATGATTACGTATATTAAACAATTTGATTTATAGAAGTTCTGGAAGATTTAAACAAATATATTGACTAAGGAAGCAGTCCACCAAAGTTACTTCACAAATACTATGTTTATATGCTTTCCTCTATAATTTTAGCCAAAATCACTCTATCTCGCATTTTTTTTTATTTCTTCCAATATTGTCCCCTGTAACAAATAAAAAAATGGATCTCTTTTCAAATTACCCGTGTTTTGACAAATAAAAAGACAAAAGAATGCAACCACCACATCTCCTATAAATTATAACATCTCTGTACAACTTCATAATGGAATTACCGATTTTATCCCCAACATTAGTCCTTATGACTCTAAATTCTATAGGGTTTCCTATGTAAATGTATCATAAAGAAATTTTAGTATAAAAATAATCTTACATGTCTTCTGACTATCAACTAATCTATAGTTGCAGTTTACTACTGTATTTTGATTTTTTGTTAATTCATTAAAATAAGGGAGGTATTAGCTTCCACATAACCTTTTGAAGAGTACAGTATTAGTATTGATGTACTAAATAAATCAGTTTGCATGTTCAATTTTACTCTCCAATTTTTATTACTTTGCTAATTTCTCTCTGTTGTTTGGTTTTTCTTCGGCGGAGCATCTTATGTATAGTTTAGATAGTCTTATTCACTACTCATATTTCACTCAATATAATTGTCTATTAATGACAACTTATTGGCGTGATTAGGGAACTCAAAACAACGTGAATGTTCATATAATGTTCTTTAAACAGTAATGTAAATCAACAGTATTAAGCGATGACATACTCCATTAGATAATTTTAAAATCCTATAAATTAAAGAAATTGTGAAATATGTATATATATCTAATCAAGTCATTCCATTTGTTAATTGGGCTACCCAAAACTTTAGTTACTAGAAACATAGAACGTGCACATTACAATGCCCTTTAATCATATAGCTACCATCAATTTGAATTTAAGAAAGTCATCAAAAGAAGAATTGCCATAGATGATAAAAACAACAATAGCATAGTATCAATAGAAAATAAAAAATGCAATGCAGATCAATGACCAACAACCAAATCCTAACATCTTTTCTTTTTGGTAAGCTAATTGTTTGATTCAATAAATGCAATCTTGCAAAACCTACATATGTTACATCCTCTCCATCTACACAACCTAATATCTATTGAGTACAATAGTGAAATAAATATACAAAATTGATCAAGGGTAACATTCTTTCCATCGAATAAAGTGTGTACAATGTGGATATACAATTAGCATTATGTTTTCAATCACATCTATGACATACATGTAAAGTCATTGTTTGATTCAATGTACTTCTAGTGAAAACTGAACAGTTGCGTTTCAAACCTATGGAATGAAGGATTGCGTTTCAAACTGAACAGTTGCATTTCAAACCTATGGAATGAAGGATTGGTGTCATAGGCCTTCTTCAAGACCAAGATTTGTTTGAATTAAGGCAACAAAAATTTAACTGAAAAAAGAGCAATAAGATAACAACTTACAACCCCATGAATCAGGACCTGGTGTGACTAAACAAAAATATTACATCTTATACTTAATTATTTGCACATACCTTAAGTTGGGTCCAAGCACCCCAAAGTCCATCTATTCAGCTCCTTGATAGGTCGAGGATGAGTAGATTGTTTGGGCAAAAGTTGGTCACACTCAGCATTAACCATACTTCCAAGAAAGCCATCTCAATTCTGAAAAGAGATCCTCAAAGTTTCTAGAGAGGTTCCCACCAGCCATTTTAAGAAATTTTAGTCTTGGCACTTTCATAAATTCATCTGATGTCAAAATATTGGCTGGTATAAACCTGCCAAAGTTCATATAGATTGCTTCAAAAATTTCGGTTTCCTAAAATGAGGAAAGAGTCCATTAAATGTAAGTTCCAAATGATGTTTGAATGAAGGGAAAACAATCCAAGGAAGATTTCCGCAATGAAGAAAGCAAAGGAGGGTGCATTTAGACTTGTACCTTCTTTCTCTTGATCATATCAAGAGCTTCTTTATGATTCCACACCCGTGAACTTTTTGCTAGATCTTTACGATTTTCTTGGTATACAATGCTCTTGCCTAAGTCTTTAAGCTGATCATGCATCCATAATTGATTGTTTTCTCCAATTTTCAGTAAGGACATTGAAAGTAAACTTTCAATCCCCTTATTTGGAGAAAATCCACAATCATCCCACATGTAATCTGCATAGCTGTTACCATCTCCAGCTAGAAAACAGCCAATATCAAGAAATATTTGTTGTCACTGATGATCTAACGCCTCATAACTTAACATTAACTTCTCCTTCACATCCTTATGAGGGAAATATGCCATCTTTTTCAATACATCTTGCCACACTAAATTCTTTTTTCCATATAAAAATGAGCCAATGACTTCAATAGCCAAGGAAGCCCTCCAGTTCTTATAGTAACTTCCTCAGATAGACTCAACAATGCATTTGGAGGAAAGTTGCTTCTAAAGGCATGCTTGCTAAAAAGTTGAAGAGCTTCAAGATTGTTGAGTTCCTTAGCTTCATAAATCAAACAATGTTCAAATTGATCTTGGAATGCACTTAAAACACTTCTATCTCTTGTTGTAACCACTATTCTACTTCCCAAACCAAACCATTCCACCTTTGCTGCTAATACCATGAGTTGGCTCCTATGATCTACATCATCAAGGAAAATAAGAACTTTCTTTCCGTTGAATCTATCTTTCATCATATTCATGACATGATCAATGCTTGAAAGTTCAACTCCTATGTTGCCAAGGATATCAAAGACTAGCTGCCTCTTTAAATTTGACAAACGAGAACCTTTTGATGCTTCTCGGATATTTGAAATGAAACTACAACTATCAATATTAGTAGATAGTTTGTGATAAACACCCTTGACAAGAGTTGTCGTGCCTATTCCACCGATTCTACCAATTCCGATGAGCCTTATTATCACGCCCCGATCCTCGGACACGCACACATCCTTCTCACTTGGTCGATTTTATCATGCGATATCCCAGGACTATGTATCGTCGACCTTTTTATTTATTGAGCACATGCGGAAGCAATTAAAATTCCCAGACAATAAAACGATGTGATAGAAAAGCAGGGCCATATTTTTCATATTGAAACTTATAACCAAACTTTTATACAAAACACAAACCAGAGCACTTCATAACTTTTTACTCTAAACTCTATTCACATCAAAATAGAGATCTCAAAAGAAGATAGAATCTTAGTCCATCTGGGCCGTACTTAAGGCCCATCTCGGGATTATCTTCTTCTTCCAAAATCCTTATCCTCAGGTTTTACCTCTGAGTTCTCCTTCTCGGATTCTTCCTCCTCAGCTCCTCAGCGGGGTCCTGAAATGATTTTCCCAAACCGGGATGAAACTATGTCTCAGCGAGTTTTACCCCACTAAGGCCCGATTAGTAAACCATTATACTATAGGCTACCTAAACACGCACAGGGCAGAGGACTTACCTTGGCCTCAGATCCCACCTGCAAGTCAGTACAATTCACAATAGGCACCAATTTACTCAAAACAAATCGAACCAGTCAATTACATGTCACACAAATCATTCTCCACGGAGGAGTATCTAAAAGCTAGGCCACGTGCATTCTCTAGGACGACATTCCAAGTCTCCGAGCCACGTGCCTCGAACCTTGGGCCCATGTGCATTCTCTAAGGTGACCTCTTCGCCAAGGTGGTACATCAAGTCACCGAGCCACGTGCCCTTTTAGATGCTATTTCCGAATACTTGACCCATGTGCATTCTCTAAGGCACTCATTTGCCAAGGTGATGCATCAGATCACCGAGCCATATGTCCTTTTAGATGCCGTTCTCAAAAACTGGACCCACGTGCATTCTCTAAGGTACTCGCTTACCAAAGTGACGCATCAGATCACCGAGCCACGTGTCCTTTTTACGATGCCCGGGCCCACGTGCCTTCTCTTAGGTGCTATCTCACCAAAGTGATGCATCAATTCACCGAGCCATGTGCCCTTTTAGATGCCAAACTCTGTCACCGAGCCACATGCATTCTCCAGAACGACATACCGAGTCTCCGAGCCACGTGCATTCTCTCAGGTGACCTTTTCGCCAAGGTGACATATTCAACCACTAAATTCACGTGCATTCTCCAGGTGATATTCCAATTCACCGAGCCCACGTGTTTTCTTTCAAGTGATTACCAATCTACTTTCAATACCGACAACCAATGCCCAACGATTTCTCAATCAAATAATTAAATCAACTCAACAAAGCATTATAAATGCTGAATAACATACTTGGCCATTTACCAATCAACAATTCCATCTCAATCAATTCCAATCAATTTAGGGTAAATCCCTAAAATATCACAATTTATTCAATTTCATACAACGTGGAGCTCAAATAAATAAACGGACTGCGCCACGACGATCAGCACGAGATTTCGGTCGTCGGCCATCAAAATCTTAATTTCCAAAAAATAATTAATTAATTAATTAATTTCGAAAATTAATTAATAAATATTAAAAATTCAATTTAACTCAAAATAAAGCCCAATTAAATAAACGGACTTCACCACGGGCATCAGCATAATATTCCGGTCCCGAGCCATCTCAATTGAATTTTCGGAAAATAAATAATTATTTAATTTAATTTCGAAAATTAATATTTAAATACTAAAAATTCCACTTAGGCCCGAAAAGCCTAATTGAAGCCCACTAAGGGTCGGGAAAAATCCTGAGGCATTTTCAATAATTAGTAGACCACGTCTACTTGCTAATTGCGCAATCAATTTATCTAAATCGCATCACAATTGACTAATAATTGCTAATTTATTCTAATCTAACCACCTAAACATAATTAATTAAAAATAAACCAACCTTAAGCATAATTAACCAATTAATCCGGGATTAGTGAGATTACTCACCAAATCGCGCGCAAATCGGATCAATCCAACAGGGCGACGCGAGGAACAACAAACTCCAAAGCGGGCCTCGGGTTCGGAGCCCGGAAACGGCCCAAAACAGCCCACGAACTGGCTGGATACCCACTCCGTGGGTTGCGGTTCAAGGCTTGCCGGAGCTAATCCGGTGGCTAGGGCGGCGAGGGGAGGCCAGCGGAGGGCAAGGGGAACGCCGGGGAGGTCGGGCGGTGCTGGGCAGTGGCCGGAGCTGGCCGGACGGGGGCTGAACAGAGGCGAACAGGGCTGAGCAGAGCTGGATCGCGCGGGGGAGGGGCGGCAGGCACAAGCGGCGCACGGGCGGCGAACGAAGGACGCGCGGCGTGCGCGGGCGTGCGGGCGCGGGCGGCGGGACGGCGGCGACGACAAGCTGCAACCTCTGGTTCGAGCTTCTGGATTTCACGAACAAAAGGGCAAGGAAGAGGGGGTTTCGGTCGCGGGGGAGGAAGAAGAGAGAGAAGAGAGAGAAGAGAGAGAGAAGTAGATGAGGCTTGACCGGTCAAAGAAGAGAGAGAGAGAGAGAAGTCGGTGGGGGAAAGAGAGCCGTCCGCACGAAGGGGAGGGGAGAGGGGAGAGGAGAGAGAAGAGAGAGAGAAAAGAAAGAAAAAGAAAGAAAAGGAAAGAGAGGGAGAGAGAAAAAAAGAAATAAAACAATAGCCTTATTCTTATTTTTTTCTTTTCTCTTTCCCTTTCTATTTCCTTTCGGGCTTCAATTTTTCTACGAATAATTTCTTTCTTGAAATTTCAGACTCGTCAATAAATTGATGAACGATGAGACAATGTCCTAAAAAAAAGAATTATGACGTGCTTAAAATTCGATTCCCGAAATCGAGTTCAATTTCGTGGTTAAAAATCGATCAAACGTGATTTTAGCTCAATCCAACTAATTAGGTAGCTTTTAGGAATTTTACTGTAGATACATCCATTAATGGCTTCACATTGGTTAGTTAATTCATGAGTGATCAGCTCAGAGAAAAAGGGCCATAGGCACGTCAACGAAATACCCATTTCACTTTATCGAAACGGGGTCGAATTTCAGGATGTCACACTTATATCCTCCAATTTGACATTCAGCAAATCTACTACTTCATGTACTGATTTGTCTGTTCCAACTAGATCATTAGATACATAGGACCCCTTCAGCTTAACCAACACATTTCAAGCAATCAACTATGCAAGTTCTTCATGACTGTATCAGCACACGCAACATAATCAAGTTAATTATGATCTAGAACAAAGAAAAAATTATGCTCTTCAAAATATAATCAATAATCAAGCAAAAGAAATAGCAAAGAAACAAGAAGACTAAGTTCAGTGTGTTAATTTACCCTCGGTTCTTTGTGTCCCATCCCTCAACTCTAGCAACCTCCTTGAGTACTTCTGCCTAGGTCTGCACAATCTTAGTCCTGTTTTTTTTCTTTATGCAGAGTTAATGCATCCCTATACACTTCGGTTTCAAGCATGACATAAGAGGGTTCCACATCATAGATAACGGGTAAAACCTTTAGATCATTGGTTTTCCTACGCTCCATCATGTGTCCCCGCTCACACAAGCACCATATATTGGAGGCGTAGCCCCTAGAGAAGATGGGAATACAGACTTTCGAATCATTGATGGACTGGAAAATCTCTGGGCCAATCTCTTCACCAATGTCAATTCGCTTCTTGTCTATGAAAACACGGATAACCTCATCTAGCA
This sequence comes from Eucalyptus rudis, assembly GCA_019915205.1. Taxonomy (NCBI): domain Eukaryota; kingdom Viridiplantae; phylum Streptophyta; class Magnoliopsida; order Myrtales; family Myrtaceae; genus Eucalyptus; species Eucalyptus rudis. The sequence continues at coordinate 17,509,215 of JAHMTN010000001.1, read as the reverse complement.
AGGCATGATGGAGGGAATTTGTGAAGTTTGCACGAGTATCCAGTCCTCAAAAACTCAAGAACACGTCAAACTCAGCTCCTGATGAGCCACGGCTTGTGGATCCAGTTTCTGGAGAAGAGCTCCCTTTTCTTTCCATCTTAGTTGCGTCTGCTAAAATTCTAAAAGCAAATCACAAAAGATTTGACATGCTTTTCTCGTCAAAATACATGTAAAACCACACCACATTTTTAAAGCGATTTTGCAAGACTTGGTTGATGGAAAACACGTTGTTATGCAATTCAAGGAAGTTGCAAGAAGTCCACTTGGAACAACGGTCAACGAGCGATGGTCAGGAAGGAAAGTGAGGCTCGGTTTCCATTTCCATTGTGTTGCAGCATCGATCCAGACAAGTGGCAAAGATATGATTGAAGGATTGAGAAATGGCCTAAGCCCCACAAGTCGACATAATTTGGAAGAAGTAAAGTCGAGTCTGGCCTATAATCAAGATGTGACAAGAATCGAAGCGTGGCTCACGACATCCTGCGACGTGCTCAAAATAAACGTCCATGGATCTTCTGTACCAGAAACAGCGGAAGGAGCCATTGCTCACGTACGGCGCCGCGACAGCTACGGCTTATTGATCGATGGCTTTGCTCGACCGGCGAGAGTGGGCTCGGCGTCACAAGCAGAAGCGGTAGCCATCGTTGAATCCGAAGCAGAAGCCGAACTAAAGTCGAGAGCTGGAAACAGAAGAATCTGATCCGGTGCAGGAGACATGCGGAGAGGCTCAGGTCAAGCGAGCAGGGTGGTGGTTGCTCTCATCACTGAAGCCCAAGCCTGTTTGACATATTTCCAAAACCTGAAGAGAATTGTCAACCTAAATTCAAAGCCCAAGCCGCAGATCAAGCAAGGGAATTGTACTAAGGTTGCGGATTGGGTGGTCAATGTATCTCACCGAGGTCCTACCCCACCACCTAGGTATCTCTAATGTAGTGATCCTTGGAGCAACTATTGTATGAATTATCAACCTAACTTCAAGTAATTTACAAACTTTTGTCATATAAAATTAACAATCAGTTTTGCATTACCAACTTTTATTTGGTTTATTAATTTTTATTATATTTACCAATTCTTTTTAAAAATTACAACTCTTAATTGACGTGATTTACCAACTTGTCTCCCGTAATATTACTACATAGTATTATCAACATTCATGTAAGTTACTTACTAACAATTTATTTAGTTCTTTATTTCTAACTATTCTTGTTGTTTACAAACTTCTATTTGCATTTCTTAGCAACACCTTAGAGTTATTGACTTTTTCTTTTTGAATTACCATATTTAATTAGAGTGACGTGTTCAATTTTCTCTATTTAAGTTATCAAATAGTTTGGGTTACCAACTCTTATTTGAGCTGCTTATCACTCTATTTTTTTAATTACGAACTTTTCTTATTTTTCACTAATTTTCATTTACCTTACCTTTTTTTATTTATTACTCCTTAAATTTATCAACACTTGATATATTTTTAATCAATGATAAGAAAAGTTAGTATATTAAACAAAAAATAAATAGATGTTCATAACTAATTTCTTAGAGTTCATGTGGAGCTTTCCAAGAAGGACGCACAAAATATAATCTCCATTGATGGCACCACGTGAAGTAGAAAAGAGTAACACTTCTTTCCCAACCCTCAACAAAAAGAAAATTTTTAAAGATTAGTCATGAAAGTAACTACAAACTATCTTACTTTTCTCATCCATTATCGGGTTTTCATGAGCTTTCTTGGAAATCTAGAATCAGCTATTCTTTTGATAATTTCGAATGTATTCGTGACATATACATAACATAGCAAAACAGAAGAAAGAGGGGTGGGAAAATCAAAAAGGAGAGGAAATAGTATTGGTGAATTTGATCAATGTACTAATCAATAGTATTAGTAAGAAGACAATGCATTTGACCAGCACAACTTGTAAGCGATGCATCTTTGAAGACAATTGCATTTGATCCGATCTCCCAATCAATCTCTCTCTTTGGCTTGGAAAACACTTCAATCAGCACACATCTATTTGAATTCATATGATTATTTTGAGCTGTAAGAACATGAAAAATTTCATGTAATTGCTTCATATTCAAAATCAACTCGGACTTCCAATGGTCGCATCCATCTCAAGCATCGCTGCAATCACAAGCATTAGATAGTCCTAGTCGCCTAACAAAAAAAATTGTATAAATAATACATACTATCTTATGGTATTCCATAACATTGTACCACGAGAAACCATGTCTTGGACTATTGTAGAACCACTTAAGATGGTTTGTATATTTGAGAGAGCACCATCCATTTCTCCGAGGATGGACCTACGTTCGCAAAGTTGGGGGCAATTGCCCCAACTATCTTGCGAAGAAAATATATTCTGTCATTTATAAAAATAATTTTCAATAGTGCCCCCACAAATTTGATGAGAAATCACTTTAATTAGTTATTTTCTCAAATTTTCATTATTTTTTGCTCCATGATTGAGAACTGCAGTAAATAAATATATAACTTATGAAGCTTTCAACGCAAACTATAAGAAAAATCTATTAAATTTTTAGTCATCATTGTATTTCAAGCATAGAACTACTATACTTAATATTTGAATCAAAACATATTCACTTTTTATTTTCTATCAGGTTTTTCCACTAGTAAAAATTTTCTGAATGTCCCTGGTTTTCCCCAGTGTAAACACGAATATGAGGTAGCCAAGATAATCCAAGGAAATCTCAATTCTAGAAGAAGTTATACACAAAACTAACCTCAAAATCTATAGGCCCACGAATATGAGGTAGCCAAGATAATCCAAGGAAGTCTCAATTCTAGAAGAAGTTATACACAAAACTAACCTCAAAATCTATAGGCCCACGAATATGAGGTAGCCAAGATAATCCAAGGAAATCTCAATTCTAGAAGAAGTAATAAACAAAACTAACCCCAAAATCTATAGGCCAAAATGTATTAGAAATTCGACTAAACCGGAAGAGTAACGGTTTGAATAGGATTAAACCTGGTCCATGAATGCCTCCGGCCCAGTTAGTCCACTGATTAGCATGGCTCCTTTTTTTTTTTTTTTTGGTCGGTAATTAGCATGGCTCGTTTTTTTTTTTTGGTCGAAAAGGAAGTACTTCATTCATTCATTAGATAAGATGAGTCTTACATGACATCGATGGATAGAATTCTGAACAAAGGATTTCCGATAGAGGAAGAGGAGGATAGCTCACCCAATTTACCGGGAGTTTCCTAGCGCGATGTGATCTGGCCACCCAATCAGCCGCCCTATTTGCTTCGCGTGGACAGTAAAGGACCTGGATGGGATTACGAGACTTCATCAGTTCTCGACATTTTGCGGTAGGGGCCTTTAAGTTCCATGGGGATTCGGCCCGGCCCAGAATCATCTCCACCAAATTAAAGCTGTCGCTTTCAACCACCCATCTAACAGGTTGACTGAAGGAGTTCTGCACGTGCGACTCTTCTTTTTCCTTCAAGTACATGAACCCGTGCAGGAGAGAGAGAGCTTCGGCTTGTTGAGAGGATGAAGCCCTAGCTTCGCAGGCGAAACCCGCGACCACCAACCCCTTCGAATCGCGGATGATTCTGGCGATTGAGCAGAGAAACTCGCCTGGGAGCCACGAAGCGTCGATGTTGAGTTTCAGATCTTCCCCGTCCGGCGGCTTCCACCATCCAGGTTCGGCATGGGATTTTGGGTTTTCCTTTCTTTTAGTTTGCCAGCGACTGAAACTCCTTTGCTGTTCTTGAGCAAGATCCACGAGATCTGCTGGTTGCAGGGGTTTGGCTTTGAAAATGAAGTGATTACGGGACTTCCAGATGTTCCAGAGGACAGTCGCGATGAGTTCTTGCTCCGGTAAGCCTTTCTTTTTGCTAAAAACCTCCATAAGCCACAAATCAAACCGCTTGATGTTGTTGGGATGGCTGATAATGTTCAAGCGAGGGTCAGCCCAGATAGATGTTGTCCATTTGCACAGCAGAAATAAATGTTCTACAGTTTCCATGTGGTTAGAACAAATAGGGCATAATGGATCAGGAAGTATGCGCCTTTTGTACAAGTTCTCCCTTGTAGGTATAGCATTTTGACACAAACTCCATAAAAAGATTCTCTGTTTTGGGGGTATAGAAATAGTCCAGATTCTTGTCCACAGAGCTCTTGGGGGGGTGAAAGAAGAAGATGCTCTGTTTATATCAGTTCTGGTAGAGGGGGATGAGGCTCGGTTATAGCCACTCTTCACCATAGAGTGGCCTATTTTATTTCCTGTCCACACAAGACTATCATTTTCTGGGTGTGTGCTGAGGTCCATCGCCAAAATTTCATTTACCGTAGTTTCCTCAAAAGTGTTAAGTATTAGAGGTTCATTCCAGGTTCTCAAATCTTCATTAATCAGGTCTGATACCATAATAGGGTCATGCTGATTTGCTGGGCCACCTAACACACCCGACTGGAGCCATCGATCTTCTCTGATTTTTATAGATTTTCCATCCCCCACTTTCCACTTGACTTCTGCTGCTATGATATCTCTGCCCGTTAGGATACTTTGCCATCCCCAAGACGACCGCGAACCTTTGTTTGCCGTCCATAGATCCCCATTTGGATAGTAAATACCATTCAAAATTCTGCTCCACAGGTCTGAAGGGGAGTTAGCTAGTCGCCATGCTTGCTTTCCAAGCATGGCCCTGTTAAAATTAATCAGGTCTTTGAATCCCAAACCACCCTCATCCTTCCTGGTTTTTAAGACTTCCCATTTTTTCCAATGCAAGCCTCTGTGTGCCTCACCTTTCTGCCACCAAAAAGCTGCAATCCTTCGTTCTATAGCTTGACATATTGCGATAGGGAGTTTAAAAATTGACATAGCATAAGTGGGAATTGCTTGTACAACGCTTTTAATCAGAACTTCTTTGCCGCTTTTGTTAATAATTGTTCTTTCCAGCCTGCTAACTTCGAGTTAACTCGAGCCAATACCCAAGCAAACATCTCTTTTTTAGTATTCCCCCATTCTGTTGGAATGCCAAGGTATTTACCTGTTTTTTCGATAAGGGGAACTCTGAGTTCGGTTGCTAAGTTTCTTTTCAAGGGTGGAGGGCAATTTCTGCTAAAGAAGACCCCTGATTTGTTTAAATTAATGACTTGCCCTGTTGCATAACAGTATTGATGAATGATATTGGCTAGGTTTTGGCATTCAATAAGAGTTCCTTCAAGAAAAAATATTGCATCATCTGCAAACAGTAGATGTGTTAGAGTAGGGCAGAACCTGTTGAGTGTTATCCCCTTAATACTGCCTTCATTTTGTGGCTTTCTTCATCATCCATGTCAGAACATTTGCTGCTAGAATAAAGAGATATGGCGAGAGGGGATCTCCTTGCCTAAGGCCTAGCGAAGAAGTAAAAAAATGAGATGGTTACCCGTTGATAAGAACACTCAAGGACACCGTAGTAACACATTGCATAATTAGGTTTACCCACCTCTCACAAAATCCCATTTGCAGCATGCAATCTCTTAGAAAATCCCATTCAATTCTGTCATAAGCCTTTTGCATATCCAGTTTTAAGACAGCCTGAGATTTCTTCTTCTTTTTGGTGGTTCACAGGTGATGTAAAACTTCTTGGACGATGAGGATATTATCCTGGATTTGACGTTCTTGGACAAAGGCACCCTGTTCAGGCTCGATGATTTCCGGGAGGTAACTCTTCAACATGTTGGCCAGAACTTTGGAGATGATTTTATAGCTGAAATTGCATAAACTGATCGGTCTGAACTGGCTTATATTTTCAGGGTGTTTCGTCTTCGGTATCAAGGTAATGTATGTTTTGTTAATATGGGGATCAATAGTACCTGTATGAAAAAAATTATGCACCAACTGAAAAACATCGCCTTTGATGTCCTCCCAGGATTGATGGTAGAACAGACCATTAAAACCGTCGGGACCTGGGGCTTTGAGGGATCCCAATTGAAACACTGCTGTCTTAACTTCTTCCATGGTAAGAGTAGCCATTAGATGTGCATTAATGTTCGCGTTAACTGGGCATTGGCATTGAGCCAGAATTGGCTGGTAATTTCTGGGGCCTGTTGATGTGAACAGTTGCCGAAAAAAAGTCCCTATATGAGTTTTAATAGCTGAAATATCTCTACTCCAACTGAGATCTTCTAGTTGCAGCATTGTGATCTTATTTCTTTGCCTTCTTTGCACAGTAGTTGCATGGAAAAACTTGCTATTTCGATCCCCCCATTGTAGCCAGTTAATACGAGAGCGTATGCCCCAAAATTTCTCTTCTTGGTGCCATAATTGTTGGATCTGCTGTACTATTTGGTGGACTATCTGCTGACTAGAGGGATGAGGAGGTTCATTGTTGAGTTCAATAAGTTTCTGGTTGAGTGCCCTAAGTCGAGTTGGAGCATGTGCAAACGTAGCTTTACTCCACTTAATGAGAGCTTTTGATATTTCTGCTAGCTTTGTCGAGAATTTAGCCTGGCTCCAGGGTGTATTGTTCCATGTGTGTCTTATAATCTCTCCATACTCTGCATGGTCTGTCCAATAGGCTTCCATTCTGAAAACTCTTTTTCTTTTCTGAACTTCAGGGTGTAACACAAGGAGAAGAGGACTATGATCTGAGCCGATTGTTGGGAGAGCTTGTACTTCGGCATCATGGAAGGTAAGTCTCCATTCCATATTAGAAAGGACTCGATCTAGGCGTTTTTTAACAAGATCCTCCCCTTCCCTGTTATTTGTCCACGTATAAGCGCACCCTTTACTTTCAATCTCCATAAAAGAGCATGCATTTAGGAAATCTCTGAATGCTGTGATTCGATAGTTATCTGCTTCTCTTTTCCCCACTTTCTCCCATACATATAATATTTCGTTGAAATCTCCCATGCAAATCCAGGGAAGAGAGTTGGTAAGCTGAAAATGCATCAAATGCTGCCATAGCTTTAACCTTTGTCGAAAATTTGTTGAGGCGTGAACAAAGGTGATTCGCATGGAATAGCCACTCACTGAGTCTATACATTGCAGGTCAATAAATTCTAGAGAAGTTTCGTTGAGTTGAAGCCCCACTTCTTCTTGCCACATAACAGCTAAGCCTCCCGCTATTCCTTCTGGATTAACTGTAAATAGGTTTGAGAATTTGAGTTTCCTTTTGATGCCTTCCACCATCGATGCTTTATTTTTCGTTTCCATTAAAAAGATAAGGTTGGGCCTTTCAAGAGCAACTAGTGCTCTCAATGCTTGGAATGTCAGGGGGTTGCCCAACCCCTGACAATTCCAACTGATAATTTTCATTTCGTCATTGGTGGCTTATTAGGGCCAGCCACCAAGGCCCACTCTTTGCCATCCTTAACGATCTGAATTGGGGTTTCCAAAAGATCAGTATCATCAATCAATAAGGGAACTGGTTCTGCCATGCATTTTTGTTTCTTTGCCTTCTGCACTTTCATGCTCTTCTTACTGCATATGCCCATCTTCGAAAGAATGGGTTTAGTAGCCTCATAACAAATTAACTGTTTACCATGTTCAAGGTTTTTCATAGAGCAATCAGCTGGTTCTACTGTTGTTTCCTGTTCATATAAGCTCTCTGTTCTTTTCTTGTTGCTTGTAGGAGCTTTGCTGGAGCCACCCTCGTCTGTGGCTGCTATTTCCATAGTCTGCACTGGAGGAATATTTTCTGGTATTGTTTCCTCCACTATATACTCCTCTAGTTTGCCATAAAACGCTTCCCAATATGGACTATGGTCACAAGCTTCCGCCTTCAACCAGGGGCCAAATTTGCCTATCTTGTTCTCTGACCATCTAGATTGATGATAGGGGATGAGTTCACAGTTAGAAGCGTAATGGCCTATCCTACCGCACGAATAACAATAATGCGGCAAACGTTCGTATTTGAATTCCACCCAGAGCCATTTGGAACCAATATCCAATATGGCCCCTGACTTTAGTGGAACTGTTAAGTCCAGCTCCACTCTGACCCGACCTCCTTTGTTTTGTCCATTGCCCTGGGGGTCCACCTGAACTTCTAACACTTGCCCTATTTTCTTTGCCAGATCATGGAATACTTCTTCTGTTCACCATCCTGGAGGAATTCCTCCAAATCTTACCCAAAAAGCATTGCTGGAAAAGTCATAGCAGTGTTCCGGAATGTCAGGTACACATTGTCTTAAAACAAGTAGATTGCTGGAATAAGACCAGGGACCAGCTTGTAGAACTCTCTCCTTTTCCTCTTCTGATTGAAACACAAAGGTCAAAAAACCTGGTTCTTTCTGGAAACAAACCACAGAGTCTGATCGCCAAGCTTTCTTCATGGTAGTCAGAAAGCAGGAAAGTTGACGTTTGGCTTTGAAAATAGCTTCCCGTATAAAGTACGATTACATTCTGCCTTCTTTTGTGGTGAAATAGCTGTGTCAACTTCAACTATGTCATCCTCAGACCACAAATCTCCCAAGCTTTTACATAGTGCAGCTATTCGCAACTCATTTTCTTCTTTCCCTTCCATAGTTACTTGTTGCGAGGGGGAGTTACCTACAAGCTTACGGGAGAAGGCTGGAGTACAATGTGGAGCCGGAAGAGTATAGATGAGAGATTGAAGGGAGCTCGTGAAAAGAAACCCAGTTGCCGCAAGTATGGGGGTATTGAAGAGAGTAAGGGTTAACACCATAAGAAGTATCCTACAGCCAGACGTAGTTCATCCGCCCAAACAGAGTGAGGAAAAGTAAAGATCCATATGAATAGACATTAGAACCGATTGTTTATGGCTAGAACCAAAATCTGACAACACCTTCTACTTCCTCAGCATCGCAACGCCAGAGAACCAGAGAAAGAACCGGTTGAGACCATAAAGTTCCCCAACAGCATAAATCAAACAACTAGCCAAGCATCGAGTGCAAAGCAGTAGAAATCACACCTTGTCAAAGCCCCAAACAACAAGATCGCCAGACGAAAACCTTGAGCGGCCCCCAACATCAGGGTCACCAGATGAAGTTTATATTGAAGAAAAAGCACTGAAGACTGATCTATGGGACATAATCAGCGCAAATCGGCACCAGATCGAGGCAGGATGGTGGATTGATGATTTTTTTTTTTTTTTTTTTTAGGGTTTTGGCAAAACCTGGTAAGAGAGAGAAAAAAACGAGGAAAACAGCGAAGAAGGATCAAAGGTGAGTAGAGATGGATTGGAGTTGCAGACAAAATCCTTAGACGATTAGGGTTTGTGGAAGAAGGAAAGCTACCCTAATGGTAGAGAAGAACTCGCAGAGGCGAAAGAGGACTCCTCTTCTGGAGAGTATTTCATCTTTTTTTTAGCATGGCTCGTTGACGGAGTGGATTTTTGGACTATTCACTGGCATGGCGCGGCACCGACATGGAGCAGCTTTGACCATGGTCAAATGAGATATTGACTAGGGGCATAAAGGGACACAAATAGGGGTGACGCAAGTCGTCGTTGCGTGAAAGTAGATCAGGACAGTCGAATCATCTGACATTTCATGTTTGGCTGCGTTGAGTTTGGATAAGGCCATGGTCATTAGTGTTTGACTATCTAGTGATGGGTGATTTGTGCCAAACAACGAGGACCGTGTACGCTAGCAGGTATTCAGAGGGGAGTTGTGTACTCGCCCGCACATAGATGTGTGTTCTAGCGCAAGGACATTGTCAGCGGTTGGTGAAGCTAGATCATAATTGTAGGAAAATTCCTGAAGTATTTTGATGATAGCAAAACTTAATCCAAGTATCTGAACCATTCAAGCTTTATAAATTGACTTGCCCTCTTGTAATGCCTACATCAGCACATTCTGTAGCAAATATTGCGGTTAGACAAAATTTATTTAACAAAAAAGAAATGCATACTTTTAAACATTTACGAATTAGTTTATTCATTAATATTGACCAAATATAGATATCGTGCAAATGTCTAAGTTACGTTTCTATTAGACTACGAACAACATAACTCTTTATTCTCGTTGCATAACTCATATACTCTCATAAGTTGAACACTTGATAATCATGGTGCATCTTTATTTTTGGTCAACTATTTAAATCATGGTACTTGTAGTTTGATAAGTTTAGACTTCACTAAATTATATAATATCTATGTGTTTTTAATTTTATTCTTTCAGCTATCTTCTTCGAGGATTTTTTTTTTGGGTCCAATCTTTGAGGATTGTTACATAGCTAGTTTCACCTTATTCAATTATAACATGAAATTAATTGATCAAGGGAAGACTTCTGTTTGGTCTCTATATATCGTGAATCGGACCTAGTAATAATATTTCTCTTGAACTCCGAAAAAAGAGATTCTCAACCAATACTCAATCCTAATTCCCGAAAAAAAAAAAAAAGTGTGGTGCCGTCTGTCAATTTGTCGTATGGCTGATGAAATCTTCAAAGAAATATAGGAGAGGTCAATATAGATAGGTTCGTGGATGATTTTGGTTAATTAGAACGGTTGGTCCTGCATATTCAAGTAAAGTAACCCCTCAATTTTTTGTGTTCTGTTAATTTTGGATCTTAAATCTGCATTTGATAGGATGAAAAAGGAAAATATAAAAGAAGAACGTGCACTTGATTGGCATTAAGATTTCTGACCAAAGAAAAAATGCAAAGGCCATTCCAATGTCGACGATGGACCTAGTATCATAAACAAGAACAGTCTGCGTGAAGCCAGCAAACAATGATTTCAATCCAACAAGAACAAGCTCTCTAACTCAATCGGTTGCACAAAGGTTTTGAGCTCAGGCACTTCTGATTTACTCAGAGAACTGATTCATATGAACTTATATGCAACCAAAAAGAAGCTAGCGAACTTACAACAGGAACAAAATCCCATACACAAGTACAGACTTCACTCAGACAATTACTCAAACAACTAGCAAGCACTCCAAGCAAGCAGTCCGAATGTAAATCTTATTAAGTAAAACTACACCCAAAGCATCATGTAAAACTTGAAACACGTCCGCAATCATTATAGTTGCCTCGAACAAAGTTCGTTTCTCATATAATCTAATTTGCAAGTTCAAGGTATTTTGAAAGAAACAGAGCGTACACTTTACCATACAAAGCAACGATTAGAGACCAAATTGGAAAAGGAACTTCTGGAAGTTTTTTCGGTGAAGATCGGAGCTGGTAGTGGAGAATCGAACACGAATTAGATTGCTTTCGGACTCTTGGATCTGAAGACAGAGTCGAACGGGAACCGTGAAATGGCCAATGGCGTTAGCAACAGCCATTGGAATAAGCTAAGAGACGTCACAAATTGTGATTCGAATCCACCAATCTTTCCTCGAGAGAGGATTGTTATGCATCCGGTATGCATGTATGCCCTGTTTCCTGGTATGGTTGTCGATGAGTTCGAAGTGGCCGGCTATGGAGCTAGACCGTGGAAAATTCAAGGCGACGGAGAAGGAAATCTCTCCTTATTGCGATCAGAATCCAATCTGTCAGAGCCGAACTTCTAGAAAAAGTCATGTGAGAAATGACTTCGGGCTGAAGGCGACTTGGACTTGGCTTTTAAATAAAAACTACCTAAATGGCCGATTTTGCTTGAAATTTCAATTAAAAATCAGGTGTGAACAATCACCTTAAATTGATCTCGCAACATTTTGATGGACATATTCCTCCGAGCCTCAAATTTCAGGATTTACTGATCTTCAAGCTTTGTCAAGTACTAGAGTGGGAGATCATCTCATCGAGCTACTGGCCAAATCATCTTCAGCTTCTTCAAGTGGGATAGATCAGGTAAGCTTTGCAAGGAATTGCAACAACTGATATGAAGCAATTCTAGTGATTCCAATATGTCAAGACCTTCAATCTCAACCAGTTTCGGACAATTCCATAGTCTAAACTCCTTGAGATTTTTTAAGTTAGATAAGTTGGGCAATGTCCGAAGGGAGGGACAACACTCAAGCCGCAATAACTGTAGATTCTTCAGTCTTTCAAGCCCGCTGAACTTGCGTAACATGTAGTTCTGCACTGTCAAGCATTGCAATGATGCTAAACCTTCAAGCCCTTGGATATCACAAATCGGATTCCCGATTAGATTTAGCTCCAACAAATTCTCCAAGTTGGAAAGGTCGACAACTTCAAGAAGATTGCAATCACTAATTTTGAGTTTGCTCAAACCAGAGGGAAGCTGTTGAATCTGGAGCAGGGTCTTGCACTGGATAAGTTCAAGTTCTTTTGCACAATGAAGGCACCCCGCAAATGAGCTTACACCGGTATTACTCAAAAGTTTCATACGCAATGAGCTGTAAAAAGGGTGGCGCTCTGATTTATAGTAAACAAAGGTTTCATCATTGCCTTTGCCGAAACATAATTCCAGCTTTCTTAAAGTTGGAAGGTTCACTGGGTTGAAGATCTCTGGAACTTTTTCTACGGCACTTGAGGACAAACATAGACTTTCCAAACTCTGTGAAAGCTCTGGCACATTCTCCACACATGTTTCTGTTAATGCTAAAATCTTCAAGAATGGTAGTCTCCTGATATCACTAGGAATTATCTCTAGTTTCGTGCAGTTGTTCCCATGAATTTCCTCAAGTTTCTCCATCATCCCAATAGTCTCGGGTAACTTTTGCATTAAACTTCCGTTCATCACCAACACTTTCAAGCTCTTTAGATTGACAATGGTATTTGGCAACTCTGCTATGCTTGTGTATGAGACATCCAACAAAACTAAACATTTCAGCATTCCAATCGAGTTGGGAAGTTTCGTAAGATTTTCACAGCTCCCTAGAATTAATATTTCTAAGGATAAAAATGCAGAGAGGTCAGGAGTTTCCTTCAACGAGGAACAATACAGCAGATTAAGGACCTTCAATCTTGTAGCCACCTGTCAAATGATTATGCATATCCAACGACTTTAATTTATAGAAGTTTTGTGGGACATAAGCAGATATATCGACTAAAGAAGCATTCCACTAAAGTAACCTTACAAATACTCTGCATATGCATTCCGAACTTAAGCCAAGACCACTCTTTGTCGCACTTTTTTCATTTCTTCCAATATTGTTTGCAACAAAAAATTGAAAAAAGAAAGAACTATTCTCAAGATATCCTCCGTATCAAATAATGAAAAGACAGAATATAACCGACGCTTCTATAAATTATACCATCCCTTTCCAACTTCATCATTGAATCACCGATTTTGTCCCCACCACTAATACTTATGGCACTAAACTTCACGGCTTTTCCTATGTAAATATGACTTCTAAATTTCAATATAAAAAATAATCTTACTAATTTATTGTTTCACTTTTTTTTTTGCTTCATTTATTAAACCTTTTGAAGAGTATAATATTCATTTAATAGTATTGATGTTCTAATAAATCAATTCACATGTTCAATTTTATTCACCAATTTTTATTATTTTGCTAATTTCTCTCTATCGTTTGACTTTTCTTAGGCATTGTATCCCTAAATAGTACAGATAGTCACTACTTATAATTCTTCACTACTTATAATTCACTTAAATTTAAACATCCATTGCGACAACTAGTTGGGCTGATTAGGGAACTCAAAATAATGTGAATGTTTATAAATTGTTCTTTAAAAAGTAATGAAGTCAATAGATATTAAGCTATGACATTTATTCTATCAGATAATCTGACAATCCTACAAACTACATAAATCATGAAATATGGATGATTATCTAATCAATTTATTTTCTTTATTTATCGTGCAACGCAAAAATTTAGTTACTAGTAACATAGAATGTACAAATTACAATGCCCTTTAATCATGCAGCTACAATCAATTTGGATTGAAGAAAGCCATCGGAGAAGAATTAGCATAAATGATATAACAACAATAACATAATATCAATGAAAAATATAAAATGCAATGTAGATTGATGACCATCAACCAAATCATAACATCTTTTTCTTTTTTCAATAAGTTAATTGTTTGATTAGGTAAAAATGAAAAATGCAATCTTAAAAAATCTACAGTTAAATTTTCTCCATTAACACAACAAAATATCTATGAACACGATATTGAATCAACGAATAAAAGTGGTCAAGGGTACTAGTCTTTCTGTTGACCAAAGCGTCTTTAATGGGATATACAAGTGGCTTTATCTCTTGAATCACATCCATGACATAAATGTAAAGTAATTGTTTGATTTGATGTTCTTCTAGTGAAAACACAACGGTTAAGTTTCAGACCTATGGAATGAGGGATTGATGTCATATGCCTTCTTAAAGACAAAGAGTTGTTTTATGAATTAAACCAATAGAAATATAAGAATAATAAAAAAGAGATCAAGGATGACAATTGACGACCACGTGCGACACAAGAGCTGGTGTGACCATAAGAAAATATAACATGTTATCCCAAATTATTTGCATAGACATACATACCTTGAATTGAGTCCAACCATCCCAATGTTCATCTATTGAGGTGCTCCATCTTAGATCAAGGATGAGTAGATTTTTTGAGCAAAAGCTGGTTGCCTGTATTTCTTTTGGACAATTACGCCAAATAAGCCATCTCAATTTTGAAAAGAGATCCCCAAAGTCTCCAGAGAGGTCCCGACCATCTAATTCAAGAAATCTCATATTTGGCACTTCAATAAAGTCTTTTGATGTCAAAACAGAGTCTTGGGGAATCTCCTCAGATTTATAATAGTACCCTGCAACAGTTCCAGTTCCCTAAATTGAGAAAGAGTTTGTTCAAATTGAGGAGTTCCAAATAGAGCGCAAAATAAAGGGAAAACAGACCAAGGAAGTTTTTGAAAAAGGAATACGAGGGTGCACTTAGACTTATACCTTCTGTTGCGGGACAATATCCGGAATACCTTGCCAATCCCGCCAGAATCGAAAACCCTTTGTCGGGTCTTTGCAATTTTCTTCATACACAATGCTCTTGCCTAAGTCTCTAAGTTGATCATGCATCCATAGTTCCTTATTTTCTCCAATCTTCACTAAAGACATTAAAATCAGAACATCAATCCCCTCACTCGGAAAAAATCCACAGTCATCCCACATGTAAAATGGATAGCTCTTATATTGTCTAGCTAGAAAGCAAGCAATATCAAGAAATATTTGTTGTTGCATATGATCTAATGCCTGATAACTCAACATTAACTTTTCCTTCACTGCCCTCTGTGGACAAAATTCCATCTTTTCAAATGTATCTTGCCACACTCTTTCCTCTTTTTTTCCACATAACAATGAGCCAATAACTTCAATAGCCAGAGGAAGCCCTCCTGTTCTTTTAATAACTTTCTCAGACAAAATCAAGAATGCATTTGGAGGAGAGTTGCTTCGAAAGGCATGCTTGCTAAATAGTTGAAGAGCTATGAGATTGTTGAGTTCCTTAACTTCATAATTCAAACAATGTTCAAATTGATCTTGGAGTTTACAGAAAACATTTCTATCTCTTGTTGTAACAACTATTCTACTTCCTGAACCAAACCATTCTTCCTTTGCTACCAATGCCATAAGTTGGTTCTCATGATCTACATCATCAAGAAAAATAAGAACTTTCTTTCTGCAAAATCGATTTTTGATCATATTCTTCCCATGATCAATGCTAGAAAGTTCAACTCCTACATTACCAATGATGTCAGAGAGTAAACGCCTCTGCACTTTTAACAGACCAGGACCTTGCGATGCTTCTCGAATATCTGAAATGAAGCTACAACTGTCAAAATTAGTAGATAGTTTGTCGTAGACAACCTTGGCAAGAGTTGTCTTGCCTATTCCACCCATTCCCCACATACCAATGAGCCTTACGTCCTTAGATTTGACATCCAGCAAATCTACTACTTCATTTGCTGAATTGTCCATTCCAACTAAATGATCGGATATATGCACACAAGACACCTTAAGCTTAACTGACACTTTCCGAGCAATCAAATGGGCAAGTTCTCCATGGATGTGTCAGGACACAAAACATTATCAAGTGAATTACAAGATTGGTGGCACACTTTTTCACTTGCAAGATCAAAGAATAACATGAACTTGCGAAATTGACGCTGGACCCAGCAAACAAAAGAATGAATACATGATTCTCTGGTTATGTTCAATCTAGGATGATAGGTTATCATGCTTATGTCAAGCAATGAATATCAAGTGAATTTTAAGATTGGTGGCAAAATTTTTCACTTGCAAGATCAAACAAGAAACTGAAGTTACGAAATTAACGCTGGACCCAGCAAACAAAAGAATAAATACATGATTCAATATGTTTTTGTTCAATCTAGGACGATAGGTAATCCTTGAGTCGAGACAATAGAGTGTAGAATTCACAGCGATATCCATCATAAATTTTGGTCCAGAACTAAGAAAAAATTGTGCTTTTCAAATCATAATCTGCCTTCAAGCAAAAGAAACAGAGAGAAAAGGGAAGATGGAGTGGAGTGAGTTAACATACCCTGTATTCTTGGTGTCCAATCCCTTGATTCCGGTAACTTCCTTGAGCGACTCCGCCCAACGCTGCACAATCTCAGGCCCATGTTTTTCTTTATGCAGAGTTAGTGCATCTGCATACACTTCGGTTTCAAGCTTCACGTCAGAAGGTTCCACATCATAGAAAATGGGCATAACCTCCAGTCCATTGGTTTTCCAACACTGCGTCATGTGTTCTAGCTCACGCAAGCACCAGCTACTGGAGGTGTAATTGCTGGAGAAGATGGGAATGCAGATTTTTGCGTCATCGATGGCTTGGTAAATCTGAGGACCAATCTCTTCACCAACGTCAATCCCCTGCTTGTCTATAAAAACACTGATACCCTTATCCAACAGGGTATGATAGAGGAAATCTGTGAAGGTAGCGCGAGTATCCAGACCTCGAAAACTCAAGAACACATCATACTTAGTCCCTAGTGAGCCATGGCTTGTGGATTCTGTTTCCGGAGAAGAGCTCCTTTTCCTTTCCATCTTAGCTGCGTCTGCTAAAATTCTGAAAGCAAATCATAAAATGATTTGACATGCTTTAATAGGGGCCAATGATCGATGGTCAAGGAGGCAAGCGAGGCTCAGTTTCCATTTCCGTCGTGCTGCGGAAATGATCAACAGAAATCGTAGATATACGATAGAAGAATTAAGAAATGGCCTAAGCACCACCACAAGTTGACTGGCGGATGGGAAATTCGGTACTGTGCTTTTCAAGCAAGTTTATATTAGTTGGATTTTGTGAAATTCCGATTTTCAAGGCTGGCCTGGGGCCCACCAGAGTCCAGTCTAAGTAAACCTAAAATTAGGAAGGCAAATTGACGTCAGTGTAGTGCTCAAGAACCGTTATATTAAATCATATGTGATGATTAAGTTTTCTTTTTTGGACAATTTGTGGTAAAGTAATATGTCTAGTTAATGTTAAGGGCATTAATGATAGGCGTAAGTATGTGCATGGTCTGGTCTCACAAATGACATAATAAAATAGAACGTAAGGAGGTAATCCCACTGATCAGAGTAGTTTTCTTGAAACTTTTTTTTTTTTTGTGCTTTTTTAGAAAGCAAAGCTGTTCTGACCAAAAAAAGAAAGTAAAACTGTTTACTTTATTGTTAAAATTTAATATGTTTATTCAAGTATGACAAAATTATATGTAAATTACTTATCAATTTTTTTGTGTTCTGAAAATATATATTTCAAGGGAAAAATCTATAATTGTATTAGCAATAAAGATTTAATTAAAGAAACAGTAAAACATAAAATTTACCGATGCAAGCTTGAAACTAGGTCCTTTTTCTCATATGCTAGTGAAAGGGTAAAGCTGGAAATCCACTATTGGTGGTAGACCATATCATTGTCCATTAATTGGGATGTGTCATCTTTTTGCTTTGGGTTAATACCTTAAAAAACCCCAAACTAGTACATTTGTGACAAATTTACCCCAAACTATTTTTTTGACCATGAAAAACCCAAAACTGGTAAACCTGTGACAAATTTACTCCGACTGACTATAAAAAACCCTAAACTTGTACATTTATGATAAATTTACCCAAAACTAATTTATTCGACTGCAAAAAACCCTAAACTGGTAAATTTGTGACAAATATACCCTCTGCTAAATTGGATTAATACCACAAAAAATCACAAAAATTGTAAATTATGACAAACGGAGCGTAAAATCCTAAATTGGTATATCGGTTAACTGTCACGTGCCATTTAACTTAATAATTTGATAATAAAATTTAACGAAAACTAACATAGGGTAAATTTGTCACAAGTGTACCAGTTTGGGGCTTTTCAGGGTATTAACCCTTTTGCTTTTACCCTTTTTTCCTTCTTTTCTTTTTGGGAAGGTGACCATAAAAAAGCGTAAGAAATCGCGTCCGTGAAGCAAAGCTACAAGTTAATCACTAAATTTGTCCGGTAGCCACTCTTCTCACTTAAAAAGGAGACAAGAGGTTTGAATTCCAGGGAGGATGAGAGTAAAAATGATTTAACATTATATATGAATTTCTTATAAAGAGATAAGACAAAAATTTGAAAATGAGAGTTAAAATATGAGTAAATTAAGATATATATATATAAAGCAAAGGCACAAGTTTTCATTTCCGTTGACCTGCGGCCCACCGAAGTCAAATCAACATAAAGTGGAAGTTTGACGTCTAAGTAAAATGTAAATATGAAGCACATGTATCTAAAAAATAAAAAGAAAAGAAGAATTGGCACTTGCTTGAGATTAAAATTTCTCATTTAGAAAAAATGGAAAAGAGTTACTTGACAAGATGACAATCCAAACAATAAATTAAAAAGAGAGACAAAAAATTGCACCTCGATCACAATAGCATCAGAATAAAGTCAACTCCAAACAAATCAAGATTGGCTACTAGACAAATTTAGTGATTAACTTGTTGCTTTTGACTAGTAATGGTACAATAAAGTTAACTCCAAACAAATCAATATTAGAATCGAATAATATCAAATTAGATAATCAATAATTGCAAACAATCAAATTGGTTCCAGAAATCACCTAGTTTCATGTATTTGTTTCCGAGAATCGGGACCGGGGCGGGGAGCTTTACGTCGACCCATGAGGAAAAACGTCGGGACCAGCGCAGCAACGACAGCGATCCAGTAAGGACACGGCATATTGCAGACAGGTTTGCTAGAACAAAAGATGCAACGGTAAAGGTTTGTTGGTGTTCGGCAGTCTAACTGGAAAGCTGGGGTCGCCCGGACTCTGCTTGGCGGCAACGGTGTGTGTTCGATCAAACGTAGCAGAGGAAAGAAAACGGCAAGCGGTGGTGGCGTCAAGTGGAGCCGGGATGCCGCCTGGAATCACCGGAAAACCGCCAGGGACTGCTGCTGTGGCGTTAGAATAAGTCGGCAAAGCTGCTGTCGCGGCTGCAGCAGGACGTGCCGAGCCAGCAAGCGAGGTAGAGGCGCGACGATGGGCAAGCCGGTAGCGAGCGCGTTGACTGGTGAGGGGCGGCAGCGGCGGCGTCCTTAGTTGAAGTACAGGAGCCAGAGATCAACACCGGCAACCAAGGTCTCGAGAAATTCGAGGAGAAAGCAAACCAGACCGCCAGACGAAAGCAGCAACGACTCCGAGAAATTAAACCAAACCGGCTGAACAAGAAACCCTAAGAACGCTGAACAGTCGCCTTTCTTTTTCTTTTCGTCTCTCAAATTGTGAGCCCTCCTATCAAAGTGTTGCGCGTCTGAGGGTTGGGCAGAAGCTGCCGTCCCAGCTTTTTTTTTTTCTCTTTTTTCACCTGAAGCTGATGCAAGTTGGCCACCACATTCTCGTCAGCGATTAAATCACCATGTAACATCGCTGGGATTCAAACTTGACACATTTTGTGGTAGAAACAAAGCTCAAGCCAACGAAGGTACCGTAGTGGGTGATAGCTCTCCTATCTCTTTCTATAGGTTTCTCTTTTACTTTTCCTTTTTGTTGTTTTGAGCTATCAATTTGACTTTTCCTGTTTTAATAAAAATATATATTATATCAATATTCCTTTCCCTCTCAAACCTCACGGAAAGCTCCCAGAATTTGCTTTAGATATTCTGCGTCGTTGACCGAGCAACTAGATCGGGTCTGATCTTTTCCGACTTCATTCGTTTCATAAAAATAAATAATTTTAAAAATATTTTAAAAAGTAAATCACTAATTTTGCTCAAAATAATTAATTAATAAAAAAATTTCATTATTTACATTTATTTATAACTTAACATTATGTGAATGCTATTTTTTTTTTTATCGTTACAATTGATACAAATCCATATTGTCTAGGAGAACGGGGACTCCAAGTCCATACGTCGCTTCATAAGATATTGTTTTACAAGTTCTTTAAACATCCTACATATTGTCTAGGATTCACCATTAGCCTCATATAGAGCTCAGCTATAAAGCCCATGGAGAAGCAGGAGGGTCATCTTGATTTGTATGAACCAAAATTTTTGGATTCATGGACTTAGATTAAGCTAACATTTCTATTAGTACTATTTCAGTACTTAACTTGTCAAGATGTTATCTAAATAGTCATGCATTTGTTATTACCATTTTCATTGGCAAAGAGGTCTAGAATCCACTAAGTGATCATGCAACATGCTTTTGTAGGAAGGTTCGTTTAGAATTTCTACGCTAATCTTAAATCTAGCCTAGAAAGTGAAATTAACAAACAATATATTGAAAAGCATTGCGTTAAGTAAACACCCAACGAAATAAAAGATCTAGCTATTCTAAGTGCAATAATGAAAAATCCGCAACTTGTCAGGTAATTATTACAAATTCGAATAAAAAACTCGAGACATGATCGAGTAAAAACGAGACCGGATTGGACATCGGTCTTTGGCCTTCGATATTGTGCTTTGCGGTTGTCATCTCCTCCATGGACCGCCTCGCAGGTGTCGGTTTTGTACTCAACCAATCCATTTCAAACAAATGATATGCAAAGAAACAATCAAGACAAATCAAGATCACCCATTCACCATACAATGAATTGGCCTCGGGATTGGCCTTTGCTTTCATGCAGTTCGACCATCCCGAACCCTATTGACTAAGATTGATTGATTAATAGTTAATGATAATTGGTCACAATTTGCATTCACAAAACGATGGTCGATATCAATTGACCTCCTAACTTTGTTCTATTTAACCCCAATAGGCTACTACCGACAAAAAAAAAAAAAAAAAAAAAAAAACCAATAGGCTACCCAATTGATCATACATTGCACTTACTCATTCATCTAACAAAGACATGCATAGGCACTAAATAAGGCAAACATTCCGGTCATTTGATCTTGATTCACAAACAATCAAGCAAAGGGAAGTGAACCAAAATAGGGTCACTTATTCAGTTATTAGTGAAATTCAGGCTGATTAGATTGGCAATCAGTTAAATGACCAAGCGACCTTCAATTTGAATGATTCAGGTGTCATTAGAAAGCTTGAGAAATGTTCTTCAAAAGTCATGAAGACCGCTTTTCCTAATCCAGGTCCTATTGGCCGTTTATACCAAGTGCTCTCTTTGTGACTTTCTAGGAAAACTTTGGAAAAACATCAAACAACTTTCAATCCTGCCAAATTTTATATAGAGGTAGTTTAGACTGTTATTGGAAAATTCCCTGTTTGCCCTTAAATGGGAGAAGAATATCAAGAGTGTCATAACTTTTTTACAACGCTCACTTGAATGTGATAACTTTTTTTTTTTTTTTGCTTGTTTGAATGTCACATTGGAGCAAAGTTGATCACTTGAATGTTAATTATGGAAAATCATGTTAGATGGATTTAAAAAAAATTAAAATTTTCTTGTTTTTCTTTTACTTTTTTCTTAGGGTCAACAAGGGTCACTGGCTACCCTTGTTTGCCATGAAACCCTCACCTCGTATGGCTACAAAGGCCTTGGGCAAGGGCATTGCGACCTCGTTGGACGCAGGTGAGGCCACAAAGGCCCTCGACGGATTGGGGGACGTTGCCTCGCCTAGATCTAGTAAGGACCATCAAGGCCCCACTCGTGGCTAGCAAGGTCATGACCAGGGCCTTCGCAACTGAGGGCAAGAATTTCGCGATCAAAGAGAGTCGCTAGTGACCCTTGCCAACCCTAAAAG
This sequence comes from Eucalyptus rudis, assembly GCA_019915205.1. Taxonomy (NCBI): domain Eukaryota; kingdom Viridiplantae; phylum Streptophyta; class Magnoliopsida; order Myrtales; family Myrtaceae; genus Eucalyptus; species Eucalyptus rudis. The sequence goes on along the minus strand of JAHMTN010000001.1, from coordinate 17,487,204 downwards.
ACAAAAGAAAAATATGTAAAATATAAACTCAAAATTAAAATATAATAATAAATGATTAAAAATATTTAAAAAAATTATCTACATCAATACTAACGAAGTCACGTAAGACAATCAACTGTCACGTTGGATTTTCCAATAAGACAAATTGCCAATAGTACTCAAGTAATCGATTTTTCAAATTTATGGCGCTCAAGTAAGTGAAAAAAAAAATTGACTCTCAAGTGAGCATCATATAAAAGTTGAAGGACTCATGCTGCACTTACTTTGCCCTTAAACTATGTGATATTGGCAAAATCTCCCAGGGATTCATCTGAAAACAATTTTATTGGCCGGTGCCGACCTTGTCTGATTCATTGCACATGAGGGCCTCTAAACTTTATTATTTAGTCCTCGAAATTTGTGATCTACTAATTAAGACCCTAATGAACAACTTTCTAGTTCTGAGTTTTTGCACACGTCCGGCGCTTGGGGAAGCAATTTCCCAGATCTGAGTGCGGAAAAGTTCAGCACATTGATCAGACCTTTGAGCGATCAAACGAGCTTAAATTTCAATGAAATTGATATCGCAAGAAATCTTGAAATCTCAGTTACAACTTTCATGCATAACATTTCCGAGATTCTTAACACAAAAAAAAAAAAAAAAACAGAAAAATCAAAGAACCGATCAAGGTTATGTCAAGAACTGCTATTACAGAACCCAAGTCAGTTTTTCCAGATTCTGACTTCAGATTACGAGCTGATTTTGACATAGAAAATGAACTCCAATTTTAACGTGAAATCTATCATTTTGAAGCTTAGGATGTCTATTTTGGTTCTCTAGTTGAACACTTTTCAAAATTTTGATGTTTTCAAACTCAAATCCATATGTGAAGCCTACTGACTCAGTGTGCTACGATTTTCCAAGGCATGCTAGCAATCATCAATCAATCAACAAGCAATTGTTAATCAATTTCTACAAAACAGCAACCTTTCAGCAGCATTTAGCCATCACAACTCCATATGCGCATCTGGCTTCATTAAATTTCCTCCGCAATCTTAAACTAAAATCTTTGATTTACAAACCTTGTTCATGATGCCTTGACGCTTGATCGAGCGATCCGGCCTCTGTTTAGAGTTCGAGGACTTCATAGAATGGCCAAGGACGCTCAGAAACTCACTGAAATCACAGCACAAAAAAACTACGTGAAAATTCGGATTAAGGAGCTTGGGTGAACAAAGAAAGGAAATGATCAAGTTGATTCTTCTCTCTCTAGTAATCCACCACCAGTTTTCGGAAGACAATTATTCACTTCACTGACATTTTGGTCTTTGGCAATATGGTCTGTGATGATATATGATAGACAATTTCAATGGGAAGACAAAAGTATCAAATTTGAGAACGGAGTCTGGTCCTCAAGCGAAACACATGCTAATAGTCATTAGGGGGCTATTAAGCGTTCACAATCCAAGTAAACCGAGAGATGGAGAAATGGAAGAGGAGATGAAAACATTAAAGTAAAAGGGTAAAGTGGGGCCATGTGCCGAATGAGTAGAGGGCGTAGCAAGTGATCTTAATCGTCGAGAATGCACATTCTTGACTCTTTGTATGTATAAAACTTCGTAATTTTTTTGCCAAGAAAATGAGTTGCCGCCTCGTAATGCCAACATCAGCACATTCTGCAGTTGACAAAGCTAATTTAACTACAAAGAAATATGTATTTTTAAAAATTTGTGAATTAGTTTTTTTTTTTTTTACGAGAAACAAAGCTGATATTATTATATACTAGGTAAAGATAATACAGCATGAGCATCAGTACAAAGAAGATCCAAAAGAGCAGAGGGGGGATTAGCCACCCAGTTGTTAGGAAGGAAATCAAAACACCGGGCTTTAGCAACCCAGTCAGCAACCCGATTAGAATTCCTATTGCAGTGGGCTAAAGAGAGACCCAAAATAGACTCCAATTTGTGCTTTGCCCGGTCCACAAGGGGTTGCACTGACCAATTAAAAGTAGAGGACGACAATAGACTATCCACTAGCAACCGACAATCAGATAGAATAAGAAATTCTTTTTCTGGGGAATTAGGGATAAGGGTTGAAGAGATAAAATCTAGGGTTTCAACCAAAGTGACGGCCTCCGCTTGCTCAGCCGAACCTACCTCAATAAGCTTTGCAAACCCATTTTTAATCCTCCCAAAAGAATCTCTGCAGACACAAGCAATAGTAGCCCGAGGTCTTGCGCTTGGATGGTGAGGACGAAACGGAGCAGATCTGGTCTGCGAAGAGTCGAAGAGAACTGACGTCTTCTCTCTGGTCGTCTCTCTGGGTGAGGCGTGGGCCAATGCCGAAGGTAGAAGGCTGCTAGCAGATTGATGGGTAAGCTGAGGTCCTGGATGTGGGGCTTCGCTTGCTTCAACAGCACAGGTGCGTGGGTTATTCGTGCCGTCTTCCTCCTCTTCCGGTTCATACTGCTTTCCATGGTGTGCATCGGCAATGCTGTTGTGATTTTGCTGCTGTGGTGGATATTCAGATCTGGTAGATCTGAGATTTCCTTCTTCAGATGCAGAGGCAGCAGACATAGCTTCGATTATACCGGTGCGGAGACGCAGAGGAAGGTTTTCTGTTTCTTCTTAACCGCGAGACTTGCCATGGGCGTCATCCCTGGGTCTTCTGAGCTGCGATCTGGGTCTTCCGAGCTGCGATCTTGTTAGATGTGCAGATTCGGTGGCTTTGAGAGGCTGGGCGTCAGCTGCAGGGGTGGGACCGACGGCAGCAATTGTTCCGCTGGTCAGGGGGGATTGACCGGTGGGGTCTGGTCCGAGTCGCGGGCGTTCTTCCACAGCACAGGTGAGTTTGTTCAATACTTCTTCTTCCCTTTCATCCGGTTCATAATGCGAGCTTCGCTGAGCCGCGACATTCACTCTGAGCTGCTGCTGTGGTGATGAATAATCACATCCAGTAAATCTGAGGGATGATTCCTTGATTGCAGAGGCAGGGGAACGTCTTTCTCTACGATCTGAAGCACGAAGCATGCTATATTGAGCATCTTTCACTGGTCTTTTATCTCGCAATGGTGCTGGTAGTCTTGGTGCTGGTAGTCTGGGTTCGTGATCTTCGGTTAAAAACGAGGAACTCTCGAGTGGATGATCTTCGGTTGCAAAGGCGTTGGGTTCGGAATCGATGATTCCACGGGTCTCTTCCACATCGGGATCAATCAGTATTTCCGCTTCAGTTCTATGTCTGCATATCCCGAGAGGGCCAATGTCTTCCTGAGGCTGTACAGACGGTAAGGGAGCCACTATATTTGGGCTTCTACATAGAGATTGACTATTATCTTGCATCACTTTGTATCTATTCTGCATCGTTGGTGCTCCTACAAGGGTAATACTTGGACGCAGGAGGGCCTGATCTGGACTTGTAATTCTGTTCTGAACAGGTGCGCACTGTGTCGAGGCTGGACTTCTTGACTCTGAACAAGATGATATCGGCTGGACTTGTACCTCTGGCGACCTGTTGGTATCGCCAATGATATTAAATGAGGCATCGATATTAACTATAAGAGTTCCAGGTGGAGGAGGATGCCATTTTTCATATTCCCCTTGGCATTGATTCTTTTTTGGGGCTTTTCTATTCCAAGCAGAGAAACAGTCATTTGATACGGTGGCGTTGAACAAGGTTCGGTGCGGATTCAAGGTATGATGGTTAAAGATAAATTGGTTGCGATCCTTCCATATGCCCCAAAGAACTGTGGCAACCATTTCAAACTTATTTGAATCACTTTGCCTCACAAAATATCGAGACAACCAATCATCAAATCTTGTTAAGCCAACTCGATCTGTGCATGTTTGCAGGGATGAGTCGTTCCACACTTGGGTCGTCCAGGGACAGAGCAGTAAAGTGTGCTCAATCGTCTCGGGTTCCGACTTGCATATTGGGCATAACGGTTCAGGTACCATCTTTCTCCTATAAAGATTATCCAAGGTAGGAAGCGCATTCTGGCATGCACTCCATAGAAAGAATTTAATTTTCGGTTGTACCACAGAGTTCCAAATAAGCTTCCAAATGAGTGGGTCAAAATGGTGTGATGATGTTGGTATAGATCTGCTAGGAATGTCTGGCTTCCTATTTGAAAAGTAGCCGCTCTTTACTGTATAGGTTCCTGATTTATTATTTGGCCAAACCAACTTGTCTTCGGTAGTTGGGAGTCCGAAGGGTGTTTCCTTAATTGCCGTTGCTAGGGGTTCATCAAATAAGGATAGCAGTAGATCTTCCTTCCAAATTCCAGCTTCAAAATCCGTCAAATCAGCAACTTTGGGCGGTTCATTCGGGCTTGCCATTCCTCCAATTCTTCCTAATTTCAGCCACTGATCGTCTCTAATGAAGATTTTATGTCCATTACCCACAGCCCAAATAAGGTGGGGAGCAATTGCATTTCTTCCAGCCAATAAACTCTGCCATCCCCACGACTGATAAGAGCCTTTTCCTGCTTGCCAAAAGTTACAATTTGGGAAATAAAGGCCTTTCATGAATTGGGATAATAGTGTATTCGGACTCTGAGACATCCTCCAGGCTTGCTTCCCTAACATGGCCGTGTTAAAAGCTTGTAGATCCTTAAAGCCAAGGCCGCCTTCATCCTTTCGTAGTTTTAGAGTCTCCCATTTACGCCAATGTGGAGCAGAATTCTTGTTAGAGCTTCGCCACCAGAAATTAGAGATTTTCCTCTCAATTGCTTTGATAATGGAAGTTGGTATTCTGAAAATTGACATAGCATATTGAGGTATCGCCTGAACCACTGCTTTGAGAAGAATCTCCTTTCCAGCTCTTGAAAGTAAGTTATCCTTCCAACTTTCCAATTTCGAGTTGACCCTGGCCAATATCCATGCGAACATATCTTTTTTTGAGGATCCCCAGTCTGAAGGAATTCCTAAGTATTTCCCAGTTTTTGTAATTTCTGGAATCCGCAGCACCTATACCATGTTACTTCTAAGGCTATCTGGACACCCTTTGCTGAAAAACATTCCTGATTTGTTGAGGTTTATGGCTTGACCAGATGCGTAACAGTAGTGGTGGAGTACAGTTGACAAGTTCTGACATTCCCGTATTGTGCCATCTAGGAAGAAAATAGAGTCATCAGCAAATAATAGGTGGGACAGGGTTGGACAGGTCTGGTTTAGCTTGATGCCGTGAATATTATCCTCTGCGATTGCTTTCTTCATCATATAAGATAAGACGTTAGCAACAATAATGAACAGATATGGTGATAACGGATCCCCCTGTCGAAGACCTCTAGATGGCTTGAAATAGGGTAAAGGTTCACCATTGAGATTGATGCTATATGATACAGTGGTAACGCATTGCATAACCCACTTCACCCAATCAGCACTAAATCCCATTTTATGTAAACATGCCTGTAGGAAGTCCCATTCGATTCTATCATAAGCTTTCTGCATGTCGAGTTTAAGAATAGCCTGAAATTTTTTCCGCCTATCTCGAGTTCGTAACCGGTGTATAACTTCTTGAACAATTAGGATGTTGTCCTGAATTTGCCGACTCCCGACGAAAGCGCTCTGTTCCTCAGCAATGATGTCTGGTAAGAAAGGTTTGAGTCTATTTGCGAGTATTTTAGAAATGATTTTGTAGATAAAGTTACACAGACTTATGGGCCGAAATTGATCTAACCTTTATGGGTTTGAATTTTTAGGAATAAGAGTAATTCGGGTTCTATTGATGTTTGGGTTTATGATTCCAGACTCAAAGAAACGCTGTACCTCTCTGAAAACTTCCGCACCTATGTCTTGCCAATGCTGATGGAAAAATAGGCCATTCAGACCATCCGGTCCAGGAGCTTTGGAAGCCCCCATTTGGTGAGTAGCTGCATATACTTCTTCCATTGTCACTGCTTCTTTTAGTTTTGAGTTCATAGTTGCAGTAACTGGTGTTGGGATATGGTCAAGAATAGGCTGGAAATTTCGCGGTCCGACCGAAGTATATAAGTTATTGAAATACTCCACCGTCATATTTGTAAGGTTCTCAGAATTTCTCACCCAATCTCCTTCAGCATTCAGTAGCATCGAGATACGGTTCCTGTTTCTTCGTTGTATAGTGGCCGCATGAAAAAATTTGCTATTCCGATCCCCTCATTTCAGCCACTTAACCCGAGATCTGATACCCCAAAACATTTCTTCCTGACGCCATAGCGAGTCGATTTCTTTATGAATATGCCGAATTCTGCTCTGATCATACTCCAAATTATGGTTATTCATGTGGAACATAAGTTCATTTTTCAGCCCCGCAATTTGTTTGGAAGCATTAGGAAAACGCTTTTTGCTCCAGGCCGTTAGACGCATCGCTACATTAGATAATTTGACAACCATGTTCTTCCTATGGGACGCCTCCCATGTCCGCTTTACAATTTCCTTACATTCGTCATCCTCCGCCCAAAATGGTTCATATCTAAACTGTCGCTTCTTGCGTGTTAGAGCAGGTAGAGTTGACAAGATAAGAGGACTGTGGTCTGAACCAATGGCTGGTAAAGCTGTAACTTCAGCATTCGGGTAAGTTATTCTCCATTCCATGGTACATAATGCTCTGTCCAGCCTTTCTTTGACATTTTCTTCACCCTCTCTTCTGTTCGTCCAGGTAAAAGCGCACCCTTTGGCTTCCAAGTCCATCAGTGAACATGCATATAAGAAGTCCCTGAATGCGGTAATGCGACAATGTTCAGCCATCCTCTTTCCTACCTTTTCCCAATGGTATAATATTTCATTAAAGTCCCCAATGCATATCCAAGGACAGTGATTGGAGAGACTGATTCTTTGTAGATCCTCCCATAGGATAAGGCGTTCATGAAATACATTAGGAGCATGGAGCAAGGTAATTTGCATATTCTGGTTATTTTCATGCAAAAAACAGTGCACATGTATATAGAAGTTAGAGTGAGATTCGATTGAAAGAGAAACCTGGTCATCCCAAAAGAGAGCCAAACCCCCCGATAAACCTTCTGGATTCACAATAAAGTTGTGTGTAGTCTTAAGTCTTCTTTTCAAACGCTGAACTTTCTGCTCTTGATTCTTTGTTTCCATAAGAAAAATAATGCTTGGTCTTTCTTGAGTCGCAAGGACTCTAAGAGCTTGAATTGTCAGGGGAGACCCCAATCCCTGACAATTCCAACTCAGGAGTTTCATGGCTGCACCGGTGGCTTATTAGGGCCAGCCACCAAAGCCCATTGAATAGATTTCTCTTCCTCCGTGATCGGGATTTCTATGAGTTGTGAGTTGTCAGCATCAATTGATTTTGTGGACTGAGCACCATAGGGGCAGAATCTTTTTCCTTTCTTGGATGTAGGACGTTTAGTAGATTTTGCTTTACCTTTCGCTGAGATTCTTATTGATGGTAAACAGGGCTGCTTCTCTCTTTCAGCTTCTTTGAGGTTTTCATCATGAAGGGTGAGCATAGATTCAGCATCCAAGCAGCTGTTATCACGTTTTTGAGGAGATTTGCCTTCCATAATAGTCAAGGCTCGGGAAGATACAAGTTGTGCAGCTTGCTGTTCTTCCTCATAAGAGTGCTGTGATCGGAGAGGCAAAAGGGCTTGCTTTCCTGCATTTGATGGTTCTTCAGTTTCATGGATTTCCGCTTGAAGAGGAGTCTCCGGCACCATTTCTTCCTCTTCAATGAGCTGGGATTGTTTTCCATAGAAGATTTTGCCATATGGGCTTAGTATCCGTGCTTCCGCTCGCAACCAATTCCCAAAATTACCCGGTATGTCTTCTTCCAATCTTGTAGATTCATAAGGAATTTCCTTGCAAGCCGAGGCATAGTGGCCAATTCTACCACAAGAGTAGCAATAGTGTGGTAGCCTCTCGTACTTGAACTCGATCCACAGCTTTTTGCATCCTAAATTTACCACTATCCCTGTCTTGAGAGGAGTACCTAGGTTGAGCTTAATCCTAGCCTTCCCAATCTTATATATGCCATTTCCTTTTGCTTCCAGCTTCACCTCAAGAACTTCGCTGATCCTTGAAGCAATTTCTCTAACTACCTCCGATGTAACTCTGCCAAAGGGGAGGCCAAATAGATGCACCCAAAATGGGCATTGGGAGAAATCATAGCAAATATCGGGAATATCCGGGTCACACTGTTGAAGCACAAGGAGGTTACTAGAAAAAGACCAAGGGACAGCATCAAGGATTCTCTGTTTTTCAGCTTCCGATTTAAAAGTGAATGAGAAAAATCCAGGTTCTAAAGTGGTACAGGAAACATTATCTGTCTTCCAAGCCCATGTCATAGTCTTAATAAATGCCGGGAAATTAACATTTGGACGGGAATAAAGCTTTCCAAATAAGGTACGTCTACCTTCCGCAAGTTTTTCAGCCGATATTCCTTGTGTAATATTTATCACATCATCCTCAAACCATAAGTTACCAAGGCTTTGACAGAGCGCCTCTAATCGGCTCGATTCTGTACTAGAATCAACCATCTGCTCGACTATAATAGCACAAGGAGACCTGGGGAAAGCTTAAGAAGGGACAGGGACCTACAAGAGAACCTGTGCATACTTAACTTCTCTGTTCGGGGTGCAAGCGAACATCTTCCGGCCTTTGACCAGCAACTAAACAACAGAGGAAGCCCACTTCCGAGCAAGACATGGAAAGCATCCGTCGCAAGGAAGATAGTGGGGTTGAGGCTTGGGTAAATGGGCGATGGTGCTGGGCCGAAGGAAATGGAAGGGAAGGGAAATGGAAAGCGAAGGGAAACCCGAGAAAAGAGAACCGAGGAAACCCGGAAGAAAAACGGACGGAGAGCCCAAATTAGGGTTCCCGAATGGAGGATTGGAAACCAGAGGACATATAGGGCGGACGGTTGATGTCGATCAAAGAAATAAAAGATGAAGGACTTCACCACGAAGGAGCTGGGTCAATTAAACGGAATAAACTCAATCGAAGACCTCCATGCGGGGAGATTGAAGCTACCAGACGGTAGAGGAAAACCCAGATATTTTGGGAGCGGGGACGGAGGATACGAGCGCTTGTTGTGAATTAGTTTATTCCTGTCATCTTTCGTCATCTTTTGCCCATGCTGAAGTCACGCCTATAATTGTATGGAAGGAACTTAATCAGATTCAGGAAACATGGACGTTGTAAAGAACAACACATAGCAAATGTCACCTAGAAAGAAAAAAAAAAAAACAAAACAAAACAAAATCATGTAAGCATTTTAGAGTGCGTTTGATAACATTTATGTTTAAGAAAACAATTTCTTTAAAAAAAATAATTTTTTTTATTTCTATTTCTTGAAATAATTTTTGAGTAAAACAACACATTTGCTAACTATACAAAATATTCTGTAATAGAAAAAGAATAGGGATACGTTTGGTATGAATCACAAATTTTTTTATGCCATATAATTTCTTTTAATAATTTCATACTTTTTTTCTTTTCTTTTTTTCCTCTCTTCTTTCTCCTCCTAGCAGTGGTGGCGGCCGGCAAGTCTCCATTGACCGACTAGAAGAGGAAGAAGAAGAAAAAAAAGAAAAAAAAAAGACTTATTTCTAAAAATTGTTCTCGAGAATAAGAAATTACTTTTTCTTTTTCTTATTCCTATTCCAAATCTATTCCTTGGCCCTTTTCCTATTTCAGGGAATAAAAAAGTTAATTAATGTTATAAAACAAATTTCTATTCTGGGAGAAAATAAAAAATAAAAAACAAAAAATTACCAAGGCCCTTACATTGCCCAGAACAGTGAGAAACCATGGGAGACCGGAAACGTTTGGTTCGGAGGAAACAAGGGAAACAGCACAGTTAAAAAAAAAAAAGTTTTCCTTTTTTTCCTATGGTGGGCCTCTTGTGGGCCACACCCAGCTCCTAAGGAGCTTATTTGCACCAAAACAGGGAAAGGGTTTCGAAGGAGTCGGACAGAGAGGCCTTCTTCCCCTGGTGGTGTTGATGAAAATCGGTTTTTGGAAATGAATTTTTTGGCAGAGTAGCGGCGCTGTGGATGTGGAAGCAGTTGAGGCCATGGCTTTAAGAGCAGAGGGTTGTTGCTTAGCTCAAGCATGGAAGTGGCAGAGTGTGGGATTGGAAGCTGATGCTGCGGCTAGTGCATGATGTTTCTCCCTATGAGATTCAGGTTTTTGGTCAAAACTCATTTAGGGTGCTGCGTCAGGCAACACGTTTGCAACGTCATTTGAACCTCTCAAGGTTATTGGGTAAATGTGGTTGGCAAATATTTTGAAGAGTTTTGGGAAGATGCAATTGCAGCTATAAAGTTCTCCAGAGGGCTTTAGCTCGACACATGAGTAAAAAAAGTTTTGAAAAGGAACACTTTTTTGCATGCTCTCAACCCAGGTTTAATTAAAATGTTAATTTCTCATCTTATCCAAAAGCCAAATCGAATCCACCCCGAGATTCTGGTTTGGTAATCCGCCACCAATTTTTGGAAGACAATTTTTCAACTCATTGAGGCTTGGATCTCTAGCAATAGGGTTTGCGATGAGAAAATGAATTGTCATAATGCCAACATGAGCACGTTCTGCAGATGGACTAACTTAAAAGGAGAAGCATATTTTTAAGCATTTACAAATTAGTTTACTCATTAACATTGACCAAATATGTATAGCTTACAAATGTAAATGGTACGTTTGTATTGGACTGCGTACTGAATGATTCTTCACTTAAATATGGAGTAGTAAATCTTATTGGAAGGTTCTGATAGTATAACTAACTAGTAAGATTGTAATTTCCAATGAACATTTCGTCACTGAACTAATGAAGCGAGCGCTTCCTTACATACTACATTAATTGATATTTAACTTAAGACTATCTATTAAGTTATGTGTAGTTCAAGGCTTTTACACGCACTTAATGTGGTTATCAATATATTTTTTTTGCTTACATGCAATTTTAGGTTGAGTCTTGCTAATTAGTGTCGCAATCTTCCCAAGGAGAAATCCCGAGGGAGTTCAGTGGATTGCCAAGCAAGTGCTAACGGTTGGCGCTAGCTCTTAGATCCAGTTCTACCAAGTCTTTCCGATTTCAATTTGCTTTCCGCAATTAATTATGAAAATTAAATTTACTTTTAGAGTCGTTACTAATTTATTAGAGGCCAAAAAAATGTTGGATAACATTTTATTTATGCAAATCAAAGATTTGAATACGGAGAATTTGATTACACTAAATGTCTATCAAATGCCCAGTGTGGCACAGTTTGCACTTTCTTGAAAACAAGTTATAGTGATTTTGTCAATTTTATTTTCCCTAAATCTTCTATGTACATACCGATCATACATGGATGCTCATACAATGAATCATAAATAACCAATGACCGAAGCAATTAAAGTAAAGTATGAGGATCATATTAGGTAAAAAATTAGACAATGCCTTGTTATTATGCCCTGGAACGGGACCCTTGTGCGAAGTAAATGTGCATTACTCTAATAAATGTGAACTTCTTAAACTCCATGATTTCCCTAAATCCTCTATGTACATCGCGATCATACATGGATGCTCAAATAATGAAACATAAACAGCCAATAATTAAAGCTATTAAAGTAAAATATGAGGATCATATTAGGCAAAAAAATGAGATGATGCCTCATTATTATGCCCCGGGACGGGACTGGCGAGCGGTTTGTGAAAAGTAAACGTGTGTTAATCTAATAAATGGGAACTTCTTAATACCCATGATGAAACGAGACATATAATAAACTAAACAAATCCCACAATACAAGAGCACCTAAATGCAATCTACCAATGCAAGGTAATTTGTTTTTACATTATCGATTTTATGATTCTCATGAGGCATGTATCCAAAATATGCACTAGAACCCTTACGCATGGAAATTTCTGTTGAACGCAAATTGCGCAACCCCAAGATCTCCATAACCAGAACAAGAACATGCATAATTGAGTAGAAAGATTAACGCACATGTTTTGGGATCCATCGAATATAAAGCGGAAGCAGAAAAAGGATTACCCACATATATCAAGGGGATCTACGCATCAAGTCATTCTCCTCTATTGCCCTCCGTATCACTGGCTCAATGAGGCGGCCCCCCTCACGTTTAGCGTTAGGTAAACGCCCCTTAGGTGAGGATACATGTGAGAATTAGGATTAGAGGAGAGACTTGAGCACTATTTATAGAGTTTCCAACCAGTCCCCCTCATTACGGGCCAGGCTCAACTCGGCCTACACTAGCTAGCCCATATTAGACTAATTAAGAAACCTTATATCTCTCTTTAGACCAATCCTGTTTTACGATAACCGTAAAAACAGTAAATTACAAAATCAATTAATTTAGTCCACATTAGGAAAACTCTTACATTCTCCCACTTGGACTATACTAATTGAAATCGTACCGTATGTGCGCACATTTAGTCTAGAGATAATTCTTAATAGTCAATCCTATCCTATAAAGTCTTAAATACCAAATCATGGCGGTAACTGCATGTATACACACAGAGCCTTCCATGGTCACAAATGTTCTCAACTTTATTGATATGGATTCAATATGGTAGTGTGTCAAATGGATAACATCTCTCATAGAGAGATACCATTTGTCAGTCACCATTCTCTTACCTTAGGTGTCACAAAAAACTTGTGCCACTAGAGAATGTTTTATGGTTCCAATGAACCCACATATGTCTTGTCCTTATGGTTAACCTTTCTTTATATATCACAAGGTATATGCACAAGGCTAATAACCGGATGTCCGGATGCCCCTAGCCTTCACTCAAGGTTTATACAATCCTTTGAGACTTTATCAATATGTATTCAACATAATAACAATACATTCAAAATATTTTATTGAATGTAAAAATTGATACATATCAAACCGTTACAAAGTGTAACGAACACAGATGGAACATTTATCAGAGTAAAGCCAAAATAGTTCCCACTAAACAACAATATCCGAAGATACTCCTAGGCCCATGCCAATGACATGTCACTCAAATACACATGGGCGTAGGCCTTTTGTTAGTGGATCTGTAACCACATCATCTGTAAAAATATGTTATATTATAAGTCACATTTCTGTACCGTTTCTTTATGGTAAAACATATTTGATCACCATATATTTAGACCCCTTGAGACCTCTGTAGCAAATAAATAATACTACAAATTTGTTATCTCAATACATCCGTATGGGTCTATCCATAAAGTTAAAACAATCAACTCCTTTCATGAGGTTCTGAAGCCTAAAAGCCCAAGTAACAGCCTAAAAAAATGTTACTAACACTGCTTACATAGTAGAAGATGACATAAAAATTTATTTACTGCACTTACTGCTAACATAAATATGTATTATGTTATTGATTGCATGTCATCAGAACAGCCAGCAAAGTTTACATCTAAATACCGTACTAACTACAAGAATTGAACATGTCTATAAATTAGCATATAATCTATTGTCTTCTTTAAGTACCTTTAAATCTTCTTGGCAGCAACCCAGTGATCGCGTCTTGGATTTGATCGATATCTGCCTAGAAGTCCCATCACAAAGACAACATTTAGTCTAGTGCAAATTTGAGCATACATTATACTTTTAAGTGCACTGACACAAGGTACACCATTTAATTAGATTTTCTCAATATCTAAATAAGGACAATGTGATAGATTTAGTCCATCACCCTTAACAACATGAGTAATTCCTAGCTTGCAATGATGTATATTGAATATTTCCAATATACAATTAGCAAATGTCCTCCGAGAAAATCTAATATAATATGAAAAAAACAATCCTTACAGACCTCAGTACAAAGGATATAAGATGTCTCAAGGGCACAACTTGTAAGCAAAACATCATGTATATAAAGTATGAGAAAAAATAAATTTCCTCCCACTGACCTTGCAGTATATTGAATTACTTTGTTCTCAATTGAACAAAATAATAACACTATGAAACTTTAATAATATTGTCTGGAAACTTGCTTAAGACCATGAATTAGAACTTTTCAGTCTACATACAAGTTTACTTAAATCTGCTGCAAAATCATCCAATTGCACTATATAGATTTTGTATCTATTTGGCGTAACTCCATATCAAAATAAATTATTAATGCCACATTCACTCTGAAAGAATCTTTAAAAATATTAGAAAGAAATATTTATTTTTTCACTATAAACAACCCACCCCTCTTTCAGAGTAAAAACTTTAGTTACCAATTTGGCTTTAAATTCCACAATCTTTCTTTGAAATTCTTTTAATTTTGTACACCAATTTGCAACTAATAAACTTGTAATCTTTAGGCAAGTAAGTTAGTTTCCAAACACTATGATGTTTCATAGATTGTATATCGTCTTTTATGGCATCTAATCACATACTTGATTGAGAATAAGAAACGATATTTATAAAAATGTCATTACATCAACCATATAGTGGATATTGTAATCATGCTCTCACAAGTAAACTATATAGTCTGATGGTATAACTAATCGTCTTTCCTTAACAAATCTCCTTAATAAAGCTGCAACCACTTCATTATGTACTTGAGAGGTTTAAGAAATTTCATTATAAACTATATCAAAAATAGTACCTTGAACCTCAACAAGTTTAGTCTATGGTACAGGAGATTCTATAATTATCTGTATAGGTAAAGACAAAAATATAGTAACCTCCATCATACTATTATCTTTAATAGTCTGGGAGCAGCTATCCTCTACAATTACGTCAATATTTAGAAATTTTAGAGTATGTGATTCCATAATTCTTGTACCTTCTTTAGGGTCATAAAATCAATACCTTTTTGAACAATCTAGGTAAGATACAAAATAATTTCGAGTGAATCTTTTGTCAAGATTTTTAGGCATAGTAATTAAGTTACCACCCCAGAATCTACCAAGTATTTGACAAATGACCCTTTAAGTTATTTCGCATTGTCATACTTGCCAAAATACTCATAGCCACCGTTAAACCTGACAACCTTTTAATCATATACGAGATGTATATGTCATTAAGACTTAAACACAATCTTTGCAGATGTATTCTAATTTCAATATCAAACAAGACATAATTTCAAGCAACTAAGGCTTCCATCATCTTATAGCAGTGCAGTCCGCAAGCAAACCTCTTTTCAAGTGTTTCAGAATGGAATGCTTCATGGACAGTAAGCAAAAATTCAATTGCTCTTTTCTCAAGCAACAAATTATATGTCAATAACTTAAAATTTGAAGCTGGAAAAACCTCAATAATATTGAAGTTATTAATTACAGAAAAGGTGACTGAAAAATAAGCAATGTATATAATTACATTTGGGCAGAATACATGACATGCAGTTGTACACTCCCCACATGATAGCAGTTATGAGAATATATTCCAATTTTTCGTGAATTCATCACCTTTCGGTATATGAATCACTAGAATTAGTCACTCCTCCACCACATTATCATGTATCCCTCTATGAACTAATACACAATCACCTCCTTTGGGAGTATGATTACGCATTAGACCAGGAGACATCCCAATAATCATATGAGACCGAAATTTCTCAAACCCAATCAAGCGTGCCACTTTGGCGGTCACTACTCAATTGAATCATTGAAATTCTCTCATACCAAGGATATAAATTTTACTCCTCACATACACCATATACATGTGATTTTAACTTTAGTGATAAGGGCATCATATCACCAAAATCACATATCATGCTAATTACATTGATTTATTAATTAATAAAAAAATAATATATATATATATAGTGAACTTGAAAGACAGATTCCAATGAGATCACTGATTACAGTAACACAAGAGAATTCTCATAGAAGCAAGCTTCTTGTGCACCCCGATTACTAGTTACTAAAACAACATTAAAAGAATGCCGATCCAAAAGATCCCTCACATGTTAACATCAATAGCAATACAGGGTACTCCAGATTGATTAGCTTGATAACTAATCAACCATTGCTCATGAGTTTCATACGGCAAAACATGACTTTAAGGCCAACTACTGATTTATTAATCAATTTTAGGTAACAAATATCATTATTTCAACCAGTGACCTATTAATTGAGTCAAACCAAAGAACCAGATATCTAAAATTTAACAGTAGATACTATTGTTCTGCATTAATGTTGTCATACTCCTTAACCATAAAAAATATTCAACTTAATAGACATTAACAAGTGACCAGATGAGTTCATGTATAATATGCAGTAACTTAATTGACATGCATTACCCACATTCAGCAGATGTATCAATTAGTACATCAGTTTAGTCACGAGTCCTTAAGTCGTCTATCATTCCAAGACTACCGGTGTGTAAAGGAGTATACTTGAGTAACAAAAGTTTCATAATCTTTACTGTTTCTCATCAGCTCAATACATAGCCCAAATACAATCTCATACAAATTGTATCTCATTAAGCCAGCTTCAGTTTACAATAAAGTTTGATTTTTATTGATGAATCACACCTTTTATTATGTGATAACATACTAGTAACCCATCACCTGTATTTCCAAAATCACAGAAAATACAAGAAAAATACGCAAAAATACATTTAAAATACACGTATTTATGGTTCCATATGCAATTTCACATCAATAAAACCACCAAACATATAAAATAAATATACCACAAGATAGAAAATCACCATACGAGTCCAACGCCGCCAACCACGCGCCAAAATAAGCCCCCACGCAGTGAGCGGCGCGTGGGGCTCACGCGCGGCGCGCGTTCGATGCCCAGGCGGCTCGTGGCCGCGCGTGGGGGCGCGTGCGACATCCCCCGGCGACACGCCGCCTACCCTCTTGCTCGTCTCGTCTCCCCCAATCCAAATTTGTTTAATTTTTATTGAACAAAAAGTCTCGAAAATCACAAATTAGGGCAAGATCAGTACCAATTAGGGCTAATCCATACAAATTAGGGTAGATCCATACAAATTATGGTAAATCCGTACAAATTAGGGTAAAACCAATTGCGTTCGAGTTCTAGGGTTATGGTTGCTCTGATACCACATGTTGGACACAAATTGCGCAACCCCAAGATCTCCATAACCAGAACAAGAACATGCATAATTGAGTAGAAAGATTAACGCACATGTTTTGGGATCCATCGAACATAAAGCGGAAGCAGAAAAATGATTACCCACATATATCAAGGGGATCCACGCATCAAGTCATTCTCCTCTATTGCCCTCCGTATCACTGGCTTAATGAGGCGGCCCCCCTCACGTTTAAAGTTAGGTAAACGCCCCTTAGGTGAGTATACATGTGAGAATTAGGGTTAGAGGAGAGACTTGAGCACTATTTATAGAGTTTCCAGCCAGTCCCCCTCATTACGGGCCAGGCTCAACTCGGCCCACACTAGCCAGCCCATATTAGACTAATTAAAAAACCTTCTATCTCTCTTTAGACCAATCATGTTTTACGATAATCGTAAAAACAGTAAATTACAATATCAATTAATTTAGTCCACATTAGGAAAACTCTTACAATTTCTAGTATTTCTGATGGATTATGTGCATTGAAACGTTTCGAAAATGATATGTAGGAAAGTCTAGCCTGAGGCATGACGTGAGTAACTGCTTCCATGAAATTGACTTAAACTTACATGAGAGATATAACATCTCAGAAACAGCAACTTGGACACCTATCAATCGGTCTCAAGGGCGGGTGGCCATGAACATTCACAGCCACAAATTTGCAGGAGAAAGCTACGGCTTGCAATCAATGAATTCCAGAGTTCACACAGCCAACGAGACAGAAAAGGCGGGTGCCGCATGTCCAACTGCAAATCAGTATCCAGTTCATTTTCTCAGCTCCCTTTTCTAAAAATGGCTTGGTACTTCATCTGTGGCAGCTCAGGGTCAAGTGGAATACAGATTTATAAGAACTGAAAAATGCTGAATATTCCAAAGTGTGAAAACCCACCATTTGAGAGTCTGCTAGTGATGCATAACTACGATGATTGCCGCACATAAGCCCCTCCCATAATGAAATGACGAAGACTCTGAGTTCAACACGCAACCTTCGAGTTGGTGTATTGAGAATATATCCATATTCATGTTCAGATCGTAGGACTTAGTAAATACCTCATAGTATGATCAGATGATATTATTGGCGGCCTGAGTAACGGGGACATGCTTAGTAGTCGGTTTGAACACACCAAGAGCACCTTCACTTTCTTGACAACACATGCAGCTAACGTATTCTCTCTCTATTCATTCACTCTCTGCCCACAACCTCACCCTTGCACGTAATTTTTCATTTCCTCCATGTTTTGCTTTTGACTCTCGATTTTTTGCCTTAGGAGAATTTCAACTTCGATGTCTTCAGGGGAATACCACACGGCCTTTCTTTCCAATCTTCCAGTTTGAACCACATGGCAGTTCCCAAGTGATGCTCGATTTAGGTTCTTGGTAATGATTCCGGGGGTCAAATTTTGGAGCTGAGGAAAGTCGACCACATGACATTGCAGCTGAATTCTCGTCATGTTGTCTTTTGTCGGCTGAAGACCCCATATCTCTTCCTGCTGCAGGTCTCATTTGTTTTGTTGGCAGCATGCTCCGCTCTCTGTTTTACTCGGGCAGTTTCCCTGATTTTTCTCATACGCTCGTGTCCCCTTTGCTTAACTTTTTTTTGGGGGGGGGGGGGGGGGGGAAATAGATTCCTACGAAACTAATCCCGTTTTAGAAGATGTACAATATACCTGAGTAATCTAAACTGCAAGAACAAGCTCGAGTTTTTTGAAAATATGTAAAAACGACCTTTTGGCAACAATTTATATTTTCTCAATAGGGAAGAGGAGAGGAAAGTATCTCCCTGAGAAAAAAAAATGTTACAATGATTATTACAACGAATTCTTAAATTACATGAGTATCCTCCTTGTCATCAAAGATTTCATTAAGGTACTTGGGGAGAGAAATGAGCAAATATCCCGAAAAATGGGAACTTCTCTTCTCATCTTTTTACACAAGAATCTGTGCACGTTTAAATTGTCTGTATATCCCATAATGATATATCATATATGATTGAATTTGAGACTATTTAATCGTATATAAAACGTACTTTTTTTCTTCTAACTGTAGAAGAGGACACAATGAATATTTTCAATACGGGAAAGAGACCAATTAAAACTGATGGTTAAAGATGATCATCATTTCACTTGTAAGGTCAATGAGATTAGAGCCAACTAAACTTAGCCTAGTTGGTCAATATTTCATATTAAGGAGAGAAAAGGGTTTATTCCACCATCTCCTTAACGTCGTGTGTCGATACATACTTAGTCCAAACTTATCCAGTGTTAGGGGTAGATGCCCTCCTGGCACTGCAGGAGGAGCTTATTTGGGATGGCGCTTTGAAAATGGCAAAGAAATAGAAATTTGGAGCAAAACTCTAAGGAAATCTTTGATTTAGGAAGGCAGCTTTTTATTGGCCAACTAAATGTTGGGCCAAACAACATCTACAAATGCCAATAGTACAACATAAACGAAGACTGGAATAACAACCCTGTAGCGTCTGGCTATGGAGACAAAGCACCGACTGACAATGCCACTGAAAATCGATGCATTTATTTTTATTTTTTAGCAATTTGTACTTATTCTTCTCCTCCATTAGACGGAACATCTTCAAAGCTAAAACACGACAGACGGGAATTATTAAATGAGTGTGTTCAGCTTGCTAAAACTTCAACCTAGAGCCGTGCAACTTCTCTTCCATGACACTGTCTATTCTCTCCCCCATCTCTGCACTCATGTAATTCACCCAATCTCCGACCTCGCCTCTCCTGAAGAACGACTTGTTCTCTGCTCCAGTCCAAAGGCTTCCGCTCTTGTTCACCTCCAACGTGCTCAAATTGTCGAAGCTACACATCCTCAGTATTCCCTCCACAGTCCCGCCTCTCAGCTCTTCTTCACTGAATGGACACCCCACGAAATCGGCCAATCTCCTCACATGAACACATGGGTCCTCTTTCATCTCCTCAAACTTCATGAACAACACCTTCTCGGGCATCTCCGAGCTCATATTGTGGTAGCCCAGCACATGGTCCCAGTAAGGTCCGTACATGCTCAACCCTTGACAAAACTTGTCGAGGCACTCAGGGAGAGCAGTCTGTTCACCGTTCTCTTTGAGCATCATTTTCTTGGTGAAGTGCCATAGCGAGATGAAGACAAGTAAACCAGCTTACACTTGGAGTCCCTCACTGACTGTGGAAGCGAGGAATAAGGTAAGTGGGTGGCAAGGAGCCTCGGGGATGCGAAAGTAGCATGAGCAGGATCTTCTTGTTGGAGATAGAGCTGGAACTCCTAGTAGGGCACGCGGTCGTGGGGGTTTTGGGTTTGGAGGGGGTGGCATCGTTCTGAGTTGGGGTCAGAGTACTCGGCACGGTTCAAAAGGGCAAAGAGGATGGCCTCTAGCCAGATGGTACTAGATTTTGGGCTGGTGACGAGGATGATATCAGAGTTGTGAGCTTGGAAGTGTTTTTGACAAGCTAGGACGCCGTCGAATAGCCAAGAGGGGAACCAGAAGCCCTGGTACAAGATTAGAGAGGGGTTGTCCCAACCTTTATCCGAAGGGAGAGAGGAGATCAAGTCTGTGCATGCTTGAGAGGGTTGTGAGGATTGCATCTTCGTGGTGGTGATGGTGGTGATGAAGGAGGAGGTGCGGCGTTAGAGCGAAGGATTACTCTTGCTAGCCAGCTATAGGGTTCAGTGAGCCAAGGGTGGGTTGATGTTTCGCGTCACAAGGACCTTAAATAGAGGCTTCTTGCATGAGAAATATCATTGCTGGGATGAGGTCTGGAACTCGAACCAAAAACTTTCCTGATGATGGTATTGGGCGTCCCTCATAATTTCTACATTAATTGTTCGATTACATCTCCCTATAAACAAGTTTGAATTCAACACTTTATTGCTCCTAGCATTATTAATGCTTCCATATAGCTGTCATGACCTTTTTCTAACTCAATCTTTAGGAAAGGAATTAGTTTAGAGATAATGTCCAAAAGGTGGGCTTACAGCCTTTAATGGGGCACAGGCTCTCCGAAAAAATTTTACCTTAGGATATGTTGGATTAATTTTAAGGTTCAATTAACACTAAATGATTTTATGTGAGTTGAGAGTCACTATTAACCTATTATGATCAGCTAGAAATCAAGTGAGATAGGCAAGTAGAGTTTACTATGTCCGAAGATTTGATTACATTAATAGTTCTTATTAGTGCCCTTTTGGCACCTCTAACTTGATTGATCATTCATCTAAGTGACCAAACAATCGTAATTACCCACTACAAATCCTAAAGGCCATCCAAACCACTAAGTGTTCATGCAATTGTTTTTTAGGGGTTTATTATGATCCTAAGGTTTGTCCTGACCATTCTAAAAAGCAAGAGAACAACCAATGTAATAAAAGTGCGGGAATTAAGACCCAAGTATTGAAAAGTTTAAGTAAAGTACAAGAAAGAAATCCTGATACTTTGGATAAAGAATATACATGGCTTTGTTCTAAGCTCCAAGATATGATTCCCATGAGCTTGACCCAATACCAAGTCGAGCAAAAATATACATGGCTTTGTTCTTAAGCCTAGGACATGATCCCATGAGCTTGAGGCTAGAGACTAGACTAATCAACTAAATTAAGGCGAGCATAGTATTCTACTCCTTTTATTTGATGAAAGTTCTAGAATAGACCATGCTACCCATTTCATTGATGAAGTTTTCTAAGTCCAAGTTGACATTTTTATTTTCTAGTCAAACTTATTTTGGTTAGGTCTAGCATTAATTCCTAAATTTATTAACTAAACTAGACTAATTGATTCTAAGCTATACTAGCGAGGCCCAAGCAAATTGCCACCAAGGACCACCACTCCTATCTCTCGGCCACCGGTCTTCATCGTCAACCTCATCTTTTTGTTTCATGCAATCACTCAATCCATTTGCAAGTTCACTCAATCCACACATTAGCTGATCCCCATGAACTAAGAGGCTAGAGATTAGACTAATCTAAACTAGATTAAGGTGAGCCTAATATTCTACTCATTTTATTTAATGAATTTTTTAAACTAGACTATGCTACCCATTTCATTGATGAAGTGATGCTAAGTCCAAGTTGACCTATTATTTTCTAGTTGGACTTATTCTGGTTAGGTCTAGCATTAATTCCTAAGTCTGTTAACTTCTAGCCTAATTCATTATAAACTAAACTTGTGAGCCTCAAGCTAATCGCTACCTATTAACACCTAAAATTTGATGACATAAAAAGTTAGGGATTGACTCGACTCCTAGAAAAAAAATAGTTCTCATTAAATTACATAGTATATAGATATTAAGGCATTTGTATTAATAATAATAGAATTTATCAAAAAGCTGAAAAAAATAATGTAATATATATTTCAAGAAAATAGAGAGCAAAATCGGGCTGGGGATGGGCCAGCTTGGCCTCCTTTCCTCTTTCCCTTCTCTTCCAGCTAGGCCCAACCCAGCCCATTTCTTTTTGTCTCTTCCATCCCAGCCCCTTCCACTTTCTTCATCCCCACTTCCTCTCATGCCCTCTGCAAATAACAAATCAACTCTCCCTAATTTGTTATTGGCCGAAAGGGTTGAAGTCGGCCGGTAGGCAACGACCTAGGCGGGGATGTTGCTGGCGGGGTAGACGCGAGGTGGCCAGTCCGTGGCCACCGTTGTGGTCATCCGCGGAGGCCATTGGTTCCGGGGGATTGGGCGCCCGATGGTCGCCCCACCGTGGCGGTCGTTGGGGCATCACCGACAAAGCGTGGGTCGAGCGCTCGACCCGAGTCAACTAAGGCGACGCCAGTATGCGCCCTCGACCGAGCTGAAGGCGATCGACGCTGCTCACGTCAACCGTCTCCGTCACGGCACGATGCAGGACATCGGGAGAGCAGGGTCAATCGGGTCGGGCAGTGGGCTGAGTTTAGTATTTTCTTGACTTTCGTGGGTTGGGCCAGACGAATTAGGGTTTTAGCTGGGCTTCATTTTAGAATTAGCGTGGGAGGCAAGACTTTGGTTTAACATTGGATAGTTGGGCTTCAGGGAATTGGGTTTAGGTATAGTTTAGGGCTTAGTATAAGAGCTTGGCCCTCGTTTCGGCCCAGCTTGGTGAGACCTGAGTCGGGTGTTGACAGGACCGGATCCGTAGATCCGGCCCGGGCCTGTATTTTCAGATAAAAATTAATTTCAAATCTATATACTTTTAAATTAAGAATTTTCCTAAAAATATTTTTATTTTCTCTAAAAATTAAGAAAATAATCAAAAATTAGTTTCTAAGTAGTAGTTTTCTCTTAAAATGTGTGAAAATCCTTGACAAAAAGGTCGTGCTCAAAATTGAATGAGCTCTCCTGACTTTACAATAAGATTTAAAATAATATGACTGTTTACAAAGAAGTTACAATTTTCAATTTTTTTTTTTTAGTTGCGGTTGTTTTGAAAATTGTATATGTTCAAACATAACTTCTTAACCTTCAGAAAATTGTGTCTGTTCAGATATATCTTCTTGTCTTTTACTATTAATTACTTATCTTCTTCTTCCATTTTCGCTTTTCCAAAAGAGAAATATAGCCATTGTTTCCAATTCCTTTTGAGTTTTAGAGAATATCAGAATTGTTATTTGGAAATCTCATTTGAGACTTTGTTCCATGTTAGAGTATTTTTACCAGCAATCATTAGCAACATTATGTGACAAATAATTTCTTAAAGAGAGTGTTACCATGCCTCAAAGTCCGAGTCCATTCTTCCCATTCCAACTATATTTATAATTTTCCCAACACATGGTTAAGGAGAATTTACTTCAATTAGATAGAAATCTTCATACAAAGAACTATGTAAACACTCCTCGTACCTGCAATTTGACGAACCCCTACCAGCATCACAATAACATAAAACTTGAATGCTTTTCCGCTGAAATGAGTCTTGTATTCTCACGCCCATCCCTGCCATGCCATTATCACATCCGAATCACGAACACCAGCGAAAAAACAATGCACAGAGAACTCGATAAAAAGAAGTTTCAGAGAGTGAAAGTCCGAAGGTACAACGTTTTTGTCGATACTTATTAGTTGATTTACTTCTTTTTTAAAATATCACGTTATTTAAGTGTCATATAAATATTAAAACCTTAACAAATAGACAAGAAAACAATTTTCTCTTGAGAATGGAGATCATTTCAAATTATGAGTGCAATTTACTGCAATGAGAGGTTGACATATAGACAAGGCATTTTTGAGTGATCATATCTAATTTTATTATTTTCCTCTCTTTTCTTCCCTTTTCTTATTTCCCAATTTGCTCCTCCTCCACTGTGATCGCCGACCCTGCCTAATCACACAAACTCCCCCACCCCCCCCCTCCTTTCCTTCTCCCGAAATATAAGTATATAACATTGCCCATTTACAACCGACAAAAAGAAAAAAAAAACATTGCCCATTTACCGCAATGAGAGGTTGACAAATATAATAGGAATCTTTGAACCGAATATAACTATATTATTCTTTTCCTTTTTTCCTTTTTCTTATTTCCCGATTTGCCCTCCTCCACCGCCGTCACCCACCCAAGCGACCCCGGCCGTGACCCCATACTAGACGTCGCTATCTTTTTCCAGTAGGTGACAAAGTGAGAGAGCGTCTTCGGCAATGACGATGGAGGCCTTGTGTGATGGCAGCAGAGAACGAGCAGATGCGTGGCGTGGGGGTTGAGGGGAGCATGATGGTGGCGGAGGGAATGTAAAAGAGACAGATATCAGGGTTAGGCTTTTTGAGTAAATTCTTTGATGTTGTGTTGCTTTTTGGTCATTTTAGGTAATTGAATAAGAAAAGGATCTCTGTGCTTTCCCCCATAACAGAGGCTTAAAAATGGAGCTCTCTGCCTTTCTTTTCTCTCCATAACACGCTTTTAACGGATTCAATTAGGAACAATGATCAAGGAGATGATTTTCTCCCTCTTTTATTTCCTTCCTTTCTTAATGCTGTTTCAGTACTTTCTTGCACGCTATGGTGGGGGTAGCTGTGCTAAGCTTTTTTATTTTATTTTTCTTTTTTACATCCAATATTGTACTTTGATGAGGATGCACCGCGTCAACTATGTACTACATCGAACACCGTTTCCCTAAGTTACTACTGACGTAAATTAATCCAAACACACTCCCATGGAGCACAACAAGGCTAAGACTAGAGACCTCAAGAGACCATATAAATGGGGATCATAATCCTTCTAAAAAAGCTTGTTTTGATGATCTATGTAGTGCATAGCATATAAAGTGAGTAGTATTATTACTATTCCTTTAAGATAGAAGGAAATTCCTACATTAACTTGATGAGCTTACTCGAGTCCTCAAAATCATGATCTTGAGACTAGAAATGCAAATGTTTAGCTTAGCATGCTAACTTTGCTCTCCATTAGAAGGTATGGATGGAAGCCGGAAGCGCTTGGAATAGGAAAGCCTATCTAAGATCTTATTGTTTTGTTGGCGCCTACATAAATGATTGCTTGCTTACCAAGACATAAAGAACATAAATCTTCCATCTCATCATTTTGTACTATAATGTGTGCAAATGTAAAATAGCGTGTATTTTCCATGTGTTTTTTTTTTGTTTGGAACCCATTATATAATATATTACATCAATCCTAAAATGTATTTTTTTTTTTATGACCTAAGGAAATCCGTACAGCTGGTAGCCGGCAGGCAAACCCTAGGGCTGCACGAGGAAACCACCACCCCATGCAAGCGTTTAAGGCACTAAGCGCTTTGGTTGGGTTTCAAACCCCTCACCTTGAGAGCAACGATCAACAGAGCCTTATCCAACGGAACCACCATGACGGATGGTTCCTAAAATGTATTTAATTCTACATAAAATGAAAAAAAAGGTTAATACTACCAAAAACTCCAATGTAAATTTGTCACAAATTTACTATAAATTAATTTTTTGACTACCAAAAACCTTGAACCGATATACTTGTAATAAATTTACCTTTCGTTAAATTTTATTGTTGAACTACTGAGTTGGATGACACATGACGGTTGACAGATGTACCCATTTAGAGTTTTTATTTTTTAATGACCATGGAACTGTCTCGCGGCCGACAGTAGCTACGTGTAAACCACGAGAGGTGCTAGCGCAGAAACTCACCTACCACGGCTCCCCACTTTAGTCGGCATCATGATAAGTTGGGGAATTGAACCCCAGCCTTGCATGTGGCCAATGTGCGATTCCACCAACTCGGCCACCACGGGGTGGGTGCCAATTTGGAGTTTTATCCTCCATTTGTCATAAATACACCGGTTTGTGGTATTAATCCAATTTAACGAAAATTAATGAAGGGAAAAATTATATTCAATGTATCCATTTGGGGTTTTTATGGTCAATTTATCATAGGTATACTAATTTGAGATTTTTGAAAATCAAAAAAATTAATTTGATGTAAATTTGTAATCAATTTACCCTTAGATTTTCCGTGGTATTAAGTTAGGAAAAAATAACAATAAAGTACAAAAACGTACTTTTTTTCTCTTGATTGTAGAAATGAACATACTTTTTTTTTTCTCTTTATTGTCAATCATATTTTAATTTTACTCTAAGTCTCACTCTAAAATTTTTGCCATGTCAGCTAAGGGGGTAAAAGTTGAAACTCACACTTGAAAGTAATCGAACCCCTCACCTCCTCATTTCATGTTGGAATGGTGGCCATTAAGGCAATAAATTTAGGGGTTAAAGATGATCAAATTTTAGAGAGAGAAATTAAATTTAATGGTTAAAGATGATAAACTTTTCAACCGTAAGCCCAATGAGACGAGAGGAACCTAATCTCTCGCCGCCTCGCCGCCTTAACTTGCTCATGAATGGAGACGTGCGTGCTGATGTCTTGATCCCATTTTCGGACGTAGAGACCCGATTCTCCATTACGTATTTAATTCAGACTCGTTCAAAGAGATTAGGGAGTGGCGAAGAAATACGGTTGAGAACCCAACCACGTGCAACGCAGACAGCGCAAAAGCGAAATCTTTGATAAAGATCTCGACACGCAAAACTCACTGCCTTTGACCCAACATCGCAGAGAATCCAAGCAACTCTCTCTCTCTCTCTCTCTTCCCCTGTTGTAAGTCCACGCGTGAGCATCTCTCCCTCTTGCTCTCTCATCGCAGCGATCACTGATCGGTACCCTTTTGGGTTCGCGAGGAGGTAGTGCATGGCGGGCAGTGGGGCGTTTGCAGAAATCAAAGATGGTGATGGGGTGTTCCGCTACTACTCCGACGGCGAATGGAAGGCATCGGCTTCCGGAAAATCCGTGCCCATCATCAACCCCACCACTAGAAGCACTCACTTCAAGGTCCAAGGTACCCGCTTCTGAACTCCAGTGGTTCTTCTGTTAGTCTCGCTCAATTTGTCAACTTTTGATTAGTGTTTAGCTGGTTTGAATAATTTTTTTCGGTTGGTTTCCGAATTCCAATAGCCTGTACACAAGAGGAGGTGAACAAGATCGTAGAATCAGCAAGGGCCGCGCAGAAATTATGGGCCAAGACTCCTCTGTGGAAGAGAGCTGAGCTGCTCCACAGAGCTGCGGCGATCTTGAAGGAGCACAAGGCTCCGATCGCCGAGTGCCTCGTCAAGGAGATCGCCAAACCCGCGAAGGACGCCGTCACCGAAGTATGTTTCCCACTCTATAAACTTTATAAAAACTAACTCTGGATATGAAATTTGAATTCACAGTTCGTGCTTGTATATTTGGAAAGTTTCAATCTTTGTTAGATGCTTCTGTTGTGTTCGAATTTGGAAGCATAGGGCACTGATAACTTCTCTTCGCTTTGCCTTGTGATAATTTGAATTTGAAGGTCGTGAGATCTGGGGATTTGATATCGTATTGCGCAGAGGAAGGGGTGAGGATTCTTGGAGAGGGGAAATTTCTGGTGTCTGATAGCTTCCCAGGGAATGAGAGGACCAAGTACTGTCTCACTTCTAAGGTAAATTTGCACTTCTCTCAGCCGGTTTTACAAATGTCCCTGTGGTTTCTGACCAATTCTCTTTTAGTTTGCCTGTGAATCTACAACTTAACTCCATGGTTTGTTTTTGCTGTCCATTTATCTCTGCTTAAATAGGCACTTCGCATAGTTTTTTTTTTTTTTTTTTTTAATATAAATGTGCTGATGGACTTGTTTATGCCCTGTGCGCTCTTCCCATAGAAAACATAAGATGGATTAGAATTATTAATAGACGCTTCATTGACTTCTGCCCGAAAAAAGAATGAGGAAAATTAAGTCATGGATCTGTGAACATTTTTAATTTCGTGTACACCTCATACTGGGTATATTCCATCCCATATGCCATTTTTCATTTACTTTTCCTTTTATGTCTTCATCTTCACAGTCCTATGTCTCTTTCATAAGCATAGGTCAGGCTGGGGGAATACTTTTACCATAAATGAACTTGATTGTTGTGGATAATTGGTCCATTAAATATGAGCATATTTGTAAGCTTGAGAAATTTAATTCTCATGCATTTTATGTCTTGGGTTACTGAAGAAAGTATGTTTTGCGAAGTAATTGAACACAAGACCATATACGCTGAAAGCTTCTCCAGATGACTGAATAGCTGAAGGGTACAATGGATCTATACTGAATCATGCCATGGCTTCGCCTAAACTAAAATCTACTAAACATGCATCACCAGAGATTCCTCACGTCTCATCCTAATACATTTGAAAAGGTGTCGGATTGCAAGTGTTAAACGTATGTAGTTAGCAGAATTGAATATAACTTTGGGAAATCATTTTTTTTAAAACTAAATTTTTAGAAAATCATTTTGCTAAGTTAAACTAAAATCGGCAATAGATGGATGATGCAGAGTCTTGCTTCAAATGCTACAATCTAATGGAAGAAAATATCCCATTGTGCCATGTTTCACCTTTGATTAACGGTAACGGATATCCTTGAAGCAATAATAATTGTTTGTACTCCATGCAGGTCATACTAATCAATCATGTCTAAGTTCCTATAGAATTGGATTTCTCATGAAAATAACATCCAGCTCTAATATGTGTTAAACAAGGAGTGCATGTTGTTGTAATAAGTAGTTATTTGCTTAGACATAATGGTGGTTATTTTTTGTTCTTATTTGTCCTTTTCTTTTGTGATTTATGTTTGTGTCACTTGATAGAGTTTTTTGATCCTTACAAACAGAATGATAGTTTCATGAGAAGTGGCACCAACTAGTCTCCTGTCTGCGTGTATACAGCTGATGTAGCCATTGAGGAAACCTCAAACCCAACTTAAACTGAAAATGGCTTGCCATATCTCAGCAGTTAACAGTCCCCAATTTTAGGCCATTAATTTAAAGTTGATGGAAGTTGTGAGCCAAAGGACGGTAAAATAACATTGTCGAGAAGACACTTGAGTGCAGGGGAAGGAGGTTTTTATATGTCCTTTTAGATCAAGTAGTGTTTTTGAAATCTCACCAGTACTGAACTGAGGTCGATGTCAAAACTGATAGAGGATTAAATCTGTATCTGGTTTTACAATAATGCAAAGGAAGGATCTAGATCTATAGTTAGGATATAAGTTATATCAAACCATGCTAATTTTATGTACTATTGTGTTTCTGAGAAATGAAGCTTTTCAGAGATTTGACTCTCCTTAGTCTGCAGATTCCATTGGGGGTTGTTCTGGCTATCCCTCCTTTCAACTACCCAGTCAATCTCGCTGTTTCTAAGATTGCTCCTGCACTTATTGCTGGAAACTCAATAGTTCTGAAGCCACCGACCCAGGTTGGTTGATGCTGAGGATCAATCTTGATTGCTCTTCCCTGTTTCATCTCATAATATTTGAGGTGGATTGTCTGTCCACCAACTGTTCTTAAAGACCGACATGCTAAATGAACTTATGCCTGTATACTTAAAGGGTGCTGTTGCTGCACTTCACATGGTACATTGCTTTCACTTGGCTGGCTTCCCCAGAGGACTCATCAGTTGTGTAACAGGAAAAGGTTCTGAGATTGGCGACTTCCTCACAATGCATCCTAGTGTCAGTTGTATCAGGTGATTCTTTCTACATCATTGCACATCATGTCCAAAAGGTCCTTGAATTTTTCAGAGTGAACTGCACCGTAAGAGAATTATTTTGCAAAATAACTTCTTGTTGGAATGTGGGGGAAGATTTGTTTCCATCCCTCAAATTCGTTTGCATCAAAATGCTTTATGAGGGGGTGCAGCTCTCTTCAAGCTCAAGATCTATCATTTATCTGTCTTTGGGCATGTTGCAGTTGCATGATCTGATGGTGCAACCCTTCTTCTCAGTTTCACAGGTGGGGACACTGGAATAGCCATCTCTAAGAAGGCAGGCATGATCCCACTTCAGATGGAACTGGGTGGAAAAGATGCATGTATCATTTTAGAAGATGCTGACATAGATTTGGCTGCGGCTAACGTTGTTAAGGGAGGCTTCTCTTATAGGTAATCTTTATTGTTCTCTAATAGGCAATTTTAAACCAAGAATGCGTTTCTCTTCTCAGCTATCACCACGTGCTTAAATTTTCACTAGATCAATGCAATACAAGATCTGAATCATTCGTTTATCTAACCGGAGTAATGTTGCTTTGGTTGCATTTGCTGCCAAAGGAGATATCTTGACATTATATTCTTTTTATAATCAGTGGTCAAAGGTGCACAGCAGTGAAAGTGGTCTTGGTTATGGAATCCGTAGCTGATAAACTTGTCGAGAAGGTGAATGCTAAAGTGCAGAAGTTGACCGTAGGAGCTCCTGAGGATGACTGCGATATAACTCCAGTTGTTACGGAGTCTTCAGCCAACTTCATTGAAGGGTTGGTGATGGATGCTAAGCAGAAAGGAGCGACATTTTGTCAAGAGTACAGGAGGGAGGGTAATCTCATTTGGCCTCTATTATTGGATCACGTTCGACCCGATATGAGGATAGCATGGGAGGAGCCATTCGGTCCAGTTTTGCCAGTCATCCGAATAAACTCTGTTGAAGAAGGAATTCACCATTGTAATGCTAGCAACTTTGGTCTTCAGGTTTGACACTTGTCGTTATCCTTATTATTATCATCACTGACAGGTGTATTCTCATTAGCCATACTTCTCTCATGTACGGAGTACAAAACTCTTTACCAGAAAATAGACTTTACAGAATCAGAATAATTTCCGTTGATTGTGACAAATGTCTGTTTTCTGCACAATGTGCACTTGTTTACAGGGGTGTGTCTTCACAAGAGACATAAACAAGGCGATACTGATTAGTGATGCAATGGAGACAGGAACTGTTCAAATAAATTCTGCCCCAGCTCGAGGACCCGATCACTTTCCTTTCCAGGTAATTTTCATTCTTTGTCAAACAAAAAGAGGAAAATCAGCATAAAAATACCAATAGGTCGTTAGTAATGAGTGCAACGTCATGGAATATTAATAAGCAAGGGTAGAATGCCTTTTCCGGGTCCTTTGGGCAACGGAAGTTTGGATGAACTGAACGGCGATTCAGATGCAATAATCTTACTTTATAGCCCGTCTTTGAGGATTGAATCACCAATGAAACCGCCCCTGTTAGCGTCAATCTGGTGAAGAACCTAGTCTAGACAGTCCTTTAGTTTGTGTGTGAAATAACTTCTTAGAAGATGAACGATGTTGCGGCAGGGCTTGAAGGACAGCGGAATTGGTTCCCAAGGCATTACCAACAGCATCAATATGATGATCAAGATCAAGACCACCGTTATCAATTTGCCGTCACCTTCATACACAATGGGCTAATCGGTCGCGACTCACAGGTCGGAGCAGGCGGCGCTGATTGCCTTGTACTGTGATGTATCGCCCGCCATCGTAGTCGGTGAACTCAATCCGTTTGTGCTGGTGTTATATATAGACATGCCTAGAAAGCGAGCATAATAAAGTCTCCGATGACTACAGTGTAAATATGCCGGCGGCTCCTTGACTGTAGCCATCCATCATTCGAGCATGTATTCATATCAGTAAACACAATGAATTTATGTGTACTCACCACTTATTACAATATTGCCTAACATATTAAAATAACGTAGAAGACATTTTTCCAAAGTCGTTTGTGTAGGTTGTTAAAATCTCACGATTTCATCATTCGATCTAGCGATGTGATTTTACGAACCCCTGGCGATTGTAGTTAGAAACCCGATTTTATGATCCTTGATGATGAATTTCCTTTCCATTTTACGCTTATGCGTAGAACTGCGATGCAATTATCCAACTTTCGTGAGATTGTGTGGGTGGATTTAGGGAGAGATATAGTTACTCGATCATCAATAATATTTCTTTCATGACTGTTCAATAATTCTTTTATCGTCAAAACAAATTTAGGGTAATATCTCTTTCGAACATATTTTTCTCAAAATAATTATTTGCTTATGCTATTCCATCTTTTAATCTTTATAAGACGAGTGCCAGACTAAAAAATTATTTATAAACAAAGAAAATATATTCATGAATCTAACATAATAATGTTTAAAATGTTAAATATTTAAATAAATAATAGGGATGAGTACATTGGAAATCCTAAAATATAGAGTTGAGCAAAAGAGCCGGATTGAACTAACCATTTCCTAAAATGGGGAACTAGTGAATATTGGTTTGGTTCTCGGTGTGGATCTACCCACCCAAACCATCTTGATTGGAGCTTTTTATTTTTTTATTTTTTTAATTACAAAATTAAAATCTATAAGGTTACGTTTGGTCATCTGAACTTTTAGTTAGGATTAAATAAGACAGAATATTAAATTCAGAGATTTTGTTATATCCTATCATCGTTTGATGAATTGCATAAAGCTGGATTTTTTCACATCCTATTTGTTCATTATTTGATGTGAACAATATATCGATGCAATGAACCTAAAAATTGCATGAACAGAGATTGTGAGAATCTTTCACAGCACCCTTGCCTGCTTCATTTTTATTTTCTTTATTTATTTATTAATTTTCCTCTCTTTTTTTATTTCTTTTCTTTTTTCTCCCATTCTATCATTTTCTAATAAAATTTTTATTAATTAGTAATATATTGAATTGTATTATAAGATAGAAAGAAATTCAAATATATAAATAAGAATAAGAATAAATAAAAATGAAATTGTTGTTCCTCCTCTCATAACGAGAATGTGTATAACCCTATTCCGAGCTGGTTCGATATGGAACAAACTTATAACTATGGAATCGACTCAATCATTAGATTATAGAGTATATGTTCATAACCGTAGCCCATTTCCATTTTGGGCGGAACAGATCTACTCATTTTTTTATTCCAATTAGTAAGAAGGATCTTAAACTAAGAAATAGATTCTAGCAGCTAAAAGAGGGTTCATTGATATATTTTTAGATAATAATAGATAGAATAATGCTAGTAAAGAGTCTGATTGAAACCAATAAGTATAGACCAACCTATCATCCACACCAAAATAAATGATGTTTTTTTTTTAAAAAAAAAAACCTACTAGTGGAGGAAGACCTCCTAGGGATAAGAGACGTGGGGATGAAGAGACAGCCAAAAAAGGATCTTTCATGTATAATCCTACATAATCTCAAATGTTATCAGTTTTGGTAATAAACCAAGTAATGCAATGCAAGCAAAAGTTCCTATATTCATGGAGATATGGAACAACATATAAGTCATCATACTTGCATATCCACCATTTGAGTCTCCAACAATTATTCTAGTAATTACAATATTCGATTTGACCATGGAAAAATATGCAATCATACATTCCACGATTGCTTGATTAATAGCAATTAGATTCCCTAATATCATGCTAAGAATAACTAGGATTTCTAGAAGAAGATGTCATTTGTTTGATGAGAAATAAAAAGGAATATTGAAAATTTGAGTAGCTAAAGCTGAAGCAACTACTTTCAAGGTAACAAGAAGAAAATAATCGATTTAGTAACTGATTTTTAGAAGAAGATACCATATACCCTACGTCAAGATTCCATTAGATGATTTTTAATTAAAAAGTGTTGTTTTTATTTCACTTAATTCAAGTGGTTACCATGTTAACATCGTTTATCTTCCATTGTCTATGTAGGAAAATTTTTAACGGTACTTATTGATGGAAGGTAAATACGTCATACATGTATAAGTTTGGGATTTATTATCACAAAAAAAAAAAAATCAGGTAATGTGACGGTAGACATAATTTTGGGTTTTTGGTGGCTTTTCCTTCATAATAAAGCAGACATTAAGAGCAATTTTATCCACCTAACAGTATTTTACACAATATACAATAGGAATTATAATGTGTTCTTAACTATTTCCCATTTTTTTTTTGTCTCATGATAGTCAAATAAAATCTTCTTCAAAGTTATGTTATTGTCGAACAAAAAAAAAACTATGTAACTGATTTTAAATGGTCACGACAATAACTTATTAGTTTTTGGATATGCTTACTCATGCATCTTATACATACAAATTAATTTATAGCAAAATAATTACTTGTGCATTCTGCTGATTATCATACAAAACAATAATTTGGAGCATGAAAATTTTAGTATAAGTACACATAAAACCAAATCATTAGACTATGAAGCAAATAATTGCTATAAAATAAAAATTCACAAACATAGTGTAAAATATCATATACCGCAAATATTATACTATTTCTGAAATGCATATAGAAAAATAAAAAACTTTATCTACTAGTTAATAAGAGAAAAACGTGAAATTATGTTATTATGCTAAATAAAAAAGTATTCTTAAAAGCAATGAGTTATAATTAAATTAATAAAACAATGAAGAGAGAGGGAAAGAATGGGGAGCAATAAATCGGTACATATATGTCGATGCGATTTTTATGAAGAATGCATCAAACCTTTTCTTGCAATAAGGATAGTCAAATTCTTATAATATATAATTTAAGGTGGTACATTCAAATACAACAATTTGAGAAGATTTTGTTATAGCATATTTGTATAGATGATTCTTTTGATAAGAAATGTATCCTTATAACTATATCCAAAAGAATGTACCACGATCATTGAATGTTTTTTTCTCCTAGCTTTTTCGAACGATATAGAACAACCAAGTTTTTGGCTTTTCAAGAATCACCATATCTCATTATATCATCACAAATTAAAATCACTTGATCTAATGTATGGTAATAATTTCAATTGTTTCAATTAGTAGTTCACTTCTACATAAGAGGTACTATTGTGAATTTAGCATTTATAATTCAAGATCTTAATCAAACAAAGAGAGTCAAGAGAGTCACACCAACATTGTCAATTTATAATGAAAAAGCCAACCAACTATTGTCATGACTTTAAATTTATACTCTTAAAAGTCCTATACTTTGTCATTCAACAACGTTCAAGTACATCATGACTTCCTTCATCTGGGGGGGTGGGGGGGGGGAGGAGGGAAATGTGATGTATTTATCATATGTAAAGAATCAAAAGAATATTTATATAAGTAACGGCGTTGCTTGATTGCATGTAGATCGGTTGGATCGAGGGAAAATTTGAAATGATTGCATAATTTATCAATGTCATTGTTATTTATATATAAAACCCATTATAAAATTCCGGTGCATTAACTATAGAAGGAAGAATCTTATTTCTTAAAGAGTTTGTCATTATCTTAATCTTTTTTAGTGTAATATCTCGTTCAAATATTTTTATCTAGAAATTATTACTGATTTAGCAATGAGTTTATTACTTGTTTTTCTCTACAAAAAATGTATCTATCTATTTTAGGTAAAAGGATTATGATATTACCTCCCTTTCAAAAGTCTACCTATATCCATATTTATAAATACAGTTTGTATTTCTAGTTCTTCGACAATCCTTGCAAACTTCATTAATTCATTTGTGAAATCAATGCAATTCTACCATATGATTTTAGTAAAATTTTCAAGTAACTCAATTGATAATGGCTCTTGCAAATATGGTATGAATATTTGTGAAGTTGGAAATTGTGTATCTAAGAAGGAAGTAATCATTTTTGTCCAATTTTCAATGACAAAACCATGGAATCTACACGGTGTAAATTTAGAAGAATATTAACCACAAATGTCGAGGATAGAAAGACTTTCTTCCTTCATCCAAAAAAGTTATCAATCTATCATGAATAATAATATATAAAAAAAAGAACAAAGTATTTCTACTCAAAATATAAACCATATATACAAAAAAGAAGAAGTGTAAACCACAAAATTTACATGTTTATTATTCCTTGCTAATGTACAAATTTAGATTAACTGAAATTCGAAATGCCCATATAAGTTCACCATTTACCTTTTAATTTGTAGATATATCCATACCCAATTTGACCTATTCGATTAAAAGAAATGTTACTCAATTTATTATAAATATTTAATTTTCTTAAAATTTTTTGAGATTACATGAACAAACAAATTTTTGATATTTTAACAATTAATGCATCACATAGCATCACATAGCATCACATCAAAATTGCTCAATTATACGATTATGGGAATGGTTTTAATTGATTCACTAAATAGTTTACTTTTGCATAATGAAACATATTCAGTAATTATGATCCTAATTTTCTCAACAAAGAAAGTAACATATTTACCAGTTTAGATAAATATTAAACACAAATGTTGGGGACAAACATTTCCATTCCTATGGTATTCTTGAATAATCAATTATAGGAAGACTTTTTTCCTCTCATCCAAATATATCACCTCTATTAAGAAAAGGGTCAATATCATGTAAAACCCAAAATTAATATAAAATGTGACAAATTTACCTCAAACTAAATTTTTCACTGTAAAAAAATAAAAAACTAGCACACCTGTGATACATTTACTCCAAATGGTCACAAAAGCCTTAAACTGATATACTTATAATAAATTTAGCCCAAAGTAATTTTTTTATCAATAAAAACTCCAAATTAGTACATTTATAACAAATATATCCTATGTTAAATTGGATTAATATCACAAAAAATCACAAAATCAGTACAACTGTGACAAATAAAGAGTGAAATCTTAAATTGTACTAGTTTGGAGTTTTTGATAATCAAAAAATTAATTTGTGGTAAATTTGTCACAGTTGTACCAATTTGAGTTTTTTTAGAGTATTAACCCTAATTTATAATATATAATAACTGAAATTTGAACTACCCGTGTAAGTTCATCACTTGTCTTTCCATTTACCCATATGCAGGTTAAAAGAAATTTTACAAAATATATGTGAATAAACTATAATATATTGTGAAGTCATTCAATATTATATTTCATTCTCTCATTGTTTTTCTAGATAAGTTCTCATTCAAATTATTCACTTAGAAACAACTTTTTTAATGGTAAAACTGTTAACTCGTCATTATTGGGGAAACTATCCATGTGTAGTATGTTAAGAATAAGCACCTAATATTTCCTTTAGAATAAAATAACTTTGCATGACGACATCATAATAAATGTTTTACAACCATCGTTATATCTGTTTTTTTTTAAAATTTTTTAAACTACATAAAATTGGTGAATTTTTAATATTTAAATAGTGATTGCATCACATACTATCACATCAAAACTACTCAATCTTAAGATTATAGTAATGCTTTCAATTGGTTTAATGAATAGTTCACTTTGCATAAAGACAAATTTACAAAATTTTAAAAAGTATTGGCCGCAAATATTGAGGACGAATATTTTTATTTCTATTGTACTATCGTACAATCAATTATAACAAGACTATTTTCTCTCATCCAAAAGTTACCAATCTATTATACAATAAAGAAGAACAAAGTATATTTTCTCAAAGTACGAACCACAAAATATTCATGATTATTATTGCATGATAATTGGCGAATATATTAAAAGAAATTTCACCCTATATTTTTGGACTAAATATAATAATTTCTCAATAATTCAGTATTTTTTTATAAGTTCCCTTATAAAAACTAATTTTAAGTATAACCGTTAATTTGTCATTGTTCGTTAGAGACCTATCCATGTGTAGTATACCATGACTAACATACAAATTTTCTTTTGGGAGCAAATAACTCCGTACGCCAACATATAAACAAGCTTTCCAATATCATTGTTAAATTTTATATTTCTAACTTTTTGAAACTCCATAGAACAGACGAATTTTCGACATTTGAACAATCATTACATCACATGCCATACATATCAAAATTACTCAATCTTGTGACTACGGTAAAGCATTTAATTGATTCAATTAATATTTCACTTCGGAATAGGGTGACATAGTTATGAATTTAGGAATTATGATCCTATTTTTCTCAATTAGGAAAGTAACATATTTACAAATTTAGAAGAATATTGACCACATACATTGAGGACAAATATTTCTATTTCAATTGTACTGTTGAACGATCCTTTATAGAAATACCTTATTTTCTCTCGTTCAGAAGTTACCAATCTATTATGAAATAAAGAAAGAACAAAGTATTTCTACTTAAAGTATGAACTACAAAATGTTGGTGATTATTATTGCGTGACAATTCACAAATATATTGAAAGAATTTTACACAATAGTTTTGGACTAATTGTAATACTTCGCAAGTAATTCAATATTATGTCCTTATTCTCTAATTATTTCTCGGATAAGTTCCTTTTTAAAAATTTTCACTTAAAAAAATTATTTTAACTATAAAAAATGTTAACTTGTTATCATTCGGAGAAACCTATCCATGTGTAGTATGTTAACATACAGTGTTTCCTTCGGAAACATATAACCATGTATGCTCACTTATTAATAAAAATTTTGCAATCATCATTAAATTATAATTTTTTAAAACTTTTTAAACTACGTAGAATAGGAGAGTTTATATATATATAACGGTCATTATATCACATACCATCACATTAAAACTACTCAAGCTTAAGAAATAGTTTTTTTGGTAAAGATAATATATATTTTTTTTTTTTTGGTAAAGAAGCTTAAGAAATAGTTCACTTTCGTATAAAGAGACATTTACGAATTTTTATGATATTAATTTTCTAAGAAAAGGATACTAAAAGTATTATAACTTTTATATGATGGTCATTTTAGTATCAAGACTTTCGCAGAACTACTCAAGTACCAAAATGGAGACAAAGATCATTTAAGTGCCTCTCTAGTGATAAATTCTGATCAAAAGTCTTACGTGGCTAATTTAATAAAAAGTTTTCTCATACTTGATTTTTTTTTTTTAATAGAAAGAAGTATATCCAATGTGAATGGTGACTGATCTCTTTTGAATAGGTTCTCTCTCCATCCCTATGGCAAAACACTTCCGGAATTTCTTCATTTTTCATTGTCATCTCATCATTGTCATTCATTCATTCATTTAATCACATAAAACATCAACCATGATATACTCATCGGAGCTCCTTCAATTTATCCATTGCCTTTGATTGTGTAGGAACTTTTTCAAGCTATGCCAAAGCATCAAGCTTAGGCGCAAGACCATCACCACTTATGTCAATACTTCTAGTTGCCAAAAAAACTCTCTCCTTATATAGACTCATCATGATTCATGACCATCACCAACAACCACTGTAACATCCTCAATTCAACCCCTATATGAGGAATAGAATTATGATAGTCATCAACAAATCATGAAAAAAAAAAAACAAGGAATGATCACCTAAGGATAAAAATTCAATTTTATCTCAGCGGACAGTGAAGTTTTGGAAAAGTGGAAACGGACTACGGACGAAGAATCACGAGGGCCCAAGTTGTAGATAGGCCCAATGGGTCTCACGCCCATCATAAACTGCCCAAATGAGCCCATGAAGGCCAACTAAGCCTACACTTAATCTTTTGGAAGCTTATACATTAATTATCCATGTGCATGAATAGTGTTTTATACTATAGTTTAATTAAATCCCTAGAGTACCTCATTTTAGAAGCCTGTTGGCTTAATGAGGCAAGGATTGTTGTCCTCTAAAGGAGGGGTAGGCACCCATTTGAAGAGGGGAGAAGGAAGAGACCAATTTAGTAAGTTTCCTTAGTTCATTTCTAAATAGAGCATATATTTGAAATCTAGCATCAATTGAAGAATGAATATGAGGATTTCAAGAGCTCTTGGTGGCCATTCAAAAGACTTGGCCAAGAGTAATTTAGGAGATTTTGTACTAATCTCATGAAGATTTTGAGGAAGCTTGGAAGAGAGGCTCATTTCCCTCACTCATTTCTTTCTCTCTCTCCCCTCCGTCAGTTGAACCCCTCACTTTCCTCTCTCCCTCACGTGTTTCCCTCTATCCCTCTTTTTCTTTCCCTTTGACTGGCCACTGCATGGTCGTTGCCTGCCATTGTTGTTGCCACCCTTGCCATCATCCTGTCCTCACACTATCGCTCCCACCATCCACTGCTTTGAGGCGCCATTGCCGTTGTCGTTGCCATTGCCGCCCTTACTGTTATTCTATCTTCATGTTGTCGCCCCACTGTCCACCACCGTGAGCCACCGTGCCATTGTCATCGCCACCACTTGCCGTCAAAGCTTGAAAGTTGGTCCAATGAGTGATTTCCTAAACCTTATTTAGGATAGTAGTTATGTTTGGGATTTGGGTTAGAATTAACTTTAATAATAATTGAAGTAAGAGATAAATGGATTGAATGATAGCTTATCTTGAAATGTGATAAGTACTTGTGATAACTTATCTTAAAATATGACAAGTACTTGTGATAACTTTTCTTGAAAATTAATAAGTATTTGTGATGTCTTATTTTGAAAAGTGATAAGTTATGTTGATAAGTAAACCCATGGTGTGATATTATGTGGAATCGAGGGGCGATTGCCATGAGAATGAAACTTAGTAACATTTGTTATAATGTATTGTTTGAAAAGAAAATTTAGAAAGGTATGATGGGATTGATTTATGAAGTATCATGGTAAGATGTCATAATAGGGGAATGAGGTTATTGTATGATTATTTTGATGGATAAATAATCAATGGGTGATCATGTGAAATTATTTTATGGCATTTTTGTATGTAAAAATTGCTACTGTATAACGTGCGAGCACTAAACACTCTTGCATTGGCTAAATTGGAAGATGAGAATCGGCTTGAGTGGTTGTTGTGCTCGTGTTATCACTTAAATGGTTATGTATTCATATGACTATGAGGGACGATGCCCGATGGATTTTGCTTGCCTAGCGAAGGTTCAGATGCCTTCCACAAATGGATTTTGGAACAACGTTCTTAATTGAATGCCGTCTTCGAGTGAGGTCAAGATGTTTCTGTACTCAATGGGACGGGACGATACTCGATTATGCAGAAA
This sequence comes from Eucalyptus rudis, assembly GCA_019915205.1. Taxonomy (NCBI): domain Eukaryota; kingdom Viridiplantae; phylum Streptophyta; class Magnoliopsida; order Myrtales; family Myrtaceae; genus Eucalyptus; species Eucalyptus rudis. The sequence continues at coordinate 17,446,074 of JAHMTN010000001.1, read as the reverse complement.
GACCACTGGCACAAGTGTCGATCGTTGCTGAGAGTGATTGTAATAATCTAGTCTCACGTGGGAGTATTGTGCATAGAAGTAATAATGGTTGTGTCTGGATTATTATTTGCATTTGTCATGTGCCTATTGGAATTGTGGACCCACCTGAAGAATTATTTATATGGTTATTGGAAGCGTTGTCAGGGTGTTGTATGGTGAGTTGCTCATTTCATGTTTATAAATGATGCAAATCAAAAGTTTTGCTATTGATTTGCCATCGATAATTAAGCCGTACGTATGGGTTGTCTCCAAGGCAAAGTACTCTCCCACGCAAGGTTTAGGACCTTACTTATTGAGTTTTCTCACTAATTATGGTTTAAACTTTTCAAGCCTTAACCATGGATAGTCCATTTTGCTAAATGTGTTTCAGGTGCCCGTCGATCAAGACACCCAGGTCATCGCCTTCTTAATAGAGGGGACTAACATCATATACGAGAAGTTTGTAATCGCCATCTTGGTGAACGAGGAGTTGAAGAATTCGGTGCCCCACCGATTTGTGGTATGGCACGTATGGGGATAAGTACACTAATGGTGCCATAAGTTGTGTACGGCGCTCACTTTGGTGCTAAAAGTTTCCGTTGGGTCACTTAAGTGCCAAAAAATTTGAAAAACGCTCACTTTGGTGCCAACGCCGACGAAATTGGTCGGAAATCCGACATGGCCTTTTTTTTTAAATTAATTTTTGAAGCCGACGTGGCTCGTCGGAGAGTTGAGTCAGCATCCAAACACCAAAACGATGCCGTTTGGCATCTTTCCCCCAACTTTGAAATCCTAATCCCCAAATTGAGAGAGCGGGAAGGCTCGTCTTCGTGTCTTCTTCTTCCTTGAAGACCCACACCAGCAACGGCACCAGCACAGCACCAGCAACAGCACCGGCAGCACACCAGCAATGACACCAGCAACGCACCAGCAACACCTTCAAACCATCTTCTTCCTCCTCCTCCTCCGCCCTTGCCTTCGATTTTTCCTGCAACAATTTCAATCTCTCCTTGCTCACCTGGTCGAGCAACTACAATGGTGGCTAAGCGACGGTGGCCGAGCAATGACAGTGGGCGAACGACGGTGGCCAAGTGACGGAAACCCTAATTTCAATCCCCATGTGAGCTAAACGATGTCGTTTCCGTGAAGCCATCCATGTAGGACGGCAAAACGACGTCATTTAAAGGCCTATCGATTTTTTTTTTTAAAAGCCACGTAATCATTTTGGCCGGAATCTTTCGCCGGTGGCACCAAAGTGATTGTTTTTCCTCCGATTTGGCACTTAAGTGATCCGACGGAAACTTTTGGCACCAAAGTGAGCGCCGTACACAACTTATGGCACCATTAGTGTACTTATCCCCCTTATGGTTTGGAGGCGAGCTCTTCAACTCTTTTCGGGGTTTTAATAGGCCACCTAACGAGAGATCCAAGGGTATCTCATGGGTAATGGACGTCCCCAATGGCTGTGATATCTTGATTTGCAGGTTCTGTTTTCGATTAAATAAGTTGGACTTTTCATCGACGCATCTATAGTTCTGTTTTCGATTGAATAAGTTGGACTTTTCATCGACGCATCTATAGTTCTTTTATCTGAGTTGGCTACTTGAGAATTCGATCAGGAATCAACTGCTTAACCGTGCTAGTCTGCAAGGGTCATTATGGTACTATCGAAATCGATCAAAGACCGGAGATAGGTCAATTCGACTGAGATAGGTGATAAGAGTGTGGGTAATTCCACCAAATTACAAAATTCTCGTCGATCGGCACTAGGTCGATTTTTCTATCATTTTGGTACCCCGTACCCGTATTTGAAACATCGAGATTTTCACGATAATCGAGAGTCACCAATATGTCGAAGAGGTACATTGTGGCTAAAAAATAATCGACCGTGGGTCAATTACACTAAAAATTCCTAAAAGCTATCCTGTAGGTTAAGTCACGTTAAAATCGCATCATATTAAAATTAATTGCGAATTTGAACCCGATTTCAAAAATTGAAAGTTTTGTCATGTCACGAGTAATTTTAGAAACGTCAACTCATCATTCGAAGAATTTTTGGCTAGCTCGGGATTTTTACGGAAAATTAATTCGAACAATTTGGAAAAGAACGAAAATTCAGATGGGCCAATTGAAGGGATTATTGGCTTCCAAATCGAGTTGCTTGGTGGTGGGAACTTGCGGAATTTGTGTGGGCTTCTTCATCAACAAAATTGGACATCAAATTGAAGAGATTGAAGCTTTATTGATGAAATACGTAGGCTTGAGGAGCAACTGCATTTTGGTTCTCAATTTAGCTCTAGTTGATAAAGTTTTGTGAAGAAATTGCCCCTAGGGTGACCAATTGATGTTGTGGGCTGAAGATAAGGGGGACAAAAGGGGATAATCATATGGATTTTGGGGGACCAAGCATTGATTAAGTATGATATTTTCTTCGACTTTGCCCTCCCTCTCTCCAAGCTTCCCACGCACGCCATGTGACATCCTGATTTTCAATTATGGTTTCGATAGGATAAGTCGGGCTTTTCGTCAATGTGACTATAGTGTTTTCCTCTGAGATGGCCACTCATGAAATAAGTAACCTATTTGATGAAACCATTAAAGGATTTTAAATGCAATAGACTTGATAATTCGACCAAGAATCGATTGCTGGATTATGCTAGTTTGCAAGGATCATTATGGTACAAATATATAAAAAAAAAAAAAAAATTGATCGGAGATTGAAGATAAGTCGATTCGACTGAGATGTGTGATCAAGTGTGGGTGATTTCACTTAATTGCAGAATTCTCGTAGATCGGCACTAAACCGATTTTCTATCATTTTTGGTATCCTATGTCCATATTTGAAATATTAGGATTTTCATGATCACCGAAAGTCGCCAATGTGTTGAAGAGGTACATGTTGCTCGAAGAAAATCGACCATGGGTCAGTTGCACCAAAAATTCCTAAAATCTACCTGATATGCAAGGTCACATTAAAAGTGCATTTTAATGAAAATTACCGTGAATTTGAATTTGATTTCGAAAATTGAAAGTCCTGTCGTGTCACAAGTCATTCTAGGAACGTTGGCTTAATTTTGAGGAATTTCCAGCGAGTTCGGGATTTTTTACGGAAAATCATTATGAACAATTTGAAAAACGAACGGAAATTCAGATTGGCCAATTTAAAGGGAATTTTGGTATCTAGTGTAAGTGCATTGGTGACAAGGATTTTTGTGGGCTTTTTCCGTTGTCAAATCGGACCCCAATTGGAGAAGTTTGTTTGAAAATCGGATTCCGAAAAAAATAAAATAGAATTTGGGTTTGAGAGAAATTTGTGGGATGAAGGGACCGTCTTATCTTGATCTTCATTTAGACTTCACATTGCACATTTGGCGAAGAAATTAGCCTTAAGATGACCAATTGGCAAAGTTGTTTTGAAGTCGATCAAGATTTATAATTTTTAGTTTTTATGTTATTTATTTCTTCTATTTCTTTGAACCCACGTTTTTCTTTTCCCCCACACCACACGTGTCCTCTCCCTCTCAACCGCACAAATTCTTTTTCTCTCTCTCTTAGTTCGTGCTCCCACCGACGCCCCTTTGCAGAATTCAACCCATTTTTCCTTATTTGACCAAGTCTATACTTATCCAACAATTAAATATCTCTTTCTCTTGCTAGCGTGGACATTTTTCCTTCCTCTGCACGTGTTAATTCTCTTTTTCTTTGGCCGGGACACTGTCCACCAAGATCGACGAAAGCCGCTTCCTTCTGTTGCTATCATTGTCCATTTCCCTCGCATATCTGTTGCCCTACGAACGCCCCCATCAAACTCCATGGATTTTCCTTCCTTTCGCGCGTCCCCACTAGCCCAACCAACGCTGCTCCTCAAGTGTTAACGCCCTTAGCTTGTGAACGCAACCCACCCATCGAAGGGCCCATTAGCTATCGAGCTTTCTTCTTCACCCGTGTCTTTTACGAGCCATCCACCTTCGATCCACCGAAGTGACGAGCCTCATAACTCAGCCCGTCTGCAGCGTTCTAGCGGCCAGCAAGCCTCGTGGCCTCAAGTTGGCCCGATTCACGGCTGTTTCGGCCTCAGCCCATACTCTGACCCGCGACCGCCAAACCTAGCCCGTGTCGTGCTTAAATTATCCCCTATGGCAGCCCATTTAGCCTTGATCAGTAACAAAATCAGCAAGGGTTTGTGAGTTTGGTGGCTCATTTTCGAGCCCGTCCCGACCCTAGTTGGTGGACTCGTTATGGAAAGGATTGAGCTTTATCGCATGCTCGTCAATTTGATCTGAGCTAATCTTAATTCAGGTGAGTTTTGCTCACTAATCTTCACTTAGTAGGCTAATGATGCTTAGGGGTTGTTTAGATTTAATTAAGTATGATTAAGTTGATAGATTATAGTAGAGTAATTAAATTAGTGCCTTAGCAATGCATATTAGGCAATTAGTTAGAGTAGTTAGCAAGTAGATACGTTCTATTATTTATTGAACAAATCTTGGAAATTTTCCGGATCCATCTCGGCTTCCAATTATGCATTATGGGTCTAAATTTGATTTATTGCTATATTTAATATTTTGGTAATTAATTAATTAATTTTCAGAAATTAGGCTGGGATAGTTGACGATCGGAATCTCGTGTTGATCTCAGTGGTGATCTTTGTTTATTTAATTGAGTACCTGATTGTGCAGATTAAGTGAAATGGTGTGGATAGGTATATTATTTTAAAGTTGGATGATTTTGGTAATTAAGTGGGAAATTGATTATGCAATATATTACATTGGCTCGATGATTAAAGATGTAGTCTCAGAGAGAGGTGTAAGGATATGTCGGCTCGATGGCTGAGGATGTCATCTTGGAGAAAGACATAATTTTGGTTTGATGATTTAATCTGTCGCCTCGGAGAATGCATGTAGCTCAGTGACAAGTAATATCACCTCGGAGAATGCACGTGACTCGGTGACTTAATATATCACATCGGAGAATGCACGTGGCTCGGTGATAAGGAATATCACATCGGAGAATGCATGTGGCTCAGTGATTGGTTCTATTAGTTGAGACTGGATAGTAATGGCTAGGATGACTGGGAAATGGTTAGTTTGACATGTAATCGACTAGATTGATTACTCAATGATTTGATCTAATGTTATGAATTAATGTGATTTGTGTATATTTAGAATATACTGATTTTCAGGATAGAACTGAGGCCAAGGTAAGTCTTTTAACTCGTGTTATGCTTAGGCAGCCTCTAGAGTGTATTGGGGATAAGTACACTAATGGTGCCATAAGTTGTGTACGGCGCTCACTTTGGTGCCAACAGTTTCCGCCGGATCACTTAAGTGCCAAATCAGAGAAAAAAACGATCACTTTGGTGCCACCAGCGAGAAATTCCGGCCAAAATGATTACGTGGCTTTATATTTTAAAAAAAAAATTCGATAAACCCTTTAAACGACGTCGTTTTCTGTCCTACTTAAGAAAACGACATCGTTTTGCCGTCCTATGTGGATGGCTTAGGAAAAATGACGCCGTATTGCTCATTTGTGATTGAAATTAGGGTTTTTTTTGTTCATCTTCGCCGACCAAGCTTGCTCGGCCACCATCGCTCGGCCACTATGCTCGGCCACCGTCGCTCGGCCACTGTACTCAGCCACCGTCGCTCGGTGACCATCGCTCGGCCACCGTGCTCGGCCACCATCGCTCGGCCAAGAAGTGATGGGAAAATAGGAGGCGAGGGCAGAGGAGGAGGAGGAAGAAGGGGGATTGAAGGTGCAGAGAGAGAGAGAAGACGAGGAGTGTGAGGGAAACAAGGAGGGCGTAGATGGAGATGGTAGATTGGGCTCTGTTTAAAGAGTGGCTGGTGCTGGTGTTGTTCTTCGAGGAAGAAGACGCCGCCGCCATGGCTTCTCTCTCTCTGTTGGCGTTGTTCTTCGGGGAAGAAGACGACATCGCCATGGCTTCTCTCTCTCTCTGCTGGTGTTGTTCTTTGGAGAAGAAGATGATGCTGCCATGGCTTCTCTCTCTGCGCTGATGTTGTTCTTCGGGGAAGAAGACAACGCCGCCGCCATGGCCTCTCTCTCTCTCTCAATTTGGGGATTAGGGTTTCGACTTGGGGTGCCAAACGACGTCGTTTGGTAGTTTATTTGCTGACTGGACTCTCCGGCGAGCCACATCGGTATAAGAAATTAATAAAAAAAGGCCACGTCGGATTTCCGGCCAATTTCGTCGGCGTTGGCACCAAAGTGAGCGTTTTTCAAATTTTTTGGCACTTAAGTGATCCGACAAAAACTTTTGGCACCAAAGTGAGCGCCGTACACAACTTATGACACCATTAGTGTACTTATCCCGAGTGTATTGATTCTATCAGTTGGGACTGGATAGTAATGGCTAGGATGATCGGGAAATGGTTAATTTGACATGTAATCGACTAGATTGATTACTCAATGATTTGATCTAATGTTATGAATTAATGTGATTTGTGTATATTTAGAATATACTGATCTTCAGGATAGAACTGAGGCCAAGGTAAGTCTTTTAACTCGTGTTGTACTTAGGCAGCCTTTAGAGTGTATTAGCTTCCTAATCGGGTCTTAAGGGGGTAGAACTTGCTAAGATGTTGTCTTACTAGTTATTGTATAACCATTTTTAAGTGTGCAGATGGCGACTCCCCCTGGGAATCTTGGTCGTCCCGTGAGAATAACCGAACAAGTCAATGTTTTCCCTGATCCCGAAAGTGATTGGACCTATGAGTTGGTAGTGACCTTAGTTTGGATTGTGGAAGTCCCACACCATGAGGCACCTCATCAGTACACAGCTTGGTTTCATACCACTCCTTACGGTCTTAGGTTAAGTCCCCTTAGAGGCTTTTATATCCCTACTGAGGTGATTGATGTTGTCCAGGAGGAGGGTCCAGCAAACCTGCCTGAAGGTGATGTGGAGTACCCGTCGTCTTGCTCGGATCCCGTGGACTCTGAAGGTTTAGCGATTGGGTCTGCATAGTTAGTCCTAAAACAATTAGTTTTGGGGAATCAACTTTTTGGTAGACCTTATAAATAACAGATAGTAATGTATATAAATTATTCTGATATGTGAAAAGGTGTGTTGGGGTTTTCAAGGAAATGTGGCCCTGTTTTTTTATCCCATTAAATTGTTGTCTGGGGATTTTATATATACTTTCGCATGTGCATTTAAATGAACATGGTCGGTGATGTGTCCTGAGACATCACTATTTAATCGACCAAAGAGGGATTGGCACGTGCTCGGAGGATCGGGCATGACACGCCAGCTTTGTCGAATCCCTCTCATTCGCTGCTCCGACTTTCATTTTCATTTCCCTGCAACTTTAGCTTCTTTCATTTTCTTTCTCTCCATCAAAGCTCCCTCCCTCACTCACATGTTGCAGCTCCACCGAAACTACTCCATCGTGGCCCATCTCAACCGCCCACGTCCATCCCCTCCCTCATCCATTTCTCTTTCGTCTTCATGTGCTGTCATCTCCACCGAGGCATCCCTACAGCACCACATGTCCGAGTCTTCATCTCGCTCGGTCAACCACCAGCAGAATTCCCCAGCTCGCTGCTAGCACAATCGATTCAGCCCCCAACGTTGATCGCTAATCTTCATGCCAGTAGCTGCCACGAAGACGCCGTCCAGCCCATCTAGCACCGTCCCGAGCTTTAGCAATTCGCCCAAGCTTCAGCCCAATTCTCGTCTCCCCGAATCTTCATTTTGTTGCCGCACGTCTATGAGCCCAATAGCCCATGCCTCTCCAAGCTTCAATCACCAGCAGCCCCTTCTTGTTGTTTGTTCGGCCAGTGTTTCCCTTGTAGCTCAGCCAAGCCAAGCCGAAGCCAGCTCAGTCAAGAACCAGAATCAGCAGCTTTGTCATGGGCTCTGTGGCCTTTTTCGGCCTGGTTTGAGCTCCTGTTGGCGCCACCATAAGCTCGTGTTTCGGCCGCTGTCGAGTTGCCATTGTCGTGAACCGATTTTCGTGCTAAACCAATAAGTTTACTCACTAAACTTTGCTTATGGAGTTAATAACGTTTAATGGGTGTTTAGTTTAGGCTAATTAAGGTTTAGGTGGTTCGTTAGAATGGATTAACCATTTAATTATTCGTTTATGCATATTAGGTGGTTATAATTGATAGATTAGAGAATAAACAGGTTGTATTAATTATCTAGATTGGTTCAGAAATTTTATGGGCCCGTCTCGGTATTTAATTAGGCTTTTCTGGCCCAAGTTCCTATTTATAGCATTTATTGGTATTTATTTAATTAATTTTGGTAATTATTTAATTATTTATTATTTTCCGGAAATTAGACCGGAATAGTTGGTGACTGAAATTTTTGTTGATCGCAATTGGATGCTAATTTGTACAAATTGATTGATGATTGTAATTTTGGGGTAATTATCCCAAAAATTAAGTAATTTTAGTAATTAATTAAAAAATACCGAATATCGGTTTACAACGCCAAAAATGTGTTTATGAACTATATAAAATAGTGAGATTTTCTAAAAGAAAGATATTATGTTTTTGGCTCAGGCCGATTGTGTACCCATATACGATTATTTTTGTCGAGTAATTTTAACATGAAGTAAATAGGCCAATATATTATTTTAATTGAGGAATTTAAGTGCGAAGCGCAATGCCCTTAGCCTTGAGTGAATAATTGTGTCACGGTTTATAGTCAAGGCATGTTGACTATTGAAAATTGATTTGATGTGTGTTGCGTTGAGGGAACCTAATGGGTTATGAGCAGACAAATGACTAAGTACTACATGAGGATGAGACTTCGTGTGAGTCACCTCTAGTGCCTTATACTATTGCTTATTGTAATCAATGGCTAAGTGTTACATGGCGACTTGAGTCACATGGGAACTACCTCTAATGCCTTACAGTATTGTCATGCATAGTGAAGGGCTAAGTGCTATACGATAGCAAGTGCCTTATACTATTGAGTATGGTATTGAGTCTGATATTGAGTGAGAATGTTGAATTGGAATGTTGAAAGTGAATATCGAGTGTAGATGGAACCATTAATATGATTTACCCGCGTTTAATTATGGGACGAAATTGTGTGACACGAAATATGACGTGTCATAACGATTTGGCATTATAATCAAGACTCTTGTGAATTGATTAATTGATGGATTGACTAAGATTGAGTGAGATGTTCCAAATGCTCGAGTATTGTTACTTCACTTACATGATTTATGAATTGTGTTAACATGTAGGAGGGAACTGATGCAAGGTAAGTCTTATGTATTGTGTGCATAGAGTGCCTCTAGGCGTATTTCCTTCCTAGTCGGGATTTAAGGGGTGAACTTGTTAAGATATTGTCACCTAGTCGTGGGCTTAACTTGTCAGGTCCCTAGTGTGAAAAACTCGAAGCTCGAGGCGAAAGGGTCAGGAGCATAGATGCCTCAGAAATTCTTTTGGAGATAGACTTCCTGTACTTAGACCCTAGAGTTCGCCTCTGTTTGATTTGAAATTTGTTGTCCCACTTTTCTATCTATCCCATGTCTGTTATTGTCAGGGGATTAGTAAATTTATTTCCGCATGTGCATAAAAATGAATAGGTTGGCGACGCGTCCTAGGACGTCGCAAAATTTTATTGACTGTCGAGGGATGGGCACACGCTTGAGATTTGGGGCGTGACAACGACTCCATCAATGACGTGAAGTCAAACCCCAACATGGAGTCCGATCCCGAGTTGAGGCCATGGTACTACAACATGGACATGTACTAGGCACGTAGGGCAAATATCACTTTTCGAGATTGCTCTCATAGGATAGAGGAGTTATATTAACCCCCAACCCCTTTTGGCAAATTAGAAAGAATTCGCATTATGGACTTGTAATTATTAAACCTTCGATGTGCTAAGTTGATATGTGTGTGTGTGTGTGTGTGTGTGTGAAAGTGTTTGTTATTATGTTTTTCTTGCTATCATATTGGTGTATATGATTGGGCGGAGTTGATTCTGCTTCTACTTACATTTAATCGAAAGATAAAATGAATGAGTCGGCAACGCCTCCTAGGACGTCCACCAAAGGAAAGAAGAGATGCCGCACGTTCAAGGATCAAGGCATGACGACCACCATTATTAGCCATTAGAAAAACAAGTATAGAAGTGTTAAATATATAAAAGATCATAGGACTAATAGTATTCGAAACCCCAGAGCAAGTACACTCATATCATATTTATCTCAAACTAATTTATGTGTCCCAAAAACTCCCAAATCGATATACTCATAGCACATTTACTCAAAATTAATTTTTATGTCACAAAAAATCTCAAATAGTATATCCATGTCACATTTACCCCCAAACTAATATATCCATACCTTAATTACCATTAGGGATTTTTTGGGGTAAATGTGACTCAAGTATATTGATTTGGGATTTTTATGGCAAAAATATTAATTTGTGACAAATGTGCCACTAGTATGTTAGTTTATGAGTTTTTATGACACAAAATTAGTAGGGGATTAATGTGGCACGAGTGTGCCAATTAAGGTTTTGAATGGTATTAACCCAAAAATTATATCTTTTATTTCTTTTTCTTTTTCTTGGTTCCTTCTCCTCCTTCTTCTAGAACCTAAGCTCAGAGAGGAAGAGATAAAAGTACCTTATGGAGAATGTGGTTGAAACATGAATTAAAGTAATAGATTTCTAGCCCCTTATCGGCGTGGAGGAAAAATAATTGATCAACAATATTGCTAAAGTTCATGGGGGTATCCATAATGGAGGAGTAGGTGACCATACTTGTGAAGGAAATAATCTTTACATGAAAATGAAAGATCTATTGTATATGAAATATATGGTTTCCGATGAGAAAAAATTCCTCATTGGTAACATATAGTTATTCATTAAGTAGGGAAATCCTATTTTCAAAGTCGAAATCTTATGCTTATACTCTTGCAAAAATGGACTAAGAGGGTCAGCTATCCCATCCAATTTTCATAATTAAATATTGTCATTGTATAGGCAGATCTCACTGTGGATGAATATCTTCTAGATTCATTATTCAATTTAAGTATTGATTAAAGCTGAAAATAATAATTTTTGAATGAAATGAAAATAAATAAAAAATAAAAAAATTGAAGTAATACGAAGTAAGGATCCTTTTAGGAAGTGATTGGTCTACCCGGAAAAAAGGGGGTTAAACTCTAGTTCTTTCACTTTCATTCATTGATTTACTCATTCTTCAGATGAGATAGAAGTATCTCTATCTCACAACAAGCTAGGAAATTAACAATTCAATTTCATCATATGATTCGATAAAATATTTTGAATCTACATCAAATTGGTTGATAATCTCAATCAAATGAATTTATTAATATTTATCAAATCTTATTTAGACCATATACTATCTAGGTAGGTCAAATATTTCGTTATTGAATGAACCACGCTAGGCATTCAGAGTCCATTGCATAGATTTCTATAAATAGAATCTATAGATAGAAATATCTATATAATATATATATAGATAGATCTTATATGCATAGTATGAACTGATTCAGGAATTTAATCAAATGGATCGTTTTAACTCAGTGGTAGAGTAACACCATGGTAAGGCATAAGTCATCAGTTCAAATCTGATAAGGGGGTTTTTTTTTTCCAAAGGACTCCTTCACTATTATTCATATATGAATGGAAAATAGATGTATTGTTGATATTTATGGGCCCATGATGCATTGTCATTCAAAATCAAGATCTTGGAATTGGACATATCAATCAATTCATAACCTTTTGAACACAACCAATATCTATTCGAACCCCTTTTACTTGTAGGTGTACATCTTGGATCTGTCGATTATGTTATGGTAGGAGTCCTACTCATGGCGACCTGGTTGAACTGGGAGAAGTTGTAGGTATTATTACGGGTCAATTTATTGGAGAACCAAGGACTCAACTAACATTAAGAACTTTTCATACTAGTGGAGTATTCACAGGTGGTACTACCAAACATGTACAAGCCCCTTCTAATGGAAAAGTCAAATTCAATGACGATTTGGTTCATCCCACACGTACGTGCCATGGGCATCCTGTCTTTCTATGTTCTATATAGACTTGTATGTAACTATTGAGAGTATCCTATCTTTCTATGTTCTATAGACTTGTATGTAACTATCGAGAGTGAATTTATTCTACATAACATGATTATTCCACCAATTTTTTCTTTTTTTTTGGTTTAAAATAATCAATATGTAGAATCAGAATGAGCGATTGCTTAAATTGGCTCGGGAACATACACCTTCAATTTGAAAGAGAGGGTTCAAAAACATATCTATTTTGAATTAGAGAAAAAAATGCACTAGAGCATCGATGTGTACCATGCACCTAAATTTACATATAGTAATATCCATCTTTTACCAAAAACAAGCCATTTATGGATCTTATCGGGGGGTTTGTGTAGATCCCGTGGAGTCCCTTTTTCACTCTACAAGGATCAAGACCAAATGAATCTTCATTTGATAGAAAGAGAGATCAACAATTCCATGAGCTTGGGCTTCTGTTGCTGACATAAAAACATCACTTTCCATATCTTCATATACAACCCATAGGGGTTTGCCCATTCTTTGTACATAAACTCTTGTGATGGTTTCGCATAGTTTCAGTAATTCTTCTTCTTTTAGGATAAATTATCCCGTTTTTGCCTCATAAAAAGAACTCGTAGGTTGATGTATCATTACCGCAATAATATAACAATTGGTTCAAGTGATATATGTGTAACTACTATATAGATTTTATAACATATTGATTTATTTTCTATGGACATGGATCCATTTGGTTTATTTGATTCTTGCTCGAGTCAGATGATGAAAAATTGTCATGTCCGGTTCCCTCGGAGGATGGATCTATAAGAATTCACGTATCCCAATAACCAAAAAAAAAAAAAACCTAAGTTAAATGATCATGTTTTTTTTTTTCATTTTCCTCTCACACATGCATGCGCATTCTTCATGATTGCAAAAGTGTAGCTTGGCCATGCCAAGATTAAATTAATTAAATGAGACAAAAGGAAATGGCAAAGAAAATTGATCAAGGACAATAGGGAACAAAGATTGCATTTGTAGATAGAAACAAAACAAAAAACAAAAACAAAAAATGGCCCTCTCTCTCTCTCTCTCTCTCTCTCTCTCTCTCTCTCTCTCTCTCTCTCTCTCTCTCTCTCTCTCATCCATTATACTTTTAAATTCAACTAGTGGATAAGAAAACGAAGGGAATCTCAAACAAAAAGTCATGGATTTTGGAATATAACTCATATCCAATCACCATAACTCTTGATTTTGCCCCAAATTGCTTCGGTTTGAATGAAGGTTTGATGAAGAGATGAAATGATTTAATTTGACCAAATTAGGATTCATATTTAGGGTAAAACATGTAGACAACGCTGTATAGGGTTATTAATACTGATTGAGCATGCCGACTGGCTACATCATATGAAAAATTGATAAAATATTGCCAAGTCAGATTTCCAACATCTCAAAATTGGAGTTGGCACTTAAATGACCTATTGAAAAAACTTTGGTACCAAATTTAGCATCAAAAGTTATGGCACTTCTAATGTCTTTCCTCCTAATCTACTCAACTAAGAAAGTTCTTTATTTACTTATTTAGAAGAATATTGACCACAAATGTTGAGAACGAATATTTCTATTTGGATTGTACTATTGAACAATCAATTACGGGAAGACTTTCCTTTGTTTAACCCAAAAATTACCAATTATTTCTACTCAAAGTATAAACCACAAAATAATGGTGATTATTGTTGAATGATAATATACAAATATATCAAAAGAAATTTTACCAATATTTTTAGAGGAGCTATTGTTGCGACTTAACCTTGGGTATACCACCTAAGGTTTGGCTAATGGACTACTAAATCTAGATTTAACTCAGGTTCTCTCAAGTCCATACTAATTCGTGACTTAGGTTTCAGTATTTAGCATGCAAAAGATTATTAGCCAGAAGTTGCTACTAATTAGTTTATGGTAGATTGATTAGATACCTAAGTAAAATAACATAAAAATTATTTTACTCTTATGAATCAGAGATTGTGGGTATGTGGACTAAGTTTTACTAGATTTCACTAGTACCCTTTTGGTACCATTTTTTTTCCTTTCATAAATATCTTTATAGGCAGTCTAGATTGGTTTTAGCCCAAATCACTTTCATGCAATGGGGTGATCACACGGATGCTCAACAATTATTAAATACTCAATGAATCAAATAAATTGCATCAAAATATTCTTACATTTACCAAAAAAAAAATTGCATCAAAATGATTAAATACACAAAGTAAACAATTATTTTTGGGATTTTATCTTATCTTGAAATTAAAACTTACCTATATAAAACATGCACTTTAACTACATGACCTAACTCTATTGACAATCAATTTCTAATTAAATGAACCCAAACATGCAAACTATTTGACATGCACAAAATATTTTTTGTATTTTTTTATTAAAATTCAAAGTTAATAAAAGCCCTAATTAAACTATCTTAAATGAATAGTTATCTAATCTAGTTTAGGGATTAATTTGATCTAAACCCTATCCTATCTTGGAAAAACTATTTTAAAGATGCAATATTATCTAAATATGCAAGCATTATTTAGGACTATTGATAAAAGAAAATGCTATCTAGAATCTATTCTAAGCTATTCTAGAATTATCTAAAGATGCAATCGTATTCAAACTAGGCAATATTATTGAGAAATCCCATATATTCTAACATGCAATCTAATCTTTAAAAAAAAATACAATCCTAATTTAGGAAACTATCCTATCTAATACACAATTTGATTTTTTTTTTTTTTGGTGTTTTCCAAAACAAGCAATTTCCAAGTATGAGCATCCTATCCAATCCACTCAAGATATTCATCAAATAAAGGGTTGAAATAATTTAAAAAAAGTTGTCTCATAGATTAAATTAACAATTATTCTAACCCTAAACATCACAACACTCAAGAAAAATCAAAATAATTAAAAATTGATCCGAAGTCTCACAGATCAAATTAATAATTATAATGATTTTAAAGCCAAAAGATCATCAATGAAAAAAAAAATCAACATAATTAAAAATTGATCTAAATTCTTACGGATCGAATTAGTAATTATAGTGATTTTTTGCCAATAATATCCTATTGGATAATGCCTAATGCCTCAATGAAATCACTATTAGCATCAAATATTCCAATTTAGGCAATAATATCGAGATGAAATTTAGTTCAAGAAAATTACCTTATTTAGATTATTTGTTTCCAAAACGGGACCAGCGTGAAAGAACTCACGAATGCCAATTTGTGTCGAGATAGACTCTGGGATGGGCTCATGATAAAGGACAACTTTGGTTGGGGCTTTCCGGCGAGATGTGTGCGACAGTGGTTTGGCCGATGATTTATTATATGGCTCAACTCGCATTGGTAGTGGCAATGCAAGAAGAAGCCACAAGGGACTCCAAATAAACCTGTAAAAACAGAAAGTGATTGCAAGAAAAAGGATTGCGAGCACTGTCGACTTGAGATCACGGTGCAACAACAAGGCACGGAGTAGAGAACAGCCAGTCGTCTCCGACTGCTAGAATCGTGGAAGTGACAGCAGCTCGTTAGGTTCAGCAAGAGGAGGGAGCAATGCCGTTGTCACCGTTTGTGGATTGGAGTTTGTTGGAACAGGAGCTTCGGTGCGGCAACGGGAGGTGGCGTAGATCACGGGATGGAACAGCTATGGATTGTCAGACTACTCGCAACATCAAAGGGCTGAGGCACACAATTGTCGAAATTGTAGCGTCATCGGGCTGGTCAAGGCATCGAGATGTGTTCTGGCGAGCGATGGGTTGCAAGCGTTGGTGATAAGGGCAAGTGCGGTAGTGCTCAGGGCGGTAGCAGCGACAACGCTTGGGATGGCAGCAATAGCAGCGTTCGGAGCAACAGCAATGGTGAAACAACGACCACGAGTATGGGTAGCTATCGTCGGGAATGGCATAGCCAGTGAAGATGAACCCAACTTTTCTTTTCTTCTTTTTATTTTCTCTTTTCCTTTTTTTTTTTTTTTTTGACTTTTCTCTCACTCACATTGCTCCTCTGCACTTGTCAAAGAAAACACTTCACCCACTTGTAAGAGAAAAGACCTCACCCTCTCTCTTGGACGCCTTTTCTTCTCACTTTTTCTTCTTTTCTTGCCTTTGACCTCTTAGAATTCTAGCGCTCCCCCCCTCCCCCCTTTCAAGTGACTATAGTGAGTCTGCTTTTATAGGTAAGGATGAGATGGCTTTTTTAAGGAAAAGAATAAATCTCCCCCTCCTTAGAATATATTATATCCTGATCCTTTCCTCCTCTTGTAGCCTTTCCTTTTGCCCACGCCAATAGATGATTGAAGACTAAATTTTACTTTCCTCTTTTAGCATGAAAATCTATTTTGCTTGTGCTTGCGGACGCATGAATTGCTCCACGTGCAACATCTTTTCTTGCCCTTCTCACTTTAGATCTCACCACGAATGAATATATGCACAAATATTTGATGCAGATATTTATTCTTTCTTGCTTTATTCCTTATTTTCAATAAAGATATATCGCATTGAGGAATCGAATATTCTTAAGCTCCTTCGTTCAATTCCATTCACCATCACTGATCCAATACGGATGCAATAATAAGAAAAATAAATTTATATAAAATTATATGCTATACAATTAATTTACTTTAGGGCTAAAAAATTAATTCCTATTTTTCTATATAATGAATAAAGGTGCACATGATAACCATTCTGTTCTAGAAATAGTTTCTGGAATATAAATAGATTTTTCTATTTCTATTTCTAGAAGATTTTCTAAGCAAAAATAACCATTTGATAACAACACAAAATTTTTACTCTAAAAATATAAATTCATTTGATAACGACACAAAATTTCTTCCTTTCGGACGGCAGCAAACTGACGGATAGCGCCAGTGGCAGGCAGCTGGCGGCTGGCAGCGGCAGCGGCAACGGATGAAGGATTGGTTGACGAACGATGAGAACATTTTTTATTTCTCATTTCTGTTCCAGAAATAGATAAGTATAAAATTTATATTTCTGATTTCTATTCCAAACCTATTTCTGGAATAGAAATCTATTTCAGAAATAGAAAAACGGAATAAATTTATCAAACAGATTTCTATTCCAGAAACAGTTCTTGTATAGAAAAATTGTTTTTGGAACAGAAATAGGCAGTTGTCATGCACCCCATAAATGACTAGGTCGCCAAAATTTAGGTGTCAACAACTGCCCTTCTTAGAAGGTGAGTTCGTAGAGGTTGTCTTCAAATACAAATTGAGACCTAAATTTTGACTATACACATGCAATGAATGATTTTTTTGTTGGAAAATAAATCCTATTTTAAAATGCAATTTATATGATGCATAGAAATGCTAATACAAACAATAAAGGAATCTACATGGAATGACCTACCATTTGGTAGATAGAGGAATTCGAGATAATTGGTGTTACATGTCCAAAACTTGTACCTTTCTACGGTCGTCCAAAATATTAACGGCGTTTTGTAAAAAAGAGTTACTTTCCTAGGATCCGTACCTTTCTACAATCGCCTAGTATAGCAATATTTGGTTTTCTAGAATCCAAACCTTTCTCCGGTCGCCTTGATAGAAAAATTATTTTTCCAGGGCTCGTACCTTTCTACGATTGTCTACATGGGAAATCGCTTTCCATGACCCATACCTTTCTATGGTTACCTAAATGGAAAACTATTTTTCCAAAATCCGTATCTTTCTACGGTTGCTTGTTAGAGCAACAAATATTGTTTAGGACCCATACCATTTTATGGTTGCCTAAACGGAAGATCACTTTCTAGGACCCGTACCTTTCTACGGTCTCCTAAAATGAGATTTTGTTTAACTAAGACCCGAACCTTTCTTCGGTCGCCTATTAGAGCAACAAATATTGTCTAGGACCCATACCTTTTTACGATCGTCTAAAATGAGGTTTTGCTTCACTAGGACCTAAATCTTTCTTTGGTTGCCTAGCATTGCGGCATAGATCATCTGATCAAGACCCGAACCTTTCTTCAGTTGCCTTAATCAAACTGATAGCTCGATCGAGTTGAGTGTTAGTACACTTGAGAGAGAATACCTACACAATGATAAGTATTTATAGTGTAGAGATATACTTAATGATATCTCTGATTCTTGGGAATATGTCTCCTGGAACTTCGTCATAGGAGAGAAAAGAAGGTTAAACCGTGAAAGTTTCTCACCTCCTGGTAAAAAGAAATTGGAATATCGAGGACACACCTCAAATATTCATGAAGGTTTCTCAACTCCTGGTAAAAAGAAATTTTGGAATATCTAGGACGTGCCTTAGATATTTGTGAATGTCGCTCACCTCCTGATAGAAAGTAATTGAAATATTAAGGATACGCCTAAGATATTCATGAAGTTTTATCACCTCTTAGTAGAAAGAAGTTTTGAAATATCTAAGACATACCTTAGATATCCTCTTGGTAGAAATAAGTTTTGGAACATCGAGGACGCACCTTGAATGTTTATGAAGGTTTCTCACCTCCTAATATCATGAGGCATTACGAAAAAAACTTGAATATTATGAGCTGTTGGGTCTTTGAGAAAACAGTACCTATTAGACATAATTAGAGCAAAAATGCATTCACCAAATAAATAAGCCATTAAGGCTATTTTGGAATGCACACTTCAAAATCCGCTGAAGTTTTATCAATTCAATGAAGATTTATGCATAATGACTTTTGCATCATCCAAATTTCCACTAGAGAGAATTATCATTCAAGACAATTTTCACTCATGACATCGATTTACTAAGAATACTAAAAGAGAGACTTCCAGATAGAAAGGATTTTCATTCGCTCTCATTTAGAAGGGCTATTTTATGAGAATCACTTCATCTCACCATCATCATATCGACAATATTCGAGTATTCTTGCAAGCAATACAACCTTACTGATCTGAAAGGTCTTTAACATGGACCATAATGTGGGATTGGTCGACGGCTTAACTAAGAGGACTCTTTGAGTTAAGGCTATTGAAAGAACAATTCTGCAATAATTTCCGGATTTACAAGTCAAGAACCCTGCAAAATGAGAAAGAAATAATCTTGTTCACATTTCTTCGAGCAATGCTTATAAACATATGAACTCCCATATTAATTTAAGTGCCATAATTTGAAGAGACTTTATAAGGGACATAACTTAGGTTCACAAATTGATAAACAAAAGAATCGTTAGGCGTAAAATGTGTGTAAAGGATGAGAGTTGATGATTATCTTGGCATTGCCACTAGTCTTCTTCTTTACCATCGAGGATTGTCTTCATAATGTGCTGTACTGACTATAAAAACTCAGCATTTGTGTTCTTTGAATGCTGCTCCATGAGGGATACAACCTTTTACAATTGATAGTCACCTATCTTGACTCTTTTTTTTTTCATTTTCATCTATGAGCATTGGCCTTGCTTCTATCAAGCATATCGCTTTTTCATGCCCCTAGTTTTCATGCATTTTTTTTGTTTACTTCTTTTTTGTAGGCATTGACCTTGCTTTTACTAGGCACATTGCTTTTTCATGCCCCTAGTTCTATTTTTTGACTTTCAACAAATTGTCTACAACACACACTGAACAACCACACTTTGGCTTATTTTTAAGGAATGATTTAACATTTAGACTCTTAGGGTTCTTCATCTTCTATTGGCGCACTAGACCATGTTGCTTGAATGATTGTCTTTTGGCTTGCCCCATTGTGGAGGATTATCACCAACTAGGTTTAATGAAATTTGCAGGCTCGAGTGGGCTAAGCAATAGATATAAATGTGTAGGATAGAAAAAGAAATGATCTTCGTCATCATAAGGCACTTAAATTACCATGTAAATTCAAATGTAGTAGAATACTTGAAGATTGGTGCAAGTGAGAGCAAGAAAATTTCCATCCATTTTTCTCACCTCATGGTGCCTCTACACCTGTAATTTGCCTCGATGGGGTGGTTCTTGCTAGGGGTAATTTGATATAAAAAAAAAATATTCACAAATGTATGGGGCTCAAATGGGTTAAGTAATGGATCACCTATAGTGTTTGGGATTAAAAAAAAAAAGCTTCTCATCACTTTGGCCATTATACCTTTCACGAGAAAACTCTTTATCTTGTAGATATAGGACTTTCTACACTCATCTCACAAATGTATAAGTAAGGGACTGCGTATTTGATAAGGCTTGCCTTTCATCATTTGACACATCTCATTCAACATTCTTAAGCACTTGATGTCACTCCGTTGAATTGTTCATCTCGAATAATCTCCACATGAAATTAGTGAGTTAAATAGGTAAAATCACTATGGAAATTCTCTCTTCAAAAGAGTCTAGCAACTTTAAGCATAATGAGCTTTTGTGACTTCAAAACAAATAATTTACCACACTCAAAATATGATTTTAAGCATTTGCTCAGGGGATTGCCCCCACATAGGAACAGCCTCCTTGGATTGCCCCCTATAAATCAAGACTGAAAAATCCGATCTTTAATTTGATAAAGACTCCCTTCTTGCTTTTGCCCCTTGCACAAGAGAACATGCATGAATAGGATACTATGCAACATCAAAGTAAATTTAAATTGCACATCCATTTTGACTCGGATCGAGATTTTATTTCAGTCATGTCACTACTAGAATCTGTAGTGCCCCCAATTCATCATCTGCAAGGAAAAGAACAAAGTGTCATCCCTTAACATTAATTATGTTCAAGAACGAGATTTACCTCTTTCACCAAAGATGGATGGTCCTCTTTTTACTTGCCCCTCATTTTCTTATTAATGTGCAAAAATGAAAATTCCGTCAAGCATGAAAATGTAAAACACTTTGTTTGGCTATTCAATATGGATATTTCAAGTGGTATTAAGATGTGACCACATTAACTCTTTAGAAATGTGTTCTCAAACTTGTTGAGTAACAATTGAGCCAATTATTCTATCATTGCAACCTAATGTGCCATTTTCAAATGCTTTCTCATTAGGCCAATAAAATAATGCTTTGAAACATGAAGTTAATGAGTTAGAAAATTAAATAAGGCTAACCCAATGCATGCTTTTGGGAATGGCTTCAAAAATATTTTTTTTATTCTCTTTTTTTTTTGGGAGGGGGGGGGGGATTTTTGGATGAGGAAGGATAAAAGCCCAGTCCTAGAATTCTCCTTGGATGATATCTTCTTTTTATTGTTGAATCTCATCACTAGGCTGGTTTAGTGTACCACATTATGTCCTCAAAACAAAACTTGTATTTTATTGATATTCATCAATCGAATTACATTTATTGATATTCAAGCACTAAAAGAAATCAAAATAGAAGAAATTGAAACTAATCTTTGAGAAGCGATAAAAATTCCCACGCAGGAGAATGTGTAATTGAACATGTCCCTAATTAAATAAGGAAAGTGAACTACTTAGGACCACGGATCATGTGTGCTTGAGTTCTTCACCCTCCTTGGTCTTGTGATGTGAACCCTCCAAGTAAGATATTCTTCCTTCCATATATGTCACTACTCTCTTCATTGTGGCATCAAATTCGGGTACCTTAGGAAAATGAGATGGTTCAAAAATTCTATTGGCTCTCTTCTTTGAGTCACAATTTCTTAGTAAAGATAAAGTATCTATGTCATCACAATACTTTTGCTTGATGAGATCAGTTACAATATCAGACAATTCATTGACTTGACTTTGGAGGTGTGCAATTCACTTGTTCATGTCATTGTCAATATCAACGATACAATTTGACACCTTATTTTGATCCATCATTTTTGCTCTTGATCATGTACGAATGGGTGAACAGGATCACTTCATTATCACCTAATTTAAATGAATGAAAATATGTAAGCATGAGTTGTATATAGAGAGCCAGTCCATGACAGTAATCTAATCTATTTTTTATTTTTATTTTTTTCATTTATTCATTAAAAAGTCTGTACAAGAAGTAAATTTCCTAAAAATGAACTAGAAAAATAAAGGGATAATTGCAATAGAAGTCCTAAAACTTATAACAAAAATGCAATTGAGTTCTAAAACTTGTAAAAAGTGCAATTAAATCATAACTCATCAAATTGGTTTAATATTTTTTAACAAAAAATGCTGACGTGGCATTTAAAATGAATTTTTATTTTCCTTGTGGCTTTTTAAAATTATTTTTAATTCAAATTAGATTTAAAAACTAGAAAAGAAAAGTTAAAATATTTAAAAAACAAAACAGTTCCAAAAAAAAAAAAAATGGCCGCCACTTCCGCCACTGCTGCCCATCACCGGCCCCTCCGGCGATGGGCGGCGGCGAAGGAAGGTGCCTGCCATTTTCTTTTTCCTTTTTTTCTGAATTTTTTTGTTTTTTAAATAAATGTTAGCTTTTCTTTCTAGTTTTTAAATCTAATTTAAATAAAAAAATTAAAAAAAAAACACACGTGGAAAATAAAATTCATTTTAAATGTCAAGTCCATACCACGTTAGCATTTTCCGTTAAAAAAAGTGGACGGTGTTAACTTTAAGACTCGATTAAATCAATTTGACAAGTTTTAAGACTTGATTGCACTTTTTACAAGTTTTAGGATTCAATTGCATTTTCGTTACAAGTTTTATGACTTCAATTGCACTTACCCCAAAAATAAAAAATAGGACACCATAGCAAGAACCAAATTTCCTAAACACGAACTAGGAAAAACCAAAATTTGAAACTCCCTAATAAGAACAATAAAGACATAAATTGAAAACAAATACTCTAAAGTTTTTTGTTATTTTTCAAACAACTCACTCCATGGCAATTTCCTCATTCCATTTCTAACTAACAAAGGAATTAAATCAAAGATTGACCCAGATTGTTATGGATGGACCAAAAACATGACAAAATAAATTACATGGTACAGGGATAGAATACTTACTTCACCAAGAAAAATTGACGGCAACCACACAAACAAGTACATGAAATGTGGGGTTTGATTTCTATTTAGATAACTTAACTAAGTGGAACTAAGAGGATGATCTGATTGTCGCATCTCGTGTTCAAAGTGTCGGGTCCTCTTAACTTTGGCTCAGTCGAATGGAATACCCTATAGTCACACAGCTTTGCGGATAAGGACAATCACAGACGACACCATAAATTTTCAGAGAAAAGAAGATCAACCTCTACATAGCAGTTTCGCTTTCGAGGAAGTGTCATTCTCGACACCATCCTAAATTCCTATTGCAGCTCAATCCGGCGGCATGGTTATATGCAAAAGCAATAAAACATGCACAACAATGAAGACAACACTTCTAATTAGGGAATATAAATCATTCATTCCAACACCCCTACAAGACAAGGATTAGTAAAGACTACTCCTCCTTATATCTCTCAATTTGTAAGAATATTTAACACCTTAGATGTTAGGGACATACCTAGAATCCTCGCTGTCAAACAAAAATATTTTTGAAAAGAAAAGAATAATTGACCTAAGTTCACTAAGAGTTTTAACTCAAGTCTCCAATAGAGTCGCCAAGCTGTCGCAACCTGACCTTGGGTACGCCACCTAGGGTTTGGCTAATGAACTACTAAGTCTATATTTAGCTCGGGCTCTTCCAAGCCCATACTAATTCGCAACTTAGGTTGAGTATTTAGCATACAAATGAGTATTAGTTAAGAGTCGCCAATAATCAGTTCATGGTAGGTTGATTAAACATCTAAGTAAAATAATGAGAGAATTATTTTACTCCATTATTTTACTCCTATGAACTAGAGATTGTGGGTACAGAGACTTGATTACACTAAATTTCGCTAGTGCCATTTTGGTACCATTCTTTTTACTTTCAAAATCTTTGCAGGTAGTTTGGATTGTTTTAGCCTAAATCACTATCATGCAATAGGTGATCACACAGATGCTCAACAATTATTAAATAATCAATAAATCAAATAAATTGCACCAAAAGAATTAAACACACAAAGTAAGCAATTGTGTTTGGGATTTTATCTTGTCTTGAAAGTAAAACTTACCTATATAACATGCACTTTAACTACATGACCTAACTCTATTGACAATCAATTTCTAATTAAATGAACCCAAACATGCAAACTATTTGACATGCACATAATATTTTTGTATTTTTTATTAAAATTCGAAATTAATAAGAACCATGATTAAACTATCTAAAATGAATAGTTATCTAATCTAGTTTAGGAATTAATTTGACCTAAATCATATCCTATCTTAGAAAAACTATTTTAAAAATGCAATATTATCTAAACATGCAAGCATTATTTAGGACCCTATCTATGAAAGAGAATGCTATCTAGAATCTATTCTAATCTATTCTAGAATTATCTAAAGATGCAATCCTATTCAAACTTGGCAATATTATCGAGAAATCCCATATATTCTAACATGCAATCTAATATAAAAAAAAATGCAATCCTAATTTAGGAAATTATCCTATCTAATACACAATTTGATTTTTTTTTTTGGGTGTTTTCCAAACCAAGCAATGTCCAAGTATGAGCACCATATCCAATCCACTTAAGATATTCATCAAATAAAGGGTTAAAATAATTAAAAATAATAATATGTTGTCTCACGGATTAAATTAACAATTATTCTAACCCTAAACTTCACAACACTCAAGAAAAATCAAAATAATTAAAAATTGATCCGAAGTCTTACGGATCAAATTAATAATTATAATGATTTCAAAGCCAAAATATCATCCATGAAAAAAAAAATCAACATAATTAAAAAATGATCTGAAGTCTTACAGATCAAATTAGTAATTATAGTGATTTTTTGCCAATAATATCCTATTGGATAATGCCTAATGCTTCAATGAAATCACTATTAGCATCATATATTCCAATTTAGGCAATAATATCAAGATGAAATTTAGTTCAAGAAAATTACCTTATTTGGATTATTTGTTTCTAAAACTGGACTAGCGCGAAAGAACTCACGAACAGTAGTTTGCGTCAAGATAGACTCAGCAAGGATGGGCTCACAATAAAGGATAGCTGTGGTTGGGGCTTTCCGACGAGATGCGTGCGACAATGGTTTGGAAGATGATTTATTATATGGCTCAACTCGCGTCGGTAGTGGCGATGCAAGAAGAAGCTGCAAGCAAGGGATGCCAAATAAACCTATAAAAACATAAAGTGATTGCAAGAGCAAGGATCGCGAGCATCGTCGACTCGAGATCACAGTGCAACAACAACCGCTCGGAGCAAAGAGTAGCCAGTTGTCTCCAACCACTAGAATCGTGGGAAGCGACAGCAACTCGTTAGGTTTAGCAAGGGGAGGGAGCAACGCCGTTGTCACCATTCATGGATTGGAGTTTGTCGGAATAGGAGCTTCTATGCAGCAACACGAGGCAGCACAGATCACGGGATGGAGCAGCTGCGGATCGTTAGACTACTCACTCCATCGAAGGGCTAAGGCACACGGCTATCGGAATTGCAGCATCGTCGGGCCAGTTGAGGCATCAAGATGTGTTCCGGCGAGCGGTGGGTTGCAAGCGTTGGCAATGGGGGCAAGTGCAGTGGTGTGGGGGCGGCAGCAGCGGTAACATTTGGGACGGCAACAATAGCAGCGTTCGGAGCAACGGCGAGGTATGGGTAGCTACCGTCGGGAATGGGTTAGCCGGAGAAGATGAACCCAAATTTTCTTTTTTTCTTTTTATTTTCTCTCGCTCATGTTGCTCCTCTGCACTTGTCAGAGAAAAGACCTCACCCTCTCTCTTGGACGCCTTTTCTTTTCACCTTTTCTTCTTTTCTTGCCTTTGACCTCTAAAAACTCTGGCCCTCCCCCCATCAAGCGACTATAGTGAGTTTGCTTTTAGGGTTAATACTCTGAAAAAACCCCAAACTGGTACACTTGTGACAAATTTACCCCAAACTATTTTTTTGACCATAAAAAACCCCAAACTGGTATACCCTTAACAAATTTACCCCAAATTGATACACTTGTGATAAATTTACCCTATGTTAATTTTCGTTAAATTTTATTCTCAAATTATTAAGTTAAATGACACGTGACAGTTAACCGATATATCAATTTAGGATTTTACGCTCCGTTTGTCACAGTCTACAATTTTTATGATTTTTTTGTGGTATTAATCCAATTTAGTAGAGGGTATATTTGTCACAAATTTACTAGTTTAGGGTTTTTTGCAGTCGAATAAATTAGTTTGGGGTAAATTTGTCATAAATGTACCAGTTTAGGGTTTTTTATAGTTAGTCGGGGTAAATTTGTCACAAGTTTACCAATTTGGGGTTTTTCATGGTCAAAAAAATAGTTTGGGATAAATTTGTCACAAGTGTACCAGTTTAAGGTTTTTCAGGGTATTATCCCTTGCTTTTATAGGTAAGGATGAGATGGCTTTTTTAGGGAAAAGAATAAATCTCCCCCTCCTTAGAATACATTATATCTTGATTCTTTGCTACTCTTGCAGCCTTTCTTTCTGCCCACGTCAATGGATGATTGAAGACCATATTTCACTTTCCTCTTTTAGCATGAAAATCTATTTTGTTTGTGCTTGCGGACGCATGAATATATATTGCTCAAATATATGCTCCACATGCAACATCTTTTCTTGCCCTTCTCACTTTAGATCTAGCCACGAATGAATATATGCACAAATATTTGATGCAAATATTTATTCCTTCTTGCTTTATTTCTTGTTTTAAATAATGATGTATCACATCAAGGAATCGAATATCTGTGAGCTCATTCGTTCAAGTCCATTCACCATCACTCATCCAATGCGAATGTAATAATAATTAAAAAAAATACATCTAAAATTATATGCTATACAATTAATTTTTTTTAGGGCTTAAAAATTAATCCCTAATTTTCTATATAATGAATAAACGACTGGGTCGCTAAAATTTAGATGTCAACATCTATAATATTTTCTTAAATAATTCAATAATATATTTTTTATTCTCTCATTATTTTTTACGTAAGTTTTTTCATTTTTTGAACCGCAAAGAAATAGTTGATTTTAACATTAAAAACCGCTAACTTCTTATTTTTCAAAGAAACCTATCCATGCAAAATATCTTACGAATTAACATTTAGCATTCCCATTGGGAGGAAATACTTACCCTTGTATACCGCATGCAACTGAGTATTCCTAGTTATCAATAAGTTTTATCTAACTACATAGAACAAATGAGCTTTTGATATTTAAATAGTCATTGTGTCACACATTTTCATACCAAAATTTTTCAATCTTACAATCATGGTAATCAATTGATTTGACGAATAGTTCATTTTTACATGAAGTCATATTTACGAATTTAGTAACTAAAATCATAATTTTGAAAACAAAAAAGTTAACATTAAATTCAAATGTTCAAGTAAAAATCTGGCACCCAAAAATATTATACTCCATTTGCAAAGTCTATCCATTTTTTTATGCATAGAAATAAAGACAATTATATTTTCAGTTCTTCAACAATCATTGCAAAGTTCATCTACTTATCTCAAACATATGACTTTAGGCAAATTTTTAAGTAGCTTAATGAATAATTGGCTTTTGCAAAAATGGTATATATATTTATGAATTTAAAATTGTGTTTCTAAAAATAAATTATCATTATTGTCAAATTTTCAATGGCAAAACCATATAATCTACAAGATGGAGATTTTGAAGTATATTGACCACCAATGTTGAGGACCAATATTCTACTTCTATTGTACAACTGAACAATCAATTATAGGAAGATTTTTTTTTCTCTTGTCTAGAAATTACCCGTTTTAAAGAAGGAATAGTTAAAGTATCTCTACTCAAAGCATAAACCACCAAAAAAAAATGTTATTTGTTTGATAATTTACAAGTATGAATTAATTCAAATTCGAGATGCCCATGTAATTTCACCTCTTGCCTTTTCATTTATATCTATGTATACACTCAATGCAATTTATCCATTCAATAGCTATTTTACACAATATTTTTAGACAAACACTAACAATTTCTTAAGTTATTCAATGTTATCTTTGTATGATCACATTATTTTTTAGATGCATTCCGTTTTAAAGTTATTTAGTTATAAGCAATTGATTTTGATAGTAAACCCATTAATTTATCATGTTCAGAAAAACCTTAGCCATGTGTAGTATGTATATGAATTAATATATTATATTCCCTAAAAAATACAGCCGCACATCGATATATAAATTGGCATCCTTCAATAACTGTCAAATTTTAATTTTTTTGACTTATTTAACTGTGTAGAACCTGGGAATTTTTTATTACTGGAATAGTTGTTACATCACCTACCATCACATAAAAAATACTTAATCTTACGGTTATGATAAACCTTTCAATTGATTGATTGAATAATTCAATTTTGAATGAAGAGGCATATTTACAAATTTAGTAATTTAAATCCTAAATTTTTCATATAGATAAGGTAACATTAAATTTCAATCCTTAAACGAAAATATGGCAACAAAAAATAAAACCCTTCTTTTGAAAAGTCTATCCATATTTCAATGCATATAAATAAAAACAATTGTATCTCCTATTATTCAACAATCATTGCAAAGTTCTTCGATTCACTCCAGCGTATGATTTTTAGTCAAATTTTCAAGACTCAATTAATAATTGGCTTTTACGAAATTGGTATATATATATGAATCGAACAATATGTTCCTAAGAAGGAAGTAATTCCTCTTGTTCAATTCTTTTTTCAATTAATATAGGGCTTGTTTGGCAAACTTGCCAAACAGTTCTTGATTTTGTTCTTTTGTTCCTAGGAGTAAATTTGAAATAGAATTGCGTTTGGTAAAAATTTTGTTCTCATAAACAAATTTTTATTTTTTTGTTCTCGAAAGTAGATTTGGAACGAAATTGAGAATAAAAAAAAAGTTGATTATTTGTTTTCGAGAACAATTCTAGAATCAAGTCCAACCTATTTTTTCTTTTTCCTCTCTTTTTCTTCTTGCTCTTCTTCCCTCTCCCTTGTTCTTCAAGTGTTGCCGCCACCATTGCCGTCTGTCACTGCCGCCCCCCGTCGTCCGCCGCCGCCGGTCGCCAGCGAGCTCGCCGATGGCTAGGTAAGGCTCGCCACCACCGACGAGCCCCGCTTGGCCAGGCAAGGCTCGACCTCATCCAGATCTGGCGAGGCCACTCGCCCAACCAAGGCTCGGCCGACAAGGCACAACCTCGCCGAGGGCTGGTGACGCTCCAGTGAGGTCGCCGGCCCTCATCTGGCCGGTTGCCAGTCATCCCAAAGCCGGCAACCAGCCACCTTGAAGAAGAAGGAGGGGAGAAAGAAAGGAAAAAAAATTATTTAAATAATAATAATAATTTAAAGTAGGAATTAAAATTTCGCTATATATAGAATACATATTTAATTTTGTATTTTAATTTATTATATAGTATTTATATTTATAGTTTATACTATAATTTATTATTTATTATTTTATAAAAATTTGATTAGTTAATATTTGGGGAATGCATTTGCAAAAATGCAAATACCTTTGGGTGAAGGGAGTTTTTCGAAATGCAAATAGCATTTGATGAATTGTAATTCTAAAGTATATTGAGAAACAACTTAGACTAAAATACCGTTTAGTAAAATTTGCATTTATAAAAGAATTTTATTAAATTAAAAAAATAATTTTTTTTTTAAGTCCGGCCACTAGACAGCTGGATTTGGCGGTCGAATGGCCAAATCTGGCCCCTGGACGGTCGCCAGGGTTGGGCAACCCTAGGCGACCATCGCCTGAGGCCGCGTGACCTTAGGCAGCCACATGGGTCATGCGATTCAGGCTATCAGTCGCCTGGGTCGCGCGACCTAGGCGTCGCCTGAGGTCTGATGATAGTCGCTAGGGTTGGGCAACCCTCAAGCGGCGGTTGCTGGCACGTGTGACCCCTTGGTCGGCGGTTGTCAACCTCCAATCAGCTTTTGTGCGGTGGTTTTGGTGAAAATGAACAATACTGGAGACTTGCGTTCTGAAGATACAACTTCCCAAAGTACCTTAGAGCTACATTGAGCTAAAGACCCTTAGAGTTATTTGGAGATGTAATTGTATCATGCCAAAGTCGCCCAAAAAATCAAACCAAAAGTATTTGCATTTGGCCAATGGACTTTAAAGTCCCAAAGCCCCTTCCAAATGCCGAACCAAACGGGGCCATAATTAATCAATAGAATTTCTATGATTTGATAGAATTTTAGAATGGAATAGAATTCTAAATTCGAATTCTTTTGAAATTGAAAATATAATAAAATATAATATGATTTTTTCACTCATAAGAAAATAATTATATTTGTGAGTGGACCATGAGAATTCGATATCAAAAAAGGTAATTGAAAAAGAATCGGAATAGAAATTTTATGCAATTACCAAATGTATTTATGTTACTTTTCTATTCCAAAATCAAAAATTTTATGCAATTATCAAGCACGTTCTTTTGCTTAGAAATTGTTCCCATTAACAGAATAAAGAAAGAATCATTTCTGATAAGAAATTATTTCCAATAACATAATGGTTACCAAACGCGCCCATAATCTACACAATAAAGATTTATAAGAATATTGACCACCAAAGTTAGGGACAAATATTCCTAATTCTATTGTACTATTGAACAATCAATTATAGGAAGATATTTTTTCCTCTTCTCTAGAAATTTCCCATGTACCATTAATGTGAGAGAGAGAGAGAGAGAGAGAGAGAGAGAGAGAACAAAGTATTTCTACTTAAAGCATAAACTATGAAATATTTATAAGGGTTAATACCCTGAAAAACCCCAAACTGATACACATGTGATAAATTTACCTTAAACTATTTTTTTGACCACTAAAAACTCCAAACCAGTATACCTTTAATAAATTTACCCCAAACGGGTACACTTGTGACAAATTTACCCTCTGTTAGTTTTCTTTAAATTTTACTGTAAAATTATTAAGTTAAATGACACATGACAGTTCACTAGTATATCAATTTGAGATTTTATGCTTCGTTTGTCACAGTTTATAATTTTTGTGATTTTTTGTGGTATTAATCCAATTTAGCGGATGCTATATTTGTCACAAATTTACCAGTTTGGGGTTTTTTGCTGTTAAACAAATTAGTTGGGATAAATTTGTCATAAATATACTAGTTTAGAGTTTTTTATGGTCAGTCAGGGTAAATTTATTACAGATGTACCAGTTTTGGGTTTTTCATGGTCAAAAAAATAATTTGTGGTAAATTTGTCGCAAGTGTACCAGTTTGAGGTTTTTCAGGGTATTAACCCTATTTGTAAATTTTATTTGTTTGATAAATTACAAATATTAATTAATTGAATTCAAAATGCCTATGTAAGTTCACCTTTTGTTTTTTTTAAAATATAACATTCGAGGCAACTTATCCATTCAATAGATCTTTCACACAATATTTTTGGACACTCTAATATTTTTTTTATGTTATTTTTATTGTCTCATTTTTTTAGATGTGTCCCATTTTAAACCTATTCAGTTAGAAATATTTGATTTTAACAATCAAATCATGAACTTATAATGTTTCAAAAAAACGTGTATATGTGTAGTACGTATTGAATTAACATATAACATTCCCTAAAAAAATACCTCCATATGCCAACATAATTTACCATCCTTTGATCATCGTTAAATTTTTATTTATTTCGACTTATTCAACTACGGAGAATATGTGAACCTTCAATATTTGAACAATCATTGCATCACACATCATCACATCGAAACTACTCAATCTTACAATTATGGTAATGCTTCAATGATGATATAGCAAATAGTTTGTCTAAAGGGCATATTCACAAATTATGTAACCAAACTCCCAATGTTTTCTTCTCCATAAAGAGAAATTAACATTAAGTTAAAACCTTTAAATGAAAATCTGACAACCAAAATATAAAAACCTCATTTTGAAAAGTCTATCCATATTTTGATGTATATAAATAAAGTTGTAGTTCCAATTCTTTAACAATCTTTGCAATGTTCATCGATTCATCTCAGTATAGGGTTTGCCTCAGTGACCACCCTTCCAACATGGAAGGAGGAGGTGGGGGGTTCAAATCCCCACATTTTCATAAGGATTGGAATTGGAATGATTTAGTTTCAAGTGTAAATTTCGACTTCCACGTCTTACAAGGAAACAGGGCAAAAATCTGAGAGTGAGAATTAGAATCGAAGTAGAGTAGGACTGACAAAAAAAAAATCCAGTATATGATTTTTTTGGTTTTTGCAAAAATGGTATATATTTATGGATTTGGAAATTGTGTTTTTAAGAAGGAAGTGATCATTCTTATCCAATTTTTAATGGTAAACCATATAATCTATACGATGACGAATTATAAGAATATTGACAATCAAACTTGAGGATCTTTTTTTTTTTTTTAATTGTACTAATGACAATCAATTGTAAGAATGTTTTTTTTTTCCTTCTTTTGTCTAGAAATTACCAATGTACTATGAAAAAAGAAAGAATAAAGTATTTCTACTTGAAGTATAAACTACATAATATTAGCAATGGTTATTTGCTTGATAATTCACAAATATAGATTAATTGAAATTCGGAATTCCCATGTAACCCCTCTTGGTTTTTCATTTATATTTATGTACATGTGCAATGCAATCTATCCGTTCAATAGATAAATTACACAATATTTTTAGACAAATTATAATATTTCCTTAAATAATTCAAAATTAATTTTAAGAAAAAATTCCATTTTAAACTTGTTCACTCAAAAACAATTGATTACAATTGTAAAAACCATTAATTTATAATTTTATAGATGAACTATCCATGCATAGTAAGTTATGAATTAACATACAATATTTCCTTTAGGAAGAATATTAGTCCCGTACACCAGCGGCATTTAAATATAGGTCCCGTGATCACTATTAAAATTTGATTTTTTTTTTCAAAACTTATTCGAAATGCACAAAATAGGCAAACTTTCAATATTTGAATAGCCATTTTACCACACATCACTGACATCAAAATCTAACCCAATCTCGCAATTATAGTGTCCTTATCACTTGCTTTGACAAACCTTCCCACCATTTTTTTTTTCATGAAAAGGCAAATTTTATGAATTTAGTAACCAAAACCCCAATTTTTTTCATAAAGAGAAACTAATATTAAATTAAAACCCTTAAACAAAAATCTAGCAACCCAGATATAAAACCCTTCTTTTGAAAAGTTTATTCACATTTTGATGCATATAAATAAAGACGGTTCATTTCCAATTCCTCAATAATCTTTGCAAAGTTCATTGATTCATCCCAACATATGATTTTAGTCAAATTTTCAAGTAACGTAATAAATAATTGGCTCTTGCAAAAATGGTATATATATGAATTTGGAAATTGTGCTTCTAAGAAGGAAGTAATCATAATAGCAACCCATATAATCTACACAATGAAGAATTAGAAGAATATTGACAACCAAACTTGAGGACGAATATTTCTATTTTTATTATACTATTGAACAATCAATTGTAAGAAGATTTGTTTTCTCTCTTGTCTAGAAATTACCAATGTACTATGAAAATAGAAAGAGTAAAATATTTATACTCAAAGTATAAACCATATAATATCGGCAATTGTCATTTACTTGATAATTCACAAATATAGATTAATTGAAATTCAAAATTTTCATGTAACCCCTTCTTGGTTTTTCATTTATATTTATGTACATATGCAAGGCAATCTATCCACTCAATAGATAATTTACACAATATTTTTAGACAAACTATAATATTTCCTTAAAAATTCAAAATTATTTTTAAGAAAAAAATTTCATTTTAAACTTATTTACTCAGAAACAACTAATTTTAATGGTAATAACCGTTAATTCATAATTTAATAGAGAAACTATCCATGCATAGTAAGTTACAAATTAACATATAATATTTCCTTTTAGAAGAAGATCCACCCATATACCATTGACATTAGGGGTGAGCAGCAGTCTAGGGTCGACCCTGGACCGACCCTGGACCGGCCCAACCCTACCGGTCTTGGTCCGGTTCCCAAGGGGACTGGGTCGGTCCTTGGTCCTGAAATTTCAGGACCAACACTGTGCGGGTTGGTCCTCGGTTCTAAAAATTTTGGGTCGGTCCAACCCTGGACCAACCCTGTATATTATATTATATCATATTATGTTATTTATAATTCTTTTATATATTCAAACCTAAGTAAAATGTTTGTTATATTATATTATATTGAGATGTTCTATCAATAGCACTAATAGTAATTTCAATTTAAAACTTTTGTTGAGTATTAATTAAGTGTTGTTTGTTTTGTTTTCAGATGTTTAGAAGTTTAAGTGAATTAAAAAGATGTGAAGTTATATATTCATGGTTTTTTTTTGGTTAAAAGTTATATATTCATGGTTTATATTAAGTATTTTGAACTTTTTATGGTTTAATTGTATTTTACTAATGAATTTTAGTTGTACTTTGCTTTTCTTTTTTTGTTTTGGACAATAGTTGTACTTTGCTTTTCAATTTGTGTCAAATGGTAGAAGTTTTTGAAGAGTAGAATAGTACTGTAGTTGCTACAGTGATTTTCTAGTCAAGTGGTGTGAAGCTCATTTTTGGTTGAGTGGACTCTACATGATCAAATGCAGGAAAACGTTTTTGCATATAGTGTTATGAATATTAAAGATAGATTATTACAAGAACTTTCCATCTTGTCCCATATTTCGATGAGCGGTTAGTAGGTACGAAATTTCTATTATTGTGTCATCTTAAATTTGCTAAATATGTATTGGTATTTATAGTTTAGTTGCACAATGCTGCATTGTCGATGGATGTGTAATTTGAATTTGTAGGTTTGTTTTTTTAGGGAGTATAAAAAATAAGACGAAAAAAATTGTCGATCGGTCCCGAGTTGACCCTAGAACCGGACCGAACCCATTGGGTCAGTCCGATCCTTGGTCCCAGGTTCAATAGGTTCGGTCCTCGGTCCTAAAAATTGAGGACCGACACTGTACGGGTTGGTCCTAGGGTTAAGGGGTGGCCCGGACCAACCCGAACCATGCTCACCCCTAGTTGACATCTAAATACAGGTCTCGTGATTGCCATTAAATTTTGATTTTTTTTTTAAACTTATTCGAACTGCATAGAACATGACTTTTGATATCTGAATAACCATTTTGCCATACATTGCCAACGTCAGAATCTAACTCGATCTCCCGATTATGATAACCTTATTATTCAATTTGATGAGCCCTCCCATTTTTGGGTTTTGTAGAAAGAGGCAAATTTTACGAATTTAGTAACCAAAATCCATGTTTTTCATAAAGATAAATTAACATTAAATTAAAACCCTTAAATATAAATTTGGCAACCTAAATATAAAACCTTCCTTTGAAAAGTTTATCCACATTTCGATGCATGTAAATATAGACAGTTGTATTTCCAATTCTTCAACAATCTTCACAAAGTTCATTGATTCATCCTAACATATGATTTTAACCATATTTTCAAGTAACTTAGTAAATAATTTGCTTTTACAAAAATAATAGATATATGTATGAATTTGGAAATTATGTTTTTAAGAAGAAAGTAATCATTCTTCTCCAATTTTTAATGGCAACCATATAATTTATACGATGAAGAATTAGAAGAATATTGACAATCAGACTCGAAGGTGAATATTTCTATTTCTATTGTATTATTGAATAATCAATTGTAAGAAGATTTTTTTTTTCTTCTCTTGTATAGAAAATACCAATGTCTTGTGAAAAAAGAAAGAATAAAGTATTTCTACTCAAAGTATAAATCACGTAATATTAACAATTGTCATTTGCTCGATAATTCACAAATATAGATTAATTGAAATTTGAATTTCCTGTGTGATCGCTCTTGGTTTTTCATTTATATTTATGCACATATGCAATGCAATCTATCCGTTCAATAAATAAATAGTTAATATCCTGAAAAACTCCAAACT
Organism: Eucalyptus rudis; assembly: GCA_019915205.1. Classification (NCBI taxonomy): domain Eukaryota; kingdom Viridiplantae; phylum Streptophyta; class Magnoliopsida; order Myrtales; family Myrtaceae; genus Eucalyptus; species Eucalyptus rudis. Next base: position 17,410,139 of record JAHMTN010000001.1, on the reverse strand, counting down.
GGTACACATGTAACAAATTTACCATAAACTATTTTTTCGATCATGAAAAACCCCAAACTAGTACACCTGTAACAAATTTACCCCAATTGACCATAAGAACCCTAAACTGGTACATTTATGATAAATTTACCCTAAACTAATTTATTTGATTGCAAAAAAGCCCCAAACTGGTAAATTTTGTGATAAATATACCCTCTGCTAAATTGGATTTATATCACAAAAAAAAATCACGAAAATTGTCAATTGTGACAAACAGAGCGTAAAATCCCAAATTGGTATATCGGTCAACTATCACATGTCATTTAACTTAATAATTTGATAATAAAATTTAACAAAAACTAATAGAGGATAAATTTGTCACAAGTATATCAGTTTGGGGTAAATTTGTCAAATGTATATCAGTTTAGGGTTTTTTTTTGTTCAAAAAATAGTTTAGGGTAAATTTATCATAAATGTACCAGTTTGAAGTTTTTCAATGTATTAACCCATAAATAAATAACACAATATTTTTAGACAAATTATATTATTTCCTCAAAAAAATTAAAAATATTTTTAAGAAAAAGATTTCATTTTAAACTTATTCACTTACAAAAAACTGATTTTAATGGTAAAATCGTTAGTGTAAAATTTTTCAGAGGAATTATCCATGCATAGTAAGTTATAAATTAACATATAACATTTCCTCCAAGAAGAATATTCGTCCCATTCGTTGTCAACATCTAAATATGGGTGCCACGATTGCCATTAATTTTTTGTTTTTTTTTTTACTAATTCGAATTGCATAGAGCAAGTGGACTTTCGATATCTACATAGCTATTTTGCCATGCACCGCCGACATTAGAATCAAATCTACTTTTGCAATTATAGTAATCTTATCACTTGATTTGATTAACCCTCCCACTTTTTCTTTGTTTTTTAATTTTTTTGCATAAAGAGGCATATTTTACGAATTTAGTAACCAAAATTCAAATTTTTCCATAAAAAGAAAATAACATTAAATTAAAGCCTAAAATAAAAATCTGGCAACCCAAATACAAAAACCGTCATTTTAAAAAATTTATCCATATTTCGATGCATATAAATAAGGGAAATACCTTTAAAAACCCCTAAACTAATACACGTGTGACAAATTTACTATAAACTAATTTTTTTTAACAATGAAAAATCCCAAACTGGTACACATATAATAAATTTACCTCAATTGACCAAAAGAACCTCAAACTGATATATTTATGACAAATTTGCCCCAAACTAATTTATTCGATTGTCAAAAACCCTGAATTGATACATTTGTGACAAATATGCCGTCTATTAAATTAAATTAATGCCACAAAAAGTCAGAAAAATTATATGACTGTGACAAACGGAGAGTAAAATTTCAAACTAGTATATCAGTTAATTGTCACGTATCATTCAACTTAGTAATATGACAGTAAAATTTAACGGAAACTAATAGAGGGTATATTTGTGACAAATATACCAATTTGGGGTAAATCTGTCAAAGATATAATAGTTTTGCATTTTTAATAGTCAAAAAATTAGTTTGAAGTAAATTTGTTACAAATGTACCAGTTTGAAGTTTTTTAAGGTAGCAACCCTATAAATAAAGACCTTTGTGTTTATAATTCTTCAACATTCTTCACAAAGTTCATTGATTCATCTCAACATACGATTTTAGTCAAATTTTCAAGTAACTTAATTGATAATTGGCTTTTGCAAATATGGTATATATATTGATGAATTTGGAAATTGTCTTTCTAATAAGGAAGTAAGCATTCTTATCCAATTTTTAATGGCAACCCATATAATCTACACTACAAGAATTAGAAGAATGTTGTCTTGACAACCAAACTTGAGGACGCATATTTCTATTTTTATTGTACTATTGAACAACCAATTGTAAGAAAGAACTTTTCTCTCTCTTGTCTAGAAATTACCAATGTACTATGAAAAAAGAAAGAATAAAGTATTTCTAGTCAAAGTATAAACTTCATAGTATTAGCAATTGTCATTTGCTTGATAATTTACAAATATAGATTAATTGAAATTCAAAATTCCCATGTAACCCCTCTTGCTTTTGCATTTATATTTATGATGCAATCTATCTATTCAATAGATAAATTACACAATAATTTAGACAAACTATAATATTTCCTTAAATAATTCAAAATCATTTTAAGAAAAAAATTATGTTTTAAACTTATTCACTCGAGAACAACTGATTTTAACAAAAAAAAACAATCGATTTATAATTTTTTGGAGGAACAATCCATGTATAGTAAGTTATGAATTAACATATAACATTTCCTTTGCAAAGAAGATCGGTCCCGTATGCCGCCGACATCAAAATACAAGTCTTGCTATCACCATTAAATTTTAATATTTCAACATATTCGAATTGCATAGAGTAGATGGATCTTTTTTATATGAACAATCATTTTGCCAAACACTACTAACATCATAATTTAACCTAGTCTCATGATTATGGTAACCTTATCACTTAATTTGATGAATCCTCCCACTTTTATTTTTTATTTTTTTTATAAAGAGGCATATTTTATGAATATGGTAATCAAAATCTCAATTTTTTCCGTTAAGAGAATTAACATTAAATTAAAACCCTTAACAAATATCTGACAACCCAAATATAAAACCTTCCATCTAAAAAGTCTATCCTTATTTCGATACATATAAATAAAGACGGTTGTATTTCTAGTTCCTCAAAAATCTTTGCAAATTTTATGGATTCATCCCCAACATATGATTTTAATCAAATTCTCAACTAACTCAATAAATAATTGGCTTTTGCAAAAATGGTAGATATATTTATGAATTTGGAAATTGTATTTATAAGAAGGAAGTAATCATTCTTATCCAATTTTCAATGACAAGCTCATATCATCCACATGATGAAGAATTGAAAAAATATTGACAACCAAACTAAGGACGAGTAATTATGTTTTTATTGTACTATATGACAATCAATTGTAGGAAGATTTTTGTTCTCTTGTTTAGAAATTACCAATGTACTATGAAAAAAAGAAAAAATAAATAAAGGATTTCCACTCAAAGTATAAACCACATCATATTAGTAATTGTCATTTGCTTGAAAATTCTCAAATATAGATTAATTGAAATTCAAAATTTCCGTGTAAATTCACCTTATTTTTCATTTATATTTATGCACATATGCAATGCAATCTATCCATATATATTTTACACAATATTTTAAGACAAATTATAATATTTTCTTAAGAAGTTCAATGTTACTTTTTTTTTATTGTCTCATTATTTTTAAGTTAAGTTCTGTTTTGAACCTATTCACCAAAAAAAAACCGATTTCAACAAATAAGAACCGTTAACTTATAATTTTCGGAGGAACTATTCATGTCTAGTAAGTTATGCCATGTTTGGTAAGTTATGAATTAAACATAACATTTCCTTTAGAAAGAAGATCCATCCGTACGCCACCGACATCTAAATACAAGTCTCACGATTGCTGTTAAATTATAATTATTTTAACTTATTCGAATTGGGTAGAACATATAGACTTTTGATGTCTAAACAGCTATCTTGCCATGCGCTGCCGACATCAAAATCTAACTTTATATTGCAATTATGGTAGCCTTGTCACTTGATTCGACGAACCCTCCCACTTTTTTTTTTGTGGGTGCACAAAGAGGCATATTTTTACGAATTTAGCAACTGAAATCCCAATTTTTTTCATAAAGAGAAATTAACATTAAATTAAAACCCTTAAATGAAAATCTACTAACCTAAATATAAAACCCTCCTTTTGAAAAGTCTATCCATATTTCTACTTATATAAATAAAGATAGTTGTATTTCCAATTCCTCAACAATCTTTGCAAAGTTTATGGATTCATCCTAAGCATATGATTTTAATCAAATTTCAAGTAACTTAATAAGTAATTGGCTTTTGCAAAAAAAAAAAAAAAAGGTGGATATATTATGAATTTGGAAAGGTATTTCTAGGAATAAAGTAACCATTCTTATCCAATTTTCAATGACAAGCCCACATTATCTCCGTGATGAAGAATTAGAAGAATATTGACAACCAAACTTGAGGACGAATAATTCTATCTTCATTGTATTATTAAACAATCAATTATAAGAAGATTTTTTTTCCTTGTCTAAAAATTACCAATGAACTATGAAAAAATTGAAAGGATGAAGTATTTCTAACTAAAGTATAAATCACATGATATTGGCAATTGTCATTTGCTTGATGATTTACAAATATTGATTAATTGAAGTTCAAAATTTTCTTGAAATTCACCTCGTTTTTCATTTATATTTATGTGCATATGCAATGTAATCTATCCATTGAATAGATATATTACATAATATTTGTAGACAAATTATAGTATTTTCTTGGGAAATTTAATGTTGATATTTTTATTATCTCATTAGTTTTCAGTTAAGTTCCGTTTTAAACTTATTTACTCAAAAACAAATGATTTCAACGGTAAAAACCGTCGACTTATAATTTTTCGGAGAAACTATCCATGCATAGTAAGTTTCAAATTAACACATAACTTTTCCTTTGGGAAGAAGATCTATACGCCGCCAACATCTAAATATGGATCCCATGATCGCCGTTAAATTTATAATTTTTTTAACTTATTCAAAATGTATAGAACATGTGGACTTTCGAAATTTGAACAGCCATTTTGCCACTAACCGCCGACATCAGAATCTAACCCAATCTCATGATTATGGTAACCTTATCACTCGCTTCAATGAACCTCCACTTTTCTTTTCTTTTGGTGCAAAAATAGACATATTTTACGAATTTACAACCAAAATCCCAATTCCTTTTCATAAAGAGAAAGCTGCATTAAATGGCAAGCTCATATCATCCACACGACGAAGAATTGAAAGAATATTGACAACCAAACTTAAGGATGAATAATTACGTTTTTATTGTACTATTGGACAATCAATTGTAGGAAGATTTTGGTCCTCTTGTTTAGAAATTATTAATGTACTATGAAAAAAAAAGTATTTGTACTCAAAGTATAAACCACATTATATTAGTAATTGTCATTTGGTTAAAAATTCCCAAATATAGATTAATTGAAATTCAAAATTTCCACGTAAATTCACTTTGTTTTTCATTTATATTTGTGTACATATGCAATGCAATCTATCCGTTCCATAGATATTTTACACAATATTTTTAGACAAATTATAATACTTTCTTAAGAAATTCAATGTTACTTTTTTTTATTGTCTCATTATTTATGAATTTGAAAATTGTATTTATAAGATGGAAGTAATCATTCTTATCCAATTTTCAATGACAAGCTCATATCATTCACATGATGAAGAATTGAAAGAATATTGACAACCAAACTTAAGGACAAATAATTATGTTTTTATTGTACTATTGGACAATCAATTGTAGGAAGATTTTTGTTCTTTTGTTTAGAAATTACTAATGTACTATGAAAAAAAGAAAAAAATAAAGTATTTCTACTCAAAGTATAAACCACATCATATTAGTAATTGTCATTTGCTTGAAAATTCTCAAATATAGATTAATTGAAATTCAAAATTTCAATGTAAATTCACTTTATTTTTCATTTATATTTGTGTACACATGCAATGCAATCTATCCGTTCCATAAATATTTTACACAATATTTTTAGACAAGTTATAATATTTTCTTAAGAAATTCAATGTTACTTTTTTTATTGTCTCATTATTTTTAAGTTAAGTTCCATTTTAAACCTATTCACTAAAAAAACCAATTTCAACGATAAAAACTGTCGACTTATAATTTTTCGGAGGAACTATCCATGTCTTGTAAGTTGTGAATTAACACAGAACATTTCCTTTAGGAAGAAAATCTGTCCATATGCCATCGACATCTAAATTCGAGTCCCACGATTGCCATTAAATTACAATTATTTTAACTTATTTGAATTGGGTAGAACATATAGACTTTTGATATCTAAACACTATCTTGCCATGCATCGTTGACATCAAAATTTAACCCGGTATTGCAATTATGGTAGCCTTATCACTCGATTCAACGAACCCTCCCACTTTTTTTTGGGTGCACAAAGAGGCATATTTTTACTAATTTAGCAACCAAAATCCAAATTTTATTCATAAAGAGCAATTAACATTAAATAAAAACCCTTAAACGAATATCTAACAACCCAAATATAAAACCCTCCTTTGAAAAGTCTATCCTTATTTCGATACATATAAATAAAGTTAATTGTATTTCTGATTCCTCAAAAATATTTACAAAGTTTATGGATTCATCCCCAGCATATGTTTTTAATCAAATTCTCAAGTAACTCAATAAATAATTGGCTTTTTCAATAATGGTAGATATATTTATTAATTTGGAAATTGTATTTATAAGAAGGAAGTAATATCATTCTTATCCAATTTTTAATGACAAGCTCATATCATCCACATGATGAAGAATTGAAAAAATATTGACAACCAAACTTAAGGACGAATAATTATGTTTTTATTGTACTATTTGACAATCAATTGTAGAAAGATTTTTGTTCTCTTGTTTAGAAATTACCAATGTACTATGAAAAAAAGAAAAAAATAAAGTATTTCTACTCAAAGTATAAACCACATCATATTAGTAATTGTCATTTGCTTGCAAATTCTCAAATATAGATTAATTGAAATTCAAAATTTCCGTGTAAAGTCACCTTATTTTTCATTTATATTTATGTACATATGCAATGCAATCTATCCGTTTCGTAGATATTTTACACAATATTTTTAGACAAATTATAATATTTTCTTAAGAAGTTCAATGTTACTTTTTTATTGTCTCATTATTTTTAAGCAATTCCGTTTTAAACCTATTCACTAAAAAAAAAACATATTTCAACGATAAAAACCGTTGACTTATAATTTTTCGGAGGAACTATCCATGTTTGGTAAGTTATGAATTAACACATAACATTTCCTTTAGGAAGAAGATCCGTCCGTACGCCATCAACATCTAAATACGAGTCCCACGATTGCTGTTAAATTATAATTATTTTAACTTAATTGGGTAGAACAGATAGACTTTTGATATCTAAACAACCATCTTGCCATGCAATGCCGACATCAGAATCTAACTCAGTATTGCAACTATGGTAGCCTTAAAACTTGATTCAACGAACCCTCCCACTTTTTGTTTTTTCGGGTGCACAAAGAGGCATATTTTTACTAATTTAGCAACCAAAATCCCAATTTTTGTCATAAAGAGAAATTAACATTAAATTAAAACCCTTAAATGAAAATCTGGCAACCTAAATGTAAAGCCCTCCTTTTGAAAAGTGTATCCATTTTTTAAAGTATATAAATAAAGATAGTTGTATTTCCAATTCCTCAACAATCTTTGCAAAGTTTATGGATTCAACCCTAGCATATGATTTTAATCAAATTTTCAAGTAACTCAATAAATAATTGGCTTTTGCGAAAGAAAAGGTGGATAAGTTATGAATTTGGAAAGATATTTCTAAGAATGAAGTAATCATTCTTATCCAATTTTCAATGACAAGCGCATATTATCTTCATGATGAAGAATTAGAAGAATATTGACAATCAAACTTTGAGGACGAATGGTTATATCTTTATTATATTATTAAACAATCAATCGTAAGAAGTTTTTTTTTCCTTGTCTAAAAATTACCAACTAACTATGAAAAAATGAAAGGATAAAGTATTTCTAACTAAAGTATAAATCACAAATATTAGCAATTGTCATTTGCTTTATAATTTACAAATATTGATTAATTGAAGTTCAAAATTTTCGTGAAATTCACCTCATTTTTCATTTATATTTATGTGCACATGCAATGCAATCTATCTATTCAATAGATATCTTACACAAGATTTTTAGACAGATTATAGTATTTTCTTATGAAACATTAATTTTTATTATCTCGTTAGTTTTCAGTTAAGTTCCGTTTTAAACTTATTTACTGAAAAACAAATGTTTTCAATGGTAAAAACCGTCTACCTATAACTTTTCGGAGAAACTATCAATGCATAGTAAGTTACAGATTAACACACAACTTTTCCTTTGGGAAGAAGATCTGTACGCCGCCAACATCTAAATATGGATTCCATGATCGCCGTTAAATTTATAATTATTTTAACTTATTCAAACTATGTAGAACATGTGGACTTTCGAAATTTGAACAGCCATTTTGCCACTAATCGCTAACATCAGAATCTAACCCAATCTTATGATTATGGTAACCTTATCACTCGCTTCAACAAACCTCCACTTTTTTTTTTGGGTGCAAAAACGAACGTATTTTATGAATTTAGCAACCAAAATCCCAATTCCTTTTCATAAAGAGAAAGCTGCATTAAATGGCAAGCTCATATCATTCACATGATGAAGAATTGAAAAAATATTGACAACCAAACATAAGGACGAATAATTATGTTTTTATTGTACTATTGGACAATCAATTGTATGAAGATTTTTGTTCTCTTGTTTAGAAATTATTAATGTACTATGAAAAGAAAAAAAAGTATTTTTACTCAAAGTATAAACCACATCATATTAGTAATTGTCATTAGGTTAAAAATTCCCAAATATAGATTAATTGAAATTCAAGATTTCCATGTAAATTCACTTTGTTTTTCATTTATATTTGTGTATATATGCAATGCAATCTATCCGTTCCATAGATATTTTACACTATTTTTAGACAAATTATAATATTTTCTTAAGAAATTCAATGTTACTTTTTTTTTAATTGTCTCATTATTTATGAATTTGGAAATTGTATTTATAAGAAGGAAGTAATCATTCTTATCCAATTTTCAATGACAAGCTCATATCATTCACATGATGAAGAATTGAAAGAATATTGACAACCAAACTTAAGGACGAATAATTATATTTTAATTGTATTATTGGACAATCGATTGTAGGAAGATTTTTGTTCTCTTGTTTAGAAATTACTAATGTACTGTGAAAAAAAGTAAAAAAAATAAAGTATTTCTATTCAAAGTATAAACCACATCATATTAGTAATTGTCATTTGCTTGAAAATTCTCAAATATAGATTAATTGAAATTCAAAATTTCCATGTAAATTCACTTTGTTTTTCATTTATATTTGTGTACATATGCAATGCAATCTATCCGTTCCATAAATATTTTACACAATATTTTTAGACAAATTATAATATTTTCTTAAGAAATTCAATGTTACTTTTTTTATTGTCTCATTATTTTTAAGTTAAGTTCCATTTTAAACCTATTCACTAAAAAAACCAATTTCAACGATAAAAACCGTTGACTTATAATTTTTCGGAGGAACTATCCATGTTTGGTAAGTTATGAATTAACACATAACATTTCCTTTAGGAAGAAGATCTGTCCATACGCCATCGACAACTAAATACGAGTCCCACGATTGCCGTTAGATTATAATTATTTTAACTTATTTGAATTGGGTAAAACAGATAGACTTTTGATATCTAAACACCATCTTGCCATGCACCGCTGACATCAAAATCTAACCCAATATTGCAATTATGGTAGCCTTATCACTCGATTCAACGAACCCTCCCACTTTTTTTTTGGGTGCACAAAGAGGCATATTTTTACTAATTTAGCAACCAAAATCCCAATTTTATTCATAAAGAGTAATTAACATTAAATTAAAACCCTTAAACTAATATCTAACAACCCAAATATAAAACCCTCCTTTGAAAAGTCTATCCTCATTTCGATACATATAAATAAAGTCAATTGTATTTCTAATTCCTCAAAAATCTTTACAAAGTTTATGGATTCATCCCCAGCATATGATTTTAATCAAATTCTCAAGGAACTCAATAAATAATTGGCTTTTGCAAAAATGGTAGATATATTTATTAATTTGGAAATTGTATTTATAAGAAGGAAGTAATATCATTCTTATCCAATTTTTAATGACAAGCTCATATCATCCACATGATGAAAAATTGAAAAAATATTGACAACCAAACTTAAGGACGAATAATTATGTTTTTATTGTACTATTTGGCAATCAATTGTAGAAAGATTTTTGTTCTCTTGTTTAGAAATTACCAATGTACTATGAAAAAAAGAAAAAAAATAAAGTATTTCTACTCAAAGTATAAACCACATCATATTAGTAATTGTCATTTGCTTGCAAATTCTCAAATATAGATTAATTGAAATTCAAAATTTCCGTGTAAAGTCACCTTATTTTTCATTTATATTTATGTACATATGCAATGCAATCTATCCGTTTCGTAGATATTTTACACAATATTTTTAGACAAATTATAATATTTTCTTAAGAAGTTCAATGTTACTTTTTTTACTGTCTCATTATCTTTAAGCTAAGTTCCGTTTTAAACCTATTCACTAAAAAAAGACATATTTCAACGATAAAAACCGTTGACTTATAATTTTTCGGAGGAACTATCCATGTTTGGTAAGTTATGAATTAACACATAACATTTCCTTTAGGAAGAAGATTCGTCCGTACGCCATCGACAACTAAATATGAGTCCCACGATTGCCATTAAATTATAATTATTTTAACTTATTTGAATTGGGTAGAACATATAGACTTTTGATATCTAAACAACCATCTTGCCATGCAATGCCAACATCAGAATCTAACTCAATATTGCAATTATGGTAGCCTTAAAACTTGATTCAACGAACCCTCCCACTTTTTTTTTTTGGGGTGCACAAAGAGGCATATTTTTACTAATTTAGCAACCAAAATCCCAATTTTGTCATAAAGAGAAATTAACATTAAATTAAAACCCTTAAATGAAAATCTGGCAACCTAAATGTAAAGCCCTCCTTTTGAAAAGTGTATCCATTTTTTAAAGTATATAAATAAAGATAGTTGTATTTTTAATTCCTCAACAATCTTTGCAAAGTTTATGGATTCATCCCTAGCATATGATTTTAATCAAATTTTCAAGTAACTCAATAAATAATTGGCTTTTACGAAAGAAAAGGTGGATAAGTTATGAATTTGGAAAGATATTTCTAAGAATGAAGTAATCATTCTTATCCAATTTTCAATGACAAGCACATATTATCTTCATGATGAAGAATTAGAATAATATTGACAACCAAACTTTGAGGACGAATGGTTCTATCTTTATTTTATTATTAAACAATCAATTGTAAGAAGTTTTTTTTTTCCTTGTCTAAAAATTACCAACAGACTATGAAAAAATGAAAGGATAAAGTATGTCTAACTAAAGTATAAATCACATAATATTAGCAATTGTCATTTGCTTTATAATTTACAAATATTGATTAATTGAAGTTCAAATTTTTCATGAAATTCACCTCGTTTTTCATTTATATTTATGTGCATATGCAATGGAATCTATCCAAATACTTTACACAAGATTTTTAGACAAATTATAGTATTTTCTTGAGAAACATTAATTTTTATTATCTCGTTAGTTTTCAGTTAAGTTCCGTTTTAATCTTATTTACTGAAAAACAAATGATTTCAACGGTAAGAACTGTCAACTTATAATTTTTCGGATAAACTATTCATGCATAGTAAGTTACAAATTAACACATAACTTTTCCTTCGGGAAGAAGATCCGTACGCCGCCGACATCTAAATACGGATCCCATGAACGCCGTTAAATTTATAATTATTTTAACTTATTCGAACTGTGTAGAACATATGGACTTTCGAAATCTGAATAATCATTTTGCCACCAACCACTTCAACGATTATGGTAACCTTATCACTCGCTTCAACGAACATTCCACTTTTTTTTTTTGGGTGCAAAAACGGACATATTTTACGAATTTAGCAACCAAAATCCCAATTTCATTTCATAAAGAGAAAGCCCCGTTAAATGGCAACCCACAAAATGGAAAAATCTGACAATCCCCCAAACGAAAAAGCCCCTCCCATTTTCGGCTCCAAGAGAGAGGAACAGCTGGGCAGCGATCCGACGGCGGAGGCGGCCCCGCGTGGGCCCGGGCGAGTGGATCGGACGGCGGATCCGATCCCCCCGATTCAACTCCAGTTCATAGACCCCGGCGGAGTCCGAGCCCGGGCCTCGGCGGACTCACCTATAAAACGCACCCGAAGGTGGCCCCTCCAAATCCTCCATTAAAAAAAAGAAAAACAAAATTCTCTCCGGAGGACTGGAAAGAAAAGGTAAAAAAGAAAAAAAAGAAAAACAGAAAAATCCTCCGGAATTTCGCTCCCTCCTTCCTTCCCCTCTGGCCGGAAGCTAAGGAAAAAAAAAATCGAAAAAGAAAAAACCCTAAAAACTCCCCCCCCTTCTCTCTCTCTCTCTCTCTCTCTCTCTCTATCGCGCTCGCTCGTGGTCCGTGCTCGTGCCCCGTGCTCGAAAATCTGGTCCTTCGTTCGCTCTTTCGCTTCTTCGTCTTCACTCGATTTCGATCGCTTTTTTTGCTGTGGTGTGCCTAGGGTTCCGGCTCTGCGGTTGGGGGCGCGGGCGGGCGGGGGCGGTTCGCGAGGTCGATGTGAAGATCGGCCCGTCCGGGGAGCGGGGGAGAGTCGGTTCGATTTTTCTCGGGCGGTTTTTCGAGCGGGGGGAATCGCGAGAGGAGGCCAGCCATGTCGTCGTCGTCGTCGGATAGGGAGCTGGAGGAGCAGCTGGCGGAGGCCGGGCGGATTCTGCTGGAGCCGCCGCCCGCCGTGGACGAGCTCCTGCCCCTTCTCGACGTAAGCCCCTTCCCCGTCCCCTTTCTTTTCGCCCTGTTCTGATTGCTCCGTGTGTTTTTCTTTTTTTCGTTTTTTTTTTTTTTTTTTTTTGGGGGAGGCTCGTCGTTCGGTGGCGCGGCTCGATTGGTTGGTTTTCCGGCGAATGTCGTGCGCGGTTTCGATTTGTGGGAGCCGTACTTAGGGCTTTTCCCTGGAGATAACGGTTCGTCTTTCGTTTGGCTTGGTTAGGCTTTTCGTCGTGCATGGTGTGGTCGGCATGCATTTGGTTGGGAATGCTTGTTTTCGTCGGTAATTGCATGGGGGTGTGGATTGGGCCGGGGGGGGGGGGGGGTGTTTCGATTGTGTGAGAATTGTGCTTGTCGATTACGTGCCGTTCGTGAGTGAAGAGATGTTTCTTGCTTCGTGAGGCCTCGAGTGAATGTGTTGATGGTTTGCTGATTGTCAGGAGCAATACTTGTACGTAGTTTGCATGGATGTGTCGTTACGGTAAGAGAAGGTTGGATTGAGTAATCCTTGTTGTTTTAGGTAGGATAGCCGATATGACCGTTGGTATCGTTGAAGAGGTGTCGGTTGATTATTTCCTGTTGTGTCGACATTTACGGTAGGAGAAGTTTGAAATCGCTAATCCTTGAGTCGTCATCGGGTAGCCGTTGTGACTGTTAAGGCTGTTGAAGAGGTGTCTGTTGTGGATCTTAGTTATATATGTTGCTGTCAATTGATGTTTCCTGTTATGCTTCAATCGTTACATTAAGAGAGGTTGAATAGACTAATCTGTGCTCTTTAAGTAGGAAGCCGTTATGAGGTTCGTATCTTTTGGGCTTTCAATTTGAGCTTTCCGTATTACGTAGAGTAGGTGCCCTTTTGAAACTTACTCGAATTTATTGCGGCTAGTTGATAATTTCCTTCGAATTGAGTATGTATGACGAATTTTTGAGGAATAACTTTAAGGAATATTTCAATTCAGTAAATGTACGCGTGACTACAATCAGAAGGTATACCTATTAAATATGAACACAGGCAATTTACGCAGTTGTTTTATCTTTTCCTTTCTTCGGAAATTTGCATGTTGATTAAGGTAACACCAGCATGCCAGAATTGGTATTTTCCATTTTCATGCATCAATTGATTGCTGATTTTGCCTGCATTGTTTGGGCATTTCGGCGACTATGAATTTGTGACTGGCAATTTGCATGTATCTCGAAAACTCTGCTGATCTTCTTATTTTGTTATGCTTGGCAGTGAAGTTATTTCTTTCCTATTCATACATCCTTCAATAAGGTGATTTGAGTATTTGATTGTTGTCTTAGGAAACTTTTATATTCTATTTAGTGGTGCCCTTATGTTTGCATCCACGTCCTTCGTTTTTGAAACTTAGTACTCAGGTAACTTTCTGCATGCTTCTAAGAAGGATAGAAAAGAGTCAATATGGTTGATGGTGCTTTACATATTTCAAATTGTTCATATTGTGTATGACTTAAAGTAGATGGTACTACAAACTACTAATTCGCCTTTATTTTGCTTTAACCTGGCAAATGAAGCGAGTTGAAACTTATCTCTCGAGAGTAGAACAATCTCCAAGCAAATCAATGCAAAAGGCGCTTAGTTCGTCGCAGAAGGCATTAGTGGAAGATGGACTTTTCAGGCATGCAGATGTTGATGTTAGAGTTGCTGTTGCCTCATGCATTAGCGAGATAACAAGGATCAGTGCACCAGAGGCTCCCTATGATGATGACCAAATGAAGGTAATAAAAGATCTTATATTAATGATGTTCCTGGATCATAGTGGCCAAATGTTTGGTGACCTAACCTTTAAGCTGTTTTAATGTGAATTTGGCACACACAGGAAGTATTCCAGTTAATCGTGTCATCCTTTCAGAATCTCTCTGATAAGTCAAGCCGATCATATGTGAAAAGGGCCTCAATTTTGGAAACTGTTGCAAAGGTCAGGTCCTGCGTTGTGATGCTGGACCTTGAGTGTGATAACCTGATACTGGAAATGTTCGAGCATTTCTTAAAGGAAATAAGGTACGTCAATGCCTGATCCAGGCTTCATGGATAGTTGGACATAGCTGGTCCTCAACTGTTCTCCTTTTCTCTTTTATGGATTTGGATGATCATTTTCCATGGTGGCATCTGTATAATCCTGCATAATGAATTCTTACCTGTGCTGACACAGAATCATATAGGCTTTGGGTTTGCGTCCTTTACCAATTAAAGTTGGTTCAATTTAGTTGTAAAGCTGCAATGAAAAGTTTGATTGCAGTTGTGTCTATTGACAATTTGATGTGTTTTCAGCTTTTTGCGTCTCTTTTTTCTCCTCTCAGTCCTTTGGTCTTCAGTCGTCTCACTTTCCATTTTATGATGTCCGTTTGGCATATTTATTGTTTGTATCGATGCCATTTGTGTGCTTTGAGGAAGTGTTGGATCTATCTGTTGTTGAGTTGATTGAGTGCATTGCGTGTCCCTCTAGTCCGATGGGGATTTCAGAATCAGCCCTGTTTGCTGGTATCCTGAAGCTAATATATGTATTTTGGTAGTTTTAATTTCACCTAGTATAACTGCATATATACTTGTGCTTTTAACTAATGTTCAACAAACAACATTCAGGGAGCACCATCCAGAAAATGTCTTTACATCAATGGAGACAATTATGACACTGGTTATAGAAGAAAGTGAAGATATTTCACCAGAGCTTCTCTCTCCTGTCTTAGCCAGTGTAAAAAAGGACAATGAGGTAAACTTCTTTTCAAGTCAGCTAGATCTCTTTCTTTATTGACTATCCTCCATAACATTAAAAATTACACTGTTTTTCAGGATGTGCTTCCTATTGCAAAGAAGCTTGGAGAGAAAGTGCTTGAGAAGTGTGCCGTGAAACTGAGACCTTACCTGGCCCAAGCATTGAAATCGTCCGGTGTTGTTTTAGATGATTATAGTAAAGTAATTGCTTCCATATGTCAAGACTCAAATGGTGCAGCTGAGGAAACCAATGTCCATGATGATGTAAGTGAAAATAAGTTCTACCATAAATTTGGCCGTGTTTGGTTTGTAAGTTGTTCTTGGATTTTATTTTCACACGGTTAGATCTACTCTCCATCATCAACTAGATATTCTGATGCCATTATTTAGTGGCATCTCTCTGTTTTCTTATTTTCTGCTCTGAGTTGGTGACATTACTTGCATAAATTCTTTAAACGTCCAATTTATGCTTGTTTAGATGGAAAAAGAGAGGTTAGCTGAACAGCCTTCAACTCAAGATGTTCCTGCACCTGGTGAATCTCCAAAAACAGTTGTGAACAATGGTTCGACCCAGCTGGACAAAGATGATTCTTCGGTAGATCCCGTGTCTTTGAATAAGGAAGAAGAAAATAAGGAGAGTGCAGCCAAAACCACTGATGCATCGAGCAATGGTGACCTTGATCAATTGGACAACAAGAAGGCACAGAAAGAAGAATCCAAGCCAGAACCAGCTAAGAAGAAAAGAGGAAGAAGAACTAACATGTCATCTAGATCTGCGAAGCCATCGAACATTGCTCGGGTTGATGACAAGGATGCTGAAATAGTGAAAGACACTGAGAAAGAACCTGGCAATGATGCTCCAAGTCTGCCTGATGAAGATCTTAAATGTGAGGCAAAAATACCGTCGCAAAGTGAAAAGGAGGGCGTGTCTGAGCCATCTACTGATAAAGCGGCTGATGATGAGTCCAAGGATGATGAGTCCAAACATGATGAGTCCAAGGTCTCTGCTTTACCTCCCTTAACTGAGGAGATACCTGATAAAAGTCAGCCCCAGGAGGCTGGATCACCAAAGGATAAAGAGGATTCAGCTGAAGAAGTGAAACCATCTTCTGTTGACATTTCCAAAAAAGAATCTGCAGGAACGGCTGGTCTTCAAGTAGAAACAGATACGAAAAGAGTGGATGATAGCACTGATGATGTGTCCAGCAAGGAGAGAACTATAACTGTGGAGGAAATGTCCAAGGAAGATGATGCAACCAGTGGATCAGATGTAAAAATGTTGAAGCAGCCAGAGAAGAAAGTGAATGCAAGCACCAGCAGTGGGGAAGGTATCTCTAGAAAGAAGCCAGAGGACAGAAGGAAGAACACCAAAAGTAGATTGGCTTCTGAGAAGAATGTCAAGAAATCTACTGGGAAACCCGAGAAGAAGGTACCTCCATATTGAAGTTAGTCTATAATTTTATATATCTCTTCACTTGGTTAGTGATGAATACTTTTACCTATCAGGGAACTCCTTCCTCCCCTAAGGGGGTGAAAAAACCAGTTAAAGATGAGAAGTATCTGGGTGAGACCTCTAAGGACAACTTCAAGAGGAAGCGTAGTTCAGGCAAAGAGGAGGTATAATATGCACTCTGTCTAACCATGTATTTCGCATTTTCAACCTTTTCTTCTTTTGCATTTGCTAGTTTTAGACATGAAGGGCTTGAGTAGGGAAGATCTTAGGAAGAAAGTTAGAATCTTAAGTGAGAAGAATTGAAATGGGTGTTGATATGTGTGTGTGTGTGTGTGTGTGTTTGTGTGTGTGTGTGGATTTTCATCATCACTAGACAAGTTTCGTACTTAATCTTGTAAACTTCATATTGCTAAGCTTCGATTTTTACACAATGTCAACTGAGATTGATGATTTGCCAACGTCGTGTGTCTGTCCTGGCTTGTTTTGAATAAGCTTGTGTGTCTCTTTTAGGGGTATCATGACTTACCAAAGGTGATGACAAATTCAGTATATATATGCTTTTAAATGGAGAAAATGAGGACTTCTATGGATATCTGTTAACCCATGAGTCTCAACTGCTGTTACATGGAATTTGGATGCATTTGTGATGCTATGCTCATTGGATGGTTCTGATCTCTGTCCTTTCTCCCACCATCTCTGCAAGCTTCTGTTGTGCTTAAAGTGGATAGTAGAAGTGTGTATTTCTCATTCCTCCCCCAGCTTTCCACCACAACCGGCACTAACAGAAAGACCATTTCATAGGATTGATATCTGGTAGTGATATGATTTCTGATTGGTTGATCATAGGTGTCCCAGGATTCTGACGCTAAGAATTATGGAGCGGATCTGGTTGGCTTGAAGATTAAAGTTTGGTGGCCTCTTGATAAACAGTATGTATAGGTTTTCTGTAGTCTTTCTCTATGTGCCTGTTCTATTTTGCTAAGTCAAATATTTTAAGTGTTGGCTCTACATCTAATTATACCTAAAGCCGGTTCATATCGCCTCAGATATGCTTCTGACTATTTCATAATCTTTCAGATACTACGAAGGTGTCGTTAAGGCTTTTGATAGTGTGCGAAAGAAGCATAAGGTGAGATGGCAGTTATGGTTATTAAAATGCTCTTTTCATCTCGTATTAGAGGTTGGGGGTATTATGTCCAGAAGATTACAACAGCATACTTTTGCAGGTTATCTATGAGGATGGTGATATGGAGATATTAAATCTTGAGGAAGAGAAATGGAAGTTTGTTGAAGGTGATTTTGGAGATAAGGTGGGTACCAATGGATTTGACAACATTGACCTCATAACCTCAATGTTGTGTCTTATGGATAACTGACTGGTGGTTTTCTCTCCACAGGGCCAGGTTGCTGACCGTGATAGTTCGGATGCTTCACCAGAAATGTACGTCGCTTTGTCTTCTTTCCCTGACTTCTTGTTTGAGGAAATAATATATTTGACATTGTGGAAATTTTTATTTGATGGAAATTAAGGATTCTTGATTTAGAGTTTATTTTGGGAAGGCTGTGTCAATACTTTGGAACTTGATACTTGAGTAGGATGCACGAAAATCCAACTTTCTAGTCTGAATTTCAGGGTGGCTTTCCTTTTAGTTCGTGAATATAATATTCTTCCATTTTTTTCAAAAGCTCTTGGAGCATTCCTTTTTTTAAACGAAGATGTTAGGGAGTTGCCTCCTGTTTTTGTAGATGGATGCTGTTGTCTCTGTCTTAATTCTCTTCTTGAGGACTTCATTAATATATCATTTCAGCATGGATAGCTTGTGGCACTTAGATCTCTATATTTGCTTCTCCAGACATGCGATTGCTGTATCTCGTGCACATTGTTCCATGCTTTATTCTGTACTAAATTCTGTGCGCCAGTGTACATTCTATAATAGTAAATAGTATTGTACTGATATCATCTGGTTGCTTAATTCAGGCCTCTGAAGAAAAAGGCAAAAGTGAAGCCTGGGCTGGCTTCAGCGAAGAAAGTGAAGATGGATATGTCATCAAAGAAGTGAGTTAAATTTTACAGATAAGACTTTTATTGTCCTTAGTTTGTTACATAACCATTTGATGTTTAATTGCTAGGAGTGGAGGTGTTTCTTCTGGCAAATCCAAAGCTCCTGCTGCTACAACATCTGGTCACAAGTCCAGGGAAGGCAGGAAAACAGATGGCAATTTTGAGAAAGACCGAACCCCTAAAAGTACTGGTAAGGCGACTTTGAAAACGTCTGGGAAAGCGAAGGATACTGAACTTATGACTCTCAAGACTGGAAAATCAAAAGCCAATGACTCCAGTGCAAGAAGTGTTCCGACTAAGTCTGACCGAGAAATCCAGAAAGGTGACAAGTCCATGCGAGCCGATAAGAGTACTTCCAAGGGGAAAGGTCCGAGGAGTTTTGGCAAGGCTAATACCAGTAGTTCTGGAAAGCTCAAACTGGGTTCACCCAAACCCAAAGAGGATGAAATTGAGGATGATGACTCAGAGGAGACACCTGAAGTCCCTCTAAGTAAGAAAGCAAGGCTGTCGGAGTCTTCAAAAGCGCAGGGAGGCAAATTGAGCACTGGGAAAAAGCGTCGAAAAGGAGCTTAAAAACTGAAGAGGGGGTCATTGCTGACTGAATAGAAGGTGTTTTCTCCTTGAGGCACCGGTCCATCTCTGTGGAACTCTTTAGGATTTTGCATGTTGTTGGATCCTCCCGAGCTGTGCAGTATTTAAGCAAAAGATTCTCTTGGTGGTAGTTAATATTATGGCCAGCATTATATTCAGATAATCTAGATCTTTAGTGGTTGTAGAGGGTTAGCTTAGTTTTCCTTTTGCTGTTAGAGAGGAATGCTTTTGTTGGAACTGATTGCAGAGCGCATTGCTTAGCTTTGTTTCCTTTTGCAAAAAATGGGGTTATTTACATATGGCATTAGCTTCTTGTTGCTCGACTTTAAGAGGCTTTTCTTTGACCGAAATGTATTATTAGCGTGCCTTATGATTGATAAGAGTTACGGCGGAATTATCCATCCAGGTCCTAGAACTTGCTTGTTGAATTTGCAAAGGCAGGACTGGGGTGGGTACGTGGGTGTAGCTATTTTCAAACCCAAGAGTTTATAGCGCATTCGTTCCGAGTTCTACTTATGACTGGCTCAGGAACAGAACAGCAAGTGGAATTTCCAAACTAGAAAGGATTTGTTCCACGCTCGCTCCCTTGGAACTTCCACCTGGACGGGAGAATTTCGAGTTATGTTTCTGAGACTGGAAAGGATTGTTCTACGCATTCTCCCCTGAACTCCCACACCTTGAGACGGGAGAATCGGCACTTGGCCTAAAAGCATGGTACCTCGGTCTCAATCAGTCTTCTTCCTATCGTTTTGTCAAGCTAAGGCTGTTTGAGAATTTGTTGTCTAAAGGCAAGTCCATGTGAGAGCTGGAGAGAACTTGATATGAATTCGCGGGGTCTCGCGGGTTTTCTGTTTCAGAGCTGGGCTATTTGGTCATTGTCTACGGAGTTGGGCTGTGTTCTTGTTGTATAATAGTTGGCAAAAGATCGAATTCGACGTTCCCCGAATCCTTAGATGACATGATTGTAAAGGGCTCCTCGGTCCATGTTGGTTGAGATGCCTGGGTTTTCCTTGTGCGCAGCTGTTAGCGCTCTTACCTTGTGAGCTCTTCAGTGATAAAAATGCCATTTGCATCCGCCCCGCGTGAGTCGTATCTTTATGCATCAGGTTATGTTCTTATTTCAAGATGCAACCTCTGCTCCAAGCGGAGAGGTGGAATATGTTTCACGGGAGGGAATCAGTATGCTAGACCTCGTATCGATGGCGGGCTAACTATGACTGGTCTCCAACTTCTGCGGAGACCAAAGATACTCCTATGGATCCAATTCACTCTTCAGCATCGCCGAGCCAATAGTGTTTCCTAAATATTCGTAAATTTTGTTGACATCGCACCGCAACAAACAATAATTACCCTGCTATTGCGAAAATAGGCATAGAGCATTGACTTGAATGAAACGAGTCTAAGAAGCTGATCCATCATGTGCATGATACCGGAAGAGAAAGCACCGGATGACGGCCTTTGTTAATTACATTTCCGGAAGCTGGTCGCCGAGGCCAGAATCGCATGACACAACACATAAATCTGGAATATGCTGGCGCGCTTGATATTTGTTGTTCGTTCGTTTCCGGATTGGAAGATCTGGGATCGATGGGTACTTCGTCCATCAGTGTGAACACGACATCGATAATATATTTTTAATGACCCTAGGGTTCTCTACCTGTCGAGGTCGAAAGCGGGGTGGGTTTTATGCCTTGGCCTTTCTTGATAAATCGAATATTTTCCCGGGGTGGTCCAGTCTAGTAGCCCCAATTGTGGTCCTCCAACTACACCCCGAAGCCTCCTTTATTGTTCCTTTTTTCCTCCTCCTTGTTTTTGGGATGATTTCATTTCATCCTTTCAAAATTTCGTTTTCTGGGGCTGCTTGTCAGGGAAAAGAAAAGAAAACCCTAAGGAGGACAATACACATCAGGAAAAAAAAAAAAAAACTTTGGTCGATTCTCTAGATTTTCCTTGCCCTATATAGAGTAATGAAATTAGTAGGTATTTTATAATCCCGCAAACTTATCTAAAGTGAGCTTCCTCCTTACTCAAAAAAATAAAATAAAGATTAGGGTTTTTTAGAGTAGATATTCGAAATATTATTTATTTACAAGAGGTTTCCTTGAAGTGCGCTGAATCATGGATAGTCCGAACATAGAAATAAGTGAGCTCTTGTTATGTCAAATGTTGACCAAATATAGGAAATCCGAGACCTCATGCTTCTTGCATTGCAAAGTGTCATTTTATCCCATCAAGCTCTTGATATTGCACGAAACTTTCATGAGTATCAGTAAATCTGAATGAAAGACCCGGTCTAGCAGGGAAGTACCATGATAAGCCTTTGGACAAAGGGATCATGGACAAGCACTAAACACAGGAAGAAACTTCTGCAATGTTGCCAACAATAGAATCGTGGGTACAACCCCTTATACCCGAAGTGGAAAAAGGCAAAAGTATAAGGGGAGAGCGGCTCGATGCTCTTCAGAACTATAACATTTTCCATTTGTAGCCCATTTGCCCATCATCTTTTTGTTGGTTCCTTTACTCGGAATAGGTTTGACAGTCACCGCATTTCATGGCCAAAAGACAATGTCGTGAAATGAAACAAAAGCTTCAATTGTGGTCCACGGCTCGTGCATGCGGTCCTCTCCACTACCCTATTACCGACAATTTGATGTCCTCCGTCCAATAAATTTAGCTTTCGTATGTGACAATTATAATACAAGATAGCCCCAAGTTAAATTGCACCGAGGAAGATTATATTCTATCAGAAAAAGACCTGATCCTCTCTCTCTCTCTCTCTCTCTCTCTCTCTCTCTCCATCTCTCTCTCTTTCTGATCTGAAAATTTTAATAGGCATTTGTCCAAAACCTCAGCACCTTGGAGACTTAAGTGATGTAGGAGTAAGTATCTCCCTTGAAACGGACAATATAAATCATGTGAATATTGCTTTCAGTTCAATTACTTTACAATTTGCTGCTGCCAGCAATTTACTTCTTATGAGTGGATTAGCGTAGGTCTTATCCCATCCTATGTGCTTGGTACAACAATTTGGAGCCGTATTATCTTCGTCTTGCTTGCCGGGGAGTGCTTGAGAACCGGGCCATGTGAAGTTCGATTTCTTTTACTGAAAATTACAAACAAAATAATCCTCGTATTAAACTTATGGTAATCCATAATTATAAAATGTCAGTCTCTAATCTTTTTTCGTTTCTTCTCTTCTATTTTCACCCTGAGTCAATCATAACCAATCATGCCTGATTCACGGGGCCACACCCTCAAACAAAGTACTCACGACAGTTGCAATTCGAGGTGAGTGAAGCAAGCCACAAGTCTCGTATCCTATACAAGATATAGATGGGAAAATTTAATGTAGGGCGGTTAGAATCCTCGTTAGGGTGCACCTTGCAGATTTGTAGCAATTTGTATAAAAACTATTGAAGGGGTGACTCTCACAACTCAACACTCATTTTTGTCCGGCCTTTCAACACTGCTTTGAGCTACTTTTAACTACCCACTTGATCTATTTGCTTTAAGTGATGACATGTAATCGAAAGTTTTTATGAGTCAAATGACAAAATCTGTCGTCATCCAACGTGAAATCGGCGGTCGGCACATTGGATCGCGCGGTCTATGCCTCCCCAAGTGCATTTCTCTGACAAATCAAATAATCTTTCACAAATGCTGTGGACTTTCTCTGAGCTGCTCATGGTGGCTACATTTTGGGAAGGCCAGGCTTGAGTCGTCTAGGCTCGCCCCAATAAGAGTGTTAACAAAAGAAATTTTTCTATAGGATTCTAAACTAAATGATGTAGAAATGCAATGTAGGGGATTTAAAGGGCTAGTATAAATATAAGCCCAAAAAATAAGGATGTAAAATCACTCTGATTCATTCGTAGAAATGTTGATACATTGGGTTAATGAGTGCTTTCAAAATACTTGCTAAGTATATCTAATTTAAGATGTTTTGGTTTTTTAGACCTAATTTAAGATGATATGATTTTTAAGACATTTTGAATAATTTTTTTTTGGTCGAAAGTAATATTTCATTCATTTTTATTAAAAAGAGAAGAAGAAGAGAGAAACAACTTAATTTAAAACCATCTGTGGACAACTGCGTTGGTTGAGAGTCTCTCCTTCATCGCCGAGATCGAGAGTTCGAAATCCGCAATTGCTAGCAATTTAAGTGGAGGGCCCTAGCGGTGGGATGTTGGGCTAGTCTTCCCCGAGGTATAGGGGCCCGGCCCTTCGGTGTCATTTAGGCACGGAGGTCCCATGGTGGAGTTCTTGATTACAAAAAAAAAAAAAAAAAAAAAAAAAAAAAAAAAAAAAACAACAACAACAACAACAACTTAATTTAATTATAATTCAAGACAAATCCTAGATAATTTCAAAGTAAAACAGGTTCTAGATAACAAGATGAATTATCTAAACAAAGTTAGGTGTTACATGCTAAAAGAGCAGATCTATGACTTCTTTAAACCAAATTTGGTGCCCCATCACCAAGTCCGTTTTCAATAATGAGCACATATCGAGAACTCCATTTATAATTGTGGCTATGTCTTATGGTAGTGCGCATCTAGGTTTGGCATCCTCAACATATTTGTCATTCATAGTAAAAAAGTTAACTAAGCACGGATCTAACTGTGAGAGCAAAATCTTTCATGAAGCTCCTTCAATCTTGTATGAAACTAAACTTGTACATTAACAAAATCCAAAGAAAGCGAAATCACAAAAATATACACATAAAATCCCCAAATCTAGACTAGGTAGGGATAGAAATCTTCCCAAAACGGGAGAGACAAGCTTCTAGAAATTAGATTAGAAAAGAATAGCTCCCTAATTGGAAGGAAAATAAGGGAAAGAAAATAGAGAATTGAATTATTTAAAATACAAAGGAGGGGAGGGAGAGATCTAGCTCAAACTCTCTCTTTTAGGGAAGTCGAAGAAGGAAATTGTGTGGAGACGAGAGGAAGAAGAGAAGAGGAAGTAAGTGGCTAGAGTTTCCCTACCTGAGACCATGTTATGTTGACCATTTCGAATATTGATCAACTTTAATCGGTCAAAGATTACTCGAATTTCATTATGTCTTCTTAACATGTAGTACTAGAATAGTCTATGAATTGATAATTGCGAAATTCTCTTTAACTAATTACTCAAGAAGCGTTTCAGAAATAACAAAATCATTTATTGCAAAAGGGTTTTATTAACAAGTATTTTGGAGTATTCATTAAATGTGTTTGATGCGGTTTCAAATTACTGAATTTTAAATGTCCATATTACGAGCATCATCACCAAACTGAAAGCTATATACTTCCTTATTTGGTTTAGCAAAATCCCTATAAAAATATATGTTGAGTACTTTATAAAAGTCACCTGCTAGCTCATCGCAGGCAAGGCCTGTCCCCCGGATTGACGCAGTCCCATCCTGAAACGCCCGATTGCCAAGACAGCCACACCTCCCAACCGAGCATACATGCACGAGGAATTGACGACACCAGTCACATCGACGGCTAGAAATCAACCACCAGTGTCTGGTCTTCCCAAGAAGTACATCCTGCGGAAAGGAGAGAGAAAAGAAATGGGAATTTGGACAATTTTTCGAATGATCAAATTAAAAAAAAGTGTCTTTTCTTCAAGCGATTTCTTGTAATTTATCTTGTCACATTCAAAATATATTTTTCAATATCTGACAAGTATTTATACACTGACGATTAAGAAATAAAATATGGCAGAGAAAATGACTTATTTTCACAAATGTCCAAAACACTTGTTAAGCTATTTCGATACGAAATATTTAAATAAATAAAAACTCGATACGAAATAGTCCAATTTTCAAGATATAAAATTTCTTTAATCCGTTATTTAAAGGGTCTTCAGAGAAAAACTTTTTTCCCCCTTTTTTTGGCAATTGGCAACAGAAGTGACCCTTTATTTTTGGTTGGTAAGTGACCATTCAAATCGCTCCGTTTCCTCGTTTAACCGGAAGGGGCAAAGACGAGAGCACGCTCTCTCCACAGTCCGAACATTTTCTCTTTACCTTTTTCAGTGGTTTTGCCATTTTGGGGCCATCGCCGTCGATCACTGTACGATTCATTCTGCGACATCTGGTACGTTATCCCCGAAACCTGTCGACACCTTGCATGTGTGTTTGTGTGCCTGTTGAGAGTGGGGTCTGGTTCTGTGGCTCCTGTTTTGGGTTTTCTTGATGGGGGCAAAACCCTAGTTGTCATTGACAGGCGATGATGGATCTCTCTGATGTTTAGAGACTCCTAAAGTAACTCTCCTCAAGTGGGTGTCTCCACCTCTCCACAGATCTGATTTCTCCTTTTCTTTTTCTTCTTCTGCTGAATTCTGTTTCATTGTCTCACTGTTTTCTTGCATCATCACTTTGTTAGGGTTGATATGGGGCATACAAGAACTTGACAGAAGAGAGTGAGCACACAGAGGTAATTGTATAGAGGCTATACCTTTACTTTTGCGTGCTCATTTCTCTTTCCGTCAAGCTTCCGTTGCCCGAATTTTCGCCCCCCCCCCCCCCCCCTTCTCTCTCTCTCTCTCTCTCTCTCTGTGGGGCTGTGGCCGTAGCTGTGGCCGTGGTTGTGTATGCGGGTCTGGCGATGAGCCAAAAAAGAAAAAAGAAGAAAGAAAAACTGATAAGACGCGACTGGTTCACATGGGTTCTGTGACCTGGGTTTGATTAAACTGTGAAAGCTTTTTCCTTTGTTTCCTTTTGGGTTTTTTAAGCTTGAAGATCAGCAACAGTTAGCGGCTTCAGAGAGCGTGACTTTCGATGGGGGGATTAATTCCCTGTACTGTGCGGATTTAACGGAAAAATTCATATTTTATGCCTGACCCTTCAGGTAATTAATAATCTCCATTTTTATTTATTTATTGCATTATTCTGGTCTTGGACTCAGAGAGGAATACCCTGTCCTTCGACTCTTTTGATTTTCTTGCATGCAATATGGAACAGGGAACGCATGACATAATTGCTATACATAATAATGCTTTTTCTCATGTCTTATAATCAGCTCTGGTTCTTAGTCTCCAGCTAGATAAAGTGGCTTTTTACTGCGTTGTTCAGATTAATATGCAAGAGAACCTTCTTAGCTAGTTCATGCTCCCTTTTCCATTCTCACTAGCAATTGGATTTGGAGAAGGACAACAGTTCTAGAGCCATCAAACTGTGGGATGAGAGACTTTGTGCGAACAAGATATAGTCTGATGATCAAGCCACTACTGGAATATATCTTGGCGAGTATGTGGATTAAATTCATCGTTTATCTCTCATCTCCTCTTGGTTCTTGCAGATAATAAAAGCTCCTTCGGAATCCCGTTGAAAAAAATTGGGTGAACGAATTTATGGCACCAAGAGAGCAACTGTTTACCGTCAGTTTGATTTTTTTCCTCATCTGTTTGCGCGGCTAATTTTGTTTGTGTTAATAATGAGAGGCAGTTTTTCATCTTTTTTGATGGATTATAGCTTGATAGGAACCTAGCCATAGGAGTCCCGTAAGGAAACTCAGTCTAGTCTTTTCGTTCTTTTAACTCATTTCTTTCCTACATTTGATGGTTCAAGGCTGATAAGGATGATGAAGGATTGAGCTCTCTCTCTCTCTCTCTCTCTCTCTCTCTCTCTCTCACGTGCGCGTGCAAAATATGATAGCCTTGGGGAGGTACCACATTGACTACCAAAGCATCAAGATTGAGCCCTCTACCATGAGCCAACGGTGAATGCCATTCACAAACAAGCTAGGGCCAACTGGGTGGTGAGGGCATTACTTCCACGACTTAGGAATCTTCTTGAATCTTGGCATGAGTAGTTATCCAAGGATGATTTGGAGTCAAGTCTCTTAGGTATTTAGATGGTGTTCAGCTTAAGTATGACTACTGTAGAAATGGTTCTTCTCAAGCTATGAAACTTAGTTTATGTGAAGTATTTGATAGAATATTCCATGTCTTCATTTAACAACTTAAACTTTTAGAATAGTTATTATTGATTCACGAAATCACATATGATATCAGAGCAGTGGATTTTAAGTCCAAATTCTTCCATGCCCCTATTGCCTCCCTAATTATATATTTCAACTCTTACTACTAGGCAAAAAGATTAGATTAAATGTGAGGAGGAGTGATTGAAATATTTAAATATTAAATCATGTATTTATCTAAGAATTTATACTCTTAGAACAGTATGTAGTGGTCCTACAAAATCTCATAGTATTGAACTTCTTCAATGTGTCTTGGGGATCATAATTTTTTTTTTTTTTTTGGTCGTATTGGGGATCATAATTTGAGATATATATAATTTTCATGGATAAGAATAGAAGAATTCCAGAGAGAAAGATTATTTTTTTATTTTTGATTGATTTAGCTTTGTTCCTCTAAATTCTTTGTTTGTTTGCTGCAAGAGTTTGTAGATTCCTGTCTACGATTTGGCACCCCCTAGTGTGTCCCTTATACTTGCTCTTTAACATACATCAGCTGAGATGTCTTGCAAACTAAAATAGTCGTTTCTTCCAAGAAACATGCTTGACATATACTGTTTTTATCATAGAAGGAATCGAGGGTTCAATTTCCCCACTCTTATACTCATTTTTGTAATTTTCTTGCATATTACTTGTGTTTATTCTCTTATTCTCTTGAGAATGAAAATATGTCCTGGTTTTACAAGCAAGTCATGGCTTATACACAAGGTAGGGTTTCTTGAGAAGCAAGACAAAGAAATGAAAGATAATGGTATTGGCACGATAGAGGTATCTATGAGGTTGCTCTTCCATTGCCGGACATTATATCATGGTGGCAGCCAGGTTTTACTAGTGGGAGGTGAATGGGCTGTAGGTACTTTATGAGCAAACCTTCTGGTGAAAGTGTTCGATTGTGCTTAAATTTTCATGATTTATGTCACATTGAGTTTTTGGCTTTACTAAATTTGCATTCTCTGATATGGAAATCTATCAATAAACAGTTGCTTGTTCATTTTGTGATGGTGTGTTATATTCCATGATTTATGACATCATACATATATACGTAGTTCTACACTTGGATGATCACTTTGTATGTTAGAGATAGTTTTTATGTGGCACTTTTGCGGAAAAAAGGAGATGCTTTGTTGCTTATCCTATCTGCTGTTCCTACACATCACATGTTTCCTGTACATTTAGTGTTCCACTCGTAGCTTGTCTAGTCTTTTGTTCCTTTACATCACATGTTTCCTGTTCAGTTGGCAGCTCACTTCTGGTACTTATAGAGTGTTATCATGGTTGCATAATTTGCTGATGCATACATTGACCAAAGAGACTTTGATGGGAAATTTGTGGTTTACCTGCTTATTAGAGTTTGTTGATATCATTTGCCTATGGCCAACTACATTAATCAACATAAAATCAATCCTTCGAAGGCGTTTGTGCTTATTTCTTTTCATCTTGCACCAATCAATCACTTTTACAATGTGGATATATTTTTATGGAACTATTGATCTGTCTTTCCTTCTCACCATTTGTTTTAATTGGGTCTTTTATCCTACTTTGCTAGTTTGTGGGGGGCCTTTCAAATTCTCATTTCAATGATCTAATCCATGATATGATTGTTGAACTGGTTTCTTAGTTTTCATTTGCTTGTGCACTTATTGAACTTTGGAGCTCTACCATTTGGCAGAATGCTCAATGATAACAAGTATGAATCCCAGAGAGCAGCTTCTTGAATCCTTAACCGATGGTGGTATTAATACATCACATGTAAGTTGTTATGCATTATTCAAGTGAAGAAATGGTGCTTCTTTAATGCATTCAATTATTTTTTTCCATTGTTGTGTGCTTCTGTCTTATTTTTTTTTCTGGTGTAATTGTTGGGAAGGTTTTGTTTTGATTATTATTTTTCTCCATCCTGCTAGTTCTGACTGAGTCATGGGATGCTTCTGTATTCCATCCTGCTAGTTCTGACTGAGAGTCATGAGAGTCATGGGATGCTTCAGTATTGCATAGGCTTTTATTGGAACGCTGTTGTAATTACTCCATGAAATTGAACAGTATTGGTCTTATTCATGAAAACTTGTGTTCTTACTTTTGGTATTGCTGCTTAAGGCTCTCCTTTTCCTTTCTTTGCCTTAACATCTTATTTTGAATTTTATTTATTTATTTACAGATGGGGGACTTTTTTCTTATTGCGTATCCCCTTCTATATCTTATATTTAGTTCTATAGGTCTCAAATAAAAGTGGTGATTCCGCAAGAAATTTTAGTACTTAATCACGCGAGTGCCTTTGGGCTGTAGTCTTATGTGTTACCTCTTCATTCCGAAAGTGAGTGAATTATGAAGAATGCGGGTGTTTTTGCTTCCATTTACTGGGTACATAGATGAGCGAGAGGAGGGTGGGGGGAAGGGGGGTGATGTCAGGTTCGATGGCTGGAGGCTGGGTGGCTCAAGGTGGTGTTGTGCATGTGACGGTGGTGGGTGGGGTTCCAGTAGTTTGGTAGCTTCGTCTCAGTACATATAACGAAGTGTAGGAGGAACATCTCGCATTACAAAATTTGCATGGATATTATGTTCTTTTATTGTTTCTTCTTTGCTAATGAAACTTCTTAGTAATCGGAAAGAATAGCATGTACACCAGAGGCATAGAACATTAATTACACAAGCCCTTGTTGCATCCTTTAATATGTACGATCCTTTGGTAATATGTTTCGAGAGATTTGATCTCTAGCATTTCATTAGCTTATCTTAGATTTGATGTTCTATTACCATGTGTAACATTGCATAATAAAAAACTAGGGTGATGACGTCAAATCTATCTATCTGCATACATATTCTACGGAAATGCTAGGTTTACCAGCAGTTGGCATTACTCTCGTGGGTGCACCACCCAGCATGCCCAGGTGCGAATGTTATTCATTAAGTACTTTTCCTAATCAACCTTAACACCTATTCTCGTGACTAATTTAGTTTTCAAATTTGGTAATTTGTATATCATATATATTGGTCTTTGCAGAAAATTGTAATAGTTGGATGGAAGACTGACTTTGTTTAACACTGTTAATCAGTATACAATGGAATTTAATATGAACTTGAAGAACTTTTGTGAAATTAGGAAAGTTGCTGCAAATCATTTATATGTTAGAATTCATGCATGCCCAAGTAGTGGAGAAGTCTAATAAAATGGAAAATGGGATGGATAGCAATGAAAATAGTGTATGGTATGCAAGTGTTGCTCCTTGAAAATTCAACTTTATGTAATTGTTGGTGTGCATCATAACTTTACCATATTTAATAAGAGGTACTTGAAAGAAAGAAAATAAAGTAATTACCTGAGAACTGTGCTTCTTATTTTATATTTAGTATATTTATCAGTAATTGTTTACTAGATAAAACCTATGTGACCAGTGAAAAAGGTTATGATGTTATTTTAATATCATAATGCTATGTCTGGGACACCACCATAAAGAAAATTACGAGAGAAAACATTACAAATTTGAGATTTCCTCCTCTCTCCTCTCACAATATTTTCAATTTTTTTTAAAAAAAAAAAAAAATCTTTTTACACCCAAAATTTTGATTACATTCATTTTCTCCCCTTTTACAAACAGATTTGAAAGAAAAAAAAATACTTTCTCCCAAAGTGCCATGAGATATTCTACTAATCGAAGGAAAATATTCTGCGTCATATCCCTTGGGCCGTGTATATGTAAATAATATATGTAGCTTTATCTCGTGTAAATTATAAATGTAAGGCTGGGTCCCCTTTTTGAGCGACTTAGGGGTTTGCACCGTCTTGGACGACGTATTGAAGGAGAATATCAATCTTTTGAATGGTTGTATGGATTGTTGTATTGGCAGCTTTATGCTTGATAATGCTCTAGGCAATTGCGCTACATTAATTGCGGTCAAATTGTAAGTAGCTTTCCCGGAAATATTGTTTTTAGTTTGGTCTCTTCCAAATTAATCAGGAATAAATTGCTATGTCAATCTACTCTTGTATCTAGTCGGAGACCCAATAAAGGTCCAAGGGCTATTCCAATTGAAAAATGGATCATGGAAATTTCTCTATACAATGACTAAGAGAGCTGCCGAAAATAGCAATCCACAAAAAAAGAGTTGGGTTGAAGATCACTTCCTGCCTGGTTGCTCAGAAGATCGCTTCTCTCCTGATTCCTAAAGTAGAATCAGTTCGAATGTAGACTAGGAACCTTTTACATACCTTATCCAGGATTGAATGTAGCTATCTAAGTAAGGGCCACCGCTCCTTTGGCATTGTTCGAAGGTTTACGAATAGGGTGAAGCTGAAACTGAGAGGGGAAGTAATTCACATCAAAATTTACCAATTGGAATATCTCGGCCTTGTCGAAAAGGGTGGCCGAAAGATGTTTGTGGTAATCTAGTTATCCTTTCTTTTGAAAAAGGCTTCAAAAGATAGCGTCAACTACCATATGACAGACCGTATTTGAACGGTGGACTAAATATAGCGAAGCCCGTGTGTCTATTACCGACTAAGAATTGGCTCGAGGCAACCAACTTCTTTGACCGTTCGGCGCTAGGTTAGGTGTCAACCGCACAAATTGTCTTGGGCTTTGCTTCGTGGATCAAGCATATAAATTTCTTGTCAACTGCATAGGCCTGTCGCCGAACTCGTGCATTAAGAGACATTTGCAGCACCTCACCCTCGGGTCCGCGTTTGAGTTTGGCTTGAAAAGAAGAGAGATTAAGGGGAAAAAGATGAATCCTGGTTCTCGTCTGGTATATGTTCGAAAATTGTAATGTACTATCTCTTTTTCAGATATTCCAATGTTTCGGTTCCTACGAGGTCCAGTTGCAATTGAGAGATTTTAGGTCTTCTCTTGGTATCTTGGTGCGCTTTATCTAATAAAGAGTTGCGAGTTCATAAGTAAATAACATGTGGCGTCTTAGGACAAGCTTAATTGGATAACTAGGATGCCATAAGTTTTCTTTTTTTTGTTTTTTTTTTTGGTGGTGGTCAGAAGGAAGCCATGAGTTTACTATGTAAAATTCTCGGACGCTCACTCGATCCTCTGATGAAATTCGATGGATCCTCTACTTTTAGCATTGGGTACATGCTCTTAAAGTCCTAAAATTGATGAAAGAATAATCAAGTTCTAAAATTTTTCTAGACAGCACAATTAAGTAATGGAATTTGTTCAAAAAGTGTAATCACATGGTTTCGTTAATTTTATTAATTTTGAGTTGCAAAAAATATGGAATGACTTTCTAAAATAGGTTTGAGGAATAATTGGTGATGATGTGGTGCCACCTAAAAAACCAAAAATAGAGAGATCGGGGCAAGCCCTCGCACGACGGAGGCACCGTCTTGTAATGGCCGACCCTGATCAAAATAATAAAAGCTAAGAGACATAGAGAACCAAAATCTATATCTACTTCTTGCTCTACGACAAGTTTGTAGCCTCTACTTTTAAAAACAAATTTGCATCCTGAATTTTGCACATAGATACCACTTTGACATTGTTTAGCAATGTATAGTTGTTTAGAAAATTGTCATTTCCTCTAGAAAAACAATTCCATCCTCATCCTAAATAAACACCCAAACCAAACCCTAAGATTGGCCACCAACACCGCCAATGCTACCTCCTCCTCCCACCCCATCCAATGACTCTATCTCACCCCCAATCATAGTGTCAATGGCCAGAAAACTTACAAAAATAAAAAATAAAATCATAAACTTATTGTACAATGGCAAATTTAGTCTTAAATATTTCAATTTGATCAATTTAGTCTTAAATCCTTTAATGATTTGCCAATATAGTCATTCTGAGAAATTTTGGCTAGAATTATTAATATAAATGCTGGCCATCCTATGTAGCATAAGCCGGTGACGGTTGGTGCTAACGTAGGCAGTTTTTAAAATTTTAAAATTATTATTATTATTTTTCTTCTATTTTGTTTTCTATTTATTTATTTATTATTCTTCTTCTTTTTTCCAAATTTGGGCCAGCATGGGCTACCAATCCTTGCCTGGTTTGGGTTAAGAATCACAGCCCTTGCTAGTCGTAATTGAGGGCATAGAGAGGGTCGCAGCACCCCTGCCCAATCTAGGTGAGGGTTGGCCAGCAAGGTCACCAGCTAGAGCTAGAAAAAAAATGAAGAAAAAGATTCGAAATATTAAAAAGAAAAGAGCACAATTTGTCCACATGAGCGTCAATCGTGTCATATTAGATAACCATCATTCATGTTAGCAATTGCTAACCAAAATTGGTCGAATAACTAAATTCGCCATTATCGAAAGGTTTATGAAGAAATTAGTAAAACTAAAATATTTATGACTGAATTCATCATTGTACAATAGGATTATGATTATACCTTTTCGGTAATTTCCCTATTGCCGGCCCCAACCTGTCTACTTGCTGTGAGGCCGACGACCTCATCGCAGCTATTGTCAACCTCAATTTAGGTTGCAAGCCTCCACCTCGGCCCTGCACAACCTTGATGAGGTCGTCCATGGATGACCCCATGTATAGTTTCGGCACAGAGTGACAGAGAGACATATTGCAGAGATGGAAATCGCAAAGCCCAGTGAAAGAGCAGACAGGCAAAGGAAGTTGGCGACAGTTGCATGAAGGGGGCTTACGGCCGCAGCAGGTTGGAATTTTGGCTACAATAGACGGAGGTTGGCGGTGGAATAGAGATGGGAAAATTTTGGATGATGGAAGCCAGGGTCTTGCTGGAGATTATGGAGGATGTCGCGCTAATCACGCAATGACCCTTTGGTCTTTACTAGCGATGAGGTTTGTTCTAGGATGCAGAGGTGCATTTTTCATATTAGAGGATGTTAAAAGGTATATTTGTTAGCAGTTGGGATGATTTGTAATATTTTCTCAAACTTTATACATATTTTGGTTAAAATTTATCGTTTTGACCCTCTTAATGTGAAATTATCGGTACCTTTTTGTATTAAACCACGCATGCAGATTTTATGGAATAATTACTAATTATTCTAAGAATTTAAATTATTAAATAAATACATAATTTAATGTTTAAATATTATCAATAGGTGGATGTGGGTAAGGTCCTAAAACGAAAGTCTAACTCGAGCAAAGTCCGAGGCGACGCCTGGCGACATTTCAGGAATGTCGAAGCCACATCCAATCACTTCAAGGTCGGCACCATCCATCGTGGTCTTCCTAGACAAATCTAGGCCAGGTACAGTTGATGCGCTGTCCATAAATTCAGCAAGTTAGGAACGAGGCCCCATCGCTTGGTGATCGTGACAATCCCACCTATGAAGTCAGCTGATTGCGACGCCCGAAGCTGTCTCGTGCGTGAGGATGAAAAGGGGTTAGATTTGGGATAGATCTCATTTCATATCTCTCTCGATAACGGAGAAAAATTTATCTAATTACTTTTAAATTTATCATATGAATATTAATTTAATATTTAATTTTTAAATTTTATCAATTTAATTTTATATATTATGTGAATTTCAATATTTTTCCTTACAATAACTTTTCATCGAAAATCGGAAATGTGATGATTTGCCATGTGAGATGGCTAAATATAGTTAGATTGTCATATTAACTATTTTCGAAGAATATTGATCGAAGAGATTATATTAAAATTTCGTATAAAGCTTTAGGAGTAATTTGACAAAATTAAAAAATTTAGACTAAATTGACATATGTGTGATAGGTTTAAGATTGATTGAATAATTTCTTCGAACAATAGCCAATTGATTTCAAATCTGTATATTTTGACTGTCAAGCTATAAATCTGGCTTTACTTAATGAGGTGATTGTAACTATGACCATTTATTTGGATCCCATGTATTGCGGATTTCAAATTTAGATAATTTACATTCATAAAATATAAATTATGATAATTTAACATTAAAGATAAAAAGACAATGTGTGGTTTAGGAATCCTAGATTAGAAGGTCGATTTGAGATGGGGTCTATTGAAGAAGATTATTAGACGACAATTATTAATTTTGTGTTATAGGGTTGGTAAAATTGTATTAGTAATTCTAGGTGTTTTATTAAAAAAAGGGGGGGGGATTATTTTGAATAGTTCCTCAAATTTGGATCTACTCGCATCCCAGAACACTAAAAAATCCCACGAGACTTGTTGGGTTGTTAAAATAAGGCAGCTGGAATTAGGGGGTTTCGAGTTGCCAAATGAGTATAATTCATACCTAGAAATCATTATGTTTAGTGACATATTGAAAAAGGAATGTCTAATATATATATATATATATATATATATGGTTAGGATGTCTAATATATATATTTGGTTTTATTAATTCAAATTACTAACATATAATTAAATTAGTTAAGTATACTTATCTTGTTAAATTTTCATAGGAAATTCACCTAATCCAATCCCAATATCGCACATATCGGCTTATCATAAGAGAAATTTTTATTTATCTTTTCCTTTTACATTCCTAATTTTTAAATCAACTCTGTTTTTCTTTTCCAATTACCCTTTTTTTTTTATTCGGGAAATTATGATAGTAGAAATAGTCTTCTATTGACAGATGACATTTGAACCTGTCACAACACGACATCAGGCCCACTAACGAACTTCAATAAAAATAAAATAAAATTAAATGGGTACAAAATCGGCCGACATAGCCGGGGCTCCACAAGTGGCAATAACATGGGCCTCATGGGGCCCACAGAGTTTCCAGGAAGTTGACTATTTATATACATATACGTATACGTATATTGATTTATTAAGTTTTGGCAATATATCTCCAAATAATAACGTCCATGTGATAAATAAATAAAAAGTAACAAAGAAAGAAAAATTAAGCAGAGGGTGACTTGGAAAATAAATAAATAAATAGTCATAGGGGGTAAAGACTTACCCCCATATTGCCTGGACATGCAGCAACAATCTCAATTATGCACAAATCGAAATTGTCTAGACTTTGCTTTTGCGTTTTGGGTCTTTTCAGACTCTATCTAAGAAAAAACCAATTAATAATATATCTATGATTTCTTCTCCATCCTTAAATATCTTATTGGGCTAAATTTCATGTCAAAGTTCAAAAGAAAATCATTTTACTTAACCAAGGTCTATATAGAAATAAACCCTCTTCCCTATCCATCTGTACAGACATCTTCATTGACATCCAAGGATGAATCGTAAAAGAAATTTTATCTCTTGTGATGCGTTGGTCATCGTGCATATGCAGATATGTTGAAATATATATATATATATATTTTTTTTTTGAGCAACTCTTCGCCTCATAATTAATGAGCACAAATTCCACTACGCCACAACTTTGTCTTGGTGGTCGAGATCAAGTCTTTTCCTTACAAGTTATAACTTACATTGCAATTCATTAACTCCATGCTATGCTCCAAACGGAAAGTCCATTCGGATTATGTCTATGTCGAAAGCTTTATGGTGCCAAACAAGGTGCGCAAAGTATCTCGCCAACCAAGTTCAATGATATGAAATGGACAGATATAGCAACTTGTCGATGCGTTCTCATCCGGTGAATTATTGCCATCGCGATGTGACCAGGAAGATTTTCATAGTTAGCTTAGTTAGGAAGTAATCGCGCAAATTGCTCACCATACAACAGTGGATTTTTAGTAGGATCTGGAATTGCACAGTGTATTAATTTCGGTTTAAACGCTATTATTTTAACTGCCAGCTTGGTTGCAGCAATGGAATAAGATTATAATGTAATAATTTTTATGTTGTAATTGAACAGAATTGTAATAACTCTTATGTTGTTTGGTTTAAATAATGTGATATCTATTTCACTGTTGGGTTCCATAATATAACATATGTCTTAACAGAGGAGCTCTAAAATCAGAATTGGAGTTATCATAACCAGTCATCACTTAAATAGTCAATCATGAATTTTGATTAAATAATTTATCTATGATTATCATTAAAGTTAAGCACATAGAATATAATTCTATTAAAATAAACATTATAGGATGGTAATAATCACTTTAATAGCCAATCATGAGTGTGGCCCTATTCTATGTTATTTCAATCATACTATTGGTTATGTGATAACTAATTAACTTAATTATAATAATTTATTAAATGATCAAATTTATATTATAAAAAGCTTGAGCATATATTGATATAACTAGTAATTAAGATAATCAACCAATGTTGAACTAATTATTATATTATGAGTAATTTTTAATGTAATAGATAACTGTGTATTATTAATAATAAATATTTATTATTACATAAATCATTTAATTATTATTTAGTATTTTATTTGATTAATGATATTTTATGTGGTTATGCCAAAATAAGTATCAATGCCGTTACGAGTATGTAAAAAACAATCTTAATCAATTATTATTCTCATTAATTTAGTTATTAATTAACAATCTAATATTGATAGAGTGAGTGGGAGAGAAAGGATTTGGGTGTTTTGAGAATAGTTATTATAGTTAGGCTGTGACAATTATTACAGTTTTGGCTATAATTGAGACCACATGTGATGACTTTTACCGCAAGTAAACATCGTAAGGTCAGTTGGCCTATAATAGTAGACTTGTAACTTAA
Source organism: Eucalyptus rudis (assembly GCA_019915205.1). Lineage (NCBI taxonomy): Eukaryota > Viridiplantae > Streptophyta > Magnoliopsida > Myrtales > Myrtaceae > Eucalyptus > Eucalyptus rudis. The sequence goes on along the minus strand of JAHMTN010000001.1, from coordinate 17,372,089 downwards.
TAGCCATTCTGCAATCGAATATGCTGTAAGATTAGTTTGCGAATTAAGGGGTTATTTGCATGGACGTATTAAATGTCTAAACTAACTTTTTTACTATCCCGTCAAAATATAAACGTTATATGAAATTAAAAAGTTATTAAAAAAACTATATGTGAGTCCACGTATAATGTTGATATATTATGAAATATCAAGTGCTTAAGATCAACGTAAAAAGTCAAGGTGTTTGCTTCGCTAGATTTACGTAAAGTGAAAAATCAAAATTAAAAGTCACTCTGAATAAACTCTGGACATATTAAGAGACAATGAGAAGGAACTTCCGATTATAAGGATGTTATATGTGCATTAGAAATCCCTGAATCTTTTTGCAGAAGTTCAATTGAGTTTTAAAATATTCAAAATGTATAATCAAGTGCTAAAATTTGTTTAAATAATATAATAGAGTACATAGCTTTTCTACATACAATTTGATAAACAAAAAATGCTAACCTAGTATTTCAATAGTATTTTGAATATCTATTGGGTTGATGTGGCGCTTAGATTAAAAGAATGCTTGAAAAAGTAGAATAGAGAAAATAAATAAAGGATAAAAAGAAATAAGGAAAAAACAATAAATATATTGAGAAGAAAACATAAACTAGAATTTAAATAAAAAAAGCAGAAAAGCTAAAATATAAAACCAAAAACCAAGGGATATATATATACATATTAAAGATTAAAACCGTCACCCTCCGATTTCATCAACGAGGGTTGTCGACCCTTGTGGGAGTCACCACAAGGGCCAACAGACCTTGCCTATCTACTTGGTAGTAGCACAATCACTTGCCACCATCGCACGAAGTTAGGCCCACCTCTAAGTTTAAATTTTCGAGAAGATTATTCTATCAATTCTAAACATGTTATAATTATGTCAATTTACTTTTAACTTTTTTAATTGAAGCAATTTAATGCTCCGTGTAAAATTTTAATGTAGTCATTTTCGATCAGTTTTTTAGAATAATCACTAATTTGCTAGTTTAGTTCAAAATATTTATGAAAAATTTCAATATAATTTTTCCAGTCTAAGGTCGCAGACAAGCCTCCAACTTCAGTCCATTATATCACGTCTAATCATATTTTTACCTCACAATATGCATTACAAAGATATGAAACATGACTGACTAGCAAAATTTGCACTAGGATCCTTTCTCAAGGGAAAATGATCCTCCTTTCACCTTTCAAAGTGATCACGTCATGCACAGAGCCAGAGCCAGAGCATATATAATAACAATGATCGGATCATCATTATCAGACACTGTCGCTGCTGCAGAGGCTTGCACGGTTCACGTCCATCGGGACCGCCAATAATAGAGAGAGTTGCCGCGGTTTCATGGCACGGGTAATGCTTTTGCCCGTGGATTTTCTCTGGTGCATCTTTCTCTTGGATAGATAAGGTTATTTATCCAATAATTTGTGCGCATTATTGAAGACAAAGGACGTCATTCGGATACTCATCGAATTAAACTACTTAAAAGAAGAGCTACGTTGCCATTATAATTCCTTCTTACGGGATTTATTTGAGTGAGAAAAAATTTTACTTATTAAAATTTTGAGTTTTTATGCTTTTGGTTTATTGATAAAGAGAATATACATGTTTAAAACTAGAAAAATGAATTTTCTAAACACAAAAAGGGAAAGACATTTTTTTATTATAAAAATATTTCCGAAACAAACATATCCTAAGTCATAATTTATCGGACAACTCGTGTGGAAGTAATTCGATAATCCTTAGTGACAATGATAAGCCAAGATCTTGAGTTGGTTAGGGGGGATTTTCATTATGATTCAGCTAATATTTTAATTAATTTATGTTCTTGGCAGGTACATAAAATGAAGTTGACTCAATATATCAATTTAAAGTACTGAAGTTTGAAAAAAAAAATGCACTAGTATTAGAATATTAAATCAAAATAGAATGAGTACTGAACATACCTTACTTGTGAAATAAAATTAAGGGTAGACAAATTGCTGAAAGTAAAAAATATCTAGAGTAAGTAATATTAAGACTTATAATTTTGAAAAAAAAAAAGAAAGTATCGTATATGTCTCAATTCATTGATGGATGTTAAAATTGATGAGTACAAAAGCGAAGAACCAAATATTTGATTTTACTCTATAAACGATTATAATCCTGACATTTATTTTGATTTTCAAAGTTAATCAAGGAGACAAAAATGGTGGTAAAATTCTTAAATATATTAGCCACCCAGTCTTTCAACTGGCAACATCATTTCCCTGTACCACGCATGGTTACACCTTCCTCTTTAAAGGAAGTGGCCGGGGCAACCAATGGGGCCAGAATCTTTGTCCAGGCCCGAATCCCGGCCTGGGAGGGGTGTAAAGGGTCACTCTCCCCAGGGAGGTTCTCCCTCTGTTTCCCTGTTGAGCAGTTTAAGGACCTACTCAGGTCCTAAAGTTTCCTATATGTGAAAGCACGGAAAGTTAGTTACAATAGTTCGTAACCCACAAATATTTTAGTTATCAAATGTTACTTGGCCAACTAATTTTTGTTACTTTTGTAGGGAGTGGCCCTACTTGCCTCCTGTCTCCGTGGTTTAGCGCGAATAACTTGCTTTTGACGGAGTTTGAAAGGTTGATACAACTAAATATGATGAGGGAAATTTGGCTCAGGTTGCTACCTAACAGCAACACTGAACGGAAAACACTATGGTGAATTAAATATTACAAGACTACAAATGATAAGGCAGATTGAATATACATAGAATGAGATAACTGTGCAGTATACGTACATATGTGAACATGTCTTTTTAAGATGGAATCAACGTGTATTTCTATTATTTGACATGTATAGGATTGAATTGATCTAATACAATGATTCAAGACAATAATTTCTTTCCACGTTATAATTTGACTTGATGAATACGAGGGAATTTCGATAATTTAGTTCTAAACTTTTTAAAAATTTGCTAATTTAATTCTTCTAGCTAAATTTGACTAAAAATTGCTAACGTGACTATCTAGCTGGTGCTAACCACTCTAAGTGGAGCGGCGATGCTGATGTAAATAATTTTTATAATTTTTATAACTTTTTTTTTTTACTTTTTTCACTTTTCCTTTTGTTTCTTTTTTCTTTTCTTTTTCTTTTTTTTAGCGTTTTCCCCTTTTTCACTCTATCGGCCTTAGGTGTGGGCTGCCCCTCGGGCCTCAGGCAAGGGACTTCCTTGTGTGGGCTAGCAAGGGTCGCCCTTGATAGATTTAGTGGGGGCCACCCTTTGCTTGGTTGCCCTTGTTGAATCCATCATCCAATCTAGCAAAAGGCTACCCTTGCTACCTAGAGAGGCCAATGAGGGTGAACCTTGCTCAATCCGACGAGGGTGGCCCTTGCCAACCTAGGCTCGAGCATTCCTCGCCTAAGGCCAACGACCTCTACCGGCCATTGATGAGGCTTGGTGATGGTTAGGAGAGGAAAAAAGAAAAGAAAAGCGAAAATAGAAAAACATCTAAAAAATTTCAACATTAACATTGGTCATGCTACGTAAGATAGTTGGTGCTGACTAGACTACTATATCAATAATTTTTAGTTAAAATTACTTGGAAAGACTAAATTGATAAATCATTAAAAAGTTAGGATTAAATTGGTAAAATTGAAAACCTTATGACTGAATTGACCACTATAGAATATATTTAGGATTTTCGGACAATTTTTCCATATTACGATAGGTCTCCAACCATGTGTTACTACTTCTATTAAAATAGACATCACGATCCACATCTTCAACTTTAGAAGATCCAAGCTTATAGGGTAACCTTGTAACTAGGGGAGTTGTCTGGATTCTTGATGTCTGGTTACAAGGTAACCTCACCAAGCAATTGAGAGTTTAACCTCCCATGTTAGGGCCGCCCTGCCTTTCTAATAATCCAAATGGACTGACATGACTGCGTTATTTATTTTAATGTATTGGTGGCCATGTGCTTTAACACCCCAAAGTTTCCCTCCATATACTTTTCTTTCTAAGAAAAAGGGAATACGGAGAATTCCTTGGAGAGTCACCCCCCTTGGGGGTATTCCGCCCATGGAACTAGAAATTGGACCAATACCCACCGGTTCTCATAAATTGGAATCGGGAACCAGACCGATTTTCTTAAAAACTACTGATTTCGGGCGGTTTTGGTTTGATTGGGCGATCTGAGCGGGTCTCAATTTTTTTACACATCCCTAATGAAGAGTCACAACCCTCGGGGGTTCTCCCCGTTTCTATGAACTTTTTAAGGGTCTGTTCGGGTTCAAAGATAGTGAATTGTTTAGGAGCTATTTTTTTTAGGGGGCCTTTAATCCGTAAGAAAGCTTTTTTTGTTTTTTCATCTGTTCTTGTCAGACATATCGTATGGAAATCAGATTTGGTGTGGATAGGGTTAGGGTCCAGAACCACGTGCTTCTACTTCTGGTAAAATAGACATAATGATCCATATCTTCAGTTTCGAAAGATCTAAGCTTATCGAGAAAATCAACTTCAACTGGAAGCCTATAAATGGACCCATCGTGCATGCCTCATTGGAAGTCGCCCCTCGGAGATGTCAGATCACGCCGAAACTGCCCATATTACCCGCAACGAAGGTTACCGAGCCCGGCATGCCAAAAATTACCGGAGGACGTAATTCAAACATCACTTGGGGGAACGGGCTTAAATAATAACACTCATTCATTCGTGCCAAGAAAGTGAAAAAAAAAAAAAAAAAGCATTCATTAAGCTAAATTTCTGGCTTGAGCGTCTGAGGATTTCGGAAACGCCAGACTTTCTTTTCTGCTTTTTTCAGGAACGGGTTGATAAGAAAACAGGAAAAAAAACAATCATACAACTAAAAAAATTGCAAAAAACTTTCGTGCCAGCACCGGATGTGCAACGAAGGAGGATCGTGCTAGTTAGATCACTATGTCAGTGATTTTCAGTTAAAATTGATCAAAAAGACTAAATTGATAAATCATTAAAAGATATATGACTAAATTGACAAATTATTAAAAGATTTAGGACTAAATTGACGAGATGTCAAAAAATTTAAGACTAAATTGTTAAAATTGAAAGATTTACAATAAGTTTAGGATTGAATTCGAAAATTTTCTCATGTATTTGGTATATACGGGTTAGCATACTCCAACGACTTCCAGGAACCAATAGTTTATGAGCTTTTTTTTTTTTCAAGGGGCAATTTACGTCCTAAGAAAGCATTGTTTTTTGCACCTGTTCCTGTCAGACATATTGTATGGAAATCAGATTTGATATAAATAGGGTCCAAAACCATGTGTTAGTACTTTCAGTGAAATAGACATTACGATCCATATCTTCAACTTTAGAAGATCCAAGTTTATCCAGAAAAAATCACTTCAACAACGTGAAGCCTAGAAATGTACCCATCGTGCATACCTTATTGGAACTCGCCCCTCGGAGATGTCAGGTCACGCTTAAACTGCCTGTATACCTGCAACAAAAGAAACCGAGCCTGACATGCCAAAAATTACCGAAGGACGTAATTTGAACATTACTCCGGGGAATGATTTGAAAAATATGTTTTTAAAAATGATGTTTTGTGTCGATTAGAGAAATGAGTGAATAAAATATATTTTAATCGTCCGTAAAAATATCTAGATAGAAATTATTATTGATAATAAAAATATTTATTATTGAATAATTATTTCAAGCAATCAAATCATCCATTTTTTGTAGATTAAACAGAGTCCAAGTGTGAAAAATTAAAGTAAGAAGTCTCAACTCACGCCATGTCAAAATTGAATTGTTAGATGCCACTAGCGATTTATTATTTAGTTGGGTCCATTTCGGTGACCTCTCTGATGTGCTCGGTCTTGATGCGTTATAAAGCTGCATATATAATACAACGTCATGATGGTTTACTTTGTACCATCATCATTATCATCAACAAAATACATTCTTTAGGAACCCAACACGTATTTTTCATATTTTCCTCGACAAAAAAAATGCATTATTGGAGATCATAACATTTATTTTTTCAGCTACGGAGCGGGCAGGCTGTCCTATGTTGTTAAAGAAGTGATTAATCGATTGATAAACTTAGGAAAATTTCATTCTGGGAGCATTTAAGGTCTAGAGAATCTGCCGAATCATCTTGCTAAAACGATATCTCAACTACAGAAGAGAATGTCAATGCCGCAAAGACGGGCCAACGTCTACAGATTACGTCCCATCTTGGCAACTTCACTAGCGACTAGGACACTACTGCTTAGTCGCTAGTAAAGCTTGTTATTTTAGTTTAGTTGTATAGGTATTTTATAAAACATGGATTAACCATATAAGCTCGTCTCGTTTTAGGCTACGTTTGTTTCGTGAAAAATGAATAATTTGAAAAATATCTTTTTAATAATGATTTCTTATATTGCTTAAAAAAATTAACCAAAAATATTTTCATTGTTCATGAAAATATTTAGATATAAATTGTTATTGATAATGAAACATATTTTAGTGGCTAATTATTTCAAGTGACACAAGCGATCATTTAAAAAAAATAATAATATTTCTAAATAATTCATTTTTCACTAACTAAATGAGTCATAGTTGTTCATTATTTGCCACCTTAGCTAATTGGGTCAATTCTTTGTAAGATGATTGAAGTATCTGGACTAACTGAATTGGATAAATTTGCAAACTCGCCTCTCTTTGAAGAATTATTGGCTTGACTCTTAATTTAGTGGAGTCTAGGGAATTTTAAAGGAAAAAAATTTGAGATTAATATAGATTAAATTGGTTGTGGTTGTGAATAGTAATTGCATGAGGCAGAATCACAAAAAAATATAAATCCTAAACCTATTACAAATTATGCTAATTTAATTTTCAACTTTTTTTTAATTGCGTCATAAATCTTTTGTATTTATATCAATTCAGTCTATTAAATTAATTTTGGTCGACTAGTGCTAACGTGAATAATTTTTAATAATATTAATATTTTTTCAAATTATCTACTTATTTATTTACTTTCTTTTTCTTTTTTCTTTTTTGTTTCTCTTTCTTTCGTTTTTTCTTCTTCCCTTCTTTCTTCCCCCTTCGAGTCTCCAAACCTCGGCGAGTGACTAGAGACGGGGCTATGTACACTTCGTTTTGTTCTGTAATTCCATTGGCTTAATCGACCATTATGTCATAAAATAACAATAAAGTCTAAAAGACGTCAAACAATTTCGCTATTCTCTAGACACATAAGTACATATTTTTGTACTACATCATTGCACGGGGTAACATTCTACTTTTTCTTCTAAAATAATTGGTAGGGGTGAGCATAGTCCGGGTTGGGCCGATCCACCCCCTAACATTAGGACCAACCTGCATAGTGCTGGTCCTCAATTTTTCGGACCAAGAACCGATCCTATTGAGCTTGGGATTGAGGACTAAACCCACCCAATGGGTTTGGTTTAGTTTCAGGGTCAACCTGGGGAAAACTGATACTTTTTTATTTCATTTTTTGTATTCCTTAAAAAAGTGATTGAGTATCGGACTGATCCAATGGGTTCAGTCTAGTTTCAAGGTTAATTCAGGACTAACCAATAAATTTTTATTTCATTTTTTATACTCCTTGAAATGGCAATCGAGGATTGTATCAATCCAATGGGTTCGATGATGAGCGGGGTCAACTAAGAAAAACAAGCGGTGAGGGTCAAGTTGGGTGAGCGTCGAATAGAATGAGCATCGAATGTTGAGCGAAGAGCAACAAGCCAAGCGAGCATTGAGCGGCGAGCGACACTAGTGACCTAAAGCGAGCGAGGCGAGTGTCAAGTGGCGAGTGGAGAAGTTGTTTTTTTCGATTTTGGAAATTGAAGACTAAGAGGACAAATAAGACATGAGAGAACGAATACTAGAGGAGGATGTCATATGGAGTTGTTTATATATTTTTGGACGCCATGAGGACTTCTCACAAAAATATTATCCTCCTTTGTAAATTATGACTATTGGCGCTGTAAAATACATTAAAAATATAAGTTATTAAAGAACAATGTAAAATTACTTGAACTCCTCACTAAATAACTGTTTAATGTTGTTGATGCCGTTTATTTTAAGATTTTCTCTCTATAAAAAGATTATAAATAATATATTATATATATATTCAGGGTTGGTCCGGATTGGACCGACCCAGAACTCTTAGGATCGAGAACTGACCCGCACAATGTTGGTCCAATAATTTCAGGACCAATGACTGATCTAGTCTCCCTAAGAACCGGACCAGGACCGGTAGGGTTGGGCTGGTCTAGGGTTCGCCTAGGGTTGACCCTAGACTGATGCTCACCCCTAATAATTGTCGTGTCTTTAAACTTTCTCTATTGTCTACCTAAGCCTAGATGCGCAAACCATTAACCTAATGTCGTTGAGTCATCGATCTTAATCTTACTCACTAGCTTTCCACTTTTAGCTGAAATAATTAGTTAAAAGAAAGCTGGTCACGAAAATGAAAATAATTATTATATGCCAGAGCATCCAGATATTAGTGCGAGATTGATAATAGAGAATTCAATGCCTCATTTGAACGATTTTGAGAATTTTTCTCGTGATGGTTTGTGAAATTTTTTGTGTTATGGACATATTTTTTCCTTTCTAATTTTTTATTAGATCGCCGTCAATGTAAAATATAATTTATGCATTTACCATTGGATGATTGACATATGAAAGAATTAAATTACAGAGCTCACTCGAAACATATATACCACTTATCCGATTGTGTTATGGATCCAATAATAATAATCTCAATATTTCCTTTTATATTCTTTGAATATTTTTATTGAGATGAAATTGATTTATCAACAAATTCTTTGGAAAGGTCATCGGGCAAACTTGTTGGGGGTCGAGTCGAGTTCCTCACGATGGGATAGATTAATGCAATACAAGAGTCATCAACCGCCTTGCTAATTCAATTTCCTAATAAATTATTCAATATTTGATACTATCTAAGATCTGAATCATTAATTTGGACATATTTGTTAGTTTAGAATTACTTTCTTGTTGAACTTTTGTTTAGGCTGCCTATGAATTATGGCTAACAAAATACTTATTTTCAAATGATGAATTGATCTCGTTTTTGGGAAGGAATAAAAACCTATAGCTTTAGCCAGGGATATCGCTGGAGACAGTGGAGACAATCGGCGTTTCTATCTCTTTAGCCAAGAAATAGCTTTAGCCAGGGATATCGCTGGAGACAGTGGAGACAATCGGCGTTTCTATCTCTTTCCTTTGCGTCTCTCTAATTGCTCCATTTCTTTTCGCGCCATCTAATTTCTCTTCCATTTTTACAATTTCCAATTATTTACGCCACGTAAATTCTGTTCTTCATCATTTGGCCTCAGAGCAGTGTCTCCTCTACATAAGCACAATAGATTTTTCTTTTACCGCAATAGACTTAAGTAACCCTAAAATGATCGAAAAAAGAATGCAGCTCCAAAATCCATTAGGATCAATTCTATTTGTTTTGTGGAAAATGAATGATTTAAAACCATTTTCCTAAAATGATCTTTGTATTGTCTACACAAATGAATAAGTCAAAAATACTGCTTACGAAAGTAATTAAAAATAAATTATCATCAATAATGAAATTATTTTTGACTAATCAATTTTTCAAACGATACAAATCATCATTTTTAGAAAAATATTTTTCAAATTATTCATTTTTTTTATAAAATAAACAAATAGATACTAAATAAATTTCAAATTTTCTTATCCACTAGTATCCGGAAGTCAACATCCCCATACCCAACAACATTTCTTTCTTTTCTTTTCTATTTTTTTATTTGTCTTCTCATTATATTCTAATTTTTTTTTCTAATGACATGTCCCACACCTTCAAGATCAGAAGATCTTTGGTGTTGGGCCACATATTTTACCTCATTATGGGGTTGTTGGATCCTCATAGGTCCCTCCATTCAGACATATTGCATCTCTGCAGTAACGAAGATATTCTAATTTATAAAACGTACCCCAATTATAAAACATATAATATTTCTTAAAAGGCGGGTGCATTGCATCTTTACTTGAAATTGAAGTAGACTAGCGCCAAAGCAGCCTCTTCAACTTTATTTTTACATTTTTTATGCCTTACTTTATGGAATCTTGGGGCCAGTCCTTTGGCTTATGCTCCTTGATATTATTGGGGCACCGATGCAAATCAATCCGACGGTCAGCGACCCACTCTCTTCCAGGTGGAAGGTCTTCGACCGTTTGACAAAAATCGAGAGAATTATGGGTGAATAAAGATTTCTTTATAAATGGGCTCCATCGTAGAATTATTAAAATTGAGAGGAAACTGTTCACGTAACAATAAGTTATTATACGGATGCTATTTAAGTTCTGAACTTTTCAAGTGGTAATTTAATCCTAAATTTTTATGAAAACTTAAAATATATTTATTTTGGTCAATTTTGTCGTTAATTGATGACAATAGGATGATCGAATGACTAAATCATCATGTTAGTCATTTTTGGAGTAACTTGACTATAATGTTAGTCATTTTCATGCAAAGGACAAAGTTAAATTAGTAAAAATTAAAAATTTTAGTATTGAATTGGTATATATATGATGCGTTCATCACTAATTGGGTTTTTTTTTTTTTCTGTAAATTTGATTTATAAAAGAACGGATTATTACAATGACCAACACATCAATAAAAATAAAGCCACACTCAAGAAGAAATATTTCAAGTTTTGATTTCTTTATATAACACTAGCAAACGAGCATGCACCGTACGATTTTAAAAATAGAAAAATTAAGATGTCGTTTGGTAACTTATATATAAATATATATTTTTTAATTTTTTAAAGTGAAATTTTTTCATAGGAAAACACTGTTGGATGGTTATGGTTAAACCCAGTTCTATATATATATATTCTCCAGAAAGAAGAAATATTTTATTTTCATAATTTTAGATTAATGAAAGCAGAAAGTGATTCCGTTGTTATCTATGATTTACATAAATGTAAGGAAATTTTTACGTCTCCTTTAAATATATAAAATGATGAATAATGTATTGCAAATCCATTGCACTTTTTTATATTCAACTATAAATAATAAACAATGTGTTTCTTTTGTTTATTATGATAAAATACTTTTTCTTTTTTGATGTGGCATTGATACTTATATTAATCAGACGGTTTATGAGCGAAAGGTATAATGAACTAATGAGTTACGACACAAAAAATCACAACTAGCAGTTAGACATGACACACGTTGTTAAACGAAAATGGTATTAAACACGTATTTATTATTTCATGTAAATGAACGTTGATTTCAATCAACGTTATAATAAACCAAAAACATGTTAAAAGATTTTATAGTTTATAAATGAAAAAAAAAATGCATGCAAACAAGACCTAAATATAATGAAAAATATATATTTTTAAAAATTTGGTCCGTTTAGGGAGATAGATACATTTTCTGTAAAATAAGGAAATTTTGTTCTGTTTAGAATTTGAAAGTCGTGTGTATTGGCAATTGCAGACTTTCTTTTAATAAGTTGCTTTTAACAAGTACCTGAGCCACGATAAAATCCTTCTAATTGCAATCCACACGAAGAATAATCAAGTTTATAATCAAGGTTAAAATCACCTGAACATTGCGTTCTATCTTACTCAATGCCCGATGATATTATTGAATTGCTGGCCAAGAAATGCGTTGGAAAGCAATACGCACTAATTGCCAAAAGCGTCAAGCCGAAGATCGATCTAATTCTTTACCAAACTTAATTAAATACTTCCTTTGTTTCGCTCCAAAAATTGAACGTGAACGGTTGTCCTATTGTTTTCTTTAATCTTTTCCTATTTTGACAAAGAAGAAAAATCAAGATAGTCAAATTCAAAAGAAGGAAGAAAATGCGTAATTAAAGGAGAAATAACAACATCTAGCGTATTAGTTTTTTCAAAGAGAATTATCATAAGTTATGCCAATTTTTTTTTCCACGCTCTCGTGAGTGACATGATTTTGACAGTTAATTGCTTAAGTATTATAATTTTTAAATAATGTTCATGACAAGTGTCATGATATGTAAAATTTTCGACTTTTGTGGTAAACGTTTTTTCAAAAGGTAGGGCACTCAATTCCTCTTATGAAAGTCGGTATCCCTATTTCAAGGAAATAAAAAAGGAAAAGGACAAATTCCCTATGCGTGAAATCAAAGTCAACTCTTTCTTTTGACCGTTTGTATCGTTCCTATTGACTTTGCTTGCCCGGGAGACAAGCTGCAACGGTTCATTAAAACGCAAACATATTTATCTATTCAAACGAAGCTCCTGAGAGAATTTTATATTAATTAAAACCCAAGTGCGACCTTTCCAGGCGCGAGCTGCTCCAGTGCAACTGTTTCTTCGTGTCGTATTCCAAGATGGGCGCACTTTTCTTGGTCGGCAACCAATTTGAATATTCTAATAATTGTAGGAAAAATATCTTCACGCACCGGCTGACAAGTGCTACTGGAGAAGGAGAAAACAAAAATCCCAAATTGGAAGAATAAATGGGGGAACATTTCATAGCTACGATCTGGTCATAAAAGTTCAGCATTTAATTCCCCTTTTATGCTAAAATATAAATTTGCATCTACCTTTATTGTCATTCTATAGGGTGAAACAAACCTAAAATATGATTTCGATGTAAAGCTTCTATCAATGAAAATTCCATAAAAAGCCCATATGTGCAATAAGGCGAACATATTCAGGTAATATTCTATGATGGGTAAAAATGCAATTCAACTTTGGATTACATCTCTTGACACTTTAAATCACGATTCTTTAATTCTCTAGCACTTTTCACACATAAATATAAACAAATTTTTCTTTTTAATTTTTGGTAAGTAAAAATCCTTCTTATCTCACAAACGTTTGACTCAATTTCCTAAATCGACCGAAATGTCAAGCGTTTATTTTTTTCAATAATCCATAACTTGTCATATGGTGAGTCAAATCCTTGTAATTTCATGGAAATGCAAGATCATTTGTCTAAATCAACGGAATTTCCTAACATCCCAATGCAAAATTTCCTTGATCGAACGTGTTTTCAAAATTCCACAATAGCTATCGCAAATTGACCAAATTGAAGTTCTTTTCACATGCAATGTCTATACCCTTTTTGCTAGGGACAGTAGCCCAAAAATGATGGAGGACAGAAGACTAAGAGGGTCCGGCCGAACAAGTGTACGCACGTCTTGGGAGCCACAAAACTTGACATCATGGTGCAATGGCCCAACTCCTGGCCACTAAAAGAAACAGAAGATAGGTCAATACAAGCATGCACAACACCAAACTCAAACTGATCACCGAATTATTAAAAAAATTCCCAGCAATTTTTTTTTTAAAAAAACGTTGCATATCCAAAGAATCATATATTGTACCGTTACAATTAAATTTTACTTACTTTTTTCGCTATTTGATTCCTTCCTAATAGAGATTGACACGGGCGAAGTTTCCCATGTTCCAAATCTCAAATAGTATAATTCCGATACCAGCATAGGTACCTTTTCTAATTCAATTTGGTCTCTACAAAAAGAAACAAATCGAGACGCTTTAGAGAACCGTGATTTATTTTTAGGTGCCGTTGCAAACGAAATCATAGAGAAACCCCACAAAACGGCACTATTATTGCCCTATTATTTTGTGCTGTACAGCCCTGGAGAGCCCTTAACTTAGTCATATAATCATTAATAAAAGATTCAATAAGGCCATCATTAAAGGTTTCCAAAGTGTCTTGGCTGTGACCTTCCCGATCCAAGAATCAATTACGTGGCCTCGATTGTCCCGCATTTACGTGGCCTCTCCACTTTCCAGGTTCTGCCGCTGCATACTGAACTCTCTCTCTTGAGACTTCCATTCTGTGTGCTCTCTCTCTCTCTCTAGAAAGACCAAAAGAACCCAACTTGCTTTCGTTCCCTCTTTTTTCCAACTCTCTCTTTAATGCCCTTCCAGTCAAAACCCTCCTCCATATAATCCCTTCTCCTTCACTCCCCTGCTTTCTCTTTTTTCAATGGGATCTCTCAGGATCACCATCTCCTCCCTCCTCTCATGGATTCCATTGCTCACTACTGCTTCAGTCAACCCCTCCTCCCGAAACCTCCACCGGTGTCGACCTTAAACTGTTGACAGAAACCCAAGAAGGAGGAGGAGGAGGAGGGAAAAACAGAGCCAAAACAGGGGTCTTTCCTGTCCCGGAGAGACCGAAAGGCTCACACGGCCCACGGGTGTCTATACCCCTTCTTCTTTGCTTGGATCCGAATGGCAATGGAGGAGAGCGAGAGGAAGCTGATTTTCCAGAAGTACGAGATGGGCAGGTTCCTCGGGAAGGGAACGTTCGCCAAGGTCTACTACGGCAAGAACCTCCAGACCGGAGAGAGCGTCGCTATTAAGGTCATCGGGAAGGACCACGTCCAGAAGGAAGGCATGATGGAGCAGATCAAGCGCGAGATCTCCGTCATGAGGCTCGTCCGCCACCCGAACGTCGTGGAGCTCAAGGAGGTCATGGCCACCAGGACCAAGATCTTTGTCGTGATGGAGTATGTTCGCGGCGGCGAGCTTTTCGCCAAGGTGGCGCGCGGGAAGCTGAAGGAGGATCTCGCCCGCAAGTACTTCCAGCAGCTCATCTCCGCCGTCGACTTCTGCCACAGCCGCGGGGTCTCGCACCGCGACCTGAAGCCGGAGAACCTGCTGCTTGACGACAACGGGGACCTCAAGGTCTCCGACTTCGGCCTCTCGGCCCTGCCGGAGCAGCTCCGCCAGGATGGGCTCCTCCACACACAGTGCGGCACGCCGGCCTACGTCGCCCCGGAGGTCCTGCGGAAGAAGGGCTACGATGGGTCAAGGGCCGATATCTGGTCGTGCGGGGTGATTCTGTACGTCCTCCTCGCAGGGTTCCTGCCATTCCAGGAGGAGAACTTGATGCAGATGTATCGAAAGGTATTCAAGGCTGAGTTCGAGTTCCCGCCATGGTTCTCGACGGACACGAGGCGGCTCGTGTCGAGGCTGCTTATGTCCGATCCCGAGAAGCGGATCACGATCCCTGCAATAATGCGTAACCCCTGGTTCCGGAAAGGATTCTGCCGGCCATTGGCTTTCTCGATTCCGGACCCGGAATCGGAGAAGCCACCAGGCGAGAGAGAAGAAGAGGAGGGAAAGCTGCAGAATTCAGAGTCGATTAAATCCAAAAAGGTCGTGTCGCCGAAGTTCTTCAACGCATTCGAGTTCATCTCATCAATGTCTTCGGGCTTCAACCTGTCGAGCCTCTTCGAGACGGAGCGGAAGTCTGGGTCCGTATTCACCTCCAAGTACTCGGCGACTGCGATCATGTCAAAGATCGAGGGGCTCGCGAAGGAGTTAAGCTTCAAGATCGCGAGCGTGAAGGACTTCAAGATAAGCCTGAAGGGGCCGGTCGAGGGGCGAAAGGGGCGGCTGTCGGTGACGGCGGAGGTCTTCGAGGTTGCACCGGAGGTCGCAGTGGTCGAGTTCTGCAAGTCGGCGGGGGACACGTTGGAATACGTCAAATTCTGTGAAGAAGATGTTAGGCCGGCGCTCAAGGACATAGTTTGGTCGTGGCAAGGGGACAACGTTTGTCACTGCAATGAAGCCGTCGCTGAAGGCGAAGAACTGCAGAGGCAGGCGTTGATTGCCTAATGACAGGTCCTAACATCGTCATTAATTTTTGGTGGTTTCGCCAATTTTACTCACCCTCCTGTGCTTTTCTGTGGGCATTTGAGTTTGATTTTGGTGCCCTCTTTCGCTCTGGGACAATAGAACTGTCCATGTGATCTTGCTGTACATAGTTGTGGGTGAAGAACGGATTGTGGGTTTGGATTGATATACATGAATAGCCAGTTGTACTAATTGAAGACAGTTCCCAAAGGAAATCTCTGGGTACTTTATTCATTTGTATCTCGCGAAGGACCGGGAATCTCTAAGATACCTCGGCCCGTCGCTCCTTTTCAAGTATTTGCGTGTTACGACCCTTCAATTTAAGAAATGTGAAAGATGTATATTCAAGCATGAAGTCGGTACGAGGATGGATTTATTTTTCGAAAAGACCATAGAAGCTCCGAGGAAAGAGCTCTGCCTGCCCCATCTGCCGAACGTCTTCCAAAAGAGACGGAATGTGACCTGGGTTGATGGAAAAAAGCTGGCCTTGGAACGTTCAGGTGGTGTCATACCTAGAAATTAATCGAGTTGGTTGGTAGGTAAGAGTCAATATTAGGACTCCATTCCCCCCACGAGGGCCCGTGTTTGGTTGAATTCCCTCCTCCAGGGCCAACAATCTGAGGATCTTCTGCTGCACAAACAGACAAAAGAAAAAGCAAACCTTAACTGGCCTTAAAATGCCTGTTTGTAGCGGATAATGTTTTCCTGTGGAATCTGAAGGGGTGGTTCCAACTGAAAGGTGACCTTTACTTGTGTACTCTCCATATTGTAATTTTGGAAAATGATCCTCAGGATCTGAAATTGAGAAAGTGTGGTTTATTTGCTAAACATTTAAGGAAGAATATTCTCTTTCTAAAATATCAGTGCATGGAATTTGAGGAGTTTGCTTATTTGGTTGCTAGATAAGTGCCGGGGGACTCATCAACAATCCCCACAAAAAATTTACTTTTAAGGCATGTGAATCTCCTCTAATTATGAAATGTTGGATCATTATATTTCCTTTCCTTGTTGATCCCTTCTTAGGGATATTATAAAAAATAACTAAACATGTTACACCGGTGTTAATTCAGTCATGAACCTTTCAATTGTGCATAGTGAGTCTTAAATCATTTCACATTTTGTTAATCAAGTCCATTTGGCAAATTTTGAACACAAATCCTTAATGTGGTATGGTCAATGTTTACGTGTATATTTTCAAATAATTTTTAAATAATTTTTGGATTTTATATATTTTTAAAATTTTTCATTAACTTTTTTTTTTTTGGGACTTAAGGCAAACAAGGGTTGCCAGTTGACCCTTGCTCGATTCGGGGGTTATGGCCTCGCCCAAATTGGTCAAGGGTTGGGTGCCTCACTTTTAGGGCGAGCATCGGTTTAGGGTCAACCTTGAACCGACCCTGGACTGGTCCAACCCTGTTGGTTTTGGTTTGTTTCTAGGAAGATTAGATTGGTCCTTGGTCTTGGGGTTTCTAGACCAATACTGTGTGTGTTGGTTCTCAATAGTTTAGGGTCGGTCCAACTCGGATTAACCCTAACTATATACTATTTATAATTTTTTTTTTATATAAAGAAAACTTTAAAACAAAGGCCGTCAACAACATTAAATAGCTCATTAGTGAGGAATCCAAGTAATTTTATACCGTTATTTAATATCTTAGATTTTTAATGTCTTTTATAGCGTCAACAACCATAATTTATGAAGGACGGAAATGTTGTTGTGAATAGTCATCATGGTGTCCAAAAGGGCATGAACAACCCCTTAAGGCATCCTCCTTTGGTACTCATTCTCTTTTATTTTATTTGTCTTCTTAGTTTGCAATTTGCTCAAATCAAAAGAAACAATTTCTTCGTTTGCCACTAGATACTCGCCTCGCTTGCTTTTGATCACTCGTGTCATTCGTCACTCAATGCTCGCCCTGCTTGTTGCTCGCTGCTCGCCCCGCTTGACGCTCCCCTCACTTGACACTCCTCACTCGCCTCTCTTAACTGACCTTGCTCGTCACCGAATCCATCAGATTAGTTTGATCCTCGGTCGTCTTTTTAGAGAATATAAAAAATGAAATAGAAAAATTATCAATTGATCTCAGATTGACCTTGGAATTGGCCTAAAACCCATTGGGTCAATTTGGGTCTCGGTCCCAAGCTTAATAAGGTCAATTCTCAGTTTCAAAAATTGAAAATTAATATTGTGTGGATTAGTCCTAAGGTTAAAGGGTGGATCGGCCCAATCTGGACCAAGCTCACCCTTACTCACTTTGGCTAGCAAGGGTATTGTAGCCCTCACCTAGGCTCTCACTGGCCATAGTGAGGGCATCAAGTGAGAGCTCCCATGCCCTTGCCAGCCATAGTGAGGGCTCACAAGCCCTTGTCGACTTTGGCTATGGTTGATGAGAGCTGCAATACCCTTGCCTAATGTTAAAAGGATCAAATGGCAACGTTTCCGACCTTAGTTAAAAAAAAAAAAAAAGTAAACAAAAAATAAAAAAATTAATTAAAAAATGAATTATTAAATATTATTAAAATTGTAGACGTAAACGCCATTGGTGCCACATAGGATGGCTAATATCCATGTAGGTGATTTTTGCTCAATACTGATCATATGGATTTAATTGGCAAAATTGAGAAGGTTTAAAATTTAATTAGCATAATTGAAAACTTCATAATTGAATTGACACAAATGCAAGGTTTAAAATTTAATTAGCATAATTGAAAATTTCATAATTGAATTGACACAAATGTAATAATTTCACGACTTTTTTGGTAATTATCCCTCTCTTATCATATTAAGCTGTTTCTCATAATTTTCTTGCTGTTGATTTATTTCAGATTGCGTTACAATTTTGTTCCAAATAATCACAAACAGAATCAAATGTTAGGTATACGTATCTCTCCTCTACATTACATATCTTTGGCCTTGGGACCAGTTTTCGGATGTCGTCTCATGGAATATAATTGGGAGAAAGTGAGTATACTTATTGTATGGTATCATAGTGAGGTCCACACAAAAATTGACTAGGAATTGTGAATCCAAAACGACAGTTATACTCAATCCATCCCTCTGATCGGCGACAAACATTCCTTGTACATCTGATCGGCAGTGAATGGACTTAATCCAAACCGTTAAGATTCGACAAACCCCACCTGGTCTCATAGCTAATAGAAGTCCGGTTCAAACGGACGAATTTTCCGGTTCGACTAATGCACTAATTCAATCCTGAGGACCGCATATCCCTTTGGACTGGTAGCTACAAAACGCGACACGGCTTGAGAACCTAACGGGATCCAATCGGCCAATATAGCTCTTGCAAGAAACGCAACACGAGACCAGACTCGTGTGGACCCCCCCCACCCAAAACCATACAGAACTTCCGACGAGCGATGCTGTCACGTCCTCAAAAGCGTGACTCACCAAGGAAACAAGCTCTCCATCTGCTTAGTCGATACAGAATGTAGAAAGAAGTGGAAGTCGCTATGCTTTCGCTTTCACGGCTTCTTCTCCATTCCTTCCTCCAGAACACGCGTCCGCGGAACAGGCTGTGAAATTTCTAGAAATAGGAGCAAAATGCCAAGCGACCAGTCCTTTCTTTTCTTTGCTTTGTGTATTTTCTTTTATTAATCCTTTCTTGTGACGCGCTTGGAGAAAATAGAGAGGGATTTGTACAACCTTTTTGTTTAGTCATATGATTGCTTGGAGTTTGTAATATTGATCAATGATTGGGGTTTGCTCGACTCTTGCACCGAGAGTTGTTCAACTACACCATCGATGTGCGGTTCGTCTTTTCTTAATGAACTCTATCTAGGGTTTTGTCTTTTTGTCTCAATAACGTTTGAATACTTCTCAAATCGGTCCCATACCCTATAATATGTAGTGAATGAAATCTAAAAGCCGTCCCACTTAAGTTATCGGCGCACCAGTCTGGCTTCCAACAGATTTTCAGTACAACTTTTATAAGTTAACGGGGCACTCATTAGGTTACCAACAGACTCTGGATGTTACCTTTATTATTTCCTCTTACATTTAAATTATCTAATCTTGAAAAGCAAATGATATTCCATCTTGATTACAAATTTACAATCATACAAGCACCTCAATTGGAAACTCTTCCATCGAATCTAACGATCACAAAAGATTAGAAGTCATATAAGGCCACTAATTATTTATGTATGTGATTAGTAAGTATTCACAAAAAATGTAGTTGTTTTTTTGTATATATATGATGAGAATTATTCATCGTGTACATATGTCGGTATACTTCCCTCGCATTTGTTTGACAAAGAACACCGTGTCCTAGTGAAACGGGAAATTTGGAAATTCTTTAAAAAAAGGAAGAAAAAGCCCTTTTACTTCAATCTTTTAGCTTAAATAAAAGGGTTAATATCACGAAAGATACAAGATTAGTACAACCATGAAAAATTTATCCTAAATTAATTTTTTAACTACCAAAAACCCTAAATCGGTACATCTGTGATAAATGAGAGAATGACCAAAAAGTTCTAAACCTAAATTCAATCTTAATTTTCATTTTTTTTTGCTAATTCAATCTTAAACTTGCTAATTAAATCCATTCAACCAATTTTGGCTGGCCAGCGTTAACATGGCATTGCTAGTGCTAATGTGAACTTTTTTAAATAATATTTTAATAATATTTTGAATTTTATTATAATTTTTTCCTTTTTCCTTTCTTTTCTTTAGTTTTTTCCCCTTGCACTTAGGGCCAAGACACCCTCATTGGCACTAGGGACGCCCTAGCTGCCTCGCTCACCTAGATTGGGCGAGATCGCTACAGTGCTTGCCTAGCCAAATTTGGGAGAGGGGCCATGCACCTACGCCTTGGCCCCTCAAAAGCCCTGAGGTTAGGGGAAAAAAGTTAAAGAAGAAATATAAAAATTCAAAAAAAAGTATTAAAAAATTATTTAAAAAGTCCATGTTAGCACTGGCAGTGCCCCCCCATCAATATTAGTCGATCAAAATTGAAAGATGAACTTAACTAGCATAAATGCAAAATGTTTAATACTTAATTGGCCAAAAAGAATTTAGTAGGATTGAATTGGTACAATATGGCTTTTTTGATAATTTTTCTTGTGACAACTTTACTATCCATTATTTTCCATTAAATTTATCATTAAATTGCTAAGTTGAATGACATATAGCAGTCAATAGGTTTACTAGTTTGGAGTTTACCCTTCATTTCTCACATATGTACTACTTTATAGTTTTTCATGACATTAATCAACTTAAGAGAAACTAATGGAAAGTAAATTTGTCACAAATGTACCGGTTTATAATTTTTTATAATAGCATCATTAGTTTGGAATAAAAATTAGATATACTGATTTAGAGTTTTTGACGGTCAAAAGATTATTTTGGAATAAATTTGTTATGACGTATCAGTTTGAGATTTTTCATAGTATTAATTCTAAGTATGATGAATTTCAACACTTATTTAGGAGACTCCCAATCTTTATTTTCTTTTAGTACCAATTTTATATAGGCTATGTACTTCAAAGTTTATGGCTAGTTTCAAAGAAAGTTTTAATTAGAAACTTTATAATACGATATTAATCATTGTAATGCAACTGCAAGCTTTGATTAGCTGTTTAATTGTCTACATCCATACGTTTGGATGTAAAATCCAAAGTTCCCTCCATTGAGATGAGGGCTAGGACCTCCTTCTTGATGCGAAGTTGGATTAGTTCAAATCCATCCATCAAAGCTCCAATAAACCCTCCGACCTTCTTAGTGCATAATCTTGACTTCATTGATTAAGGATGGATCTCAAGAGGGGTCCTGTCCTGCACCAATCTCTTGAGTGCATAAATTAAATCGAAAGGGTCTGTCGACAAGCTTTCCTGAGTCCAGCTTGTTAGGCACATCACATTTCAAAAGCAGTGACTATACACATAGCAAAAGTTTCAAGGTACTCATTAATAAAATCCTGCATCACGCTGGTGTCACTTTGATGGTCATGTTTTTCCAACCGACGAGACAACCTCGACCTGTACCACGGTTGTCTTTTCTCACCAGGATAATTTTCATCGCAATTTCTAGGTCAGTTCCACAATTTTCTTTTCTTGAAGAGACAACATCATCCCTCATTTTATATTCGTCTTTGTACGTCCTGACCTTATCCTTGTTCGAAAAGTGGAACGACTGATCTAACTAGTTATTCGAGAGGTCCGAGCGTCAAAGGTAACCAGAGACTTTGGGGACTTCTCGTGATTTTAGGCACCTCGTGAACTATGAACAGATTGTCAGAGCTTGTCGAGTAGCTGAATCTAACGGATCGGCACGACGGGCGGTGCTGACGAAAAAGGCAGCATTTTTATAACCTTATCCATTGAATAAATGCACTTACACAGCCCGCACTTCGTTTGAAATACTTAATGAACTATTTTTCCGTATACGAAAGTTGAATGGGAATCGAAATCTTGCTATGACATTGCTAAAAGCATCAAATCTATCAATGCTACTTCACAATTTCATATATGGTGAAGATCTACCAATACTATTTCACAATTTCATATTTAGTG
Source organism: Eucalyptus rudis (assembly GCA_019915205.1). NCBI lineage: Eukaryota > Viridiplantae > Streptophyta > Magnoliopsida > Myrtales > Myrtaceae > Eucalyptus > Eucalyptus rudis. The sequence continues at coordinate 17,349,897 of JAHMTN010000001.1, read as the reverse complement.
AAGATCTATCTAAGATTTATTCAATACTCGATGCTCATTTAGTTATTGTCAAGTAACATTTCATTTTACATTTTCACTGCTTAACATGGAAAGCATTTACAATTTATAATGCTTATTTTTCAGTTTTATCAAGTCCCCAGTTATACATCCCCGTCTGTTATGTATTAGATCTCAGATACTCCACTCTCTTCTTACCTCTTGGTGACAACATGGAGTCAACACTTCATTTATAACATGAGTAATATATCGAAAAACAATAGATGTCCGTGTTTCTTTTACTTGATTAATATATCAAATAGGCAAGTTCTTTTCTCCACGTCGGTAGTTAATCTAGAGGAAATTTTTTTCTTTATATAGCCAACATCTACCATCATTGATTTGAATAATTTCATCAATTTTTGAATCTATAACTACGCAGTCAATGGTGGCAAATGTGAGTTATGGAAAACATAAATGGTGCACAACATGTGTGGTAATACCATTTTAAAAACTCCTTTCTTATGCATTAGAACTTGTATCTTCAACTCCGTATGAAGTGGCAAAATGTTCAAAGAGCACCATGATACTAATCAAAAGAAGAATGATGCAAATAGCTAGGGCTACATATGCTTTTGTGTTAAGGGTAATTTTTTCCAGGGTAAGTGGATTTTAATCCCATAATCTACCTTGTTAAAATCATTTCTCGGTTTTTGAAACTTGGAACTTACTATATTTGTCTTAGAACTGACACTAGAACTATCCTGTTATTATTATTTTTTTTTATTTCAGGATATAATTGAGGACCTACTTTTTTCGTTCCTTTTTTTGGTTTCATTTTTTTATAGCAAATAACATAAGCAACAAAACAGTTCATAGTTATAGATAAACAAGAGAAAGTGAGTAAAGGCAAGTTAGGAACGAGCAACAGTTGCAAGGCTCAAACAAGTGAGCCCAAGAGGGCTCGAATAAGTGAGGGCGAGCTGTGTCAAATGAGGAGGAGGGTGAGTTACAAGTGAGAGAAAGAGTTGTGAAATGTTTGAGTAAGGTTGGAAAGAACTAACAAAAAAGAGAGGGATAAAGAAAAAAATACTAAGAGAAAAATGAAGTTTTTTAGGCTTTGTGAAACCAGTTTTAAATTTGGTACAATTCCCAGATGATTCTGTAGTTGGAACTAGTGTCGGAGTTATTCCATAATAGTCATGGAAGGAGTTGGTGGTTGGTTTATAAGTGTGAGAGAAATCTTTATCCCTTGACATAGTTTTTGGGGTGAGAGAGGTCCAAGATTATCCATTACTAGTATAGAGCCCATATTACCAATAAGTTTGAATTCAGTAGTCACACAAAAAAGACATGAGTTGTTGCTTTGATCAAGGGTGCAATGTGTCAGTAAGAGATTGTCGGCTGTAAAAGGGGCTAGTGGTCAGTTTACAAGTATGAGGATAAACCTTATCCTTTCAGTTAGCTTTTGAGATGAGAGAAGCTCAAAACCATCCAACAATCGAAAACTAGATTGGTTTTTAGGGTGATTTGATCCAGTTCTCGATTAGAACCGATCCGGTTGTACAACGCCACTTTGCTTATATTCATAAATGTTCATCTATCAAGTTTCCAACCGACTTTAGAAACTATCTTCATAATTCTCTCTTACATTTAGATTATCTAACCTCAAAAAGAAAATGATGTACCATCTTGATTACAAATCCTCGATCAGGAAAGTCAAAATCATATGAAGACCTCAATCGCAAACTCTTCTATCAAATTTAACAATCATGAAAAATAAGAAATTATGTGAGATAACAAACCGGTTATTTACCTTACCAAAAAAAAAAAAAAAAAAAACCGGTTATTTAAGTATGTGATTAGTAAGTATTCACACAAAAAGTAATTGTTATTGGTATATATACATATGATGAGAAATATTCATCATACATTTGTGCGCATATGTCGGCGTGCTTCCCTCATTTTGGTTTGACAAGGAACACTTTATCCCATGATGACTTGGAAACAGTATTTCACCAAAACAGGAAATTTGGAAAATCCTGGACAAAGGAAATAAAAAACAAAAAACAAAAGCCCACTACTTCAATCGTTTAGCTTAAATAAAACGAACTTCAACAGTTATTCAGGTGACCCACAATCTTTATTTTCTCAATATCATTTTATATAGGCTATGTACTTCAAAGTAAGTTTTCATAGTACCTCTATAATATGCGATATTAATTATTGTAATGCAAATGCAAGTTTTGATTAATTGTTTAGTTGTCTTTATCCATACGTTTGGATGTAAAATCCGAAGTTCCCTCTATTGAGATAAGGGGTAGGACTTCCTTCTCGATGTGAAGTTGGATTAGTTAAAATCTATCCATCGGGGCTCCTATAAGCCCTCACCTTTGACCTTCTCAGGACATAATCGCAACCCCATTGAGTAGCGATGGATCTAAGAATGGGCCTGTGCTTGCCAAATATGATCTTAATAACGACATATTTTGTCTGCGAGTTTCCTATGGCGTGCTTGTTAAGAATACTTATTAAGAGGATGTTTTCGATTCAAAAGCATTGATCACACACTATTTGAGAATAATAATGCATGCATGGAAGAATTGCAATGTTTATTCATTATATGCTAAGCAAAAGCTCTGGGACACTTATTAACAAAATTTTGCATCATAGTGGTGTCAATTCGATACTCATATTTTTCGACCCAAAGAAGCAACCTCGACCCATACTCAGCTTGTCTTTTCCTATCACGAACAATTTCATCATAATATCTAGGTTAGTACGACATACATTTTCCAAAAATAATAGGGAATGATTCCATAAAAAGGTATAAATTTTAGGTTGATGGACAAATCTGGCCACAACTTTTTTAGTCTCATGAAAAAGCACAAACTTTAGGTCGATGGTTAAATCTGGCCCAACCTTTTTTTTTGTCTCGTAAAAAAGCACAAACTCTAGGTTAAGTGATAATTCTGGCCCAATTTTTTTTTTTGTCTTATAAAAAAACACAAATTTTCATTCATATCCAAAATCTAACCCCTACCATTAACTTTCTATTTGAAGTTAACTTTATTTCAAAAGAAAATGTTCTAGCCATGAGATTGATGGATCTCATTTGTGAAAATCTACAACTTCATATATTACGACAAAATGATAAAGTCTAGTCAGAGAAATTTAATCTGGAGATTTTTTTTACTTGCTAGTGAAGTATAGGAGATGACATAATTTCACCGTTATTCTTCAACCTGTAGCTCAAATAAAAAGACAATGGTTGGTGTTAACTAGCAAGTGCACATTAATATATTGATAAAGATAATCAATGAATCTAAGTTATAAGGGTCAGATTTATGATTTAAGTGAAAGTTAGTATTTTTTTTTCAAAAAAAAAAGGTTATAATTGTAACTCAATCTAAAGTTAATACTTTTTTACGTGACAAAAAAAAGCTTGAATCAAATTTGTTACTCAACCTAAAGTTTGTGTTTTTTTACATAACAAAAAATAAATTCGGGTAAAATGCACCTATCGACCTAAAGTTGGTTTTTTTTTTTTTTTTGGGAATTAACCCTCTTATTTATATATTTCTCTTTCAATGTCCAGACCTTATCCTGGTTTAAGAAGTCAAATGACTGATCTACAAATGACTGGTCCAAGTGGCTCAATAGTCAAAGATTTCTAGAGAGTTGGCTCTGCGGGATTTTCGGTATCTCGTGAAAGCATAAACAGATTGTCAGAGCTTGTCGACAAGCTGAATCTAAGGAACCGGCACGAGATCCCGTGTTAACAAAAAAGGCGGTACATGTCACATCAGCTTATCCATTGACTAAATGCACTTACGCTGTTCGCACGATAGTACTTTTTGAGGTGAACGCAACTGAATTGGAATTGTGAAGGGGAGGGCAACTGATGCGGCCTAAAAGACTTTCTTTTAATAACTTAAGACTTCGAGGTGATGAAGCAAGAGAATTTGACTCAATAAATCGACCTCGTTGCTAAGTGATGTTCGAGTTTGTTACAAATCCAAATGTTAATCGACCTCGTAATGGAGGTCGGTAACAAATGACAAAAGACTTAAAGAAATAGAGTAGCCATAGACAACGCCAAGTCATACACTATGTTGATAATTGATCAACGTACATATTTGCCTCAACCATTGAAAAATTTCTGATTTACCATAATTTAGATTAAATGTGGCACTAGTTTGTAAGAATTCCTTTTTGATTAAAGAATTTTCACTTGACAAATTTAAAAACTATGTTTCTTGAATGCAAAAGGTATCAAAATCATGCTATGACATTGCAAAATGCATAAAATCTTCTAATACTATTTCCCTATTCCATGTTTGGTGAAATTTGATTTTTATTCAATGCTTGATGCTCATTTTAGCCATTGTCAAAGTAACATTTCATTTTTCATTTTCACTGCTAAAAGTGGAAAGCACTTATAGTTTTCGATGTTTATTTTTCAGTTCGGTCAAAACTCACTCCGGTTATGCATCCCCTATATATATCACAAATCTTGCACTCTCTCCTTGCTTGGCAGTGACCACATGGAGTTAACACTTCATTTATAACATGAGTAATATACCAAAGAAAGATAGAAATCCGCATCTCTTTTACTTGAATAATGTATCAAACATGTAAGATTCTTTGTCCATGCTGACGGTTAATATAGAGGGAAATTCTTTATTTATACAAACTAAATCCATCATTATTGATTTGGATAGTTCGTCAATTTTTCAATTTATAACTACCCAATCATTGGCGGTAGAATGTGAGTTATGGAGAAAAAAAATGGTGCACAACATGTCTAGTATATAGCATAATAAAATATATATCTCTCTTTCCTTATGTATTAGAACTTGTATCTTCAACTCTCTTCTAGCCTCAATATTTATATGGAGTTGTGAAATGTTCAAAGAGCACCATGATACTAATCATAAGAAAAACAATGCATATAACTAGCGACTATACGTGCCTTTGTGTTAGGAGTGATTGGTTCAAGGTAGTAGGGTTCATACTTGAAACTTAGAACCTATTATGTTTGCTCTAAAACTGACCCTACAACCTACCTTATTTATTTATTTATTTGGTCTAATTCCATAGTCTATTCGAGAACCTATTTTTTTTTCGTTCATTTTTTTGATTTCATTTTGTATAGCAAAATAATAGCAGCAATGAAATGGTTCAAGGTAAATGACAAATGAGGGTGAGTGAGTAAAGACGAGTCAGGAACAAGCCAATTTGCACTCAAATAAGCAAGGGCAAGCAAGCGAGGAGAGAGAGAGAGAGAGAGAGAGAGATGAAGCATTTGAATAAGGTTGAATAAGGTTGAAAAGGATAGAGAAAAAGAGAGAGATACGTAAAACGATGCCAAGAGGAAAACTAAGGTTTTTAGGCTTTATGAAACTGGTTCCAAGTTTAGTCTAGTTCTTGAGTAATTCTTCACTTAGAATCATGAACCAGATTAGTTCCAAAAATTTAGAACCCATAACCATAAAATAGACTGGTTTTTAGTGCAATCCAATCTGTTTCTCAAGAAAAATTGATTAGGTTGCATAGTCTGACTTTGTGCATATTCATAAATGTGCTTTTCTAATTTTTTGATAACGAGGAAGCTTGATGTGTAAAAATAATCTGTAGATTTCGAGTCCTCCAGCAATGGAGCAACAAACACCCCTTAGATTCAGAGGTCCCATGGCCATGCTAACCCTCCAATTGACTTAACAAAGGCTTTATGGCTGTGAGCTTCACCATTGGCGGTATAGAGAGATGGGGGAAGGGAAGGGGGGTCAATGAAGATTTCACATTTTCATATTTTAGGGGGAAGGGAGGGGTTGCCATAGGATGGCGGTAGCAGTTGTAAGAGTTTTTCAAATATGAGTTATATTAATTGATATTGTAATTTACCATTTTACGGGATTGGTCTAAGGTAAGATATAAAGTATATTAATTAGTCTAATATGAGATTGGTTAGTGTGGGTTAAGTTGAGTTTAACCCGTAATGAGATGGCCTTACTAAAAATTCTATAATAGTGCTCAAGTCTCTCCTCTAACCTTAACACACATAATTATTCTTACAAAGGGGCATTTACTAAGCGCTAAGGAAAATGGCTATCTCATTGAGTTAATAATACAGATGGCAATAGAGAAGTTCTTGAGTTTGGATTGTTGCTATTCTGCATCAAGAATGATGGTCCAAATTAGGTGTATTAATCTCTCTACATAATTATATATGCATTCTTGATTCTAGTTATGGAGATCTAGGGTTGCACTTTTGCATCTAACATGTGGTATTGGAGTAGCCATAACCTAGAACTTGAACGCATAATTTCTTACCCTATTTTCATGATTTTTTTTTTTTTGGGTAAGGTAAGAATATATTGACATAAACCAAACTATACAACTTGAAAACTGACATAGAAAACTTACACTTAACCAGGCAACAAGCCAGGTCCAGTGGAAGGATGTTAGGAAAAGGAAGGCAAAAGCTACCAAGGTAGCAACAAGAAGCCAAACGACATCTAGAAAAAGCCAAACAGAAAGAAAAGCTACAAGAAAAAACAACCAGACAAGCGAAAACAACCAAAAGGAGTCAACGGCCAAGAACAACACCAACCCTCCAAAAGAAAAGGCAATGAGACCTTGACACGCGGGTAGGCGAAGAAATAGCAAAGGCCGAAGCACTTAGTTCACAAAGATGGCCGGGTCAATACCCTAAATTCGTTGAGTTCTTCTATTTTTCAGAGTATCTGTCACCTGGTTAAAGGAGATGGCTTTGTCCCTCACAACTTTAAGTAGGTGGTTCTTGTGACACTTAAAGTAAGAGAATGTTAACTGACAAAAGAAATAACATGTAAGACATTACTCTCTATGAAAAGATGTTATCCATTTGCTACACTATCATATTGAATTTATATCAATAAAATTAAAAGCATTTGTGACTATGGAAAGATTTGTGTATATACATGCATTTAGCGTTATGATTTGGTGTTTGAATTTTATATGATATGATTGACTATTAAGAATTATCTCTAAACCAATATGTATAAATACAATGCAATTTCAATTAATATAGCCAAAGAGAGAGAATGTAAGAGTTTTCTTAATGTGGGTTACATTAATTGATATTATAATTTACCATTTTACGGGGTTGGTTTAAGGTGAAATAATATATTTCTTAATTAATATAATATGTGACTAGTTAGTGTGGACCAAGTTGAGCCTGACTCGTAATGAGAGGACCTAACTGAAAATTCTATAACTAGTACTCAAGTTTTTCCTCTATATCTAACACACATAATTATTCTCACAAATGAGCGTTTACTAAGTATTAAGGGTGAGGGGCCGTCTCATTGAGCCAGTGATCAAAGAGTAATAGAGAAGAAATTCCTGAGTTTGGATCATTGCTATTTCGCATAAAAAACAATGGTCCAATTCAGGTGCGTTAATCTCTCTACATAATTGTGTGTTTATTCTTGATTCTAGTTATGTAGATTTGGGGTTCGAATATGTTAAGAGGGAGCATATCTAACATTGGAGCTCACACGAGATAAGGAGATTATTAGGATACACACGTGAGTTGTGTTAGAGATGTCCCACATTGGAGAATTAATTGATGTTGGGTAGTTAATATATTTTAGTTGGCCTATAACTTTTTGGCTTAAGCTTTTGAGTTAAGGTGGGTCCAACTAGATATATTGACGAGCTCGGATTTTTGGTTCCCTTTTGGCAATCTCCTAAGGTTAATGTATCAGATTTCTGCTATGCACTCCTAACATACCTAGATAGATGAGCATTATGGTGTAGCAACATGGGCTCATAAGTTGGTGCATAAGGATCCTTAAATTAAAGGGGAACGTGCCTAATATTAAGTTCACATGTGGGGGGTGGGAGATTGTCATGATGCACGTATGAGTGAGATGTGTCAGAAAAGTTCCACGTCAAAGAATTGATATGGTGTAGAATAGTTAATATATCTTGGTTAAACCATAACTCACTGGTTTAAGCTTTTGAGTGAAGGTAAGTTCAATTGAATATATTGATGGACTCAAACTTGGGGTCTCTCTTACCGATATTGAATTTCTATTGCGTGCTCCCAATAGTAGTAACTTAGTGGCAGAAGTAAACAAAGGTGAGGTGAAGGTATTAGACTTCTACTGCTTTTCCAACAACAGTAGCTTAGCAGCAGAAGTTGACAAAGGCGAGCGGCGAAGTTGCGGCCGCGTAATGGCAAACTCGTGTCTATGGTCGAAGGCTGAGTAGATCTGGTGTAAGTGAGCACAAATAAAGCGTCTGCATATCGTCACGGGAAAGACTAAAACGGGGGACGATGATCGGCATCTTCTTTCTGATTGGCAGGTTATTAGTATGGCTGGTGAACTTCAAAATTGAAAAATTATTAATACGAGACGTGATTGGAAATAGTTTCTTCCAACATAAGTGAAGATAGCCATTCGTTATAAAATGCCGCGTGCCAAAAAGGACACGTAACGTTTTTCAAAACCAGTATTAAAAGTAAGAGAAAGACAAAATTCTTTCGAAAACCCTCATTTCGAATTATTCAATAAGTCAAAGCTCACTTCATGTCTCATAAAAGTAGGAATAGAACCTGGGTAGGCTGCTGCAAATTCCAAATTAATCCTTCCTGCATGAAAGTTTTAAGATATGATTTTCCTTGCAACTAGCACCTAGGATTAAGATAAAGCTTATTAATTGGGGGAAAGTAGATAATGAGTATTAAATTTATTGTACGGATATCAATTTAATTATAAAATTTTCAATTTTATTAATGTATTCCTAAATCATGTGTAATTTCAATACGGTCATTTTGGTCAATTTCGTTGAAAATTGCTAACATAACAGTGTGCATGTAAGATAGTCGGTATTGATTGGACCTTATATTGACCAAAATGATTATATTGGAATTTCGAGCATATGTTTAAGAATATATTAGCAAAAGTGAAAAGTTTAAAACGAAATTTGCATTCCAATCATCTTATCATGCTAGCATCATTCATAGAAACTAATTGTCATAGCAATGAAAAAAGTGAAAAGCCAGTCACACAAACATGTATGAATACACAAGTATCAAACTCTACTACGTACCACCGTTTTGGTTATTTCAATTGGGCATTATTTTGACTAAAGAGGGCTCATCAACTATTTCTTTATGCAGTGAAAACGACTTTATTTAATCCTTCTCCAAGATCAGAAGTTTTATGTCACTATCAGTGCTGTTATGTTGCAAGTTGTAGACAAAGGAGATGGCCACCTTTGTCAACTCCGTGTCGAAAATATCTCACTTATTTTACTCATAATGGCAAGCACGGTGCAGATAAGCACATTGGACTATTTTCTCCGCTGTCCGTTTTCACGACACGGCGTTTTGCATGGACATATGGTAAAGACTAAATGCTATTTTTTGGAGAGTCGGCGAAGAAAATTTAAGTGGAAATAAGTGTACAAAAGGTCAAAGTTTTCCTCCATTCCTACTCAAAATATATCCACCATTTTCCACCCAATTTTTTCAGCTCCCGAACGTGGAATAAAGTCACATGATTTCAAACTGACTTTCATAACAATCGCACAATTTCTTTCGAAAAAATTATCTAGAAAGTCATAAATCTATTATACCTTTTTTCACATTAGTTCTAAAATTTTCAATTTTACTAATTGAGTTGTAATTTTTTTTTAATTTTTTACCAATTGAGTTGATTTAGTCAAAATCAATTGGAAATTGCTGATGTGGATAGTCATTGCTGGTGTGGATATTTTTAATAACATTTTAATAATTTTTGAATTTTTACCATTTTTTCTTTTGTTTTTCCTTTTCTTTGCTTTTTAAAATTTTTTGGAGAGGATCGGTGAGGGTTGCTGGAGGTCCTCTTTCCAAAAACCTTAAAAAAAAAAAAGGTAAAGAAAAGGACAAAAAGAAAAAAAAATAAAAAGTTCAAATAATTATTAAAATATTATTAAAAATATTTACGTCAGAGTTGATTGTACCATGCCGGGCCGCATTCATGTCAGACGGTTGGCGTCTACTTTAGTGAATTTTGGTCAATTTTGACCAAATAGACTCAATTGGTAAAATTGAAATGTTCATGAGTGAAAATAAATTTATAAATTTTGGACAGTTTTTCAATTTCTTTCTATGAAACCTTTCATTTTAAAAATGTTTGGACCTTGAGTTTTGACTCTACGTAATCACTTTGCACTCTAACATTAGTTACGATTTGCAAAATCATAATTTTCTTTTTGAAAAATAACTCAGCGCAAATCTCAAATTTCCGACCTACTCAAAACCCATAAGCTCAACTCAAACCTAGTTAGCCACCACCAGTTGCCGCCGCCATGATGCCCTTCGCTAAGCTCGCCATCGGATGTCAAGACCTTAATTGTCGCCACTTCCGACACTTCCTCTCTCTCTCTCATCACTTATGACCTTGAGAAAGGTCGTGCCAGGCAACCCTGACCTTAATTGAGGTCACCGTCTCTGTTGAAGGCCTGGACGACGTCCATTAGGTGGGGGCAAGTCGTGACTGTAGTCGTCCATGCATGGGGTTCCTATGAGAATAGGGGATGACGAAGCGAGTTTTGAAAGAGTGGTGCATGGAGGAGGTAGAGATGGGATTAAAGGCATTGGAGGTTGAGATTGCGTAAGCGGCACAAATGGTGGTTGGAGGTGGCAGGCTGACGGTCAGGCGAGCTAACGATCAATGCGGGCGTGGCCGTGGGTTGGGATTGGTGATGGAGGTGTGTGGGTGATGGGGGAAAGGACTTGTGAATGTTTGGTGGTTTGGAGATTTTTAAAGCGACGGTAATTTGATCTTTTCAATGTGAAATTTTATTTGGAGGTATACATCAAAAACAGGGATATGTAAGTGGAATCTAGGGAAAAGCTCAGGTATGTTTTCGGAATATTCCTCGTATTATGTCCTATCGACTCTTTCTTTTGATTTATGAACTCCTAACTCTCTAGTATCTTTCGATGAAACAATCGTATGTCATGGACAAACATTCTAGTTAGTAGCCACCATCAATCTCTTACTTTCTGTCCCGCATAAAGTGGAGAAGATATTGAACTACGTGTGGTTTCTGGCGGTGACTTGTTGAATAAAAAAATCTTATGAAAGCAACTATTGCAAAACATGTGCAGGAACGAAGAAGATATTGCTTATAAGATAGGAACACTATTATTCACTAGACATTTCACATTTGTTTGTACTCACCCTTTGCCGTTGTATAGCTTGATTTAAAGTGTCTCCCCTCTCATTCACATCGGAGCACGCAAGAAGAATCCAAAATTTTGTCATTAAACTGTAGCTTTTACAGGCTGCATCTTCTGTAGAAAATTAAGGTCATGATAACGTTTATGAATGGCAAACAATTTTCTCGGCTTTTCATCTAAGATTGAGACTGGGTTAGGTTTGACTCTTGGAAATTACATATAGTAAATAATAAAGTATAATTTAAAAGTACATTGGGAATGAACTTTAGTTAGATGCTGTTTGAAAAAACAAAACTATACTTTTACAAGAATTTTACTATTAAAAAACAAAATTTTTAAACCTTTTACCGTATGTCAATAAAAGCTACGTTTGGTCGTCCGGATTTCTAATCGGGATAGGACTGGATAGGATAGGATATGAAATCCTAGGATTTTTTTATATCTTATCAATTGTTTGGTGAATCACAATATTAAAGTCAGATATGACATCATATCATGTATATATATTTTTTTATATAAACGGTATAACATTGTAAATGAACCTAAATGTTCACAAACGGAAATGATGAAAATCTCTCGCAACACTATTCCTTAATTTATTTTTATTTTATTTTTCTTCTTTTTTATAGTATTTTATTTATTATTTCTTTTTTCCCCATTTCATCATTCTTTAATAAAATTTTATCAAATAGTAAATTGTACTAACATACCTAAAATACAAAAATACTTATAAATATATATAAATATAAATATTTAATTTATAGATTGAATGTTTATTATAAGATAAAATTATAGTTGAATATATACATTAAAATAGGATTAATTAAAAATCTTAAATTATAATTCAAATAATCATTTTTAATTTTTTAATTTTTAATTTTTTAAATTGTAATTCAAGTATTATTTATATTGAAATATAATTTCAATTTTATTAATTTAATAAATTTATTATTCGAGAAAAATAACTTTCCTAATATGGACATTAGAAATCCTATCCACCTTTATCCCACCTCCCCCATGGGATAATTTTATCCTGTCTATATCCCCCCTATATCCGACTTTATCCTGTCCTAAGCGAGCACCAAACGTAGGATAGGATAAATCATATCCTATCCCGAATTTTATCCCGACTGCCAAACGCAGCCAAAGGGCTTAAGTTATTGGTGAGCTTGGTTTGGCATTGGCACCTCCTTGCCTTAGGTCACATGAATTGACTGGGTTGCAAGATCTCAAGTAGCTTTTCCGTTAGGCCTAAGGTCATGCAACCTCAAACGAGGCTCATTTGTGGCAGATCGAGCTCACCAACAGCATCGCACAAGGTGAAAATGGTAGGGGTAAATATGATATTTCCAAAGTTTTGCGAGGGTAAAGTTGGAAAAAAAATTAATTAGCATTTTGGAAATAATAAAAACCCAAAATTAGATAGGACTTGCATTGGGCTAGGGGCTTCGGAAATGCAAATGCATCAACTATCTAAAAATATTATGGAACACTATTGGCATTTGTGTAAGGGCTTTAAAGCCCCAAGTCCATTTGCAAATTCCGACCAAACGCAGCCCAAATGTAATATCTGTCAAATCCACGTTTTAATGTTTTATCAATAACGAAGTTAGGATTCAATTATCATATCTTTATCTACATTCACATGTTAAATATTGGTCCATTTATAATTTGGAGGCTCATTTTGAAACTAGAGCCCAATGTGTCTTAGTAAGCCCGTCAAAAATTAAATCCACCACAAACAAGTATCAAATGAGCTTCGGCTTATCTTCTCATATCTTAAACCTCATTTAAGTGGTGTTCCTCTACTTGTTTTGTGTGTCAAGATTTACTCAACCTTTTTTCTTCCCTTTAGTTTCATGAACCTTTTTCAACATTTGTATTTTTATTAATTTATTTAATAATGTAAAACTGTTGTTATCACCTTAATAATTAACACTATTTGTGTTGAGATTGTTCAGTTTAGACGGCAAAGGAGTTTGCTCTTTTCCTTTTAGTCTTGGGTTCAAGTCTTGTGAGGAGCATTTTAGAAATAAAATCTTGAATGTACCAAGTTAGTATGGATATTGCACCCTTAAAATCACCTGGAGATCTAGACTGGTTGAGGTCACAAAAGTTGGTACAAACACCACTTGACCACCAAACCTCTAAAGGAAAAAAAGGAGTTTTGTTGGTCGAAGTTTATTTCGTTAATTTTTTTTTTGTCTTTCTTTTTTCCATTTCTTGTCTCCCGTTCTCAACTAATCCCTTTTCAGATTATTTGTGCAATTTTTTTTTTCTTTTTCTCTCTTTATTTGTTACTTTACACATTTGTAAGGTAAGATTTCTGTCATCTATATTCTCACACGTTATCTCCATACCAATATGCCAACTTAATCTTTCCATGCATGATGAACATCTTTAGTGATTTTCTAAAAATGATCAATCTCTTTTGGGCTGAGTTTCTTGTAGGCCTTTCTTTACTTGTTTAGAGTTGCACTCACCCTTCTTCGTTTCTTCAAATTTAATATATATGAGTTCCCTCGACATCATCCCAAACTTTCTGCATTTTTTATCAAAATTTTGAAGTTGTTCAATGTATGCTCATCCCATTATACGAGGCACGTTTGCAATTTTGTAAACGAATGTAGGAATGTCAAGACATTTGACAAGAGATTCGACGTGGAGATTTCCAAAAGTGGATAATGGGCCACAATACTGAGTATCGATTCATGGGCCGAAGTGTTGGATTGAGTGTTATAAGGCCGCTATAATTGGATGAGTCCAGGTTCCAGAAAACCTTCTGATCGTTGTATGTTTTCCGAACAATTTACACGAGTATAAATGGATACCCTCTTTGACCGAGATGAAAGTACTTTTGGGTTCATATTTATATTTAAAGTAAGAGTAATCTAGATATGATCAATTTGTCCACTTGAACTCTCTCGTGAAATTTTATAATTATCTCTAACATCTCTTATACTCAAATCTCGAGCGTGTCGCTCCGTTTAGACATCATTTTGAAGACTTAAAAGTTCGAGTTCCTTTCTGGGTTGCAATTGGTCTGCCTAGTGCACAACTGCTTGCAACTGTTGCTCTGAGTTCCCCAATGAGTCAACAATGCTAGGCAATCAAATGGCATGCTTTAAATCAATTTGATTTCCTACTCCTAAAACTTTTATTTTATTCGGTATTTGGTGATGCTCAATATGTCCCGAATAGAAACAACAATCGATCTAAGAGGTGGGATGAACCGGGGGAAAAGAAATTCCAACAATTTCTGCTGCTTAAGCAAGAGCACATCTGTAGAAGAGAGATGAACTAGGGCAACATGGACAACAGCGGCCCTCAAGAACAACCATTGTCCAGCGGCCTCGTTCAATAGGCGACGACCATAGCGTTGGCGGTGTCCACGTCTCTCTCTCTCTCTCTCTCTCTCTCTCTCTCTCTCTCTCTCTCTCTCTCTCAGGGCTTCGCTCCTTCATTTTGTTTTTCTATGCGTATCTTCACCGATGAAAGAAAAAAACTTTGACCACTTCCGATGGGGTCCTCATGAAAAAATTCTAGATGACTTTTTTGTTTGTGATGGCCATTGCTACTCACCATCACATTTATCTACCTTGCATCATGATTGATGGATGCTCTAGAATGCATATATGATATAAAGTGGACAAGCTGTCGATCTTGACATTCTATCTAAGCCATCATTTTAGATTTTCCCCCTTCACACTCCGCAATATCTCTCTCGGTCTTGAACTTGACGTTTCTCCAGTCCAGTTTGGGGACTTTTCAGTTCTTCAAGAACATCATTATATTATTGCCGTTTCCTTCCTCCTTCAATTTTCTACCTTACAAAGAGAAGTCCAGGAAGCCAACCAATCCATCGTTAGCAATTTGGTGGAAGTGTATTCAGTATTATATTGACACGACCAAGACTCTGTGGTGGATTCTTTGTTAACTGAAGAATCAGCAAGAAATAAACCAGGGAGATATACTTATTTGATTGATGTGAGGATGGTGACAATCAATGTTGACTACATCATCTGACGTTCGTATCGGTTTTGCTGTTGGCAAGAAGAGATTGACCACCACCGGTGATAGGGATGTTTAATTGACTTAGAATCCTTCACTTATGATTTTTTTTTGGCACACTTTCATAAAAACTTTCATTATATGTAGCGACTCCATAGTACAAGAACTAAGGGGTGTCCATCCTACACGTCTGAAAAATAAAAGGGATGAGTCGAACCCCAACAAATGAAATTTCTAATTTTAAGTTAGAAAAATCATCTTATCACTTCACTTGATATACACAAAATAAAGGCATAATCCTTTGATAAGTATGATACACATATAAGTAGACTTTACTTTTCATGTTCATTTATCATAGAAGTTGTTAACCAATAGAACGTCCATCCTGACTCATGCAAGTGCACACTATGTTTCACATAATGATTTGGTTCTACATATAACAATATATTTTATTTATTAATGCTTCATCCTCTTGAATACTCCCGGGGCATTTCGACACATGGTGCATCTCAACTTCAAGGCAACCCGCAACTTCCATCATAGGGGTATCTCAACTTTCGAGACATCCCAAAACACTCTTCGAGACATCTCGACACACAGGGCATCCTGCAAACTTCCATTACATGGTATCGTCACTTACCGCTATACGGGTGAAGAATTCACATTAATTTCTTTCATGCCATGATATATACATACTCACAAGTATAACATACATATTTCAACTCAATTAATGCATTAACTAAATAACCACTTATCTAATAACATATAATCATATTCTAATTGTCAAAATATGGACATTTAATGAGTACATTTTGAGTCTGGACGTTGAGAAGGTTCTGGACATTAAAAATATAGTAAATCAAATGGGTATACCTTGAGTTTAAACATTGAGCGGGTTCTAGACATTGAAATCTAGTAAATCAAATGGGTATGTTTCGAGTCTAAGCATTGAGCAAGTTCTTGACATTAAAATCTAGTAAATCAAATAGGCATGTTCTAAGGCTGGGTGAACAAGTACATTCTGGTCATAAAGTCTGAACAATTAAAATGGTAAATTCTAGCTTGATAAAAGCTCATAGAACAAAAGAACAGATCCAACAATGAATAGACTTACAAATGAACAAATTTAGCAATGGACTAAATCAATAGATGAGTGGATTTAATGAGAATTAGATTCAAATTCAGTAAAGTCTTCTTGAACCAATAAACAGACTTATGAATGAAAAGATTCACAAGTTAGCAGATTCAACAAGTGATTAGATTCATCAATAAATAGATTTGAGCAGACTCACAAATTAAGAGATTCCGTCTTAAGAAAAATTCTAGCATAAACAAGTGAAACAAATAGATTATGACTGGAGAATTCCAACAAAATGTAGCAAAACAAACATGTAATGGATCATTGAGATAACTACGACAAAACGACTAGATAAATAACTACTCAAAATGAAACAAAAAGAAGCAGAATGAACATGCAATGACTTACCGAGACAAAGATGGCAGAATAACTAAATTCTAACTATCCAAAATGAGGCAGAAATAAGTAAAACAAACATGTAATGAGTTACTGAGATAAATATGGTAGAATGACCAGATTCTAACTATTTAGAATGAGGCGGAAAAAAGCAGAACAAGCATGCAATGGGTTACCAAGACAAAGATGGCAGAATGACCAGATTCTAATTATCCAGAATGAGGCATAAAGAAGTAGAATGAGCATGCAATAGGTTACCAAAACAAAGATGACAGAACGAGTAAATTCTAACTATCCATAATGAGGCAAAAGAAAAAGTAGAATGAGCTTGCAATGGGTTAGCAAGACAAAGATGGCAAAACAACCAAATTTTAACTACTAAGAACGAGGCAGAAAGAAGCAGAACAAACATGGAATGAGTTATCAAGACAAATATAGCAAACTGAGCATGTTTTGACTACCTAGAATCATACAGAATGCACCATAACGAGCCAAAACAAAGTAGAATGAACTTGTAAGAAATTATCAAGCCACTTAACAACCACCATACCCACATCAAGACTTTACCTCTCACCCAACCAATCAAAATAGAAGTAACTAAGTAAATTTAAGCTAACTTAACATTAGAAATTTTAGTTACCTCGAATGAACGCAAACCATGAATTACCAATTGTCTTTACCACCTTGATTGCACTAGAATACGAAGCTTTGCTAAGTGGAAAGTGGAAAATAACACATGCAACTTTGTTTGAGTTTAAGGGAGCGAAGTGGATTCTTTGGCAAAGAATATAGTCTTTAAACCATTTTCGGTGTCAAAACCCGACCCCTGAGATTTTCTAATTAAATATTAAAATTTCACAAATTTGGGATAAATAACCAAAATTCCAATAACTACTCAATTTGCACAAATTAACACTCAATTGCATAAACTAAGCACACCATTGCAATCACTATGAATTTCCAGTCACCGATTACCCTGATATAATTTCCAGAAAATATTAAATAGTTAAATAAATACCAAAATTAATTAAATAATGCAAATTAAATACCATAAAAACTCACTTAGGCTGGAAACGTTAATCTAACCACCTAAACGGGCCTAGAAAATTTCCAAACCTATCTAGATAAATAGCACGACCTCTTTAGCCCCTAATCAATCCGTTCTAACCACCTAACATGTACAATTGAATAATTAAATCACTAATCTACACTAACTAACCACCTAATCCCTAATTAGCCTAAACTAATTATCCACTAAGCGTTATTAACTCTCTAAGCAGAGTTTAGCAAGTAAACTCATTGGTTTAGCGGGCCGGTGAGTCCACGACATCGGCGACATAGAGTTGAGTGACACTCGAGCCTGCGGTGACACCAATAGATGTAATCTCAAATTAGTGATTAGGGAGATTTGTTTCTCCATATTATCAAGGGAATGTAATCTCAAATCTGACAAAACCAATCTAATTTTGGAAAGAAGACGATTGCGTGATATTCATTTTTTCTTTATCGAAAGATTATCTACTTTAAGGTTAATAAATCAAAACCTTTATTTGAATAATTGGAGTTTGAGGTCAAAGTTTCGCTAAATAATACCACAAATGGATTATGAAAGTATTGCAATTATATCTAACCGATTCGTGGAACTTGCATGATATTGCAATCTCAAATATCCTTGGCCACGGATTAACCCATGCAGTGCCTGGCGAGCAGAACTAGCTAGGTCATTTTTCCTTTTATAGTTGTTCTAGTGAACAATACGACGAATAGCTCTTTTATATGAGATCGTGCCATGCCCGGCTTTGCTTGGGCGTTTAGTCCATCGAGTGAGATAGCAAATCTCTTTAGGCTCAACAATTGGTTTGGACCTGTTATGGCCTCGTCAGGAGAGCAGCACTAGCTTTTGACCAGTTTGTGCATAGGAGGCTAACCCCGTCTTCAGAGCTTCTAAGTAATATAATCATTTTATCCTAGAACTAGCACCAACTATCCCGACGCCACTCCCACGAACTAGTTGAGTTCATTCGCTCCGCATCCTCACTCCTTACTTGATAACCCCAACCTTCGCTCCCAAGGGTTCGCCGGTATGGGAGAATCACGAACCGTGACAATATCCTATGAGCCTATCTACAATCAAATCTATGCATTTGTATCCCTAGATTAAAGAAAAAAATGGGGAATTTAATTTCTAGCCTAGGACTTAAAGCCAACTTAAAAGGAAAAAAAAGATGAAAGAATAAAAAATAGGTAATTTTGATTAGAAGGCCTACTTTTTATTTGGGATACATTTATGAGAAATCCCAACGCTTGTTACGAAAGTGTAATCAAGTTCTAACTTTTAGAAAGAACAATTAAGTCTTAAAACTTGTCAAATTGGAACAATCAAGTTCTTATATTAATTCTATTCAATTTGGCTAATAGAAAATGCTAATTGGCTTATTTTAATGCTTGCTCTCTTCTACATGGTGCTAACGTAGCCAAAACAAGTAGGATAACCCAAAATGACGTTGTTTTTGGTCCAAATTTAATTATTACTATAAATATTTATTAAATTAATTAAAAAATAGTTAAGGTAGCAAGCCAGTGAGCCGCCCTCACTACCATCACCACACCATCACTAGAAAGGGTTGACAACGGTGGGCAAGGTTGGCCGGGGCCCAGGGTCGTCGGACCTTGGCTAGTGACTGACGACTTTGGTTGGTTATAAGAGAGGGCTTGCAGGCCCTTGCCCAGATCGAGCCAAGGGTTGCCACTAGATATAATGGGGCTAGTGGTCGGTGACTTCACCCCAGCTAGTAGCTGCCTTTGACTCAATCTAGGCAAGGGTCGACAATCCTCACTCGATTTGGTGGAGGGTCACAACCCTCACTCGTGGTCGATTAGGGTCATCGGCCACTAGCTGAGGCTTGATGACCCTGGCCAACCCTCACTCACCATCGCCAACCCCATCTGGCGTTGGTGGGGTAATAGTGGTGAAGGCCTGCAAGGCCTTGTGCAGGCCCTCCCTATTATTTATTTATTTATTTATTATACATTTTAGTTTATTTATAAATCTAATAAATATTATTACTAGAAATCAAATTTGGACCAAAATGACGTTAGTTTTGGCATATTTTTCTTGTTAGTCACATTAGTGTCACGTAGAAGAGATAAAGTAATAAATAAAAAAACAAGCCATGTTAGCATTTTCCTATTAACCATATTTGATGGAGTTAACAGAAGGATTTGCTTGTAACAATTTGATAAATTTTAAAATTTGATTGCACATTTTTTTTTCTCAACTGCACATTGTACTTTCGTGATAAGTTTTAGGACTTCTAGTGAGACATATCCCTTTTTTTTGGCTAGAAATTAACATTTCATTTCAAACAAAACGTTACAAATTGGAGGTAGTACCTACATTAGGATGATAAATAGAAGAAAACTCTATTAATACTATATTTTTAGCTCTAGGTGGGAGATTGTGGAAAAGAAAAGAGGATGTGATGCTTAAATTAAAAACCAATTTGCAAGCGCATGAGCAGCTCCATTGTTAAGTCTACAAGTTTAAGGCAAGCTCCAATCTAGTAAGGATCTCGTGGATATTATTATAAAAAAATGAAGTTCTCTAAATTTATCAGGCAAATTGACGCCACATAAGTAATTAACTCCAGTTATATGTCGGAGGGTATATTCTACGTACTCACAACATGATTATGACATCATCCTTGCGCTCAGCTCACGTGGCCCCAGCTCAATGAACCTCATGACACCTTTAATTGGCTTGTTGGCCAAAAATTTTGGGTCTTTCGAGAAAACATTGGGTGCAATCGTGACGTCACATCATAATTGCACTAGTCCATTTAACGAGCGACGCGTATGTCGCTCAGAGGTCCATCTGTCTTCTCTCTACCCTCAGCAGTTTTTCTTCTCTCGCACCTTTGTTTCTCTTATATTTTTATTGTCTCTTCCTTTTTCTTTTTCTTTTTCCCCTCTCGTTCCCTTTAGCTTTAGGTTGGCACTTAGCCATGGCCACGTGACCAGCAAGAGGCGAGGGCCGGTGAGGGTGTCGCGGCCCTCACCAACCACAGGTGAAGGTTACCATCGCCAAATTTAGTTCGCTGGATCCAGAAGTTGTGTTGGAAGGCAACAACATCGGAGCAGCAAGGGACCTTGATGATGCAAGGGTTGAGGGAGGGCTCGGGGTGGCAGATGATGCGAGGCTTTGGCTTGTTCTAGGAATGGGACGGAGGGAGGGAGGGAGGGGGTCTGCTATGTGGGTGGCAAACGACCTATGGAGGGAGGCAACGGCATCAAAGTTACAGGAGAGAGAGACTGTGGATGTAGGGGCTGAGGGAGAGCTCAAGGTCGCAGGTGATGACAGCGGGGGGATGGGTCTTGTTCTTGGACCTCGGGGTTGGCCGTGAGGGTGTTGGATGAGGCGATGGCGGAGGCGGATGAGAGAGCAAAGTTAAGTCGACGGGAGGGAGGGAGAGAGAGGAGCGTGTGATTTACAAGGGACGGAGAGAGAGACTATGAAGAGAGGAGAGAAGGGAGAGGTTGCGGGTTACATGACATGTGGGCTGTGAGCAACACGTGTCGCTCGCTGAATGGATTAGTGTTATTCCACGTGGGGTCACAATCGCACCCAATGTTTTCGCGACTCTCTGACCCAAAACCACTTTGAAACGAGAACAATGCTGTCAACATCGCTGCCTCGCTAGTCTTCCCAACAAGCCATTGAAACTTTCAGAAACGGAGTCCTGGTCCGGTAGACTTTTTAGGGCAAAGCCAAAATGATGATGGAAAACCGCGTTTGCGCATTTCGAAGTCAATACACGAACCGGACAATGCTTGTCGCCGTATTCATCTTTTTCTGCGAAGATTCGAGTTGCATCGTCATCAGTTTCTAGATTCATAATGGCAGATCTTTCCCCACGTTTCGGGTTACTTGACTGGGAGAGTACCTTTTTTCCCCCATGTATGAGTGTATGATAGAAAATAGGGGTGTGTTTAATTTGAGTGAAAACTTTTGTGACGGCCCAAGCACGGGGTGTGTCTTCTGTCCCACATCGCTTAGGTCCTTACAACTTTATTATAAAAAAATACTTTTCAAATGAAATTATTTTTCAGAAAAAATTCTCCTTTTCAGATTAGGGAAATCATTTTTTCTAACTTTAAGTATATAAATTTTCATTAACTGTAAAAATTTTTCTGTTAAGTGGTCATTTCAACAAATCAAATGCGGGAAATTTTTTCACGCAAATAACCATACCCTAAATTTTGTTATTCTCTTATAGTTTAAAGTTTTACAACGACAATAGCTCACTCAACTCAGAGTCAAGAGATGTCGCTTGGTTCCTGCCTTTTCGCATCTATATGGGTTTTCCCTTCTTTATAAGGCAGCAATTCATGTTTCTTCTTTCACCTATGTGTATCGAGCTTGTCTTATGTCTCAACGGTCCGATCGCTAATTTAGGTGGAAGTTAGTACATGAGAAATATGTGAATCCTTATTTTGGCACTTTAAAAGATTTGATTCATCTTCTTTATTGGTGATGTGAAGATCTAGGCTTATATGAGAAAAATGAACATATTTCATCGGTTTATTATTCACTAAGTTCTTGTGTGATGGGATTCATAAGCCAAAAATCGACTCAATTTATCGTTTCAAACTCTTAGTTATCACTTATATACTATCAGGTTAGTCTCTGAACTTTAATTTGTGAGATCAAGGTACTCTTTAAGCCCTCAAATGGTTTTCCATAATCTAAGAGTCAATTTACAATATGTTTATAATGACATAAATGAAATAATGCACCAATGAGTCTTGAATAGCAAGAGTCAATTTGTTATTGGAATTACCAACAAATCTTGAATTGCATGGTGATAACCGTGCTGACAATTTGTTATCGACTTTATTTGAATAGTATAACGAATTATTTTAGGCAAGATGATGACTATGCGAGTTTAGTGATTAGAGTGAAATTACAATTCAAATTGGGCAATGAGGGAAGAAAATTTACCCTAAGCTGAATTTCAACCGCAGCAACAATGTGTATGTCGACCATAGGTTGAGTCCAACCCTGGGTCAACCACCTAATGTGAATCCACAGAAAAGTAGATATACATGGCATTGCGTGACGAATGATACAAGCAGGTGTCACACCACATCTTGTATAAGCCCTCAAGTCTGGTGATGAATGTTGTAAGAAAATATCTAGTTTTCGACCTTTCACACCGTGAGCAATAGATCATCCATGACCACGTCAGGCGCAAGCAAGCCCTCCCGTTCAAACTGACTAGGAAGCATGTGAAAACGTTCTTTCTCTTTTTCATCGTATGGAGAAAGAATTGATGATTCAATTCGAAATCATCACATAATCATCATGATCTGGAACCGGACGAGCATTCCTTATGCGTGTGATTGGGATACACCCATATCCTAAGGGCAAATCCAACATGGGTCGATTAAATAATTTGCTTAACCAAGTGGTCAAAATACCTAAATCTATCTAAAAGAATGTACAAATTATTGCTCAAAGTTAACCAAAACAATCCAAGCTGCCAAAAGCAATTTTTGGTTGCGCTCCGATTGGTCTTGGATCCTTTTTCGGTCCAAACCTGAGCTTGACTCTTATTTTTCTTCTTCCTCATTATTATTTTGCGGTTTGCTTGAGGTCGACTAATGCCATCATAAACGATACTTCGCGGAAACTCTCTTGACGCGTACTCCTTTCTTGTTTTGCAATTCTTTATTTGTTCTGTCTTTTCCATCCACCCTATAAGTTCAAAATAAATTGCAACACCATTCTTTCGTCCGTCCCTTCATCTACTATTTTGGAAGATTTCTAAGTCAAAACTTCATCACTTCAGGTTTTCTTTTTCTGGTTCTTGATGGCGTCAACTGCAAGTCCGATGGAATCGAATTGGATAGTGGACACTTCCCTAGATCTTAACACATCGTATCCGGTGAGATGATCCTATATTTGCGAAGATATGCAGTGATTAATCTTATCCGCTTGTTTTTTGGTGAAAAGAAATGAAATATCTTTAGATGTTCAGCTCACAGTCTTTGTCTTCTTCCTCACGGTTCTTTAAAATCAGAAGAAGGAAATTGTTCCAGAAAATGATAACTCTCGAGGAGGGCAACAAGAAGATCTGGTCGTTAAGCATGAGGTGAGTTCATCTACAATAGAACTTGCATCAAGACATACGAATGATGCTAGAGATAGTTGTGAAATATGAAGATCTTATGGCTAACATATGCAGTGAACATCCAGAATGAGAGCTAAGAGTCTCTTCTTGAGTATATGGTTTGATCATCAAAATTTTACAGCAAATTCCACTCCAGATCTTTGGTCATCATTGCTTTTGTTAATACGAATGTCACTGAAATTGGAATCCAGGGAAGCGACTAGAGTAGCCCAGAATGTGTCTGTTAACCGACCTATTCAACCGTGTAATGGACATGGGTGTTTCACGCAAAGTGCTTGGCGAAATTTCCAGCTATGTATTGCTGTTCACCAGCCTAAATTTCAAGTACTTTTAGAAAACTCCGGTTGAGGACAAGAGTGCACAATAGGGAAAATGAAATGGTAAGAGGCAAAGTCAAATTATACCGACGCTTCAAGAAAAGTGGAGCTGACTGGCCTCATTTAAAATAAAGAAGAATCGATTTCTAAAGAAAATGAAGTTGAAGAAGCCCTGAGACCGATTCTGAAAACTGGAGTATTTAGATACAAAGATCAAACCTGAGAGATGATCTGTTTTGCTGTGTGTAGGCTGGTGTACTGGTCGAGGAGTATCACCGAATTAGCCACGAGAACAGGAAGTTGACCGAAATGCTGACCCTTATGCACGAGAGCTATAATGTTCTGCATAACCAATTGATTGTCTTGCGAAATACGAGTGCATCAAGAAAGAGGAAGCCTGAGGCTAATGTCACCACAGAAAGTTGTGGTTACGATGAAGATCAAATCTTCAAGAAGCCAAGGGACACCTTCAAACCCAAGATCTCCAAAATCCACTTCCAAACTGATGCGTCTGACATGAGCCTAGTAAGATCTTAGTTTCAACTAAGAACATTCTTTTTTTTTTTTTTCTTTTCTTTTTGTGTTCGTCTAGCCTATAGTTGGCGTAAAGAAATTCATCTTCTCTCAGTACGAAGTGATTCCCAACATATTGGTTTTTTTTTTTTTTTTTTTTTTTGCTTTATCAATTTGCACTTGCTAAAGGTAGTGAAGGATGGTTGTCAATGGAGGAAATATGGTCAAAAGGTCACAAGAGATAACCCATGTCCAAGAGCTTACTTCAAATGTTCCTTTGCCCCAGCTTGCCCTGTTAAGAAGAAGGTAACTCAGCTTGGTTAGGCTTCTTAGAAATTATATTCTGGAGACCACACACGGTCGCGGTCCAGAAATAAATCAAAATCAAGAAATCGCATGTACGATGAAAAGTAGCTGAATGAATTCTATCTCACTCTCATGCTTTATTTGCATCTTCAGGTACAAAGAAGTGCTAGTGACCCATCTATCCTGGTGGCCACATATGAAGGCGAACACAACCACTCGAGCCCGTGTCGGTCGGCGATTCCACTTGGTTCTGACAAACAGGGACTGAATCTGGGCGCCCCTCCATTTCCGTTGCCCTCGAAGTTGAGATCTTCTAGTCCTAGGAGTACTCCTGATTTGATAAACCTGGGTTTTGACACACTACCCGCAAAAAGGGGCCAAGAAACAGAAGAGGCGGTGGCATGTCAACAGCTTTTGGTGCAGCAGATGGCCTTTTCCCTGAAAAGAGATCCCAATTTCACGGCAGCACTTGCGGCTGCGATATCGGTAAGGATATTCGAACAACCCCGGATGGAGTAATGGTGAATGGACAGGGCATTGTTGGAGTTGTCTATTTAGCATAATTTACGTATAGTTCGAGCCTTGAATTTAACGGTCGGATCATGACGATGGTCAGCATATAAGCTACTTTTGTGTATTGGCTTAGAAAGCAAGTTGATCTGCTCATGAGCTTAGCTTGAGTTCGGCAAATAAGCTACTTATACTCGAGAAGATTGTTTAGAGGTTTAGTCGAATTTGAGTAGCTTGCATATTAAACTTGTCTGGCGATTTAACGAAGGGTTCGCCTGTTTATACTATATCTATTTGAGTCGATTTTTACTTCTTGCATTCCATTATTAAGTACATTAACAATGGCACGCATGCAAGCTTTTAAACTGTTGTACATATGTGAATTTAATCTCAACCTTTTCGATTTCTATTATCAAAAATTGTCCACATCAAATGCCAATTATACCATGTAGGACCATAATGACTAGACCGTCATGTCAATACTTTTATAAATAAATTGCTTAGATTGGTTACATTAGAATTTCTTGATAATGTTTAGCATTATACTAGTGAATTTAAAAAGTTTAAAATTGATTTGACATTAATATTATATGTTTAGGATTGGTTTGATAATTTTCCCATTGTCTAATACTATATGAGTAGTTCTAGTGCATATGGGGAAATCTATATGTATGGTTGGGGCCTGTAGGAGTGATTAGTTTTAGGGTGGGTAGGTTTCGAACTTAAAATTAGAAACCTATCATGTTATAATCGGTTCTCAGATTTTGAAACTTGGAATTTCTCATATTTCCCTGGGAATCGGCTCTAGTTGTTACTATATTTTTCCAAACTAATTCTAGGGTCTACACTAGACCCTATTATTTTGTTATTCATTTTTCTGGTTTCATTAATAGCAAAATAATATGATTAATAAAACGATTTAAAGTAAGATGAACAATTGAAATCTATTTGCTGAAAGCAACAATCCATAAAATGAACACATAGTCATGTATAATTATATACACTATAAACTTCAAATATTTAATGTAAAACATATATTATAAGACTCCATTCCTCATTTATCCATATAAATATTGCTTCAAATTCTAATCACCTGAAAACAAAACAAACGACAAAGTTTAATTTGCAATAAACTTATATAAAACTTCAGCCTAGAGGTTCAAAATGGAGGAAATGGATTTTTTTTTTTTGGGTACTTTTTCAGCTATATGAAACCGGTTTTGAAATTGGTTCTGAAGTTAGTTTGGTTCCCGAGTGGGTCTTCACTTGAAACTAGGAACCAAACTTGTTTTGAGGGTGGTTCAATCCACTTCCTTAGTAGGGGAGGATGGGTCCGGTTGCCCACTCCTAAAGGCACAACTATCTGCTCAATTTGACAATTCCAATTTTTGTGTGCAATCTTTATTTCCTCGCATGTTCTGCTTCCTCCGCTTGCTTTTGTCTTTTTTTTTTTTTTTCCTTTGCGCGTGCTTCCTTTCACTTATAAATGAAAAACTTTGCACTTGGAAAAAGAAAATGAAATTCTCTATTTACTAGTGGTACTAAAAATAATTTTATAAAGTTGGTGACTAATGATGTAGGTTGATAAAGGCCAAGAAACTTAGAAACAAGGCACGGAAAAAAAAGTTGGGAGTTCATTAAAGAAATGCTGTCTCTTTGGATGGACTTACATATAAATTAAAAAAATATCTCCATATTAGGGGATATTACCAAACTTTCCAGCCAAAATTTGGAATCTTCTTTCATCATCTAGTTAGGATAGAGGATTCTACCTTCACCTTCTTATAGAAGTCCAAGGAAGAGTTCAAGCAACATCCATCCCTACCTTCTCTTATTGGAATTTTCTTCATGTTCCACGGACAATGGGGAAATGTTTTTTGCTTTTGACACAAGCAACACTTATCTAATTATAAGATGACGATAGCGACTGAATAATCACTTGTATTATGAAATATGATGCTCAGATGTGGAAAAAAAAAAGAGCGAAAAAGGATTCTCTAACAGTGAATAACACGGAGTAATACTGCATGAAGAAAAAACTAACTAGTTAACAAATCTCAATGGTTAAAAGTGCATGTCACATCGATTGACCTTAGGAATTTCTTCTAAGATCTGGATTCTCACGTAGTTCTAGAAATACGTTCTCTCTTTATTGATTGGTCCCACCTAGAACAAGAAGTCAACAACCAACGAAAAGGAAAAAAGAATTCGGACTGTTTCTACATCGATCATTGTAGGAAAAAAAAAAAACACGCATAGCCGCATGTGTTGACTTCGCCAACGGTATTGCACACTTCTTGGTCCGGTCTTCGTCTTGCTTCTTGTTACTTGTTCTTGTTGTCCGAGAGAGGAAGGTGGGGCCCGTGGCCAGCGGGGCAGCGAAGGCCCTCACCCAGTTTGGGCGGAGACCTTTGTGGCTGGTGAGAGTGTTGACACGGAAAAAGCATTAAAGAAAAAGAAGGAAAAATGAAAAACCAAAAAAAAAGAAAATCAAAATTCCAAAAATATATTAAAACATTATTAAAAATTATCTACATCAATACCGATTGTAGCACGTAAGATGACTGATGAAGGTGGGGCATGTGGACAGCAGGGCAGCGAAGGCCCTCACCCGGTCTGGGCAGAGACCTTTGTGGCTGGTGAGAGTCGTTGACACGGAAAAAGCATTAAAGTAAAAGAAGAAAAAATGGAAAACCAAAAAAAAATTCAAAATCCAAAAATATATTAAAGCATTATTAAAAATTATCTATATCAATATCGATTGTAGCACATAAGATGACCGATGTCTACATCAGTGGTTTTCACCAAAATTGGCCAAATAGAAGTAAAACTTAAAAATGTTTAAAACTTAATTGACAAGATTAAAGTGTTTATGATTAACTTGACAATATTGAAATATTTAAAAAAAATTGGATAATTTTCCCACCTTACAAAATCAAAGAAAAACCTATTTAGGACAACTTTTGTTCTATTTGTTATTTGATGGCGCCCCCATATGTCCCTAATAGAGAAAAAAGAAAAAAAAAGTGATGTAAGAATTGGGATACACCAGGGAAAAAGAGATTCCAGAACAATTCTGCTGCTCAAGCACGAGCACATCAGTAGGAGACAGATGAACTAGGGCAACATCGACAACCGCGTCGCTCAAGAATAACCATTGTTGAGTGGCCCCGTTCCAGAGGTATTGACCGTGGTGTTGGCCGTGTTCACAGCTAGCTATCCCTCTCTCAGCTAGGGTTTCACTCTTTCATTTCATTTTAAAAAAAAAAAAATATCTAATCCGATGAAAAATGGACCACAAAAAAATTCCAACGGGTCCTAAGGAAAGCATCCTCGATGCCTTTTTTTTTGTTTGTGTGGGCATTGCTGTTCAACGACTCATTTATCAATCTTGCATCATGATCGGCGGACGCTCTAGAATGCTTATATAATGTAAAGTGGACAAGCTCTCGATCTTGACATTCTATCTAAGCATCATTTGACATTTTCCCCTCCACACTCCGCGTTCTCTCTGTAAGTCTTGAATTTGAAGACTTTTCAGTTCTCCACGAACATATTATGTTATTGTCGTTCCCTTTCTCCTGTACTTTTCTTACCTTACAGAGAGAAATCCAGGAAGCCAGCCAAAACATTGTTAACAATTTGGTGGAGATGTATTCAGTATTATCTTGACACGACCACGACATTGTGGCGGATTCTTTGTTAACCCAAGAATCAGCAAGAAATAAACCAGGGAGACATAGTCATTTAAATGATGTGAGGATGGTGATGTCAAGTGTTGACTACATCATCTGACGTTTGTATCGATTTTCCTATTGGCCAGAAGAGATTGACCACCACCGGCGATAGAGATGTTTGATTGACTTAGAATCCTTCATTTATGATAGTTTTTGGGACACTTAGTATATCTAAATTTTTTGGCTTGATTAATTTCTACAAATGTAAGGTAATCACTCCATACCGTAATCACTCCATCTTGTATATTAGGTAATTTACGAGGTAGGTGGTGCCGTCTAAGTGGGAGATATTGTAATTTGAATATAGGATCTTTCATGTCCAAATCAAGAATTTAACCACTAAGCTAATCCCTTAGGAGCGCATTTGGTGACTTGGATACAGATCCAATAGAATAAAAATTATGTTGCTTGGCATTTGGGGACACATGCATGGATATTGTCACAAATTGAGATGGAAGCGTAAAAGAGATTGAAGAAGAAGAGGGATGTCATAGAAGAGGAATGGTATATTGTGTACTTCATTGATTGTGTATTCAATATATAAGAGGATGAATATATAGTACAGAAAGTATTCGATAAAGAAGGCAAGACTACATTCTTCTAATCCAGGTGTATCAAATCTAATCCTAAATTGATTCAATCAATCAATTACCATCTCAAATATATCAACCATAATTTGGACAAATCTTCGATGTCTTGAGTATATCTTCTAACATTTCCCCACAAGCCGGTGGCTTTTATATGTTCAAGACACCTAGCTTTCTTTGGAGATATGTATGTTACCTTTGACATAAAGATTTGGTGTATATATCTGTAGGTTGTTCAGTGGTCCCGATTCCTCTTGTCTTGATTATATCTTCTTGAATTTTCTCTTGGGTAAAGTGACAATTGACTTCTATGTGTTTCGGTCTCTCATGTACCATGGGATTCGTCTCAAGCTTGAGTGTGGAATCATTGTCACCAAATAGCAAGGTCAGTCTCTTGACTTGTACTCCGAGATCTAGAAGTAGGCCTCGTAATCAAACTACTTCACAAACAGTCTTACCTATGGATTGGTACTTCATAAGCTAATGATAGGGACACAATGGACTGCTTCTTTGTCTTCCACAAAAGTAACAATATTCAAAGTTTAATGTAGAAACTAGTGATAGACCTTCAACTCATTGGAAAAGTCACACAATCCGCCTCACAATAAGCTGTCATCTCCACATTGCAATTGCAAGAAAGAAGAATCCCTAGTTTTGGACATTTTTTCAAGTACTTCACAGCCTTCAAAGTAGCATTCATATTAGACTATTTTGGACTATGCATGAATTGACTTAATGTCTGGACTGCATAACATATGTTTAGCTATCGCGACCTCTTTTTTCGGTGCTAGATTAGGCGGGCATCGGCGGAGGTTAATGGCTTGGCTAGGTCTATTAGGCTTAGCTTGGGCTCTCCCAAGCCCACAAATTCACGACTTAATAGTTTTATTTATTTTTATCTATAAGTTAATTTTGAAAAGAAGTTGTCACTAATCAATTTGAGGTAGGTCGATTAGAAACCCAAGCAAAATATTGGAATAAATATTCTCTCCTGCGCAATTAGAGAAACTAAAATTATGGACTTTATTGCACTAGTTAATCACTAATGTCCTTTCGGTACCTAATCTTATTTAAACTGTAAGACTTTTGGATTTTCAAGGGATTTTTTGTGCATTTGTGGAGAAAAACATTTTTGACCTTTTTCCCTTACCAAAAAAAAAAAAACATTTTCGATCTTTTTCTTTTTTTAACGTAAAAAGCATTTTTTAATTTTTTAAATCTTTTTTGAAAATATAAATCACTTTTTGACTTTTTTTTAGGAAAACATAGAATATTTTTGGGTTTTTCTAATTTCTAAAAAATTAAATTATTTATTATTTATTATCATTATTTATTATTAAAATATTATTATTTTATAATATTATAATATTATATAAAAATTTACCCAGGTCGGATTCTTGAGTTGGGATCGACCTGGTTTGTTAAAACCAGTGGCCTGCGTTGGATTCTCGGATTGGGTCCGACCTGGATCGTTCTCGAGTGGCCCAAATGGGCCTATAGCACAGGCTTGGCCCGGAACTTTCTTTTTCTTTTCAAACAATCCAAGCTTGAACCAACCAAGCCCACTTTATATCAAAAGGAATGCCCGGCCCAAGAATCAGCCGACCCACGCATGTTGGCCCAAATTGGCTAGAACCTTACTTGGGTGAGGTGCCAGCATCCGACCCGACCTAAACCCGACACGTGGTCGCCTCCTTCTCCGTCTATTTACAGCGCCGATGGAGGGGTTGGGGCGTCATCGAGCGGTAGCTAGGTGTTGATGACAGCGGCGACGCAGTGGATGGTAGTAGCCAACTATTCAACGGGATTGGCATCAGGGTACACGGCATGGCAGCAACAAACACAAAGCTACTTGGCCATTTGAGACCAAGATGTAGGGGGTGCGACGGCAGATTGGGGGCGATGTCAATGGAGGTGAGCAGAGCTCATCGCTACCTATCTGTGGTAAGCAGGGCCAGTTGGCCTGATGAGCCTAGTATAACACGACTCCAATCGGCATGGCACAGTAGAGGGGAACTCCATGATGGGGGGCTTCACTTCGTGCCAGGCTTTGAGCATTAGAACAACGCGATTCTATGTTAAGGGCTAGCAACAACCGGTGTCGGGCCAGAGGGCTTTAAGGTGGCTAGGCTTGTGGCTAGTCGACAAGGCGGCAGGTGGCACCATGGTGGCGACGGGCGGCAGGGAGTTAGTCCCGCGGTTTTCCTCTCCCTCTCTCTCCCATGGTTTAAGCCACCTCTGTTCAAATCTAGGCTCACTTGCTTTCAGGCCTCCCCTAAAGTCTATCATGGGAAGTTTTCGAAGCTTGTGTGCCTTCAAAATCCCTCGGCGACGTGGTTTTTGGCTTTCCCTTGATGGATCTATTTATAGGCAGAGGGGGGCCGATCAACGGAGCTTCGGTTGTCGGTCCTCGTACGTCGGCCGACCTTGGTGCGACCAAACCAGTATCTCCTCAGCCACCCACTTGCGTTGCTTTGAAGACGTGTCGCATTTGCTACTAGTCTACTCTTTCTCTCTCTGCCATAGGCTGTCCTCGAGCGCGTTGTCATCGCTATGTGAGACTTGCAGAGGTGGAAGAGGAAGGAGGAAGGAAGAAGAAGAACAAAAAGAAAAGGGGGGCCAGGCCAAGGAAGAAGGAGTAGTGGGCCTTGGGCCCACGTGGAAAAGGAAAAGAAAAAAAGGGGTTGGGGTCAAGCCTAGCCCAAAGCCTCTCTTTTTTTTTTTCTTTTTTTTTTCTCTCTCTCTTTTATTAAAATTTATTATAAAATATCCAAAAAAGTGAAAAGTAAAATAAAAAAGGAAAATAATGCTTAATGGATGCGAAAAAAAAAATTAAGGCCTAAGTGATGCGAAAATCATTTTTTCTAGGGCCAAATTGGTCCCTAATTTTCTATGCAAATTAATTTAAAATATGTAGCTAAAATTTAGGTGTCAACACCTGTCCCTCTTTCAAGGTGAGCTTGCAGAGGTTGCATTTAAAGTCAAATTGATACCTAAATTTTGTCCATGCATATGCAGTAGATTATATCTTATTTGGAACTAGGTGTTCTATGTAGAAAAAAGAACAATATAACATTATACATACTAAGACAAATAAAAAGATACATGTATTTATTTATCGGGAATGAGTGAGATAAGGCGTAAACCCCAAATTTGGCAAGTACTAGGGCATGATCTTACCTGATGAAGTAAGGAAGTTGCTTTTCCAAGACCCAAACCCTTTTTTCAGTCACCTTGCTAGGAAATTGCCTTTCGAGGACTCGAACCATTATTTGATCGCCTGTTAGAGCAATAAATTGTTTGTCTAGCACCTGTATCTTTTTTCAGTTGCCTTGATGAGAAATTTCTTTTCCAAGACTTGAACCATTCTTCGGTCGCATGTTAGAGTAATAAGTTGTTTACTCGACCTTTCTCGGGGGATGCGCTGACATTTCTCAAGACATTTGTTTATTGGGTGCTTGATCTTTATCAAGGACATTGATTAGTTACCCGACCTTTCTCAGGGGATGTGCCGACCTTTCTCGGAGCATCTGTTTGTTAGATTCCTGATCTTTGTTAAGGATACCGGTTGATTACCCGACCTTTCTCAGAGGATGCACCGACCTTTTTTAGGGCATCGATTGATTACCCGACCTTTCTCAAGAGATGCGCCGACCTTTTTAAAGTCATCTATCTTGGAGGATACCTGGACATTCATAGGCATTGAAAGAGTACCTGGACATTTACAAGTACTAAAAGAGTACAGGTATGTTTGTATGCATTGAAAAAGTACCTGGACATTTGCAAGTACTGAAAGAGTACTGGGATGTTTGCAGACATTGAAAGGGTATTTAGATGATCACAAGTACGAACTCTAGAGGATACCTGGTCCTTTACAGGCATCAGAAAGGTACTTGGATGCTCGCAAGCCTTGAATACTCGAGAAGGTCTCTCGACTTTTAGTAAAGAGAATTTGGGCAATATTTAGGATGAACTTGGGATACTTGTGAAGGTTTTTCACCTCCTGGTACATGGAACATCAAGGACATGCCTCGGATACTAGTGAAGGTCTCTCACCTCTAGGTAATTGGAATATCGAGGACTCACCTCGGCTATTCGTGAAGGACTCTCACCTCTTAGTAGTTGGAATATCAAGGACGCACCTCAGCTATTTGTGAAGGTCTCTCACCTCCTGGTAATTTGAGTATCGAGGACACACCTTAAATATTCGTGAAGTTCTATCACCTCCTGGTAATTGGAATATCGAGGACGCGCGTCGGCTATTCGTGAAGGTCTCTCACCTCTTAGTAGTTGAAATATCGAGGACGCACCTTGGCTATTTGTGAAGGTCTCTTACCTTCTGGTAATTGGAGTATCGAGGATGCACCTCAAATATTCGTGAAGTTCTCTCACCTCCTGGTAATTGGAATATTGAGGACGAGCCTTAAATATTCATTAAGGTCTCTCACCTCCTAGTAATTAGAATATCAAGGACGCACATTGAATATTCGTGAAGGTCTCTCACCTCATGATAATTGGAATATCGAGGATGCGCCTCGGTTATTTGTGAAAGTCTCTTACCTCCTAGTAACATAAATTTGAATGTAACACGAGGCTTACTTGGATGGCTGCAGACACTCGAAAGGGCCGGAACACTTGGGTAACCGCAGGAACATAAAGCAGTGGAATACTTGAACAACTACTAGTTTTTAATGGTATAATTTGAGAACAACTTGGATAAATCGAGTGTCTTGGGGAGGGAGTACCTAGACGGTGTCAGGTATTCAATGACAATGGAATACTTCCAGTCACTAGTATCCATACTATGAGGACAATTCGAACAAGTCGAGTGTCGATGAGAGAGAGAGTACCTGAATAATGGCTAGTATTTAAAGACAATGGGATACATGGACAATAACAAGTATCTAAACTCTGAAGATAACTCGAACAAATCGAGTGTTGATAGGAAGGAGTACCCGGACAGTGGTAAGTACCCCAAAGGCAATGGGATACTTGGATAGTCACAAGTATCCAAACTCAGAAAATAACTCAAATAGGTCGAGTGTCAAGAAGATAGAGTACCTAAATAGTGGCAAGTACTTAGAGACAATGGGATACTTGGACAGTTGCAAGTATCCAAACTCAGAAGACAACTCGAATAGGTCGAGTGTCAAGAAGAGAGAGTACCTAGACAGTGGTAGGTATTCAAAGACAATGGGGATACTTGGATAGTTGTAAGCACCCAAACTCAAAAGACAACTCGAATAGGTCAAGTGTTGATAAGAGGGAGTACTTGGACAGTGGTGGGTACTCAAAGACAAAGGGATACTTGGACAGTTGCAAGCACCCAAATTCAGAAGACAACTCGAACATGTTAAGTGTCAATAAATTAGAGTACTCGGATGGTGGCTGGTACTCATGGGTAGGATAAGGGTAGATATATGCTTACCTGACGATATCTCTGATCTCTGAGAGTATGTCTGCTATTTGCACAATAGGCACACGTGATCATATATGTTGTAGATTTATGAATTTAAATGTGATTCATGCATGACAATTTTGTCAATTTTGCATCATCTAAGTTCCACAGGGGAAAATTTTGAAAGACAACCTACATTCAAAATGTAGATGTCTTGAACATGTCAGATGAGGGACTTTCAGTTTGAAAGGACTTTCCATTCACTCTCATAGAAAATGGTTGTTTTATCTTGACGATTGATGCAAGATTTATAAAAACCACACTATCTCACTGTCATCATGTCAGCAAGGGTCCGAGTATTCTCACAAGCGGTATGACTTTACCAATATGAGAGGTCTTTGCGGGGACTATGATGTATGCTTGGTCAACGGCTTATCAAAAGGGACCATCAAGGTCAAGGCCAATGAAAGAAATGCAGCACAATCATCTCCGAGTTTACAAGTCAAGAATCATGCGAAAAGAGATTGAATAATCTTGTTTGTACTTCTTCGAGCGATTCTTATAAACATATGAAATCCTATGTTAATTAAAGTGCCCTAGTTTGAAGAGACTTTTACAAGAGGGATGTAATGTAGGGTTGGTTAATGTGTAAAAGGGTGAGAGTTGGTGATTGCCTTGGCATTGTCACCAGTCCTTTGTCTCACAACTGGGAATTTTCTTCATGGAGGCTCCATTAATTGAGTCATAATAGCGACTCTATTTGGGAGAACCAATAAGGAAAATTCATTTTTTGTTTAAGGGCATTGGCCTTGCTTTTACTAGGCACATTGTTTTTTCATGCTCCTAGTTTTTTGTTGTCTAAGGAATTGGCCTAGGCAAGTTCAAGCAAAACATTGCTATTAGACTCTTGGGGTCTTCATCTTTAGTCAGTGCTTCGAATCATGCCGCTTGAATGACAGTAATTGTTGCTTTGCCTCAATGTGAGGGTGGAATTATAACTTAATTGGGTTGTACAATGAGTACAAGTACATAGAGAAAGAATTGCTCTTTGTCATTCTAGGGCACTTAAATTATCGTAAGTGTTCAATATGTAATAACGATACCCGAAGATTAATGTAAGTGTGAGCAAGAAAATTTCTATCCACTTTCTCACCTTCTGATGCCGTCTTGCCTCTGATCTACCCCAGTGTGGGGGTGATTCGTTACAAGGGTATAAAAGAAACTTCACAAGTGTATGGGCTCAAAGAGGGTAAGTAATTGATAACCTATTCTGTTTAGGGTAGAGAAATGAAATGCCTCACTATTTTGGTTATCGACCATTTGCGAGAGAACTCTTTACCTTGTAGAGATGGAATTTTCTGCACTCATCTCACAAATGTATAGATAGGGAACTGTGTGTAGGATATGGCTTGCCTTTCGTCATCTTGATGTGCCTCATCCAACATGTTCGATCAATCTTATATTCTTCATTCAATTGTCTATTTTGATAATCCTCAGTGGAATCAGTGATCTAGACAAACAAAAACATCCTACAAAATCCTTTTAGAAAATGCATGCAACATTTTAAATATGAGAGATTTTGTACAAATAATTGAATTTACTCAAAAATTTTATTAACATCATTAGAGGTATTTATTTGATAGAATCGTGTTTACAAATATGTTACATTTTGAATATCAAGCGAGTTATTCACAAATGGGTGTCGACGAATTGCCCCTATTTAATAGGGAGATGACACAAGAATGATCGGCTGGTGTTGGGAATTTGATCATTGATTTGACAGGCCTTTCTACTTTTGCCCTTGCAAAAGAGAAGATGCAAAAATGGATCAATCAATAGGGCCAAAATTAAATGTGAATTGAGGCCTGAAGGGTTTCTGTCATTTGCTTTGGTGATACTCGGGATGCCATTTTGCTTAAGAGAATTTGTCAAAGTCTGACATGCCTCTCATTAACTTGTTGTCTGTATTATTGACGGTTAGGTGATCCTACAATAGATAAGAGGGGACATGTTAGTCACGACTCTCTGAGGAGTTGAACAACTAGGAGCGATATAACATTAGCCTTCCTTGGTTTGTTAATGATTGAATAGATTTGAAGTATGAGAAGGACATTAAGTCCTTCATCTTTCGTTTCGTTAAGTCACATACTCTCCCATTTTTGCAGATGCATAAGAAGCAAATTTTTATTTGTTTTTACATATACGGCAGCTAGTTGCCGCTTTCGAAGATTAGACCTCAGACGCCTCTAGACCATTTCAATTCCCATACCACTAGGCCGCAGCACTAGTAGTGTTCATGGAGTGCTTATTTTTCCATTTAACTAAACTAGCTTCTAAATGACATGTCCTTTTACACAAAGATGAATTCAATACGGGTCACTTCCATGTACTAGCTTGGCTAATATTGATTTGTCCAAAATTAACCATTAAGTTTGGTTCTTGAATCCCAATGCTTCATGTCAATAGTGAAAATATGTCAAAAGCGAATTTAGAGATGGGGAGTATTAGAAACAATACCTAATTACCCTTCATTAGAGTTTGAATTTGATAACTCCTACAGATATTTGAATGCTGATGACAACCGTTTTGTCTTGACACAGTTCAACGTCTCTTTTGATTGGCTCTCCTCATTTATGGCCATGTGTGCATGATTGATGGTCATTGATTCATCTTCAACGCCTTCCTTCTGTGGAATTTTTCTTTTGTCTTTGATCATATGAACATTAGTAGCATTGGGCAAAGCCATGTACCTCAAGCTTCTATGGAATTTGAGATGGACAATTAAAATTTCCAGTTTTCTGATGGCAATCATTGCTAGGGAGAGTATGCGTCTGGAACAAGAAGTGAGGTTTCCAAGTTCTTAAGTCATCATCTGGAATAAGGGGCTAGAGATCGCCTTAACTATTTGGTTTTTTCCCTGTTGACAGTAACCAATTCAAAGGAAGAGAAGAAATTCCTTCCCTGTGCTTCTTGGCTTGTCGAAGCTGAAAATCTCATCCATGAATACGCAACGTCTAGTTACTCGGGCACGTTGTGCGAAAAAGATATTGCTTAGACTTGAGACAGAGTTGTGTAGGTGTGAGGTGGAGTGTATAGAGCTCTAAGAACGGCTTGCAAAATGGGAAGGCTAAGAGTAGCATGGAGTAGTTACCCTGCCTTGAGCTACCATGTTATGCATGTTTCGAGTTCAACTGTATGCTTGCACCTATTACGTCCTATCTTTCGTTGAGTGTAAATAGAAGAGAGAGGATGCTATTTCCAACATTATGTTCAGGGAATAAGACATCTTTTTTTTTGGAATGGGATGATCTTTTCTATTTGCCCTTACTTTCTTGAATAAAGTTTTTGAATTTAGTGAGTTCTCATGATGTGCCAGTTTTAAATGCCCCCTGTTACACTAGGTCAAAGGGGATGATATTCTGAGACATGAAGTGAATAAGTTAGAAAAATAAATAGGATTAAATTTAACATATTGTTTTGACAAAAGCTTTTGTAATGAAATATTTTTGTTTTCAAAAGTATATATATATTTTTTTGGGGTGGGGGGGGGGGGGGGGGAGGAAACATGAGGAAGCTTAGCCCTCAATATTCTCCTTGGATGATATTTTCTTTTCATGGTTGGATAGCATAACCGGGCTAGTTTGGAATACCACCTCATGTTCTCAAAACGAAATATTAGAACTGCACATTAGATTACTGGAATGGAAAATGCAACGGTAGCACACTAGATAGGATAGACAACATGAGATTATAAAAACAACCAAAACCCATGAAAACTCTTATGAAAAAGGAGCACTTTGATAGTGTTGGTCTTAAAATCAAGCGCCTTTAAGTTCTTCGCCCCCAGTAGACTTGAAGTATTCACATGAAAGAATCACTTCATTGAAGCTATGGAAGTGCAATCCATGCAACCAAAAGCAATGCTTACGTAGTAATGCTTTTATGAATAGCTTTATAATCTGTCAAAGTTCCATCTACAAATGGATAAGACTTTGGTCTTAGTATAAGTCATTTCTTCATCGGCTAGTTGAGGGTTGGTTTGAATCACGAAAGCCTCCCACCTTTCTGCATATGCTAAGAAATCCTCCATTAGTCTTCTTTTGATGCAAACCAAATCCTCGCAGGGCGTTTAGCTCCAATCTTGCTTTGGTATTGATGCAAGAATGCGGTAGACAGCTTATCCTAGTCCCTCATGAGGTGGATCTTTGCCATGAAGAACTATTGTAATGCGGGCCCTGTGGTCTAACCATTGCAATCCGATTGCAGCCCCGACTTATTTCAGCGTGGAAATATTGCAAGTGGGTCATGGAACAAGTTGTGCAGTTATACTCGTAGAGATTAGGTATCCCCGTAGAGATTAGGTATCCCCGTTTCTCTAGGAGTTGTAATCTTATGGATGCAAGATGGACCTGTAATGTCTTGGTTAGGCCATTGGTTTTTCCATTGCATATTCATTACGATGGTGAATTCTGCTACTTCAGGAAAGATGGGCTTTATCAAGATCATTTCATTGCTTTCTTCTAGGTCAAAATTTCCAACCAAGGATGAGGCGTTTATGTCATCCTTGTGGTTGGACAATAAATTTAGCAGCTCATTGAGAGACAAGTCATGACGGACGAATGTTCCCTCTTCTAATAGGCTTTGGTGGGAGGCATTCATTCAATGAATGACTGGTTTCATCTATATAGGGGATGCTTGAAGTCTTGGTGTGGCGGTCCATTGGTTGTCAGATTTTGCCTACGTTCAGTGGTAGGCGTTGGCTCAAATTGCTTATGCTTTCTTTTCTTGACTCCTGGTCCTGACTTTTTGAGTAAGGCCCTTCATTTCGCCAAGTGGACTTCGTCAGGGGGACTAGGAGATGATGGAGCTTCACTCCCTAGGTTGATGGGGGTCGGCATTCTTTGGACCCTAACTCTTGCGATAAGCTTGAGAAGCTCCCCTACCGTGCTTCAGTTTTGAGTAGTGTTGATTTCGTCTGTGGGTTCCTTGCCTTTCCTAGTGGAAAGCTTTTCAATAATAGGATATTGTTCGATCATCCATATATCATGCAAGGTTACATTGATATCTTCTTCTATGGGCTGCAAGTTAGATTGGGCGGTTGGGCTCCTCCTTGACACGGCATATGTTCTTAAAAACATATTATCCTTCGTCTCTGCGACCATTGGCTCTTCGTGAGGCGACGCGATGTTGGTGTCAATGTCAACGCCATATTCTTGGTAGAAAACATTAGTCAGCTCCCTCCAAGTCTTAAGGAGACTAACCCTTCTTATAATGTACCATTGCAGGGCGGGGTCAATCAGATTTAATTGGTACGATTGAATCATCCTTCGGACCAGGTAGGCCTGTAAATAGGCCTCTGAGCAAGAGGTATCGGCACACTTTTCGCATTTAGGAACTTTGAGCTCTTATAGGATCTTAACATTAACATAATTAGACAAATTAATGGGATATTGCCCTTGCAACTGACTCAGCTTCTTCATGATCTTTACAAATTATCTATCTTGTTGGTCATCCTTTGGCAAATTTGAGGGTGTTATGAGTGTGTTTAAAGTAGCTATGGGGTTAGGCTTGGCCTGAGTGGACTCCATTTGCCTCGAGAGTTGTCGAAGGATAATGGACATTTGTCCTACACTGTCTTCAATGTTAGCGAGGCAGTTTTGTACATCATTCTAATTGGGCACTATTTCCTAAGGCCATTCATAGGCGATTGGTAGTTGGCAATCCATAATTACCTGATGTCACAAAAACAACGAATGAGTACAAGAGTAAATAAAGATTAACCCATGGCAACGGTTCAATTGTTTTTATTTATCAAAAGAGGATTTCACAGGCAACATACTTCTAACATCTAAACTTGAAATTAAAATGACAAAACGAAATACTAGGTATTAAACAAAAGTCCCTAAACAATGGGACTAAGACAACATTTTCACAATATTATCACTAGAGGGCACATGACTACTATTTTATATGCGACAGAGAGCTTTGTTCTTACGAAGATGTTTGCTTCCTCGGACTGGCTCTGAGACATGTACCCAGCTTATTCCCAAATCCATTTGCATATGCTCTACTTACTCGTGTGGACTAATTT
This sequence comes from Eucalyptus rudis, assembly GCA_019915205.1. NCBI lineage: Eukaryota > Viridiplantae > Streptophyta > Magnoliopsida > Myrtales > Myrtaceae > Eucalyptus > Eucalyptus rudis. Next base: position 17,308,557 of record JAHMTN010000001.1, on the reverse strand, counting down.
TACGGGTTGGGTCAGGGACCAATGGCCATAGTCTTGTCAAGATATGATGGTTGTGGATGTAGGACTCAGAGACGTGATGGGCCTTTTCTTGTCCCTCAAGCCCTTTGGGTACCATGATCCTCTTACAATGTCACTTGCTCCATGTTTCCTCGATGATGATAATCTCGAATGCGTAGTCACGACTTTGATGGGTGAAAAAGAGCGGAGAGATTTTCTTCTTGAAAGGCAGCAGGATCTCCTGAAGGGCTCCATATTGTCACGCCACCCTATATGGGTAATAGGGAGTCGCACCAGTGAGGTTGAGCAACAGAATTGGATTACAATATAAGCAAAGTGAGTTCTCTTTTCGTGGAACCAACCAGCACATCATTGGAATGCCTTAAGAGCAGGGTCCCTTAGGAAATTTATCCAGTTAAAACAGCTTTGGTTGGGAATGTATGGTCCTAGAACCACAAATCTCCTTGTGGATTTTTGAAATAATTTAAATCTGACAATTGCATAAGGCATCGAAATTCACTTAGGTGAGAAAAGAACTAGATCTATAAATTTCAGCGAGGCCCGCAGGATTTTTTCCGTGTTTTCTTTAAAATGATTAAGGGATAAGAATGTTTTAGCCAAAATCATGTTGACATGATTTTAGCCCCTTAAAACCTGATCAACCACCCATGCCACCGAAGGACTTATGGTTGTTGGAGAAAACTCTCTTATTTTGAAGTTCACAAAACGTTTTCATCAGTCTAATCTGAAGACTTCAAGACTCAACTGTTAAAGTTTGATGAACTCTAGACTCTGTCATTAAAGTCTAAAGACTACAAGACTCAAGACTCAAAGTCAACCCACACTAGTAGTTTCTAGACCAACGAAGAGAAGACTTATCCAGATGCGAGTTTATCTTTAAGGATTCGATTCATACGGTTCATAGAAGTTCTTATCGCTGGAGATAGCACATTAAGATCAATTATTCTTATTGGAATCAATTCGGATAATCAAGATATGATGAAAAGCAAAGTATACTTGGAAGGTTCTACTTATGGAAATCTAGATCCTGATTGTATGGACAAGCATGATTGGTGGGCTATCATCACATTCCTTAAATAACATGAGATCTCCTTGATTGATTATGTCAAATGGGTAGATTGGAAGAACTCCTTTGGAAAGTGCTAACGGTTATAAAGGCATGAAAGAGTATATAAGGAAGATACTCAAGTTATTCGAGTGTGTACATGAAAGAAAAATTCCAAAGTCTGAAACTCTTAGTTCTTTACTATTTCAATCGTTGAGCTTAAGTTGTACTCAAAAGAGAGATCAAACACTTGTGAAACCTTGAAAAAGTGTAGTAGAGTTTCTACACTGTGGAGTTAAGGACGTGAGGCTGTAAAAACTCTATTGATTCTTAGTGAAATCCGGCTAGTAGGCTGTCAGTGCGAGAGAGTAGACATAGACTTGATCTAAACTGACCTACTATAAACTTTGTGTCACAATTCTCTTTCCCTAAACTCTTTACTTTGATTCATCGTTTTATATAACTGTTTATAGTCTTTTACATCTTCAGTCTATTATCCTCACAAGACGAGTTATTCTATTAAATCCCGTAAAACTTCCTAGAACACCTATTCACCCCCATTTATGTGTCCTTACTAGCCTTTTTAATTGGTATCAGAGCTCACGTGCTCATTTAATTGAAGTGCTTTTACTTTTGAGTTAAAAATCTATGGCTAGTATGTTGGCTGCAGGATTGGTTGAAGGCTAGAGTCACACCAGACCTCCTTACTTTGATGGAAATGAATACAACGTATGGAAAAACAAGATGAATACATTCCTAAGATCGAAAGATCCTCTAGAATGGGATGTGGTAGAAAAAAGGAATCATTTCTAAAGTTACATTAGTTTCAGAAAGAGGACAAAAAGTTACAGACATTAGCGAGACGACACAAGAAGAGATAACCAAGAGACAAGCTCTTGATGCTAAAGCAATTTACTCTGTATATTATGCTTTATCTCCTACTGAGTATAACATAATTTCTTCTTGTGAAACAACAAAGAAGTCTGGGATAGGCTACACATTACCTATGAAGGAACTGATTGAGTGAAAGAAACAAAAATCAATATTCTACTTGGACAGTATGAAGCCTTCAAGATGAAGCCAGGAGAATATATCACCAACATGTTTAATCATTTTACTGAGATTGTAAATGGTCTAGAGTATCAAGGAGAGTGAATCTCAGGACCAATGAAGGTTAATAGATTGTTACGTGAACTCTCCAAAGACCGGAATCACGTGAAGACTTCAATAAGGGAAACTCAAAGGATCATGCCGCTTTCTGCAGACGAGCTAGTTGGCACACTTCAGTCTTATGAAGTGGAGCAAATCAACGAGGAACAAGATCCCAAGGGTAAGAAGTCAATTATTTTAAAATCTAACAATGCCTATAATGTTACAGACTTTGAAGATGATATGGACGATGAAGAGTTAACACTTATGATAAGGAGGTTCAAGAAACTGAACAAAAATAGAAGAAAATTCAATGGAAAGAAGCAAAGCACTCAAAAGTTTCAAAACAAATCTACTAAGGATGATGAAGCCAACAAAGATGTGATCTGTTTTGAATGTAAGAAAAATGAACATATCAAACCCAATTGTCCTCTGTTGAAGTAAAAGAAGGGAAGAGTTGAGAAATATAGAAAGGTACTCAAAACAGAGATATGGAGTGATACTGAATGCAAAGAAAGTGATGAAGATTATACCAATATCTGTCTAATGGAAAAATCAGAATCATAATCAGACTCAGACTCTAAGATAGATTCAGACTCAGACTCAAATAGCGAAATCAAGGTAAGCAATTTAAAAATTCCTACTAAAGTCTCAAAATGCATTAATGAACTTTTTCTTAGTCTTAAAACCTCTCTTAAAAGGATTTTCGAGCTAAAAATGGAGATTTCTACACTTAAGCAACAAGAAAATTCTTGGAAAGAAATGTTTGAAAATCTACACAAACATTTTGTTGTTTTAAAAGAAAATGCAGACTCTCTTTCAAAAGAAAATACTTTTTTAAAAAGGGACATTTCAAATATTTCAAAAAGGCTTTCAATAGGATTTGAAAAGTTGGAAAAGATTCTTTCAGTATAAAGACCTTATTTCAACAAATCAGGCGTGCGAATTACTTTAGAAACTTTTCCTCTAATTGATTTTCGAAAAGTAAATGAAAGAATCAAACAAAGACCTACAAAAACTTTTTACATAAACCATTTTCAAAAAGTCTTTGTAAAACTTGTTGGCCGAAGTGCTCTCAAATGTTCAAAATGCAACAGTTTAGAACATTTTGAGAAATAATGTCCTATGGTTTGGAGAAGCCAATTGTTTCTTATTTTCATGTATTTGGTTGCAAATATTTTATTTTGAAAATACAAATGATCGAACTAGTAAGTTTGAAGAGAAATCATACGAAGCTAGTCAACATCAAGTAAAGCCTACAGAGTATTCAACAAGAAGATTCAATCTGTGGAAGAATCTATGAACGTCAAATTCCAAGACTCTTTGTAGAATCAATTGATTTAGACTCAACCTAAAGAATCTGAACATTCTCCAGGCTTTACAAAGTCTACTTCCCCTGAAATGGCTTAGACCCTTGAAGAACAACAACGAACAAAAGTTGAAGAATCAACTAAAGTAGAAGATCAACAAACTGGCAGACCGATCAGTAATTGGAAGCACAAGTCTAGTCATCCCAAAGAACTCATCATCAGTGACATTGATAAAGGGATTCGCACCAGATCCAAAAGGTAAGAAATGTCTAGCACCGTGGCACTTATCTCTAAAATAGAACCAAAAACATAGAAGAAGTTTTAGCTGACGAAAGTTGGATTGAAGCTATGCAAGAAGAATTTAGGCAGTTTAGTATTAATGATGTCTGGGACCTAACTCCAAAACTAAAAGGTGAATCCATTATTGGAGCTAAATGAGTTTTCAGAAACAAGATGGACGAAAAAGGAAAGGTGGTTAGAAACAAAGCAAGACTCGTGGCCAAATATACGCAAGAAGAAGGGATATATTATTATGAAACCTACACACTATTAGTATGGTTAGAAGTAATTAGATTATTGCTTGCTTTTGTCTGTTATAAAAATTTCAGGTTATTCCAAGTGGACGTCAAAAGTGCATTCCTAAATGGATTTATCAAAGAAGAAGTCTACGTGGAACAACATCCTGGATTTGAAGACCCAAAGAGACCAGACTCGGTATTCAAATTGAAAAAGGCTCTATATGGACTAAAGCAAGCACCTCAAGCATAGTATGATAGGTTAAGTAAGTTTTTAATTCAAAATGGTTTTGTTAAAGGAAAAGTGGATACTACCTTGTTTATTAAAAGAGAAGGTAAAAACAATCACCTAATGAAAAGCTGTGCAAGAAGTTTTCTAAGTCTATGCGGGATGAATTTGAGATGAGCATGACGGGTGAACTATCTTTCTTGGATTACAAGTGAAACAATTAAAGGAAGGAATTTTCATTCACCAAGAAAAATATGCAAAAGATCTTGTTAAAAAGTTCAAATTTGAGAATTGCAAAAAGATAGAGATACCAATGTCAAGTTCTTCGAAGTTGGACAAAGACGAAGGAGGAAAAAAAATTGACCAAAAGCTTTACAAGAGCATTATTGGTTCAATCAGATCCCAAAGAATCTCATCTAAGTGCTGCAAAACGCATCATCAAATACGTTGCAACTACTTCAAATTTAGGTCTATGGTATCCCAAAGAATGAGACTTTACTCTCCTTAGATATTCAAACGCAAATTTAGTAGGTTGTAAAGTTGATAGAAAGAGTACTTCTGGTATGTGTCAATTGCTGGGAAATAAGATAATATCTTGGTTCTCAAGAAAGCAAAGTACTGTAGCTCTTTCAACAGCAGAAACAGAGTATATGGCTTTTGAGAGTTGCTGTTCTCAAATCTTATAGATAAAACAACAATTGAGAGACTTTGGAATCGAAGACTCGTGCACCGAGATCAAATGTGACAACACTAGCGCAATTAATCTCACAAAGATTCCAATTCTTCATTCAAGGGCAAAGCACATAGAAATTCAACATCACTCTATTAGAGATCATGTTCAAAATGGAGAAGTTATTATTCAGTTCATTGATTCAAAGAATCAACTGGCAAACATATTTACAAAGCCACAATAGAAAAATCTATTTGAGTCTATTCGATCAGACTGAACATCACATCTCTTATCCAGTAAAGTCTGAAGGTGCTCAGACTTAGAGGTAAAGTTTGAAAGTGTTTAAACTCAAAATACCAAGAGTTATGACTGTAAGTTATTTCGATACTAGCAATTTAATTTTTGGTTAAAGACTTGAAAAGGTACAGTCTCTTTTTAATCGCTAATCGATAGAAATTATCTTTCCAAAGTTTTTGAATTTATGGCATTTTCAAAAAGGAAGTTACTCATTTTCAAAAAGGCATTTATTTATTTTCAAAAATGAAGTTATTCATTTTTGGAAAGGCATTTTTATGACGATTTGTTTGCCTCGCTTCACTTGCTTTATATACTGTTGAAATTCATCTTCTCCGTTCTCACTCTCAAACCCTAACATTCTAAACTCCCATTTGCTTTCACTTTTACTCTCGATTAACCTAAAAAGTTCTCACCTTTTCAAGCAAGTTTGAGAATTCCTCCCTTGAAGCGACAATGTCTTCGAGAAAGTCTTCGAGAATTGTAAGCAGGGGACCACGTCACATGCCAAAGGGTTCTACTCACTTCGACTTGACCAAGGAAGAAGATTCTCCTCATCAGCAACAACATTCTCAACAGCGTCAATCTCCTACACCACCCAACCAGAAGAAGAAATAGTAGAAGAAATTGAACTTGTAAGAATGCTGAGACCTAATATTGCTTTCTTGTTTTACTCTAAGTTGAAGGAATGAGGTATTACGATGTCTTTGATTGATGAGTTTCTTAGAGAAAGATGATTAAAAAATGAAACCTTACTTTTACTAGAAATGGAAAAGTTAGGAGTTGCAAAGAAAGGGACGATTGAAAGAACCTTTGCCAATTTTCCAAGTGACCCACGTTTTGGTATTGCTAATCAACCACAAGAACAGGATGATGATAAACGAATGTTTGCACATTTTCAACCTAGAATGGAAGTGGCTATTAATGCTATCAATGATGGAGCGAGCATTTTCCGCTCTAAGGAGCACAAGAAAAATTATCTGAATCTGTTGAAAAGAGGGGTGATGAACCTTAGGAGTGTTGACTTTGATTTTCTCGATTCAATTAGAGTAAATCCGCGAGAGAAGTTTGCATTTCTTCAAATGGAGAATTTTTGTTATGAATCTACAATTGCATATCCTAAACTAACAGCATACTTTTATTCAAATTAATCATTTTTGGATACGAATAGTTTCTCTTTCACGATAAGGGATAAGAAGTTTTTGGTGGATATTGACACATTGGCTGACATAATTGGGGTGGAAAGAGGGTGTTTCCAACCAATTAGTGTGTCATTTGCTCATGCTACTTTGGAATTGGTATGAGATAGGGATGTTTATCGTAAGATCTCTTATTCGAGTTTGAATGCCTCAAACATTTTGCTACACAAAATTGTGATCAACTGCATCTATCCAAAATCTACATCAAAGACTGATGTCTCTCGTTCCGAAGCAAAGCTGATGTATGCTATCAATGTTGGTTGCAAACTTTCTCTGCCTCACACCATCCTGTTTGATATGTACAGGACAATGGTAAAAGATAAGGGACAACTCCCTTATTATGCTCTTATCACGCACTTTTTTAGATATTTTAAAATTCACATTCCCGCACATTTATGTTTGACAAACATCACTCCAATGGTGATTGGATTTAAAATGATCACCAAAATGCGTCTGAAAGAGCTTAATAAGGTGTTGGAGCGCATGAAGGAGAAGTCTCCCATCAAGACGAAACAAGACTCTATAATAGCCAAAGGGAAAGGTAAGGAGCCCATGGATGCTCCAGCAAAGAAGAAGAGAACTCTCATCTTGCAGGATGAAGAAGATGAGGACGAGATGACTCTTTCAGCCTTAAGTTACTTGATTAGTTTTGTCAACTTTCGCGAAACTAGAGAAGAGACTGAGAGAAGAGATGAGGAAAGAAGAGGAGAAGAAGCAGAAGAGGAAGAAGGAAGAAGAGAAGGAGAGGAAGAAGAGGCTCGAGATGACTCTTTTGAGCCTACTTTGGCTGTATCCTTGTCAAGCAACTCTGAAAAGACAAGGAATGGAACTACTGGTGAGAAAGCAAAAGAACAACATCACTCTCTTGCTGAAGCTAAACAGGAAGAAGAATCTACTTCTCCTCCTAAAGGCACACAAACAACGGGAGCTGTGGAAAAATGAGGTATTTCTTCGCCTATTCTCTGCAGCAAATCCAGAGGATGTATATGCTTCTCTCCATCCAGAACCGGAATTTGTGGAATTCACTCCACCTCATAGTAGACAAACTGCTGAAGATCCCTCCAATCTCAGAACTCCATGAATCGATTCGGTTGGACCCAGTGCCTCATTAACTCATTCAACGGATTTTTCACGTATAATGGATGTTCTGTTGGATTTAAAGAATGGTCAATATGGTTTGAACTATGAGATAAAAGATCTTAAAAAGGCTTTCTTAGCTACTTTAGTTTCATTGCAAAATCCGTTACTTACCCTGAAGACTCAAGTGCAAGATCATGTGAAGAGTGAAGATTTCTAGCAACTAAAGGAGACTATTAGGAAGTTTGAGAAGACAATGAGCTCTATGGGAGAATTCCAACTTGTTCACCTGCCCAAACAACCTTGACTCAAACCCCACTATTTTCAAACAACTATTTTTATTTATTTTCCACTTTTTGTTGTTGACAAAAAGGGGGAGAAGTTTGATGAAGATTTGATTTGGTTTGGGTTATTTTACCTTTGAACTTATCTTTGTTTGGTTGTGAATTGGACTTTTAGACTATTTGATTTGATTTTTTGATACTTACAGTAACTTAGGTTGTGACAATGATTATGGAAGGATAGTTATTTTGTAGGACTAACATGTTTTCTGTGGTTGCAGAATCGTTACTATTCATGTCCAAATCTACTCATCTTTTATGAGATATCTTGCTTTGCTTAAGTTTTGTTTTGCAAGTCAAAAGTATTCAAATCTACATGAAAGTTTTGTCATCATAAAAAAGAGGGAGATTGTTGGAGAAAACTCTCTTATTTTGTAGTTGACTAAGCTTTTCCATCAATGTAGTCTAAAGACTTCAAGACTCAACTGTTAAAGTCTGATGAACTCCAGACTCTGTTGTCAAAGTCTGAAGAAGTCTGAAGACTGCAAGACTCAAGACTCAAAGTCAATCTACATTGGCAGTTTCTAGACCAACGAAGAGAAGACTTATCTAAATGCGAGTTTATCTTTAAGGATTCAGTTTGTATGGTTTATAGAAGTTCTTATGGCTGAAGATAGCCCATTAAGATCAATTATTCTTATTGGAATCAATTTGGATAATCAAGATCTGATGAAAAGCGAAATATACTTGAAAAGTTCTACTTATGGAAACCTGGATTGATTATGTCAAACAGGTAGATTAGAAGAATTTTTTTGGAAAGTGCTAACGGTTATAAAGGTATGAAGGAGTATATAAGGAAGACGCTCAAGTTATTCGAGTGTGTGTATGAAAGAAAAATTCCAAAGTTTGAAGCTCTTAGTTATTTCCTATTTCAATTGTTGAGCTTAAATTGTACTCAAAAGAGAGATCAAACACTTGTAAAACCTTAAGGAAGTGTAGTAGAGTTTTTACACTGTGGAATCAAGGATGTGAGGCTGTAAAAACTCTTTTGATTCTTACTGAAATCCAGCCAGTAGGCTGTCAGTGCGAGAGAGTGGACGTAGGCTTGATCTAAGCCGAACCACTATAAAGATTGTGTCACAATTCTCTTTCCCTGAACTCTTTACTTTGATTCATCACTTTATATAACTATTTATAGTCTTTTACATATTCAGTCTATTATCCTCACAAGATGAGTTAATCTATTAAATCTCGTAAAACTTCCTAGAACATCTATTCACCCCCCTCTAGGTGTCCTTACTAGCATTTTCAATGGCATCTTTTTTATGGGGGAAAATGATGAACCAAAAAAAGTCTAGGAGGAAAATCTCACTTTTTAGGGTCACGGGTTGATTTTCAAAACAAGTAGTCAAAAATGCTATCGGGCAAGTATTGTGGTTAGTTTTAAGAATTTGCCTCATAACATGAACTACAGTTCTTAAAAGTCACACTAACCCACACAACGAGTCTATACCTATTTGTGGTCTAACAAGCTTACTCTCGAGAGAGACATTCCAATGATGATGTTGTATTCTTCCAGAGTTGGGGTTAGCTCAAACCCACCAAACATAAAAATGGATGTCTTAGGGCACTAGAAATGTGCCATGGCCTTTATGATTTTAGGAACTAAGAATAGTACATTGACTAACTATAATCTGCGAGTTATTGGTTTTAAGAATAGTAGGTACTTGTGAAGCAAATGATTTTGACTTAAATAAATTGGAATAAAAAGTCATGTGATTATAGTAGGCAGAATCAAAGAACCACGAATCAGGAGTAGCTGGAGTGATTGATAGAGCAAAAGTGCTACAGATAGAGAGGCTCAAATTACTAGATTCTTGAGAAAAATAGAACGAAGATCCTCTGATGATAGAGTAACGAACGAGTCTTTGGTGGAACCATCAATGGTGACAATAGAAGATTGACATGTAGGTTGAGGTAGACCTTTGTACCAAGATCAATTATTTCCCTCCATAGGATGCAATATGACCATATCAATGATAATTATTGCAATATTGTCTGCATGAGGAGGAAGAACCAGGAGTAGCAAGAAATGCAAAGCATTGCACCTTCAAGGTAGCAAGTCTAGTTTCTTTAGTCAACAACTCTGAGACAATTGCTTCAAGACAGGGAAGTGGATCTCGATGTAGAAGGGAAGCTCACACAAGTTCAAATTCATCGTTAAGTGCTAGCAAAAATTGCATGACACACATGTGATTGTGATATTCAATGAACTTACAAGCATTGGAATTTGCATCCCATTGTAGTTTAAATAATGCTAGTTGATCCCATATAGCATGCATTGATGATAAAAAAATCATTAATGGACTGACTTGCCTCTTGATGCATGCGATGTAGATTCCCTAATAGTTGATATTGATGGGAAATATCTATAGTAGAATATCGGCTGGCAAGTAAATCCCAAGCTTCCTTGGCCATATTAAGACTAATAAATTGAAGTGTGATCAAGGGAATTGAAGTGTTCCGAAACCATGTAAGAATTTGATGGTTTTTACTATCCCAGTCCTCCAAGTGTTCCCTAAATTTGTCCACAATTTCACCAATAGTTTGAGTAGGTTCACCAATAGCACCAGTGACATAGCGCCAAAGTTGACGTCCTTTCAAAAAACTTGATATTTCTTGAGCCCATAAAATATAATTAGGACCATTCAAAATGGTCTAAATGGGTATTGAAACTTCCAATTTTTCCATAATGTGCAATAAACTAGTATAAACCTAGAAGATTATATATTAAGTTCAAGAAAAATTGATACTTCAAGAGCTAATATGCAAAAATTAAGGCATTGAAAGATTTAGGATGTCAAAATAGGTGGACCAATTAGATCAACGCTGGTCAACATAAGTCAACACTAGTCAATGGAACTCAACGATGGTGAACATACGGCCAATAGTCAAGGGCAGAGGCTGACGTGAAAGATGATGTAGCAATCGCATGTCAGATGATGTGGCAAATGACGTGTCGATTACGTGGTAGATCGCATGTTGATGACGTGGCAGATGACATGTTCATGACATGGCAGATGACGTCACTTTGAGGCTGGCTTGATGGATCATGTGAGATGCACGTGGCGAGTGAAAACCACTCGCAGAAGCTTGCGGCGGCGTGTGAAACGTTAGACGGCGACTATCTTCCCAGATCCTCACTCCCCATGCGAAGTAGAGGCGAATGGTGGTGTTGGGTTGCCAAATTATGGTATGACAGATGTCAGAACAGCACCGAAATGTGTCAGGGTCATTGAATCCGAAAAGGTGGTGGCGCGTGACTGCACATGAGAGCCTATATGGGCGGCGAATGGCGATGAAATTTCAAGGTCTGGCTTTTTTGAAGGCGGTGAGTCCAGTGGTGGTGTTAATTTTGTGAAAGAAACAATAGAAGGTTGCAAGACAGCACTTAGCAGCGGTGGATTAACCAAAAATGGACACCAGGCAACTGATTTATGTTCCTACAGACACCTCCTTGTAATGGACTCAATGGGGCTCTTAATCTATAATGGCTGTGATACCATGATAAATGTAAAGCGGAAAATAAAGTTGTGGAGTTTTCTATATGTTTCATTAAACTACACATGAGCCTATTTATAGGCTTTATAGAATGGTTATCTATAATAACATAATATTATAATAGAGACTACAATCAATCAGAATTAAGATCTGAGAGATAACTAGAATCAAACATATGCTCAGAATCAGAATCATGATCTGAGAGATACTTAGATCTAACATCCTAAATGATGTGTCCTTCTCTTATAGTTTGAAGTTTTAGAACAAAGACAGCTAGCTTAGCTCAGAGTCGAGAGATTTTGAGGCTTGTTTCTTGCATATTCATGTCTATATGGGTTTTCCCTTTTTTATAAGGTAGCAATTCACATTATTTTCTCACGGAAGAAGTACACCCCAAGTACCGAAACTTGGCACAAAGGGATACTTAAGTGCCAAAAGTTAGGAAAATAACATTTAAGTGCACCTTTTTTTAAAAGTGAGACACTTAAGTACCGCTTCTGGTGAAGCTTGTTGGAAATCTTACGTGGTAATTTTTTATTATTTTTCTCACTTATGTGGATCACTGGAGAGCTGACTCAGCAAAGAACCGTAAAAACAACATCGTTTTGGCATAGATTTGAATTTTAATATAAAAATTAATTAAACTAATTTATAAAAAAAATAATTAAAATAAACAAATAAATAAAGCTAAGGGAGGAAGAAGGCAACTCAGGGCTGAGCCCTCGTTTATCGAGCCTGTATAATGCTTCAATAGTCCTATCGACTATGTTAGGGGGAATGTTCGTACATGGGAAATATGTGAATCCTTATTTTGGCACTTTGAAAAACCTTACTCATCCTTTTTATTAGGGTTTTTTTCTTTTTGGGTCTGTTTATTAGTGATTTGAAGATCTATGTTTATGTGAAATAAATGATCATATTTCATGGTTCTTTATTTAGTAAGTTCTTGCGCAAGGATTCAAAAGCCAAATGATCGATTGAACTTTCTGTTTCACTCTCTTAGCTATGACTCATATACTACGCTATGGTCCTTGAACTTTAATTCGTAAGAACAAGCTAGTCTTTAAGTCCTTAAATGGTTTTCCATAATCCTAGAGTCAATTTACAAGGTGGTTATGGCAACATAAATGAAGGAATTCACTAACAAATCTCAAATAGCAGGAGTCAATTTGTTATCCAATTCAATAATAAATCTCGAATAGTATAATGAATTATTTTAGGCAAGATGGTGAATATTGTGGGCTTAGTGATTGGAGCGAACTTACAAGTTAAATTTGGCAACGAGAGAAGCAAATTTATCCTAAGCCAAATTTCAACAGCAGCAACATCGTGCATGTCGACCAAAGGGTGAGTCCAACCCTTGGTCAAAACCTAATGTGAATGGGCATAAAAACAGATAAGCAGGCGTCACGCCGCATCTTGAACAAGCCCTCGAGTGTGCTGATGAATCTTGTAAGGAAAAATCTAGGTTTATACCCTTCACGCCATGAGTAACAGATCATCCGTGACCTTGTCGGGCCCCAATGAGCCCTCCTGTTCGAACGGACATGAGAACACGTGATAATGTTGTTTCTCTTTTTTCTTTTTTTAATTGAACTAATCCAAACCTATTATACAAATATTAATCCAATCCTAATCTATTCAATTTTGCCAATTTAGGCCCAAACCTTCGCATAAAATTCAAATATAGTCCTTTCAGACAAGTCATTGTTAGCTATGGACCATATTAGAATTTTGCACAGATGTTTAGGACTCAATTTAGAAGATTGGAAATTTTATTGAATTAGCATATATACATTAAGTTTAGGACTGAATAAATTAGCATATGTACAAGATAAAGGACTGTTAAATGAACTTCAGATCATCACACAATTGCCATAATCTAGAATCGTATGAACATTCCTAGTGCGAAACCTCTCCGCTTCTTAAGCGCATGATTGGGAAACACCCTTACCCTTAGGGAAAAACCAAGATAAATCGAACATATAATTCGCTTATTTAAGTGGTCTTATATTGCCTAAGTTTATCTAAAAGAATGTACAAATTACTGCTCCAAGTCTACCAAACCATTAAAAGTCAAGTCAATAAATAAATCCAAGCTGCAAAAGAGCTACTTCTTCATTGGGTCCGTTTGATTCTGGAATCAAGTAGAATAATTCTTTCGGTCCAGACCTGAGTTTGACTCTTCTCTTGGTTTTCTTCTTCTCATCATTATTTTCCGGTTTCCTTGATGTCGACGAATACCGACATAAAATGTGCCGTTCAAGAATTCTATTATGAACGATACCTCGCGGCAATTCTCTTAACGTGTCAACCTTTCTTGTTTTTTCATTTTTTTATTTGCTGTCTTTTTCACTATAAATTGCAACACCATATTTGTGTCCGTCCCTTCATCTAATGTTTTGGAAGATTTCTGAATTAAAACTTCATCACTTCAGGCTTCCTTTCTCTCGTAATTGACGGCGTGAAGTACAACTCCATTGCAATCGAATTGCATAGTGGACACTTCCCTAGAGCTTAAGACATCATATCCGGCGAGATGAACCTATATTTGCAAAGATATGTAGTGACTACTCATATCTGTTTGTTTTATGGTTGTTAACACCCAAAAATACCCCTGCTGTTACATGCGAATCATGAGGGATAAAAGCCTTTGAAATCATCCTCGCTGACATGTGCAGGCTGCGATTTACACCAGCCTAGCCTAGGGTAGTCATGGAAACAAAGGATGGCTAGGGATTTCAAGAGTCATTGGGCTGGATTTCAATGGACTTACGAACAGAGATACATGATTCAATAATAAAGCAATTGATTGTCTCGTGTCCAAGCCAAGAGACGCTCTTGAAGACATAGTTTCTAGATGGAATTGATTGCAAAATTTGGGCTGATGCTTAAAAGGGCACCAAAATTAAAGGAGCGGTTAATGCTTGCTCAATAAGCCATGAGACCATCGTTGAACGGGTCAAAAAGCAACAAGATATGGATAAGGCAGTTCAATAAGGAATGCGGAATGACTTTTAAGAAGGAAGCAATTGACCATCTACAGTTATCAAAATGACCTATAAATACCACAGGCAATTCAACATAGAGCCCCCTAGGAACAACACACAAAACTACTGTTTGTCTTACCTTTTTATCTTAGCTTAGTCTAGTTTAGCTGCAGTTTAAGATTCCCGTCATAATTTCAATTCCGGTGAGTGTTTATATCCTAGGTAGTGCTATTGATTAGTTTTCAATACTAACTTACTATCCAACATCATCGATTAAATTCTGACGTTATGTCCTCATATCCATCTAGGAGCAATGTCTACTACGTGTTGTTACCACCATTCAATGTTGTCGATTAAATTCCAACATTGTGTCCTTATATTCACCTAGGAGTAGTGTCTACTAGGTGTCACTCCCAATGTCCAGCGTCATTGATTAGGTTTTGACATTATGTCCTCGAAACTCATTTCAAAGCAATGCTTCCTAGATGTTTTTGTTAATATCCAATGTTGTCGAACCAGCTTCAACATTGTACAAACCACTTTGATTTTAATGGATTTTCATTAGTATATTAAATTGAATTTGGATCAAACTTTTAATTGGATTTTGATATTGGTTATTATTGATTTTGACCTCATATTAAGTGACTTTATAAGATTCAGAACTATATAACATATTGCTCCGTTGGCATTTGACCATTGCTATCCAATACTAGCACAAAACCTAAGTATCCTCTAATAAAAACCAAATTATAACACTTAGTGAAAGATACTTCGATGTAGGATCCAAAACCGGCGAAACACTGGTGAAAAAAAATGAAAGATCTGTAGATGTTCAGCTCAAAGCCATTGCCTTCTTCTTCAGGTTCTTTCAAATTAAACGAAGGAAATTGTTTCAGAAAATGATAACTCTCAAGGAGGGCAACCATAAGAGCCAATTGTTAAGCATGAGGTGAGTTCATCTACAATAGAAGTTGCATCAAGACATACCAATGATGCTAGAGATAATTATGACATATGAAGATCTTATGGCTAACATTTGAAGTGAACATCCAAA
This sequence comes from Eucalyptus rudis, assembly GCA_019915205.1. Taxonomy (NCBI): domain Eukaryota; kingdom Viridiplantae; phylum Streptophyta; class Magnoliopsida; order Myrtales; family Myrtaceae; genus Eucalyptus; species Eucalyptus rudis. The sequence continues at coordinate 17,293,165 of JAHMTN010000001.1, read as the reverse complement.
ATGAGAGCTAAGAGTCTCCTCTCGAGTATATGATTTGATCGTCAAAATTTTACAGCAAATTCCACTCCAAATCTTGGGCATCCGCACAACACGATTGCTTTTGTTAATAAGAATGTCACTAAAATTGGAATCCAGGGAATCAATTAGAGTAGCCTAGAATGTGCCTGTGAACAACATATTCAACCGCTATAATGGACATGAGCGTTTCCCACAAATTGCATGGCAAAATTTCCAGCTATGTATTGCTGTTCAACAGCCTATATTTCAATTACTTCTAGAAAACTCCGATTGAAGTTAAGAGTGCACAATAGGGGAAAATGAAATGGTAAAATGAAGTTGAAAAAGCCAACCGGCCTCATTTAAAATAAAGAAGAATCGATTTCTAAAGAAAATGAAGTTGAAAAAGCCTTGAGATAAACTTTGCCATTTGTTCCTCCCCAATTTATTGTTCACGGATGCTCTCTAGAGTTGTGATTTTTGCAATGTTCCTGCTATATGGTGCGCAGCTAATTCCCGAAACTTTGACCGGTGGTTGAGGCTGTTTTTTGGAGGGAAGGACCGTCTGGCAGCCCCCTTCAAGCCCTCAAAAGCGATCACCCTGGTACATTCTATTTATGCTGCAATGCTCCTGCTGGTTTAGGGTTTGTGCAGTCTTTTGTGGGTTTCTGCTTCGCTAGTTTCTCTACTATGATGGCTAGCAAATTGGTGTTGGCCTACAACATTAGGGATGGTCCTAGTGGTAGAAGCTCGTCCCCCTCCGCCCAAGCCCATTTGTCTTCTGTTGGTGATGAAAAGGTGGCAGGTGGCTCGTCCCCCGCAAGCCCCTACTGGGCCTAGAGGTAGAAGCCGAGCTAGGCTGAGCTCTATACACCTTCAACCAAGAGATCGGCAGAGAAGGGATTCGAAAGCCCCTCTTGCCTGTTCTTGGGCTAGTGTCGCGAGTGTTCCAGCGAAGGGATATGACCTAGAATTCATTCCTCCTTCCTTTGTGAATAATAAACCTATTGTTGAATTGTCTGCTAATATTCTAGAAGCTGCTGATCCTAAGTGGCATGAATGCCTTGTGGGCTATTTTATTGGGAGAAAGCTACCTTTCAAACTAACCAAAACAACCCTTAAGAATGTTTGGGGTCCGAAACCGGTGGAAGTGATGGCAAATGGCCATGGGTGGTTCTATTTCTTCCATGTTCCCGATGGTGATTTCCATAGGAAGGTCTTGAAAGGAGGGCCTCTCACGGTTGCAAGAGTTCCATTAATCTTGCAACAATGGAAACCCACACTAGAACTTAAGCTTTTGATTGTTCTAGTGTGGATTAGGCTAAGGAATCTTCCCCCTTGCTTTCTGATCTTCACAGGGGATCAGCACCGTTGCTAGTGTGGTTGGAAAACCACTTTATATCGACTTGCATACTGAGCAAATGAAGATGCTCGCATTTGACAGAGTTTGTGTTGAAATCTTAGCTAAGCAACCAAAGTGTGAGGCTGTTGAAGTTGTCCATCATGGTGAATCTTGTTCAATGGTCATGGAGTATGAGTGGAGGCCAATTGCATGCCCAAGCTGTGGCACTTTCAGCCGTAAGTGTGCAGCATCCTTCGATCTTTCAACTATTGAAGTTGTTGCCCAGCAGGTTCCTGTTGGCGTGTCCCTTGCTCATCAAGAATTGGCCTTGGCCCCAGCTAGTGGTGCAGTTGAAGCTCCTGGTGCTATGGATGCCAATAGGAGTCAGGTTGTGGGTGATATGGCTAGTATAAGTACCTAGAGGGGGGGTGAATAGGTATAACGAGTAATTTCTAATGGTAATCGTGCAATACTAGACAGTTGATAGAAATGAGACAATTTTTCCTCAACAATAAACAAACAACGATCAAAGTAAGACTGAGAGTAGGGAAGAGAAAATTGAACACGAGGATTATAGTGGTTCGGCTTATTTCAAGCCTACGTCCACTCTTCTGCACTGACAACCCACTGGCTGGATTCCATTATGAACAAAGAGATATTACAGCACTGTTCTTCCTTGATTTCTTGGTGTAGAAGATCTACCACACTCTCTCAAGGTATCACTAAGTATAGACTCTCTTTATGTGTACAGTTTCGCTCAATATGAATCGACTAATAATCAAGGAGTTTTAGACTCTGGAATTTCTCTATCGAGCACACACTAGAATAACTGGAACGTCTTCTTTTTATACTCCTTTATGCCATCATACCCGTTGGCACTTACCAAAGGAATTCTTCAAATCTTCCCGTTGAACAGAATCAATTAAGAAGGTCATTTGAGCTATTAAAGGAACATGTCGATAGCCCATCAATCATGTTCGCCCATACAATCAGGATCTTGGTTTCCAAGAATAGAACCTTCCAAGAATATTTCGTCAATCATCGGATCTTCAAACGATCTTGATTTCGAATAAATAATCCGTTATATCAAATCCAGCCAAGAGATCTTCTCCAATCGATAAGACCAAATCTTTAACCAAACACTTTAGCTCTGGATCGTCTTCGTCACTGGATTAGAAACTATCAATGAAAATAGTCTTGAGTCTTGAGTCTTGTGTGTTGAGTCTGGTGATCTGAAAGTCTACAGACTCTAAGTACAAGGAACTGCACAGCTTCTAGACTAGACTGATAGAAACGTTTTGTCAGCTTCAAAACACTCTAGAGAGATTTTTCTAACAATCTCCCCCTTTTTGATAGTGACAAAACTTTCCTGTAGATTTGAACAACTTTGACCTGCAAAAACATTACTCAAGTAGTATGGATATCTCATAAAGATTAATAACTCAACTAGACTCTACATCCATAGAAAATAGGTTAGTCTTTCATGAGTAAAGCCATACAATAACACTTGATATAAATAATGCAACAGTCAATTTCAAATCCACATACTCAAGTCACTCAAATTCACCAAGTCCATCACACCCAAGTCATACTCAAAACTGAAATTAAAGACAGATTCAAAATCAAAGTTCAGTTCAGTTCAAAGCTGGCAATTCTCCCCCTTTTTGTCATCATTAAAAAGGTGAGAAAGAGTCAAGTCTGCTTGGGAATGCGCACAATCTGGAAATCTCCCATCGACTGTATGGCGCTTTCCAGCCTCTTCAAGTCTTCTCGTAGACGAGTCACCTCTACTTCTTTGGCATTTGCTTGAATTTGATGAGCGAGGCCTTGGATTTGATCCGACAGGGTAACATAAGACGCTTGTCCAGCATTCTTCATGACTTGAATTTCACATTCTAAAGCATATATTTGACCCTGCATTTCCAAAAGAAGATCAAGGATACGACGAAAATCTGCGGTATTGTCCGTCTGCGTGCTGGCATTTGCTCTATCAGATGGAGTAAAGGTAGACGATGGAACTTCGGTGTAATCGCGCAAATTTGGCATTGAGGTGTCATGTCCTTCCTCAGGCATTTGAGAAGCCTGAATATCTTCTGGATTTGCTTGCGAGCGACTCACAACTTCACTATGATCAGGATATGGTGTAGTCCTTTCTTGCTCGTCATCTCCCCCTGTTTCTAAGGCCTCCATTGGGGAAGAGTGATGGTCATGCTCAGTAGAATCTTGATTGCATTTCTCTCCAGCTTGATCTGCAGACTTTTCTTTGACTACTTCTTCTTCTTCTTCAACTTCTTTCTCCTCTTCTTCTTTTCTTTCTCTTCTTTCTCCTCTGCTTCTCTCTGTTCTTGTTCCTCTGCTTCTTTTCTTTTCTCCTGTCGTTCCATTGATTCGGATACAGAACGACTGAGTCTTTTCAATGCCAAGGCAGAGATAATGAGTTCATCCTCTTCATCTTCATCCTCTAAGATTAGAGCTCTTTTCTTTTTGGATGGAGCACCCATGGGCTCCTTCCCTTTCCTTTTCGACGCAGAAGAGACTGGATGAGATTTAACTGGAGTTTTCACTTTAAACTTCTCCATTGCCTTATCAAGCTCTCTTAGACACATTTTTGTCAGCATTTTCAAACCCACCACCATTTTGTCACATGGTCGAACACAAAGAGTCTGTGAAGGTTCAATGTTCAAGTGTCTGAAGATCTTAGTCACAAGACCTGAGTAAGGCAACTAGCCTTATCCTTCACCATTGCTCTGTACATGTGGAAGAGAATGGTGTGAGGAAGAGAGAACTTCTTCCCTGAATTGATTGCGTACATCAATTTCGCCTCAGAATTAGACACGTCTGTCTTGGATGTTGATTTTGGCCTGAGACAGTTGATCACGATTTTGTGCCGTAAGATATTGATGGCATGCATTCTTGTGTAGGTAACTCTTCATTCTGTACTCCTGTCTTTGACAAGTTCCAGTGTGGTACAAGCGATTGAAACCTTGATCGATTGATATTGTCCTAGTTCAACTCCAATTATGTCTGCCAACATGTCCACATCTACCTCATAGTCAAGGTCTCGAACACTGAAGGATATTCTATCCACATCTAAAAAACTGAGATTCGAATAGAAATATGCTGTCAATTGTGCATAGCCGTCTATGGTGTCGGAGCAAAATTGCTCTAGTTGAAGCAGATTGAACTTCTCCTTCAAGTTCACATTGATGGCATCCAGAAAATCAAAATCAACGCTCCTGGGGTTTATTACCCCCCGTTTTAACAATTTGAAGAACATATCCTCCTGTTCCTTTGATTTGAACAACTCCGTTCTTTTTCCCTTCACTTTCGCAGCAACACCCATCCTGGGTTGGAATTCTCTAAACAGTTTATCATCGTCATTCCCGTTAGTCGAATTAAATCCCCCTACACAAGGGTCACTTGGAATGTTCGCAAGTGCTTCCTCAGCCTTTCCTTTGGAAGCAACTCCCAAATCCTCCATCCGTCTCAAAAAGATATACTCATTTTTATACCCTTTGTCTTTAAGAAAGGCATCCACATAGTTCAGTGGTGTACCTATGCTTTTCAAAGCACGATAGAGCTTGTAAATAAAAGAGGGTTTTTGGACTCTTATAGGGTCTGCTTCCTCGATTATTTCTTCCTGCTGAAGTTGATCCACACTCTGTGGGGGTAGATAATGGAGATTGACGTGGCTGAGAGTGAATAGGGCTCTGTCACTGTCTTGGTAACTCTTCTTCCTCGTTGAGATCGAAATGGGTAGGACCCTCCCTCATTCTCTGTGGTCCCTTGCTTGCGATTCTTGAAGACCTTCTAGAAGAAGACATCGTTTCTTGTCGTTGAAAGATTCCTTGATTCACTTTCCCAAGAAAAGATGACAACTTTCTCGAAGATGAACACGAAATCGAGACAGGATTGGGAGGAGAATGCCTTTTTAGGGTTTTGGAGTTAAGCGAAGAAGACAATTTACCGTATATAACCCAGTTAAAGAAAGGAAAAAACCAATCGACATAAAGGAAAGTGAACAGTCGTCCCTTTTTAAAAATGATAACTGCCTTTTTAATAGAGGTTATCTATTTGAAAAGACAAGATTCCGTTTTTCTCGGAAATGAAAGATAAATCAAATATAACTGAACGAAAGATCGTACCTTTTCGAGATTGAATATTAAAACAACTTACAGTCTATGGCCGTGAATGATTAAGTCTGAGAGTCTGAGAGTCTCTAGACTTTGATTTCCTCAAGCTTCAAAATGTTGAGTCTGGAACGGATGATATCGAATTGATTCTTCTCCAAAGGCTTTGTGAATATATCCGCTAGTTGGCTCTTTGACTCAACAAATTGAATTGAGATTTCTCCATTTTGAACATGATCTCTAATGAAGTGATGGCGAATCTCTATATGCTTTGCCCTTGAGTGAAGGATTGGATTTTTTGTAAGATTGATTGCGCTAGTGCTATCACATCTAATATCAGTGCATGAGTCTTCAATTCCAAAGTCTTGTAGCTATTGTTTTATCCACAGAATTTGCGAACAACAACTTCCAAGAGCTACATACTCTGCTTCTGTTGTAGAGAGAGCCACAATGTTTTGTTTCCTTGAAAACCAAGACACTGTCCTGTTCCCAAGCAATTGGCAAGTTCCCGATGTGCTCTTTCTATCAACTCTGCAACCGGCTAGATCTGCGTCTGAATATCCAAGAAGATTAAAGTCTCCATTCTTAGGATACCAAAGACCGATGCTTGAAGATGAAGCAATGTATTTAATAATCCGTTTCGCAGCACTGAGATGAGATTCTCTAGGGTCTGATTGAAACCTAGCACAGATGCACACACTCAACAAAATGTTAGGTCTAGAGGCAGTAAGATAAAGAAGTGAACCGATGATACTCCTGTACAGCTTTTGATCAACTTTCTTCCCTTCTTCATCTTTGTCTATCTTCAAAGAACTTGACATTGGTATGTCGGTCTTTTTGCACTTTTCCAGTCCAAACCTTTTGACAAGATCATTAGCATATTTTTCTTGATGAATAAAAGTTCATTCCTTCAATTGTTTTACTTGCAGTCCAAGAAAGAAGGTTAACTCTCCCATCATACTTATTTCAAACTCATCCTACATAGACTAAGAGAATTTCTTGCACAAACTTTCATTAGAGGATCCAAAAATAATATCATCCACATATATTTGAACAAGTAAAAAGCTTTTGTTTTCCCTTTTGATAAATAGAGTAGTATCTACTTTACCTTTGACAAAACCATTATGTATTAAAAACTTACTTAGTCTGTCATACCAAGCTCGAGGTGCTTGCTTTAAACCATACAAAGCCTTTTTCAGTCTGAAGACTGAGTCTAGTTTCTTTGGGTCTTCAAACCCTGGTGGTTGTTCCACTTAAACTTCCTCATGGATAAATTCATTTAGGAAGGCACTTTTGACGTCCATTTGGAATAACCTGAAATTTTTATAACAAGCAAAAGCAAGCAATAATCGAATAGCTTCTAACGTTGCTATTGGAGCGTAGGTCTCATCATAGTCTATCCCCTCTTCTTATGTATATCCCTTGGCCACGAGTCTTGCTTTGTTTCTTACGACTTTTCCTTTCTCGTTCATCTCGTTCCTGAAAACCCATTTAGCTCCAATAACAGATTTACCTTTTGGTTTAGGAGTAAATTCCCAGACATCATTGATACTGAATTGCTTGAGCTCTTCTAGCTTCAATCCAGCTTTCATCTGATAAAGCTTCTTCTATGCTTTTGGGTTCTATTTCAAAAACAAGTGCCACAGCACTAGACTCTTCACGCCTTTTGGATCTGGTGCGAATTCCTTCATTAATTTCGCCAATAATGAGATCTTTGGGATGACTGGACTTATGCTTCCAGTTACTGGTTGATTTGTCTGATTGATGATCTCTTTCTTTACTTGAATCTTCACGAACAACTTGATGCTGGTCTTCCAGAGTTTGAGATGCTTCTTGAGATGTAAGCTTTGAAGAGTCTGGAGCAGGTTCAAATTCTTCATGTTGAGTCTGACTGGATTCATTTTGCATTGACTTTGAAATTTGACATTCATTGATTCCTCCACTGATTGACTCTTCTTGTTATAGACTCTGTAGGCTTTGCTTGATGTAGAATATCCAAGGAAGATGCCTTCATCTGATCTTTCTTCAAACTTACCAACTCGATCTTTTGCATTTTTCAATATAAAGCATTTGCAACCGAACACATGAAAGTACGAAACAATAGGCTTCTTACCTTTAAATAACTCATAAAAGAGTTTTCTCTATAATAGGTCTTAAAAAGACTCTATTTATGATATAGCACGCTGTTGAAATAGCTTCAGCCCAAAATTGTGAAGAAATCTTACTTTCAATTAAAAGAGTTCTAGCCATTTCTTGAAGAGATCTATTCTTTCTTTCCACAACTCCATTTTACTGAGGAGTGTATGGAGAGGAGAACACATGCTTGAAGCCAGATTCATCACAAAATTTTGTAAAATCTTGATTTTCAAATTCACCTCCATGGTCTGTTCTTATACTTGAAATAACATATCATTTTTCATTTTGAACCTTTTTAGCAAATTTTTCAAAATACGAGAAGGTTTCAGACTTACTCGCAAGGAAATAAATCCAAGTAAATCGGGAGTAATCGTCCATGATTACTAGGCAATATTTCTTACCTCCAATGCTCTGGGTTCTGGTTGGTCCGAAGAGATCCATATGTAGCAGCTGCAGTACATGATCAGTAGAGACATGATTTATTGGCTTAAATGAATTTCTTATCTGCTTTCCTAATATACATGGAGTGCATAGATCAGACTTTTGGTATGATAACTTGGGTAGACCACGAACAAGTTGCTTTAATGAGATTTTGGCTAACTGCTTCATATTAATGTGACCAAGCTTTCTGTGTCACAAGCTTGCTTCGTCTTGAATTGAAATTAAGCATCGCGATTCATCCGGTTTCACATCCAGAAGATAGATATTTCCATGCCTTTGACCCATGAAAGACTGAGTAGAGTCTTTACTGGTTCCAGAATATATTCCTTCTTGAAAGAAGATCTTAAAACCAGTATCACATAGTTGGCTGATGCTGAGAAGATTGTAATTGAGTCATTCTACTAGGGAAACATTACTTATTGTGAGATTTCCAATTTTCACGGTTCCAAATCCCACAATTCTTCCTTTGCTGTTTCCTCCAAATGAGACTTTTCCACCATTTACTTGAACGAGATTTATAAAGCAATTTGAGTTTCCTGTCATATGTCTTAAGCATCCACTGTCCAGATACCACTTTACCTTTTCTTTGAAGGAGACATGCATTTAAAAGAGAGTCTCAAGCTTTCTTTGGTACCCATATTTTCTTGGGTCCATTGATGCTCGTAAGATAAACAGTATTAGCCCATGTTTTCTTAATAGGTTTCCAAACCATAGGACACTCTTTTTCAAAGTGATCTGGGCTATTGCATTTTGAACATCTGAGAGCATTTCGACCTACAGATTTTACAAAAACCTTCTTGAAATGATTTTTGTAGGCCTCTCTTGAGGGTCTTTGCTTAATTCTTCTTTTACTTTAGGAAAATCAATCAAGGGAATAGTTTCCGCAGTCATACCTAAACCAGATTTATTGAAATAAAGTCTTTGAGTTGAAAGAATTTTTTCAAGTTTCTCGGACCCTATTGAAAATTTCTTTAAAATATTTGATGAGTCAATTTTTAAAAGAGCATTTTCTTTCAAAAGATTTTCTTCACTTTCTTTAAGAGTAGAAACATTCATGTCTAAACATTTAACTTTTTCCTTCAACACATTTTCCTGTTGTTTTAGAACAGTATTTTCCTTTTTAAGTTCGGAAATCTTTTTAAGAGAAGTCTTAAGACTAAAACACAGCTCATCAATATACTTAGAAACCTTGACAGGAATTTTAAAATTACTTACCTCAAATTCACTGTCTGAGTCTGATTCAGAAGTTTGATTTTGAGTCTGATTGCGCCATCAGACATAAATTGACATATTCATCATCACTTTCTTCGCACTCTGTATCACTCCAGGTTTCGGCTTTGAGAGCCTTTCAAGACTTTTCAGCTTTTCCTTTCTTCTTCTTTAGAAGAGGACAGTTGGGTCTGATGTGTCCATTTTTCTTACATTCAAAGCAAACTATATCTTTGTTTGATTCATCATCATCAACAGACTTGGTCTGTTTTCTTTGAAAGCTTTGTTTCTTTGAGTTGAATCTTCTTCCTTTTCTATTCAGCTTTCTGAATCCTCTTATCATGAGAGCAAGCTCCTCATCGTCCATATCATCTTCAGAATCTGTAGCATCAGAATCATCATTTGATTTTAATGCAGTGAATTTCTTACCTTTTGGATCTTCGTCTTCGTTAATTCGTTCCACTTCATAAGACTGAAGAGTTCCAACCAGCTCATCGACAGATAGTGGCATGATTCTTTGCGTCTCTCTTATTGAAGTCTTTATGTGATTCCAATCCTTGGAGAGTCCACGCAGTAGCTTGTTTACCTTCATGGGATTAGAAATTGGTTGTCCTTGATTTTCAAGACCATTTACAATTTCTGTAAAACGGCTAAACATGTCAGTTATAGATTCTCCAGGTCTCATTTTGAAGGCTTCATATTGACCGAGAAGGATGTTGATTCTGGTCTCTTTTACTCGATCAGTTCCTTCATAGGTGATATGTAACCTATCCCAGACTTCTTTTGCTGTAACACAAGAAGATATTCTATTATATTCAGTAGGTGACAAGGCACAATGTAAAGAATATATAGCTTTTGCATCAAGAGTTTGTCTCTTGATTATCTCTTCCTGAGACATTCCGCTGGTTTCAACAGTTTATTTCCCTCTTTCTAAGACGGATGCAACTTTAGGAGTGATTCCTTTTTCTACAACGTCCCATTCCAGAGGATCATTTGATCGAAGAAATGCTTTCATTTTGTTTGTCCAGATTTGTAGTCATTTCCATCAAAGTAAGGAGGTCTGGTATTGCTTTGACCTTCCACCAGCCCTGGAGCTAGCATACTAGCCATGGATCTTTTACTCTGAAGTAAAACACTTCAAATAAAGTGAGTACACGAGCTCTGATACCAATTGATATGGCTAGTATAAGTACCTAGAGGAGAGGTGAATAGGTATAAGGAGTAATTTCTAATGATAATCGTGCAATACTAGACAGTTGATAGAAATGAGATAATTTTTCCTCGACAATAAACAAACAACGATCAAAGTAAGACTGAGAGTAGGGAAGAGAAAATTGAACACGAGGATTATAGTGGTTCGGCTTATTTCAAGCCTACGTCCACTCTTCTGCACTGACAGCCCACTGGCTGGATTCCACTATGAACAAAGAGATATTACAGCACTGTTCTTCCTTGATTTCTTGGTGTAGAAGATCTACCACACTCTCTCAAGGTATCACTAAGTATAGACTCTCTTTGTGTGTACAGTTTCGCTCAATATGAATCGACTAATAATCAAAGAGCTTCAGACTCTGGAATTTCTCTATCGAGCACACATTAGAATAACTGGAACGTCTTCTTTTTATACTCCTTTATGCCATCATAACCGTTGGCACTTACCGAAGGAATTCTTCAAATCTTCCCGTTGGGCAGAATCAATTAATAAGGTCATTCGAGCTATTAAAGGAACATGTCGATAGCCCATCAATCATGTTCGTCCATACAATCAGGATCTTGGTTTCCAAGAATAGAACCTTCCAAGAATATTTCGTCAATCATCGGATCTTCAAACGATCTTGATTTCGAATAAATAATCCGTTATATCAAATCCAGCCAAGAGATCTTCTCCAGTCGATAAGACCAAATCTTTAACCAAACACTTTAGCTATGGATCGTCTTCGTCACTAGATTAGAAAATGTCAATGAGAATAGTCTTGAGTCTTGAGTCTTGTGTGCTGAGTCTGGTAATCTGAAAGTCTTCAGACTCTAAGTACAAGGAACTGCACAGCTTCCAGACTAGACTGATAGAAACGTTTTGTCAGCTTCAAAACACTATAGAGAGATTTCTCCAACAGTGGGTGGGAGGGATTTACATCCCTTACACGATAGCAGGTCTAATGCTAGTTGCTTTGATGTTGGACGGAAGCAAGTCCGATCCATGGACAATCTTGTTGCTCCCGAAGTAGGTCCTCTCCCTACTCCGGCAATTGTAGAGCCTCCTCTAAGGGTTGAGCCAAGGTGGAAGCAAGTAAAGGGAAATACGAAAAAGCCTCCCGTGATGAAGGTTACTGCTCTATCTAGTCTGATACCTCCCAACGTTGGTGGGCAGTCCCTGAAACTGAAGGATTCCGTCTCTAGGAAGGTTATGTCTACTACTTCTTCTTGTAAGGCCCAGTCAGGTTCGAGGAATCTTCCAAAGTTAGATGATGCTCGTTCCATCTCGGTTGAGGACAAGGTTGACCCTACCGGCACTTTCGTAGCCCCGGCTAGCTCAGGTGATTATTTCGGTGGCTCAGCGAGCGTCTTCAACAGCTCGAATGATGAAGACCAGCTCTCTCCGTGTCCCTCTTCTCCGAGAGCCCCTCATATTCTTGCAAAGCCTGAAACCATGTAAAACAAGTTGCTGACTCTCCACCCAGATCCACCCCCTTCTACTCTACCTGCTCTGACATCCAGTTGATGTAAGTCTACCAATAACCCTCCCTCCTTGCTCTTTTTTGGGAATGTATATAGCTTTTTGGAACATTAGGGGTCTCATTGACCTCATCAGGCGGGCTAAAGTCAAGAATTTGATCTCTTCAAATAATCTTTCTTTTGTTGGGCTCCTTGATACTAAAGTCCCGGAGTTTCTCTTCCAATCCATCTCTTCGAACCTGTTGACGAGGTGGAATTGGTTAGTTAATTATGAATTTTCCCCTTAAGGTAGAATTTGGGTTGGTTGGAACCTTGAGTTGGTCAGTTTTGAAGCCTCCTCTATTAATGCTCAGGCGGTTCATGGAAGCCTAAAGTTTCTTTTGTTCGGTTTGGTTTGTTGCATTTCTGTGATCTATGGCGAACATACCTTTATAGGCAGATGGCCTCTTTAGGCAGATCTCGTCCAAAAGAATAACCTCTTGCAGGATTTGGCCTGGCATGTGGCTGGCGATTTCAACACCATCAAAGACCCGTCTGATCGAATTATTAGTTCAGATACTTGGAGTCCCTACTTTGATGAGTTCATCTAATGCTTAGCTCAAACAGAGCTAGAAGATCTCAAGTATGTTGGTCTTTGTTTCACTTGGTCCACTTCCTCTAGAACTAGTTGTAAGCTAAGGAAGATAGATTGGGTACTAGTGAACACGAAATAGAGGTTGGATTTCTCATTCTCAGAAGCTTCTTTCCTCCCCCTAGGTATCTTTGATCACACCCCTATGGCTGTCAGAGTGATGCAATCGATTCATGGGAGGAAACCTTTCAAGTTTTTTTACTTTTGGACAAAGCACCCGGCTTTCCATTCTATTGTCAAGCAAGTATGGGAGTGCCCAGTAGAAGGTGTTCCCATGTATAAACTAATTTGCAAACTGAAGGCCTTTAAAGGCTATCTTAAGTTGCTCAACAGAGAGTCGTTCTCCAATATTTATGAGAGGACAGCAGAAGTGAGGAATGCTCTTTGCTTACCCATATTGGCCTCCAACAGGACCCGACTAGTGATGCTCTTGTAGAACTGGAGAAGTCTTAGCGTCGAACCTTTGTGGACCTGCGAAGTTAGGAAGAGTCCTTTTATAGGCAAAAATCCAGAGTCAGGTGGCTTTAGGATGAAGACCAGAATACCAAGTTCTCCACCATTTCGTCAACAAAAGACAACTAAGGAATAGGATCCTCTCTGTTATGGATTCCTTCGGCTCCCTGGTCACGGAACCAGAAAATGGTGCAGCAAGTCTTCATCTCCTATTTTAGAGACCTTTTGGCACCATAGGCCATCCCTTCAAGGCCTTCTTTGTAGGAGCTACAGGAGGTCATTTGGTGTCCACTTACTGGTGAGCAGGTTAGTGCCCTCTCTCATCCGATTTTTTTATTTCGAGATCCGCAATACCCTCTTTTCTCTAGCTCGAGGCAAGACACCTTGACCGAATGGGTTTAGTGTTGAGTTCTTCAAAAGTAATTGGGAGATAGTAGGGCCGTTGGTTCTAGGGCTATGAAAAATTTCTTCACCTCAAGCCATCTCTTACGGGAGGTAGGCAACATTATTCTAGCTTTGGTGCCTAAAGTTTTCAATGCATGTGCAATTTTCAATTTTAGGCCCATTGCTTACTACAATACCATTTATAAAGTTATCACCAAGATTCTGGCTAACCGAGTAGTTGTTGTTCTTCATGACTTAATAAGCCCCTCCCATAATGCTTTTGTCAAGGATAGGAGAATCGGGAATAATATTCTTTCGGCCCAGGAACTCTTTGCCGGTTTCCACCTCGACCCTTATTTGCCCAAGTGTGCAATTAAGGTGGATTTCCAGAAAGCATATGATATGGTTGATTGAGATTTCCTTGAGCTAACTCTTACAACTTTTGGTTTCCCTAAGTGGATGATTCGGCGCATCATGGTTTGTGTACGTACTCCGAAGTATTCCATTTTGATTAATAGGGAGTTGCATGGGTTTTTCTCTAGTGGCCGAGGCCTTTGGCAAGGGGACGTTATGTCTCCCTATCTATTTACATTGGTGATGGAGGTTTTATCTGGGGTTTTGAGCTCTCGCACTAGGCTACCGGAATTCAATATTTTTGGAGGTGCAAAGCTTTGAACTTATCCCACATTTTCTTCGCTAATGATGTCTTCATTTTCTGTCAAGCAGATTTGGCATCAGTTTCTCTTTTAAAAAGAGGCCTTGATACCTTCTCATCCTGGAGTGGGATGAGGCCAAATATAAACAAAAGTGAGGTTTTTCTTGTGGGTGGATCCTCCTCCTTACAGAATCATATTCTTCTAGCCCTTGGCTTCCAAGAAGGGAAGCTATTGGTGCGATATCTAGGGGTTCCCATTATCTCCTCGAGGCTTAGGAAGGCGGATTGCATTGCCCTTATTGACCGTATCACATCTAGGGTCCAATCCTAGGCCCAGCGGTTCCTCTCCTTCACAAGACGACTCCAATTGATTAGGTCCGTCTTTCACTCTGTCCAAGCTTTTTGGGCTAGTGTGTTTATCATTCCTTGTTATGTGTTAGACCGCATAGAACAAATTTTGAGACAATTCCTCTAGAAAGGCCCTGGCCTTGGTGTTGGTGGGGTTAAGGTCTCCTGGGAAGATGTGTGTCTCCTGAAGGATAAGGGCGGACTAGGTATTCGCAGGCTGCGTGATTGTAATAAAGATGCCATGCTCAAGTATATTTGGATTCTGTTTACAAACAAAGAATCGTTGTAGTGTAAATAGATTCACTCCACCTTCTTAAAAAGAAAAAAAAATTGGGTGGCCAACAAACCAACCTTTTGTTTGTGGGCTTGGAAGAAGATCCTATAGCTAAGGAGGGAGTTTCGGTTATCCTTTCTTTGGAGAGTTGGTCATGGCTTATCAATGTCTTTATGGTTTGACCATTGGCACTTGAGAGGCTCATTGAACTTATTTATTTCGAACTCTCTTATTTGTAGCCCGGGGCTCTCTAGGCAAGCGACGATGGCGAACCTTTTCTCTCCTTCTGGTCATGCCATCAAGACCTTCTTGGAGACGTGGGATTTTTCCTTCCCTACACTATCTCAAACCCCTGATCAGTTTACCTAGCTTGGGAACTCTTCTGGTGTCTTCTCAGTTGCCTTAGCTTGGGAAGCCATTAGGAGGAAGAAGGACTATGTCCCTTAGGCCTCGCTTATTTGAAACAATTCAATCGCTCCGAGATTTCAATTCAACCTCTAGCTGATTACTAGAAACTGTCTACCTACCTAGGTTCTCCTCCTCTCTTATGGTAGACTTGACAGTGCATTGTGCACCTTTTGTAACTCTAGGCCCGACTCTATCAACCACCTTTTCTTTGGTTGTTACATCTCGGCTTCTCTTGCTTTTTTTCTGGGCTGCTAGATGCAATCTTCCATGGCGAAATAGGTCTTGGTCAGGGAATCTCCAATGGGCTTTGAAGTTCCTTTTAGGTAAGGATTTCTTCCACTGTATTGCCCGGTTCTCCTTTGGTGCCATGTGCCATTTGATATGGAAGAAGAGAAATAATATTATTTTTAGGGGAGAAGAGCTGGTGGTGTTGGCTTTGAAAAACCATCTCATCAAAGTGGTCATGGACAAGGCTTTAACCTTCAGGAATGTGATGGATAACCCAAGAAATAGGAGGCTCCAACGTAGGTGGGGTTTCGACCGCTCCATTTTCTCTTCTACGGCCCTAGTCCTTACTAATTAGTGTTGGATGCATTTGTTGCCTTGGTTGTTGTTCCTGATGCATTGCTTCGCTGGTGCTATTTTCGAGCTTGAAGCTACATTGGAGGATTGGGTTTGCTACAATCCTAGTGTTTTGCTGCTGAAAGCTTCTGTTTGCGATGCTGGTGACTTCGGAGGGTTGGTTTGTGCCGCAGTTTGGATCTATCCACTCGGTGGCTGGCTAGCTTTCGTTTGTTGTGTGGAGTTGCAATGGATCTCCTTACTTTGAAGGCTGCCATTCCTTTCTTCTTCCTTCCTGCCTTAGTGGCGGATCTTTTGCTGTTCTTTGTACCTGTGGCTTAGGTTGTTTCTTTGTTTTGTCTGCTGCCTTGTTTGTGGTTGGCTTTCTTTTACTTCGATTCCCTTCTACTCGTTCTGACTTGTTATCACTATGAGTGAAAGTTTTTGGTGCCAGATCTTTTGTATAGTTGGTTAAAGCTCAATATATTCTTACATTTACTTAAAAAAAAAAAAGCCCTGAGACTGATTCTGAAAATGTTGGGAATAACGGATCCTCGAAAACCGGATTCGACACTAAATCGAACCCCTAAAGTAATGCGGAAGACAAGCCCGGGAAAATCACGTATCACCGATCCTAAAGCACACCACGGATTCGAGCGTACCTTGTTAGCCACAGATTAGACACCGACGCCGATAAGAGAAAGAGGATTTGGCCCTGTTCGATCCGATGACGCCTTGAAGAGAAGAAAAACGTGCCTTGTGCTTTACTGTTTTCCTTTAGGGAGAGAGAGCGTTGGAAAGAGAGGGAGACGTACGTACGTTTATTCCAAAAGGTGCGTTCTCCCTCTCTCTCCTCCCTTTTATACGTCCCTCCATCCACGGGCCATAATTCCGTGGGCCGGGCTTTTAGGCCCAACATAGGCGAACGGGCCAACTTAGGCCCATGCCCATCACATAAAACCATCATCTCCCACTCGCACATGGTGGGCTGAACAGAATTCTCTTTTACCTCTCTTCAACATTCATACCAGTGAATAATCCGTGCGACCAGCATACTTTGAGAGCTCGTTGCCATACATCTGTTAGGAATATATAGCAGCTCATAATGGGCATCACATCCTGAGTAGATTTAGTATGCAGTACCCTAGATCGATCGATCACATTTATATCTCTCTTGATCTCTTTCAAATAATGATATATATATATATATATATATATATATATATATTGTATTCACAATTATGATTATCACAAAGACAGTTATAATTGGTTAACCGGTGAATACAAAACTACAATGTGATTCTCCAAATTCGATCTTCCTCTTTCCTTCAAACTCTCAATTTCAGTTTAGCTTGCTTTTCTAAAAATGTCCCATTAAATCGAGTCAACTCATGACCATTAGCAACATCCTAAGATATCAAACACTAAATAGAAATCTTGAGAATAAGTAAGAGTCATGAGGGGATTAAAAATTGAGGAACTCTTTTCCTTAAGAGTCTCACACGACATAAAAGTTGAGATCAAACTGTTGCCACTCTTATTGGTCGTCTCATGCATACGTAGTATGAAATACGCATTACAGTAATAACTCCTTTCCCATGAAGCGTATGTCTACACCTTCAATACCGTATAGATGATAGTTCAAACATACCCAATGTCTAACTTGAGTTCACGTATCTACTCATTTACAAAATTCATCAGAACTCACATCTGGCATCATAGACAGATAAAGTTAAATATGTGGGGTATTTTACTTTCGGACATAGTAAGTATTATGTCATCATCTTAACACCCAGTTAAGGTGACATATGTATTTTAAGCTTGAGCTCTCGATTATCACCTAGATAATAAGCTTAAAAACAGTCTCATCTCTATTTATCACACAGTAAATAGAGGCGATTACCCGTGTGAGTGGGCTAATCTTATATCTGTCCGACATACTTTCTCAACTTAAAATAATACACTAAATATTAAGACGCATAAAGATCAAACAAATATACATAGGTATTAATGATGAAAAACACAAATTCATCAAATGTGAACACTTCAGGGAAATTATAATCCAGTACATCAGACTCTACACAATCCTAGAAATTTTATATGGCCACAAAACACATATCTAGGTTTTGGCTTTGTCATAGAATATGCTACCATTCTATGCGTAGTATGTACTCTAAGTTCACATCTTTTCATGCAACCATATCCTTGACAAAAGTTATACTTGGTATCTATAGGTTTGGTCTTGCCATGATATTTTGGATATTTGGTGTACACTTTTGCTGCTTGGCTATCACAGTTAACCAACAATGAATCTGCAGCACTTCTAATAACACATAAATGATCCAAAAAATCTCTTAAGCCAAACATCTTCTTATATTGCTGCTGATAATGCCACGAACTCAGTTTTAATCGTGGACAAGGCTATACACTTTTGTTTCTTACTGCTCCAACATATGGTACCATTATTCGGTAAGAAAACAAACCCAGAGGTAGATTTCCTTTCATTTAAATCTCCTCCCCAATCAGCATCAGAATAGCCTTTGAGTTGCAGATCATTTCCTTAATAACTCAGCGTATAATCAGTAGTTCCCTTTAGATACCTCAGTATTCTCTTAACGGCTTTCCAACATGCTTGACCTGGATTGGATTGGTTTCTTCTCACCATTCCAACTACAAAACATATGTCAGGTCTTGTACACATCACAGCATACATAAAGCTTCCAATAGTACTAGCATAAGGAACATATTTCGCTTGTTCCTTCTCTTGTGGAGTCCTTGGACACAGTTTGTGGCTCAATCCCTCGCCTTTAGTAATATGAGTATCTATGGGTTTACAATCCCATATCATTCATCTCAAAGTTGGAAGACAACCAACTCTTGAAATTATTAGCAAACTCTATATTACTTCCGGCAATTAGTATATCATCAACATATAATGATATGATCACAAATTGATCCTTGGATCTTTTGATATATACACAATGATCCTCATATATCATTGTAAACTAAATATGCCATTATGGTATTATGAAATCGTATATACCATTGTCTTGACGACTGCTTAAAGCCATATATCGACCTCAAAAGTCGACATACCTTTTCTTCTTGGCCTTTCACTATGAAACCGGCAGGTTGTTCCATATATATTTCTTCCTCTAATTCTCCATTGAGGAAAATAGTCTTTACATCCATTTGATGTAACTCAAGATCCATACTAACCACTATTACCAGAATTATGCGAATCGAGGTAAATCTCACTAGAGGAGAAAATGTATCTTCATAATCAATTCCTTCCTGTTGATTATACCCCTCCGCCACAATGCGAGCCTTATGCCTTTCTATCGAGCCATCAGCCTTTCGCTTTATTTTGAGAACCCACTTGTTCCCAATAGCTTTGCGTCCTATTGGAAGATCAACCAGTTCCCAGACTTGGTTTGACTTCATTGACTCCATCTCCTATTTCATTGCATAAATCTATTTTTCCTTACTAGGGCATTTCAGAGCATCATTAATATTTCTTAGCTCATCCTTATCTCGTGGAGCAATTATAAAATTTTCCCTTTCAATGTCGAAACGTCGACGGGGAATACTTTGGCGACTTGTTCGCTATATGGGAGATTGTACACTTAGCACACAATTCCCCATTATGCTCCACTCGGATTAGATAATGACGATATCATCTCATCATGTGGTTGTAATTGAGAATGAGTTGAATTCAATTCATCACTTCTCATATTACTCCTACTTGGACGAACTCCACCAATATCATTATCTTGATCCAAGGTTTCAAATAGGGATAATCTTCCCCTATTTCGCCCTTCTTAGGAAATTCATCTACTAAGAATGTGACATCCCGTGATTCAAATTCAGTTATACTCCCACTTTCCTGCTCACCTATGAACACATACCCTTTCGAGTATTCAGAGTATCTCATTAAAATACTCTACTTTCATTTAGGACCAAATTTTCCAAACTTGTGAGAGGACTCATGAGTATAGGCAGCACAACCCCATAACTTAAGAAAACTTAAGTTCGGTTTTCTACCTGTCCATAACTCATATGGAGTAGAAATAACTGATTTGGAAGGCACCCGGTTAAGTATATAGGCAGCAGTTAACAACGCATCACTCCAAAAAGTGATAGGTAAGTTAGCATGCGCCATCATGGACCTAACCATTTCCAATATGGTTCTGTTTCTTCTCTCTGCAACACCATTTTGTCGAGGAGTATGGAATAGACAACTGTCTTTCTATTCCTTTTTCATCACACAATTTTCTAAACTCATCAGATAAATATTCTCGACCTCGATCGGATATCAATGCTTTTATTTTCTTGTCTGATTGATTTTCTTCCAAGTTCATAAACCTTTTGAAACAACTTAATGTTTCATATTTATGAGAAATCAAATAGACATATCCGAATCGAGTATAATCATCTATAAAAGTGATGAAATAAACAGTCTCATGCCTTCTTCTCACATTCATTGAACCATAGACATCATAATGGATTAAATGCAGAGGAAATTCAGCTCTTTATCTTTTCCAAATGGTTTCCTTGTCGTTTTCCCTACTAGGCAATGCTCACATCCGGGCAAATCGACTTTTTCAATGTTGCCCAACAAGCCCTCTTTGGCTAGTCTATTCATACATTATTGGCCAATATGACCAAGTCTAGCATGCCACACTTTCACATCATTATCATATGAAGTAGAAGACGTGAAACAAGGGAACAACAAACATTGACATTACTACAGTCAACATTTAGTATAATAAAACCATCTAGAAAGTGACCACAACCATAGTAGTTTGTATCCAAATACAAATCTACACCGCTATTACGGAAGTTCACACTAAAACCAAGCCTAACCAACACCAAAACAGACACAAAATTTCGATGAATCTCCGGAGCATATAAAACATCATGTAGGAACAAGTTGCGTCCACCAAGCATGTTCAATTGACAGGTGTCAATCCCTTTAACTTCAGCTCTGGAGTTGTTTCCCACATAGATCCACTTAGTTATAGTTGGTATTCGTCGGAATTCCACGAAGGATTCTCTATCCTTCGCTACATCGTCTATTACTCCTGAATCTACAATCCACAAAGGATTGGATTAAGCTAATAATGCAGAACTTGACACAAAAGCAAAGTTCTCAAATATACAAGAGGTGTTTACCTTCTTTGGCTCACAACAGTCGCGAGCATAGTGACCCTTATTGTCACAATTGTAACACCTCACCCTTGACATTTTCTTCACTTGAGGACGTTTTCCTCTCTTGTGTTGGTTAACTCTTGATCTTTTGCAATAGGACTTGATTCTTTGCATTCCCACATATTGAACGAATCAATACGCTTACGCTTAGAGCTCAAAGTCCTTTATGAGCTAGAACCAGCATTGTAAATATCTATTTTCGACTCACATGCCATTAAGCGGTCCTTTACCAGCTCAAGGTGGCGCACAGCATGGTCAAGAGCTTATAGTGCTTCTTGCTTTTCCAGCACATATTGAATCTTCATATTCAATATTTCACAATTGTTGCTGTTCATATCAGCAATTACGTTCTTAGTTGCTGAAACCATCAATCTGAACACATCAGACATATATGCACGAATAATTAATGCCTATCATTTATGCATCCACTTTGCACAGACCCATCATATCAATGAATAATTTCAAATAAGGTTTCATAATCAAAAAGTCACTATGTTTCCAATCATTCTCCAAAAATCCTAACTTAAAACTATCATTAATATAATTGTCTTATGCAAAATAAATTCTATGAAGTTACAAAAACTTCTATAACTACCCACAGCTAACTAGCAATAATAGAAAGTAACAGATAATTGACATCCAATAAAGTAATAATGCTTTCAACTAATACAACAATCCATTACACTAAGTAATATATACAAAGAAAAATATCAACATGGAAAGAGATATTTACACACATAAAACATGTCATAATTAATCTAAGAAATAAATAGGGAATGTCCCTTCTAATCTATCAGTCAAAATATCTAAGAAATTTGAAGGCACATTTGCAAACCATGGAAAAACTTTTAGAGAGCTTTCATGTAGCCACCAAGGCGCATTTACTCTGCGCCATGTGGCGCTCAATCTAAGGGTTGAAGTTTTGGCCAACTCAATCCTATAGTACTCTCTTACAAAAGCTTCCACTAGCCTCCCATAATCCGGGATCACGTTGACCTCCCATAGCCGATCTAACACTGCTTGCCATTCAAGTGGAAGAGTGTTCATCAAAGCCAAAACCTTCTCAAAATCCGACATAAGATAACAATTCCAGATGATTTCCTGTATCATCTGATTGACCCTGACCATGTGTGATACTAAATCACCGTCATGCCACCGATAATCAGCTAACTCTTTCATCAGCCTTTTAAGTCTAGCTCTTCCTTCGTCCGTTCTCGGTATTGCAGGTATCCGTGCATAACGCATCATAATTCCTGCAACAAATGCAGAACCAATAAATTGATCACTTATAATCCACAATAAACAAAATGGAAAATACATAATTTTCCATAATTCATGCAACAAATGCAGAATAAAAATTGGATTACCTCTAACCCACACAGACATAATTGAAAAAGAAACAAATTCCCTATATTTTTTTTCGAGTCAACGGGTCAACGAGTCAACGGGTCAACGGGTCAGGTCGTCGGTCGTCGGACCGGTCGGGCCGGGTCGGACGAACCGACCGGCACTTGCCACGCGCGTGCACGAGCTGACGTCACGCAGACGTCAGCTGGCACGTGCCGTGCGCGTGCCAGGCGTCCGCGAGTCAGGTCAGGTCGGGTCGCCGGTCGGCCAACGGTCGTCGGCGATGATGTCATCGATGACGTCATCCCGGCGGTTATCGTGACGTCACAGTGATGTCAGCACGTGTCGGTTCGCCGATCGGTGCGTGCCGTTTCGCCGGCCGGCGGCGTCGCGCACGCGCTGGTTCGCCAACCGGTGCGTGATACGCACGCGCTGGCCGAGCCAGCGCTTCCGGCACGTGGCGCCCACGCGCAACGGCTTGTGGCCACGCGTATGGGCGCGTGCGGCATCTCCCGGCGGCGGTCGACATGTCGCTGGATTCGTCTCGACGAGCCCTTTCACCCTATGTTTTCAGAAATCGATTTCGAATTATAGAAACTTGAAAAAATCGATGAACAGTGCTCGGTTGTCAGGATTTCTCGCCCTGATCCGTGCCAGCCGATTTTCTTCGTGGAAATTCAATCAAAAAACATCAAAGGGGTCGGGAAAACATGAACTAGGGCTCTGATACCAATGTTGGGAATAATGGATCCCCGAAAACCGGATTCGACACTAAATCGAACCCCTAAAGCAATGCGGAAGACAAGCCCGGGAAAATCACATATCACCGATCCTAAAGCACACCACGGATTCGAGCGTACCTTGTTAGCCATAGATTAGACATCGACGCCGATAAGAGGAAGAGAATTTGGCCCTATTCGATCCAATGACACCTTGAAGAGAAGAAAAACGTGCCTTGTGCGTTACTGTTTTCCTTCAGGGAGAGAGAGCGTTGGAAAGAGAGGGAGAAGTACGTACGTTTATTCCAAAAGGTGCGTTCTCCCTCTCTCTCCTCCCTTTTATACGTCCCTCCATCCACGGGCCCTAATTCCCTGGGCTGGGCTTTTAGGCCCAACATGGGCGGACGGGCCAACTTAGGCCCATGCCCATCACATAAAACCATCACTGGAGTATTTGAATACAAAGATCAAACCTAAGAGATGATCTGTTTTGTTATGTATAGGCTGGTGCACTTGTCAAGGAGTATCACCGAGTTAGCCACGAGAACAGGAACTTGACCGAAATGCTGACCCTTATGCACGAGAGCTACAATGTGCTGCTTTGATTGTCTTGCGAAATAAGAGTGAACTTGGTGCACGAAGAAAGAGGAAGCATGAAGCTAATGTCACCGCAGAAAGTTGCAGTTACGAGGAAGATCAAATCTTCAAGACGCCAAAGGACAGCTTCAAACCCAAGATCTCCAAAATCCACTCCCAAACTGATGCGCCCGACATTAGCCTTGTAAGATCTTAGTTTCAACTCAGAACTTCCTTTTCTTTTTCTTTTTTTGGCGTTTCTCTAGCCTATAGTTGGCATAAAGAAATTTATCTTTACTCAGTACGAAGTGATTCCCAACATGTTGTTTCTTTTTCCATTTATTGTTGCTTTACGATATTGCACTTGCTACAGGTAGTGAAGGATTATCACTGGAGGAAATATGGTCAAAAGGTTAGAAGAGACAACCCATCTCCAACAGCTTACTTCAAATGTTCCTTTGCCCCAGGTTGCCCTGTTAAAAAGAAGGTAACTCAGCTTGGTTAGACTTCCTAGAAATTATACTCTGGAGACCACACTCGATCACAGTGCAAAAAATCAAGAAATCGCATGTACAATGAAAAGTAGGCCAAACGAATTCAATCTCACCCTCATGCTTTATTTGCATCTTCAGGTACAAAGAACTGTTGATGACCCATCTGTCCTAGTGGCCACATATGAAGGAGAACACAACCACCTGAGCCCGTGTCAGTTGGCGATTTCACTAGGTTCTGACAAACAGGGACTGAATATGGGCGCCCCTCCAATTCCATTGCCCTCAAAGTCGACATCTTCTAGTCCTAGGAGTACTCCTGATTTGATACGCCTGGGCTTTGACACACTATCTGCAAAAAGGGGCCAAGAAACAGAAGAGGCGGCAGCATTTCAACAGTCTCTGGAAGAGCAGATGGCCTCTTCCTTTAAAAGAGACCCCAATTTCACGGCAGCTTTCACAGCTGTGATATCGGGAAAGATATTCGACCAAGCCCGGATGGAGTGGTGGTGATTGGACAGGGCATCGTTGGAGTTGTCTATTTAGCATAATTTACGTATAGGTCGAGCCTTGAATTTGACGGCCAGATCATGACGATGGTCAGCATATGAGCTACTTTTGTGTATTGGCTGTGGAAGCAAGTTGATCTGCTCATGAGCTTCGTTTGAGTTCGGCAAATAAGCTACTTATACTCGAGAAGATCGTTCAGAGGTTTAGTCGAATTTGAGTAACTTGTATATTAAACCTGTCTGGCGATTTGACGACGGAGAGTTCACTTGCTTATACTATATCCATTTGAGTTGATTTTTACTTCTTGCATATTATTAACTACAATAACAATGGCACGTATGCAAGCTTTTAATCAAATTCAGTTTCAAACATTTTAAATTTGTTAACAAAATTGTAAACCTATACTTTCAATGTAGTTATTTTGATCAATTTTTACCTAAAAATATTGACGTAGCAATTTAATCAACTCCAGTCATCCTATGAGGGACAACCAACAACTGACATTAGGGCACTTAAGCGAAATGAGTCATTGACTTAATTGCTTCAAATTTTCAGATTTTTTTTCTTAGCTTTCATTATCACTACCATTCTTCTTTCTCTCCTCCCCTATTTCTTCTTTCTCGTGATGAATTGCTCAACCGCAATGCCAATCGGTTCGTAGTGCCACTGGCCTCACCAAGCCGTTGTCATTGCAAGCGCCCTCACCACCACCTACCCATCCCCCCCCCCCTCTCTCTCTCTCTCTCTCTCTCTCTCTCTCTCTCTCTCTCTCTCTCGACTGACGAACTCCTTACGCGCCCTCCAATCAAGATTATTCGAGGTTGCCTTACGTTGGCAGCTTTAGATCGGCCTCAATCGATGGTTGTCAAAGGTCAATGACTTCAAATCGTCATCAATCTCTCTCTCTCTCTCGATCTCTCAATCGACCAACTCCTTACGCGACCTCCAATCAAGATTATTCGAGGTTGCCCAATGTTGGGGGCTTTAGATCGGCCTCAATCGATGGTTGTCAAAGGTCAATGACTTCAAATCGTCATCAATCAGAGCTCATAGAGGTTAGGCCGCAAGTTTAGGGATAGAGATACAAAAAGAGGTGGCTCGGTCATGACTTTTTGCCCATGGTGGCATGGCAACAGGCTCACAGCATATATGAACAGTAGACGGGACGTTGTTGAGAAGGCATGTACATGGCAATAGGGTGGACGGTGGAGACAACAGCCATGGGTGGAGTACGACTTCAACAATTAGGGAGAGAAAGGAAGAGGAAAGGAGAGAAAGAAGAAGAAAAGTAACAAAGACAGAAAGGAAAATTTAAAAATTTAAAAATTAGGCACGATGATGTTCTAGTAGCAAACACTGTTTATGCCATGTTCAACCATTGACAATGATTAGACCGTCAAGTTAGTATTTTTAGAAAGAAATTGGTTAGATTGACTATATTAGAATTTCTTGATAATGTTTAGTATTACACTGACAAATTGAAAATTGAATTGATATCAATATAATAAATTTAGGATTGATTTGGTAATTTTCTCATAGTCAAATATTAAATGAGTAGTTCTGGTGTTTTTGGGGAAATCTATATATGGTTGAGGCATCTAAGGGAGATTAGTTCTAGAGTGGATAGGTTTCAAACCTAAAACTTGAAACTTACCATGTTTTAATCGGTTCTCAGTTTTTGGAACCCAGAACTTATTTTGTTTGCCTGAGAATTGACTCTAGAGCTTACCTTATTTTTCCAAGCCAATTTTATGGGCTACACTAAAACCTACTTTTCTGTTGTTCATTATTTTGGTTTCATTTTTTATAGCAAAATAATATGAGTAATTAAACATTTCAAAGTAAAAAGATGAACAATAGAAGTCCCTATTTGTTGAAAGCAACAATCCATAAGATGAATATGTAGTCATATATGCATAATTATATACAATAAAAAATTCAAACACTTAATATAAAATATACATTATAAAATGCTATTCCTCATTCATCCATATAAATATTGCTCCAAATTCTAACCACCTGAAAACTAAACAAACAACATAGTTGAATTTTCTATAAATTTATATAAATCTTCAGCCAGTAGGTTAAAAACAAAGAAACTAGAGTTTTTTCTTTTTTCTTAATTACTTTTTATAGCTTTATGAAACTGCATCCCAAATTGGTTCCAAAGTCAATCCAGTTCGTAAGTGGGTCTTCACTTGGAACTATGAACCTAACCTATTTTCAAGGCAGTTTGATCCACTTCTCAAGTAGGGTAGACCCCGATCTGCTCATTTGACAATTTCAACTTTTGTGTGCTTTCTTTATTTCGTCACATGTAGTTCTCCCACCACTAGCTTTTGTTTTTTGTTTTTTTTCCTTTTCGTGTGTGCTTCCTTTCACTTTCAAATGAAAAACTCTGCACTTGAAAAAAAAATGAAATTCTCTATTTATTAGTGGAACTAAAAATCATTCATAAAGTTGGTGACTAATGATGTAGGTTGATAAAGGCCAAGAAAATTGGAAACGACGAGGCAAAGGAAAAAAATAAAAAAATTTGAAGTCCATTTGAAAGACACCATTTGCACAATTATTAGGGGATATTACCAAACTTTCCCGACAAAATTTCGAATCTTCTTTCATCATCTACTTAGGATAGAGGATTCTACCTTCACCTTTTTATAGAAGTCCAAGGAAGAGTTAAAGTAGCATCCCTCTCTACATTCATTGGAATTTCCTTCACGTTCCGCAGACAACGGGGAAATGTTTTTGGGTCCTCGACACGAGCACCACTGATCTCACGATATGGGTTTATCATGAGATGACAATGGCGACTAAACATTCGCACATGTATTATGATATACAGTGCTCATACCTGGAAAGAAAGAAGAAGAAGGAAAATGATTCTTGAACATTAAATGTCAGCCATTGAACATTACAGCATGACGAAAAAATCAACTCGTTAACATATGTTTGAAAGTGCATGTCACATCCATCGACCTTAGAAATTTCTTCGAAGGTCTAGATTCTCATGTAACACTAGAAACACGGTGTCCGAATAGTACGTCCACAAGGTCCACGGTTTGGGTTCACGGCATTCGGAGGCCATTCCTAGAGTTTATGTTCCTGTGGAAGGATTGTCGCGATGGGGCCTTATTTTTCTTTCTCAGGAAACATCCCACAGACTTGGAGCAAGAGACAGCTGCGCCAATTGGAATTGCGCATCGAGTCGGTCAAGCGCGGCCAAGAACAACACGACACTGATTGATTCTCTCTTTCTTGATTGGTCCCACCCAGAACAAGAAGTCAACAACCAACAAAATAGAAAAGGAATTCAAGGATGTTTCTACACTGACCATTGTAGGAAAAGAAACACGCATAAGCCGCATGTGTTGACTTCACCAACGGTAACTTCTTGCCCACTTCTTGGTCTGGTCTTTGTCTTGTTTCTTCTTGTTGTTGTCCAACAACGGGTAAGGGGGGATGGTGGACCCCGCCGGCCGCGGGAGAGGATGCCAGAAAGCACTGAAAAAAATCAAAGGAAAAAAGAAAAAAAATAATATTAAAATTTTAAAAATATATATTAAAATATTATAAAAATTATCTACGTCATTACCAGTTGTACCACGTAGAACGGCTAATATCTACATTTCCAGCGAAGTGCAACACATGGAAAAATTTAGCATTTAACTGGTAAATTTTAAAAGTTTTAAGATTGAATCAACAAAAATGTAATAAATTCAAGATTTTTTGAATAATTTTCCCTCGAGCTATATAGATGGGATAACTTTTATTCTATTTGGTATTTGATAAAACTTCATATACCCCTAATAGGAAAAAAAAAAGAAAAAAAAAAAGCCTGTCTAAGAGTTGGGATAAACCAATGAAAAAGAAATGCCAAAAAATTATGCTGCTCAAGCACGATCACATCTGTAGAAAGACAGATGAACTAGGGCAACATCAACAGCAGTGTCACTCAAGAACATCCATTGTCGAGTGCCTCGTTCCGCAGGCATCAACCGTAATGTCGGCGATGTTCACAGCTCTCCCTCTCTCTGTTAGGGTTTTCCTTTTTCATTTCATTTTTCATATCTATATAATCCGATGAAATATAAAACGGAGACCACCAAAAAAAAAAATTCCGATGGGATCCTCATGAAAACATCGTAGATGCCTTTTCTGATTGTTGTGGGCAATGTGATTCAACATCACATTTGTCAATCTTGCATCATGATTGATAGACGCTCTGGAATGCATAAATAATGTAAAGTGGACAAGCTTTCGATCTTGACATTCTATCTAAGCATCATTTGAGATTTCCCCGGTCACACTCCGCAATCTCTCTCTAAGTCTTGAACTTGACGTTTCTCAGATTCAATTTGAAGACTTCTTGGTTATCACGAACATCACTATGTTATTGCCGCTCAATTACTCCTTTACTTTTCTACTTTACAAAGAGAAGTCCAGGAAGCAAGCTAAACCATTGTTAAAATTTCGTGGAAATGTATTGAGTATTATCTTGACACGACCAAGACTTTGTGGTGGATTCTTTGTTAACCCAAGAATAAGCAAGTAATAAAACAGAGAGATAAAGTCATTTAAATGATGCGAGGATGGTGATGTCAGTGTCGATCACATCATCTGATTTGTGTATCCAATTTTCTATTGGCCAGAGGAGATTGACGACAACCGGTGGTAGCGATGTTTAATTGAGTTAGGATCCTTCATTTATAATTTTTTTTGTTCACACACGGTATATTTAAATCTTTCGGCTCGAACAATTACATGGAAATCTCTCCGTCCTTTATGTTAGGAAAAAGCTTCATCCATAGGATGGTAGGTGCGGCCTAAGCGTTACCCCATGTGCAAGATTTGGTAATTGAACTTAGGATCTTCCACGCTCAAATCAAGAGTTTAACCACCAAACCAATCCTTTAGGAGCGCTTTTGCTGACCTGGATAAGGACCTAATGGAATAAAACTTATTTTACCTGACATTGGGCGACACATTTTGGACAGTGTAAACAAGGACATGTTAAAATAAAAAGCCAGATAATCTACCCTACCTCTAGAAGTTATCCCACTCGATTTGATTTAAAAATTATAAAAGCGTAAAAAAAATAAGAGAGTATATACGAACAGTGCTAAGTCTATGCCTTGAAAACTAACGGGGCCACCATATGCCGCTTTTGACCACCACTCAATGGTTGTCAATGGTGGTCACCTGAAAGTTTCATTGTCTGTCGCGAGCTAGATGGCTAGATTTACGTAATTTTTTCGGCAACCCTTAGTAGCGGTTGCACCTTGCGGCTATAGCGACCACCATATGTTGTCGTCGCTTACAGGTCCTCTTGTGAGCTAGATCCAATCCCCATCCATGGTTTGCAATCACGTCATGGTGGTCGCAGGGTGGTCGTCGGCGGAAACTGCGACCACCACAGGTGGTAGCTTTGTACGCAAAGTAGGTTAGGCTTTTTCTGTTTTTCAAGTTATCAATTTATTTATTATTATTTGTTCAGTCATAATTTAGATTATATCCGAACAATATCAAACAAGATATAGGATATAACAAATCTCTCACCATTCTAATCCTATCTCAATCCCAATCCTGACAACAAACACAGATTGGAGATTTGAACTTTCTTGATCTAAATGGGAAGTTGATTTGATAGTTCAAATAGGAGTCCGTTTGTTCAAAGGAAAACTATTTTCGAGCTATTGTTTTCTGAGTTACAGTGTCTAAGAGATGAAAAACTAATTGATCTACATAAAACCTTGTCCATGGATTGAAAACAAGAAGTTAAAATTGGGCAAAATAATTCTTCTTTTTGACAAGAAGTAAATCACTTTTCCTAAACCATCGAACAAGTGAAATAGAAAATATTTTCCATTATCAATAATTTTTTGGTGAAACAAATACATCCAAGATGTAACATGCACGTGGAGATCTAGTACTCTTCCTAAAATGTTAAGACATATTCCAATGTTCGTGATTGGCCTGACCTAACAACTTAAGTTTGGAGGACTAAATATAACTTTGAATAGAATAACTTTTATCCTATCATATCCTAGGTGAATCACTCCAATGAACATATTTGTGTTGGCCGATGAAGCCAAACTTTTTTATAGTAATGGCTTTTTTGTCTTTTTTCTTCATTTTGCTTTTAGATTAAAAACTACACCTCATATATCAGCTGTGTTGGCCGATGAAGCCAAACCTTTTTTTAAAGTAATGGCTTTTTCGTCTTTTTTATTCATTTTGCTTTTAGATTAAAAACTACACCTCATATATCAGCTATTGAGATCTAGTAGCTTTGAATGCCAGAGAAGAAAAAAGATAATTAAAAAAAAAAGGCAATGATGACAAAAAGGGAAAAAAAAATGCAGGCGTGCGTGGCAAAGAGAGAAGAAAAGTGGTTCTCTTCATGTGTGTTCTCAATCTCTTTATGACTTGATCTTGTAAGAAGATTACCGTTATGTTCCTACTTTCTTCAAATTCTAATGGATTCACAAGACGCCTCTATATGAAAATGTAGCCCAAGTTTGGATGAATTCTGATAACAAATTTTTTAGTGTGTTGTTTCGATTGTGTTTATTCATTTCGTAATTAATGACGGATTAGCCGTTTCGTGAAATTTTACGCCCGTTCTCATGGATGGATTTATACGTGAATTTGATGGCTTTTATGTGCAATTGGTTGTTTGATGGTAGTTGTCGATTATTATTGCAAAACTCTATTTTTGGGCATTTAAATAGGAAAATACCAAGTGCTAGATATTGACGCCAATTTTTATGTACTATATAAAATTGTGGAGTTTTAAAATAGGAGCATACCACATTTGACGATTCGCCTTTCAATACGTGACCACGCACAATTATTTTTACCAGGATTTTTAATATGAAGAAAGATGGCAAAGTCTATTATTTGAAAACGAAATATTTGAACGTAAAGCAAGGTATTCTTGGCCAAATATGTGCTCATGTGGTCATTATCGAAACTCGTCACCCAAAGGGAATTTGGGAGGCGATGCCTGATTAAGTTCAGATGCCCAACATCAACGGAAGTCAGTCATGGTAGAGGCCGAGCCGATGCTCCTTTATGGAATGCTGTCTAGGTGGGTAATGCTAGACGTTGCCATGCTTGACAGTAAGGGATATTTGTAGTTTTTGACAGGACAGATGTCTAGGTAGAAAATAGGTTCCCTCATGTACATAATTAAGGCAAAGTATAGGTTTTGCTATTGATCTGCTATCAACATATTTGGATTAGGTAATTGTAAGGTTTCAATGCGAAACATCCACCTCTATGAGATTTAGATTATTTACTTATTGAGCTTTCAACTCATTTATTATTATTCAACTTTTTCCAGGCCAATAGGTATAGATCTTTTGCCTCACCAATTCAAGCATTTCGGTGTACCGATGAGCATAGAGGTCATCGTCATGGATGGGTTTAGGAAGAATGCTACTTTTTGAAGGATTACCACCACGATCTAGGTCGATGAGGGGTATCACCACCTTGTTCCACATAACTACTAAGCCTAGTACACTTGGTTCGACGAAGATCTCTTCACACCCCTTCATGGGTTCCATGGTCCATCCAAACTGGAGGAGAACGTTGGCCCGCTAGACAATTCAGTGGATGATGCTTAGGTAGCAGGCCCTTGTAGGGGAGCCGCTTTTGGTTAGGTCTTGTTAAAGGAGATAGGCTTACCCTGAATCTTGTAACCTCTCCCCCATATATCTTTTTGCATGGGGATGACTAATTGGAATGGCCCTAGGAATATGGGCTCCTACATGAAACATATATATATATATATATATATATATATATATATATATATATAAAGCATATAAATTGTGTAGTATATATGCATGTTTTCCTTACTATCCATTGTTGTGATTGATCGGATGATGGAGATTGCATGCTTTCATATGTTTTTAATGAAAATATGAAATTAATGAGATAGTGACATCTCTTGGGATGTCACAAATTAATCCTGATGTAATGGATATCGTGTTCTTGTAGTAAGGGTAAAGTTCAAGGCATGATAATACACATCTTTTCTTTCTAAGTTCGAAAATGTCAATTTTCAAATGATTCCATTATATATGATAGAGTTGCGAAAACTTATGAATAACCCATTTATATCCCATAGTAAAGGGGCTAAAGTTGGGCTAAGTCGACATATTTCAAATGTTATCACTAGCAGAGAGTTGATATGCCCTATTTTACTTATTTTCTTAATTTTTCCTTTTCAAGTTGATTCATCATTTGTATATTTTTGGTTTGGGCTAATTAGATGTCACATGATCGTGATAATGCTTTATATCACTCATTTAGGAAAAAATAATCGCTTTTGATTAAAGTGCATCAATTTCTAAGAAAAAGATCCTTAAAAATTTAAGGGTTATGTTATCTTCATTTTTAATTGAAAGAAACTTCCTTGACATAGCTAGAAATTAAATGCATTACGTTATTATAATCAAAATTCAATGAATTGTTTTAAAGATGCGCAAAGTCCAATGTATAGTTAGAACGTTGATATAAAAAAGTTGGCAAGGGTTTTTCTTAATGTTTGAATTGTAAAGGTGGCATCAAAATTCAATGAATTGTTTTAAAGATGCGCAAAGTCCAATGTATAGTTAGAACGTTGATATAAAAAAGTTGGCAAGGGTTTTTCTTAATGTTTGAATTGTAAAGGTGGCATCGTGGCAAGTACAATATCTTTTCAATCTGACAATTGATGTTGGTGGGATTAGTGACTTCCTCGTCACATCAACAGAAAAATTATTTTTAAATGGCGCAATGTTCTCATGACTTGACCCCAATTGCAAAGTCCTTGCAAAGTCCATAATTTTACTTGACCAAGACTTCATTTCCCGTCAATTAGCCCTAAAGAAAAGCAGCAAAGCAACTTTTGTATAACACGACATAGCGAGCGCTGCACGCAATAATTAAAGAACATGGACACCTCAAATCACGCCAAGATGTGACATGGGAAAGTAGCATATCTTCCAATACCATTGTCACGTAAATTAATGTCATTTTCTTGACTTATTAACATGTTGAAAGTCTCCTATTTAGGTTTTTTTTTATGAGGTCCTTTAATGCATTATTATGCTTAAGCCAAAATACATGTTAAAGACACGAATGATCTGAAATAGAAAATCAACAGAAGAAGACTATTGAAGACACTAGTCATCTTTTATTATTGTCATTAGCCTCCTCAAATCACGATTTATGATGGGAAAGTAATTTCACATATAAAGTACTTGATTACTCAATCAGCTTCTTTAAGGTCGATATGAAAGAGACTAGCCATCTTCCAATGTGCGTGATTCTTGATTTTTCCAATCAGTTTCCTCAAGAAACACGCTTGCAGCTGCACGCAAGAGTCCATCAGGAAATTGTAATGCAACTGAACTTCACGTGCCATAGAAGTATAAGAGGCAACGATAATGAGGTAATGTGCATTCATCATGGTTCGTTCCAGAGGCGACAGAAGATTGACGTCATCAAATGCAAAGGTCCTGATTATAGGGCAGCAAAGGAATCATTCATATGTGTATATTGGCAAGAGGGCGTGGAATGGTCATGAGATTTGTTTTGTAATTGAGTTTTTATTACTTTTTAAACACGATTAGCAGCAGATGAAGACGTGGAGAGATTAGTCGGGAAGTGCCCGTCGAAATCAATGCCTTCGTCATCAATTCGTGCGTCAACAGCCGTGCATTGTCTTGCCTTTCGGACCGGTCACAAGAATAATTCACATTTTTATATTGAGTGCAAGAGATTTTCATGAGGCCTTCTGGGACAGGAACAAATCGGGCTGCTTATACGTCTAATTTCTCGGAAGGAAAGATCGTCTAAACCTCTCAAAGGCAGTCAAGTCTAGCTTCTTCTTTTTTTTCCTGATCCTACTGCTCAGTATTATTTTAAGGAATAAATACACTAAACATCCTAAAATTTATCATGAAGACACAATTAAATATTAAAACTTACAAAAAGAGAAACCAAGTTCTAAAAATTATCAAATTAGTGCAATTAAGTCATTTGGTTAACATTAAGTTCTAAAAATTATCAAATTAGTGCAATTAAGTCATATGATCAACTCCATCCAACTTTGTCAACATAAATTGCTAATGTGATGTTCTTTAATATGTTATCTCTCGTATGTGGCAATGTTGTGGATAAAACATGAAATCTAAGGCTAAAACAACGTCGTTTTGGTCTAAATACAAATTTTTTTACTTAAATAAAATTTAAAAAAAAAGAGGTAATTTTTTTTTCTTTTTACAAAAAAAGAAAGTTGGAAACTAGGCAGCGAGGGCTGGGAGCCCTTGTTGCACCCAAATTTGGGCTATATAGGCTCTCGCTTACAATCAGAGAGGGTCGCTAGCCCTTGGATAGGGCCTAAGGACCCCTACCATCACCAACCCTTCTCAGCGATAGCAAGGTGGCAATGATGCAACTATTTTTTTATTTAGCTTTTTTTAATTTAAATAAAACATGTATAGAAAATTTTTAAAAGATGTTTTAGCCTTGTCATCTCACATAAGAGAGAGAAAATATTAAAAGAAGTTCTATCAGCATTTCTATCAGCCAAGTTGAACAAAATTAACGAAAGGACTTGATTGTATCAATGTAATAAATTTTATGACTTGATTGTATTTTAAGTAAATTTGAGAACTTCTAATATATTTATCCCTTTAAAAAAAATATTATGGTGAAAATTTTAGTGTGATCGAGTCTACTTTGTTCTCTCGTGTGCTTGTGGCTTGAAATTGACCTAATGATTGACATGACCATCTTAATCTAACAAAGGAGTGAGCAATTCTAGGTTCTATATAGGTTTCACCTGTAATCTAAAACCTATTTAATGAAACAGAAAATTTGAAATTTACCATGCATATCCTAAAACTTTGAACCTATTCTATTACAAATTTTAAAGCCAATTCCAAGATTTACTCAGGTTTCACCTATATATAAATTAAATTATTATAGCGAATTATCACATTTAATTACCACACTTACTACTACAATTCACTAACCATAATTGATATTTAGATATACAAAAATATATAAAATATTAATAAAGTAAAAGTCTCAATTATAAAATAAAAGATTAGGTTATAGAGAACACTGTAGGATCGAGCGAAAACATAGGTAAAAAAATATATAGAAAAGTTTATTTCCAGTTCTAAGTTATAAGTTTCAGGTTAGAATTCCTAGTTCTACCAACCTGTAACTTGGAATCTACCCATCGAAACAAGCTCTCAATTTTTGGAATCTAGAACCTATTTTGCATACTTGGAGATTGGAACTAGACAAGTTTCTACCAATCTAGTTCTTAGGTTTTAGACTCTACCCTATAACCATGCTCACCCCTAATAATGCAAAGGCGATTTTGTTGTGCTTAGAGGCACCATACTACAAAATGGTATTCATTTCTGTCATTTGATAGGAGGAAAATACCATTTTTACCCATTTATACTTTAAAATTGATCATCCAATAAAGATAAAATAGCTAGCCCTCAAGAAATTTATTCTTTATAATCTCTTATGCTTAGAATTCAAAAAACATAATACCATACTTTAAAATTTTATATGAGTTCGCATAATATCCTAACTTACTCATTATGTGAATTTTTTTTTTCTAAATTATAGTTTGAACATGGTCTCTAGTCTTAGAAAAAGGATTTAAATTTATAAAAAAATATAGAATTTTTTTTTTGTCGGTTTTACTCTATTCCTATTCTAACTCTCGCTCTCAAACTTTTGCCTCTCCACCCAAAGCCCTCTTGAGAATGTGAGGATTCGAACCTCTCATCTCCTCATTCCATGTTAAAAGGGTGGCCACTGGGACAAATCCCAATGGATAGAAAGAAAACGATTGTGTTGTATTAATTTGTTCTCACTAAAAGGTTTCTATTTAGAGGATAATAAATCAAGACCTATATGTCATTGAATTGGAGGGTAAGGCCCATTAAATTGGATCGTGAGACCACGGTTTGGCTTAATAATACCACGGATGGATTCTGAAGCTATTGCGATTACATTTGACCAGTTCATTCAGCTTGCATAATATTTTATGAAATTATAGGTAGTTGGGTTTTTGCGTATGTACGCCTAGATTTTTATTTTTTATTTTTTAAAAAAGGAAATCTAATTGCCAGTCTAGGACTTCAAGCCAACTTGAGAAATAGTAAAAGAGAATTCATAAAAGAAGGCCTACTTACCAACTAAGGAATGTATCACTCCGTTCGAGAAAACGTGTCTTTGAAAGGGAGAGCGGACGCATGAAATTAGACCTGCCGACTTTTCATGCCTTCTTATTAATATCTCTTGGATAGTGGCCACGGTTCTCACACTGGTCAAACTTCAAAGTTCATATCCATAATTCAACCATTGCCGCCCATTGAAAATTAAAGTTTCGACTACGATTTCAATCTTCAACTCGTTCAGCTGATAATTTGTTCGATCCAAGAATTTCTCTCGCAGCCTTCCTTGGTCGGCTCCAACCCAATTGAAGATTTTCTATTGTCTCAAGGCATAATATACTGAAGATGAATAAACATGTCTATGAAGCAACCGCATCAGACCTGACTTCTACTGCGAAGATTCAAATTGCACACGATATTCGTTGATGTTTTAGCATTATTTCACAATTTTCCAGTTTCTAGTACTTCCCAATAAAGAAAACCCCAATGTCGAAAAATCATAGATAGCCGTGTCAACACCACCATGAATTTATCATCTTCCAAAAATTAATCGAAAGTTCAATTTCAAAATTTACAAGTGTAGTTAAAAAATTATCAATACTCACGAATAAATTAGTAATTTACCAATTTCTTCAAAACTTTGCAAGTATTTTTAATAAAAAAAATTTACCCATAAGCATCTCAATAAATTTGTAAGTAACCGTCTTTTTAAAATTTTACAATTGTGGTTCAAAAACTACCAACACTGTTACCAATTTCTTTCAAATTTTACGTGTTGTACATAAAATAGGGGTGTAAAAAAAAATTGGCCTGAACTGAACCGAACCAAAAATTTCATGTCTTTTCAGATCGGATCTCCTTCCTGTACGAGTAATAAGTAAGAATGCATGGATATCTCCACAGTTTGGTTCAACGTGAGCTAACCCAAAACACATCAAACATACATAGAACAGGAAATCTAAAACCCTAAACAGTTCCCTCCCTCCCTCCCTCAGCACGTCTATCTCCTCGCTCACCCTCTCCGCCGCGATCCCCTCACCTTTACCAGCAGGTCCATCTCCTCGATTGCCCCTTCTCCCATCATCCACCAGACCCCTACGTCAAATACCAACTTTAAGAAGAGCTTACCGACATTCTAATAACTTGATAAGTTACCAATTTCTTTCAAAGAGCCATTTTCATTCAACTGTGCCAGCAGTTAACATGGGGCCTGCCTGTCACCAAAATGAATTTACCAAGATCTATTAAATTAGTCTCCAAACCTTCCTCAAAATTTTCAAGTGTAGTTAGTAAATTGCTTACTTCTTTCAAATTTTGGTAGTGAGTATAGGAATTCACTAGCATCGTGATGAATATACCAACCTCCAAAAGATATAGTATGATACAAACCTCTTACGAGCTTTTCCAAGTTATATGTTGTAGCGAAATTTAGGTTGGAGGTTTTCAGGTAAGAAATTGTGAGTGCCAGTTGGTGCAAAACATGTCAACATCGCTGCCTCGCATTTATTTCCACAAATACAAAGTCTCTGGCCCGAAACCTCTTTGAAACGGGAACAAAGCTGTCAACGTTACTGCCTCCCATGTCTTCCTAACAAGACATGGAAACTTTTAGAAACAGTCTTGGTTCAGTTGACATCGCAATGATAGTGAAAACCGTGTTGCGCCTTCCAGACTCTTCAACAGACGATACACAACTGTGTCGCCATATCCATCTTTTTCTGCGAAGATTCGAGTTGCATCGTTATTTTCTAGATTCACTTGTGGGAGATTATTGTTCACAATTCTGATTACTTATCTTGGAAATAACTTCTTCTTCTTTTCTTTCATTTTTCCCTTTTTCGCATTTTTATATATAAGATAAAAAATAAGGAAGTGTTTGTTTCTAGGAATATTGATTTTAGGAAAATGTTGTTGCCATTTTTAGATTAGAAAATTCATTCTCCTAACTTTAAACATGCACTTTTTTATTAATCATAAATGGTTGCCATTAATTGACTTTTAACAAACCAAACGCGTAAAAGTTTAGAAAATTGATTCACGGGAAATTTATTCATTCAAATAAATATACCCTAAATATTGTCACTCTCTTATAGTTTATATTTTTAGAACAACGAGAGCTCACTCAACTCAGAACAAGAGAGGTCACTTGCATTTCGGTTTCTATATGGATTTTTTTTTTTTTTTTAAACGCAACCGTTCCTATTGTTCTTTCACCTAAGTATATCGAGCTTTTATAATGCTCTAGTAGTGCTATCGACTAATTTATGTGGAATGTTAGTAAATGAGAAATATTTGAATCTTATTTTGGCACTTTAAAAAGATCTAACTCATCCTCTTGATTAGTAACGTGAGATCTATGTTTATGAGAGAGAAATAAACATATTTCATCAAGTTGTTATTTACTAAGTTTTGCACAGGGATTCATAAGCCAAACGATCGATTGAACTCTATGTTTCACTCTCTCAGTCATCACTCATATATGATAACTTTGGTCCCTGAACCTTAATTTGTGAGAGCACGCTACTCTTTAAATAGCACATACATGGTTTTCCATAATCCTAGTGTCAATTTACAAAATGGTTATGGCGACATCAATGAACAAATTCAGTGATGAATCTCGAATAGCAAGAGCCAATATTTTATCGGATTCACCAACAAATCTCGAATCGTTTGGCAATAACTGTGTAGACAATTTGTTATAAATTTCATAAATTTTAATTGAATAAAATGATCAATTATTTTAGGCAAGATGATGAATATTGTTGCGTAAGTGATTAGAGTGACATTACAAATCAGATTCGGCAATGAGAGACACAAATTTACCCTGAGCCAAATCTTAACCGCGGCAACTTTGTGTATGTCGACCAATGGTTGGGTCTTACCCAAGGTCAACCGCCTAATGTGAATTGGCAGAAAAACGGATAAACACGGCAACGCGTGACGAAAAATATAAGCAGGTGTCATGCCACATCTTGTATAAGCCGTCAAGTGTGCTGCTGAATATTCTCAAGAAATACCTAGGTTTATACCTTTCACACTTTGAGAAATTACATGTTAGGCCCAGACAAGCCCTCCTTGCAAAGGGACTAGAAAACACGTGATAATATTGTTTATCTTCTTTTTATTGGTCCTAAACATATTACATGCATGACAATTTGTCAATTTTCGCCACTCTCGTGATTTCTCGTGAAAATTGGCTAGAAGAATCACATTGGAATTTTGTGCATTTTAGGACTAAATTTTGTGAGTTTATGGCTGAATTAGCATTTACACAAAAAAATTTGGACTGATTGAACAATTTTTCCTGTTTATATTATAAAAAGAACGAATTGATAATTGAACTCAAGATCATGACATGATAGCCATAATCTAGAAGCGGATGAACATTCCTAGTGCAAAACCTCTCCTCTTCTTATGCGTGTAACTTGGAAACACCCTTACCCTCAGGGCAAATCCAGGATGGGCCGAACATATAATTTACTTAATCGAGTGGTCATGTTGCCCAAATGTCTGTAAAAGAATGTGCAAATTATTGGTCGAAGTTAACTAAAAGTCAAGTCAATAAATAAATCAAAGCCGCGAAAAGGAAACTTCTTTGTTGGGCCCCGATTGATTTTGGAATCAGCTAATTTTTTTTTTTTTTGGGTCCAGACCTGAGCTTGACTCTTTTCTTATTTTTCGGTTTTCAGGTCGACAACATAAAATCCGCCTCGTCCTAGAATTTTCTATTCCAAACGATACTTCGCGGCAACTCCCTTAACGTGTAAACCTTTCTTGTTTTTTCATTTCTTTATTTTCTCTGTCTTCTTCCCTCACCCGACAAGTCCACTATAAATTGTAACGCCATTCTTCTGTCCGGGACCTTCATCTGCCGTTTGGAAGATTTCTGAGCTAAACCTTCATCACTTCAGGTTTTCTTTTTTCTGGTTCTTGAAGGCGTCGAGTGCAAGTCCGATGGGATCGAATTGGATAGTGGACACTTCCCTAGAGCTTAACACATCGTATCCGGTAACCTATCTTTCCGAAGATATGCAGCGATTAATCTGATCTGTTTGTTTTTTGGTGAAAAGTAATGAAAGATTTTTAGAGATTCGGCTCACCGTCTTTGTCTTCTTCTTCGCGCTTCTTTCAAAACAGAAGAAGGAAATTGTTCTGGAAAATGATAACTCTCGAAGAGGGCGACCAGAAGAGCCCGTCATTAAGCATGAGGTGAGTTCATCAAGACACGAATAATGATAGAGATTTTTAAGAAAGTATGATATGAAGATCTTATGGCTAACGTACGCAGTTAACGTCCAGAATGAGAGCTAAGAGTCTCTTCTCGAGTATTTGATTTGATCTGTCAAAACTGTACAGCAAATTCCACTCCAAATCTCGGGTCATCTGCATGACACGATTGCTTTTTTTTTTTTTTTTTTTGTTGCTGGAAGAACCACTTTGGCCGACAGCCACCACATAAACCCCCAAGTGTCGCTAGCGGGGAAATCACCCTGACGCCACGCTTAACTCACCACACAACGCTTCAGCCTCTCTGCTTCGCACGGGCTTCGAACCTTGGCCTCCTCGGTAGAGGACAAAGGATCTACCATCCATGCTGCAATGGCCAGTGTTCATGACACGATTGCTTTTGTTAATAAGAATGTCACTGAAATTGGAATCCAGGGCAGCTATTGGAGTGGCTGAGAATGTGTCTGCGAACCAACATGTTTGCCCTTTAAAATGAACATAAGCGTTTCACGCGAAGCGCGTGGCGAAATTTTCAACTATGTATTGCTGTTCACCAGCCGAAATTTTCTAGTACTTCTAGACAACTCCGGTTGAAGTCAAGAGTACACAAGAGGGAAAATGAAATGCTAAGAGGCAAAGTCAAATTAAACCTGCGCTTCAAGAAAAGTGTAGGTGGCCGACCTCACTTAAAATAGAGAAGACTCGATTCCTCGAAGAACGAAGTTGAAGAAGCCCTGTGACCTATTCTGAAAACTGTATTTGAATACAAAAAAATAAAACCTGAGAGATGATCTGTTTTGTTGTGTATAGGCTGGTGCACTAATGGAGGAGTATCGCCGAGTCAGCCACGAGAACAGGAAGTTGACCGAAATGCTGACCCTTATGCACGATAGCTACAATACCCTGCAGAACCAATTGATCGTCTTGGAGAATAAAACCTCCGACGGTGAACTCGGAGCATCAAGAAAGAGGAAGCATGAAGCTAATATCGCTGCAGAAAGTTGCAGTTACGAGGAAGATCGGATCTGCAAGAAGCCAAAGGACATCTTCAAACCCATGATCACTAAACTCCACTTCCAAACTGATGTGTCCGACATGAGCCTTGTAAGATATTAGTTCTTTTGTGTTTCTCTAGATTATAGTTGGCATAAAGAGATTCATCTTTCCTAAGTACGAAGGGATTTCCAACATACTGATTCTTTTTCCATTTATTTTTCCTCTATGAATTTGTACTTGCTACAGGTAGTGAAGGATGGTTATCAATGGAGGAAATATGGTCAAAAGGTCACAAGAGACAACCCATCTCCGAGGGCTTACTACAGATGTTCCTTTGCCCCAACTTGCCCTGTTAAAAAGAAGGTAACTCATCTCGGTTACACTTCTTAGAAATTATATTCTGGAGACCACGCTCGCTCGCAATCCAAAAATAAATCAAGAAATCCCGTGTTCGATG
Source organism: Eucalyptus rudis (assembly GCA_019915205.1). NCBI lineage: Eukaryota > Viridiplantae > Streptophyta > Magnoliopsida > Myrtales > Myrtaceae > Eucalyptus > Eucalyptus rudis. The sequence goes on along the minus strand of JAHMTN010000001.1, from coordinate 17,250,786 downwards.
AAAAGTGGCCAAACAAATTCAATCTTACTCTCATGCTTTATTGCATCTTCAGGTACAAAGAAGTGTTCATGACCCATCTGTCCTTGTGGCAACATATGAAGGAGAACACAACCACCTGAGCCCATCTCAGCCTGCGATTCCACTAGGTTCTAACAAACAGGGACTGAATCAGGGCACCCGTCCAATTCCATCGCCCTCGAAGTCAAGATCTTCTAGTCCTAGGAGTACTCCTGATTTGATTCGCTTGGGTTGTGACACTCTATCTGCAAAAACGGGCCAAGAAGAAGAAGTGACCGCGGCATTTCAACAGTTTCTGGTGCAGCAGATGGCCTCTTCCTTGAAAACAGATCCCAATTTTACAGCAGCACTTGCCGCTGCGATATCGGGAAAATTAGTTGACCAAGCCCGGATCGGGAAGTGGTGAATAGACAGGGCATTGATTTGTCCGAGTTGTGTATTGAGGATGATTTACATATAGTTCGAGGATTAAATTTGACGGTGGGATCGTGGTGATAGTTGGGTTTTTTACTAAAGACGCGAACATCTCATCTTTTAAGTATTGGCAAAAGAAGCAAGTTAATCCGCGTATGAGCTTAGTTTGAGTTCGGCATACAAGCTACTTGTACTCGACTAGATCGTTTAGAGGTTTAGTCGAATTTGAGTAGCTTGCATGTTAACTTGTCTGGTGATTTGACGACGGAGCGTTCACCTTCTTATACTACATCTATTTGAGGGGATTTTTACTTCTTAAGTTTGTCATTATTCACTACAATAACAATAGCTCGCATGCAAGCATATATGACCAAAACTAATCTAATTGAAAAATTATCAGGTCGGTCATTAACATATGATATCAACGTCAATACAGTCTTATACTTTCCAATTTTGTTAATGTAATCTTTAACATTTTCATGAAATTCCATTGTATTCATTCTAGCTAATTTTCGCTTGAAAATGCTACATGGTAGTTCAGTTCTCGCCAATCGTCCTATACACATACACAGCACAACTGATGTCTATCATAAAGAACTTAAGTGAAGCCATTTGCTAAAATTTTTCAAATTTTCAGAACTGTTTCTTTTTCTTTTCTTTTCTTTCATTGTAAGTACTCATCTTCTTTCTCTCCTCCCCATTCCTTCTTCCTCGTGATGGATTGCTCAGCCGCAATGCCGATCTACAACCTTTGTCCGTATTGCCACTGGTTTCTTCTCTCTCTATTAAGTGTCATCACACATTCTCTCCCTCCCTCTGTCCTTACGCGGCCTCCAATCAAGGTGATTCGAGGTCGCCCGAGACTGGTAGCTTTAGATCGGCCTCAGTTGATGTTCGCCAAAGGTCTATGACCTCAATTCATCATCAATCAGAGCTCCTGGAGGCTAGGCCACAGATTTTAGGTAGAGAGAGACAAAGAGAGGTGGTTCGGTCAAGGGTGATCGCCCATAGTGGCATTGCAACAGGCTCACGGTGGAGATGAGCACTAGACGGGATGTGGTTGAGAAGGCATGGACATGGCAGTAGGGTGGACGGTGGTGACTATTGCCATGGGTGGAGCACAATATCGAATTTAGAGGGAGAGGATAATGATTCAAATAGTCTCTAAACTTTAATTCAACATGTAATGCGGTCATTGAAATTTCAATTTAGTCAATATTATCTTTGAACATTAGCCCAATATGCATTGCTGTCCACGAACTTTTAACTTGTTTAATGTGGTCCATAAACTTTTGATAAATGTTAAAAATAGTCTTTAAATTATATGAAAATAACCAATGCTATCCTTCCATCAATTTAGTTTATGGACAACGTTGAATATTTTTATATAGTCTACGGACTATTTTAAATATGTACCAAAAGTTTAAGAATCACATCAAATAAATTGAAAGTTCAGAGATGATATTGCACATTAAGCTAAAGTTCATAAATTATATTGCAAGGACCACATTGCACATCTATTAATAATTTAATGACTATTTGTGTCATTTTATAGAGAGAGAAAAGAAGAGAGGAGGAGAGAAAGAAGAAGAATCACAAAGAAAGACAATTTAAAATTTTAAAAATTTTAAAATTAAGCAAAATGATGTCATTAAAAAAAAATTATCCATGTCAGATTGGTTGTGTTACATAGGACTATTGGTAATGATTGGACCGTCACATCAATATTTTTTGGCAAAAATGATGAGAAGGACTATGTTTGTATTCCTGGATAACATTCTAGAATACATGGGCAAGTTGAAGAGTTCAGGATTTAAATTAACATCAATATAATATGTTTATGACCAATTTGGTAATCTTCCCTTAATATAATATTATACAAGATGTTTCGGTGCTTTTGGAGAGATCTATGTATGGTTGAGACGCGGCCCTCTATCTACTCATTCAACATGTTCCAATTTGTCATTTCAATTATTTTTCTTTTCCCTACTTTTTGTTCTGTTCTATTCAAATCTCTCTACATCGAGCCCCACCTAAGTAGGTAGGGAATCGAGCTCCTCATCTCCCCTTTCTCATATGGGAAGAGTGACAACTAAGGCAACACCCAATGGTTTATTTTTCTTTTCCCTTAACATTTCTTTATTCCTCACATTTTCTTCTCCCTCCACCAACTTTCATTTTTTTTTTTTTGTGCACACTTCTTTTCACTTTCAGGAAGGTTATCAACGGTAAGGGATGGCCAGTAGGGGTAACAGGGCCCAAGCTAGTGGCCGACGACCCTCGCCTAGGCCCTTAGCCTCCTCACCTATGGTCGATGAGGGTGGCCGGCCACCCCCACCCTTCGCTGGCAACTGGCTGGGGCTCAGCAACCCCTGCCACTCATCCCTTCGCCCCTTGTCCTTGCCTCTCATCCCTTCACCCCTTGCCTTTGCCAACCACCGGTTGAGGCCCGACAACCCTTGCTGACCATGTTTTTCAACTTTAGTCGGCCCTTCTTGGCTTTGATGGGGCAACAGTGGTGAGGGATGCAAGCTCTCGCCCTATGATTTCACACATCTTCTTCCTCTCTTTTTTAATTTGTAAGATTTTTAAATGTAGCTTATTTTCAATTTAATTTAAGCAAATTTTGTATTAAAAATTATATTTTTGTCAAAAATGATGTCGTTTTAATCTTATGTTTAATGTTTTAGCCATGTAATCATTATGTAGGAGAGAAAAAATATTTTAAAAACAACCTTGTTAGCATTTGTTAGTCAGGTTAGACAAAATTAATGGAAGAGCTTTATTATACTAATTTGATAAGTTTTTGGAATTAATTGAACTCTTTGTATATTTTAGAGCTCAACTGCACTTCCGTGATAAAGTTTAGAACTTCCAATATACTTATACCTTAATGAAACTATATTGTCTTATTGGTTGGACTTACAGATGAGATAAATAAATCTCCATGATTTCATATACCCATTTGAAAGACATCATTTGTACAATTATTGGGGATATTACCTAACTTCCCCAACAAAATATCGAATCTTCTTTTCTCACCTAGCTAGGAGGGAGAATTCTACCTTGACCTTTTTATAGAAGTCCAAGGAAGAGCTCAAGCGACATCCCTCCCTACCTCCTTTTATTGGAATTTCCTTCACGTTTTGCTGACAATGGGGAAATCATTTTTTCTCTAGACCCAAGCACCACTGATCTCGTTAGACGACAATGGCGACCGAATATTCACATGTATTATAAATTTGACAGAGCTCATACATTAACAAAAAGAAAAAAGAAGAACATTGATTCTAGCCGTTGAATGACATCGAGCGATGAATAAACAACCAATCAGTCAACAAATCTTTAACCATCAAAAGTGCATGTCACATCGATCGACCTTAGGAATTTCCTCGAACGCTGGTATTTGCATGTGGTTCCAGAAACAGGGCTGTCCGACAAGTGCAACCACGAGGTCCATGGCGGAGGGTTCGTGGCAGGCGGTGGCCATTCCTAGGGGTCGTATTCCTGTGGATGGACAGTGGCAAGGGGGACCCCTTTTTCACCTAGGGAAACATCCCCCACAAACTTGGAGCGAAGAGACGTGGAGCCAATTGGAATCCCGCCGGATCGGTCACGCATGGCCAAGAACAACACGACACTCATCGATTCTCTCTTTCATGATTGGTCCCGCCTAGAACACCAAGAAGTCAACAACCAACGAAAAAAGGAAAAGGAACTCAAGGATGTTTCTCCATTGACCATTGTAGGAAAAGAAACGCGCATCAGCCGCATATGTTGACTTCACCGACGATCACATCTTTCCCACTTCTTGGTCTGGTCGTCGTCTTGTTTCTTGGTTCTTGTCCTTGAGAGAGAGAGAGAGAGAGAGAGAGAGAGAGAGAGAGGTCCCGTTCCTATGGCTTGACTTCTTGACTTTTGGGTTTCTCAGGACTTTTTGCAGTTTTTTGCCCGAGAGAACACGAAACGCGGGCAATCAGCGCAAGCCCCTCCAAGGAGAAAAGACTGACCGAGAACAAAGCAAGGTCCTTGTCTAAACCTTCATGTTTTTTCTTGAATGAGACGTCGGAAATTACTTGAAAAATTGAATGAGGGACGTCGCCACATGCATCATTCCTTGCAGATACGGCTCTTCCTTGCTCCGCTGAGGACAAGCATGTGCTGGTTCCTTGTATCGATCCAAGCTTTCGAGATCGTTGATTGCGCGTTTATTACACGGGCAGAGATAGCTCGCTCCTGCGGTCAATTTCTGTTTTCTCCAAATTTGCATATTTCTCACACGATTGTCTCATTTCCCTGAACTGATCAATTAGATCAATTACTCGGATGCTTCAGCGTAAGAAAAGAATCAATGAGTTGATTGAATCCACGGACAATATTGCCTAGACCAAAAGAAAAACGGACTATAATCTCAACATTTATATCCCTTTATTTTGTATCCATCATCAACAACTGATGATTGTCTACGAATATTTCAGTGAACTTACATATGGTTTTTTTTTTTTTTTTTTTTAGCAAAGAACTTACATATGGTTGACTTGAGCTTGGCTTCGTCATTTCGCAGATCCCAATGTGGAGCTCCAATTAAGCTAATGTACCAACACTATTGGATTCCCAAGCAATGCCTCATTATTAGAGGGAGCAATCATCCAAAAACTACCTGATTTTTAGATGACTCTGAAACTTGGCATCCAAACGAAGTCATTTGAAACTAATGTTCGAAGATCAAAACTGCATACTTGCTTGGCTATTCACCATTGATGAAATTCTCGTGGCAAAATTTGCTTGATACACAGAATGAACACTAAACGAATTACCAAACAAAAAATTGGATAAAGAACAAGATCATTGCTGATGCTAACACTTTTACAACAAAATCAGATATATGGTGGTTGAGCCAATCGAGAAGCAAATTAACTATTATTTACCGGGCGGATCTGTATCGCCCAAATGGTACCATAGCATGATGGCTACGTTGATAAGCTTGTTACTCAGGAAGCGATCATGTTTTCTGTCAATCTGAGAAGCTACTTTTGTCTTCTCTACGGCTTGTTCTTGCTGTCAGATCTACTCCTATCTGCCACGAGTGTCAGTTCGGATTGCACATTTCACTATGTATACTTGCCAGCCATTCACCTTGCACACGTATTGAGAATCTCTCTCAAGTGCAAAAGCATCTTCTAATCCTTGAGATGAGAATGCACTTTCACACTGTCACAGTTTGATAGACACCACTTATTTTCAATATGCCAAGTCCAGACCAAGCAGTTGCCAAGGTCGCCCATCCTCACTTTGCATTTTGCAATTCCTCATATGATCTTCCAACACTTCAAGCTGCCTCAAGAGCACCCGTCTTCACTTTAGGTGTCTCAGCCTCTTTCTGCATTTTCCTCTTTTCAAGTTCTAACTGCTTGCAGTTTTCGTCATGTGCCCGTATAAACGTTCTGACGAAATTGAGCAGAGTCGACACAACTGCAAAGAATTCAAGAAAGCTGAAATTGAAAAAAAACTAAAGAAGGAATATTAGATGACACAAAACTTGACAGCCATGTGTCTAAATGAAGGAAGTTTATAATCAGAAAGAATGATAAAGAAGTGCATGCAAGAAATCAAACTTCAGGCTCTTCGGGGGAAGAACAAAAGAGTATTCATTGAAGGATCCTCAAGATATCTTTCCAATGCACGCATCATTATCGTGTGAAGATTATTTCTTTTGATTGACACATCATTTTTCTGCCTGATCTGCTGAAACAAGATGCAGATGGGGAAAACGAAACGCCCTTCTGTCACAAATCTACCTTAAAAATGTCCTAATAAAATTAATTTTTCCACCTCTTTAGCCTGAAATTTTATTGTGCAGATGCAAATCACACAAAGTTGAGAGTTATGCAGCTACTGGTAAAATGCTAGTTTCTCACATTCTCCTCAGACAAATTCCAGGAGAAATACTGAAACCTCACTGATTACTGAAGCTTTAAAGCTATTTTACCATTGATCCATAGCTCTATGCAAAATACAGATACTTGCAAAGCTATGTAACATAAAAGGTGCACTTCTTATCCAAACATGTCCTCTTTGGCAAAGTTTGCAATGGACCAACCCAAACCTCCCAACATATGAGCTCAAAAAAAGTAAAGTGCTTGCACTAGAGATGCAAAATGGCACTCGGTAAAACCAGAAAATTAAAATAACCTTGCTCAAATGGGCAACGAGCTGGATCTTCCCCAAAATAGAGGGCCAATGCATCTGCACTTCTACCCTGAAAAGATTGACAAATGCAAGTTCACTTAGTTGTTAATGAATATTATTCATCTCAATTATACCACATCATTACCTATAAGCATTTTGAACAAACAATGTAGATACATACCACACTTGAATAAAGCAAAGCCAACGACCTCACCTCCGCCTCAGCAATTCCTAGAAACTCCTTCAGATTCTGAAGGTTCCAATGTAAAAAGGTGAGTTCCTGTACAAGGAAACGAAAGCAAAGACGAGAAACCAACACATGCCTAAAATGGCAAACGATTCTCTTTCCATTTTCAAATCAAACAAAGAAATAACTCAAGCACAAACCGATAGTTAGTTTCCATTGATGGTCTACGTGAATGTTCTTGGGATATTACTTATAATTCCTTCCCTTAACAATACAATGGGATTTTGTTCAATAGTCTATTGCCATTGCTCTAACCTATCTGGAAGCCTAAAACCCAATTTGAGATAATAAAAGATATCGTATAGTCTTCATTTACCTACACACCATTCCTGGAACTCATATTTTCACTGAACTAGTAAAAAGTAGGCTAGTGTCAAACTCACTTTACTGAGCATTGAACAGAGCCAGAGTTCATCACATGACTTTGGTCATTACATTTGCACTTAATGTGATGGACATGTAGCGTGCTACTGTTATCAAGTTCACAATCGATATTACTGGTTCAATAGTCAAATTACACAAGCTATGTCATGTCAAGAAAACAAGTTGCACCTCTGATTCAGTGAATGACATCACAACCAATTAGGTCTCTTGCAATATTAGCATACGTTGCACCAACAACGATGCCCTTCAGCATGCCCCTGTTAGCCTTACCACATTGAGGAAAATAAATCCTGGAGATTGATGACAAAACTCGGTGCAAATTGCACATATGACCAGGATGCATCATGCCACTTACATGCATCATGCTGTCCAATACTCCACTTCAGGACCACCCCACACATAAAATCAAGTAGGACAGAATGAGCAGATGCAGAAAATAACCTCACAAAAGTTTTTTGATACAGGTCCATCATTTTCAGAGGCAGCCAATTCCTGCACAACTTTTTCAAGCCCCTTACTAATGGCTTGCATTTCTTCTGCCAAGAACTTCAATTGTATCTGCAAATTACAAGTTATTGCCTTTAATGCAAACACAAAATACAACTTTGTTACATTAGAAATGAGGAACAAATAAGCACCTTTGTTGAAGCCTCTAGATGTGTAAGGTCTTTGGGAAAGTCTATAACTTCTGGCAGCTTCTCCGCAAGCACCTAAAGTTTGTCCAACAAATTGATTACAACAAGGCCCATGGCACTTACCAAGCTAAAGTATTAGGGAAGGGGGCAAAGTTCAAACTATGTTCATCAGAAGCTGAATTTAAGATAACCCTTATTGGAGCCAGCGCAGAGATGTACAAAGAAAATTGACCGTTCAAAAGGAGATAATATATTCTTGTTCATTGGATAATACCCAGAGCGTGAAATGAAGCAAGAAAAAACTAAAATCAGCTGCTTTCTATTGTCAATGATCGGGATTCTTGCAGTACCATCTCATATAATTAAATAAAATTGAGCTTCATAGAATTATGTCGCTTTTTCTTTATTTTGCACATAGCAAGGGTAATTTGACATTTACCCAAATGAAGTACTAATTAAAGAAAAATGCAATAGGTGGATGAGATTTCTCCTCACTAATCCGTATAAACAAGCAGATGTAAGCATATCATCTGCTAATTTAGTCGATCTAAGCTGTCTCTCTACCAGAAACACTTTAAAAAATTATATCAACCTGTTATTTCTGTAAAGGATCATGCTAAATGTACTACGAATTCTATCAAAACTTACTAAGTGATTTGCCAAGTTTCATGTGGATATTGAAATTAGCGAGACCAGTGAAGTGAATGATTGGCTTCTTTAAACAGCCAATAAGAAATTGCACCATCACTTAGTAAAAAGGTTCTTGGTAAAATTTCTTAGTGCATTACTCTTTCATAAATTTATAACCTTTCATCATAGCTGTACTCAGTACTACCCCCATAGTTTTCTTCTAAGAAATCTCTCATTATTATTATTATGGTGATGCTCTAATTCCCACCAAAAGGGCAAATAAGAATGGAAAACAAAATCTTGCAATTTCATAATACATGAGTTCCTCCGTTGTAAGATGTACATGGAAGGTGTTCCCCCAGACCAGTTGATCATGAATATTTGACTACATTGAGCATAAAAAATAACGCTGCCAGTGCAGGTCTATCTCAGTAAACCTTCTCGGTACAGGAAAACATGGAGAGGCACAATACTCATAATATCTTTCCACGATCTTTTTTACTGATTACAAAGTTCTGTTCTAGTAAGAACTTTTTAAGTATTATGCTGAAGTGTTTCAGAAGCACTCTCTCTTTAGCTTAATGCATAATACAGGATGCATGTTTGCCTTGTGCATCACCTCTTATTTATCTAATTGGTCACAGCCTACATCAGGAAAGTTCAAGCAAAGAGCTAAGAAAACAATAATCAAGTTTTTTAACTCCATTAGTTAATTTTAACTGCTCCAACCCAACCACTTCCAGGAAATGTCATTCAAGTCAATGAACTTGAAATTAATAAGGGTAAAAAAAATATCAGTTAAATGAGGGGAATACCAGGGGTTCTACCTTACAAAGATAATGCATGAGAGTTATCTTGTTGTTCTTGGCTCGTGTATCGGTAAGTTTAAGGAGGCTATCCAATCGGAATCCAATTGCAGAACCTACACAAGTGAGAATTATATCAACAAAATTGTTAGCAGGTAGAAGCTGAGTTTCAGAGAAATAATGCAAAACAAAGCTATAATGCCATAAAGTTGAGCCAAATTAATCAATAAGTTAAGATCACTTCCCCTATCAATCTCAATAGACACATGCTCAGCACATAAACACATAAGTGATTCACATGCCATGTACTTTAATGTGAGAAATACTGCTTGGGCAGAGTAATGAATCATGAAAAAATAAACTAATGAGGTCAATTACTTGAGCTGTTATTGCACATAGCTACCCAAGAGAACCAAAAAGACAAATAGAATAATTTACTTAAAGTAAAAGAGAGAAGAGCAAAGGCTGTTACTACAACATTAAAATATTAAAACCATACCTTCATACTCTTAAGCTTTTAGAGAATTTGGTTCTTCTTCCACAGAATTTTACGTGGTATCAAAACAAAAGGTTCTGAGTGAAGATCTATACATTGTACTAGAAAAAAGTTTCAAGTGAAAATCTTCCTGGACTCTTATTTGCCTCCCCAATTATATATATTTTCACTAGCAAGTTGCTCATGCAGTTGCATTGATCGAAGACTATTTTTTATATCATTTTAGTATTGGGTTGTCAATTTACTTTGCATTATTGATACTGTAAGGTAATTATTGGATACATCTAATGCTTTACAAAGTTTATTGAAATTGCCTTGTTTTTCCTTCAACGAGTCCAAACACAGACCCACGTATTCAATAATTCTTGGCAAAGCAACAGAGAAATTAACAACACGAAGTTGTAATGCTTTTTATCATCATTTAGATGTTCAAATTCAGGCTTTTTTCTTTCTACTAAAGCATGAGTGGTAATGCTTCTTTGCTTTTAATCAAGGTGGTTGGCAGTGTTTCTGATATAGTGCAGGATTAACAAAATAAGAATCAACTTATACATTTTGCTTACCCCGTGCAGTTCCTTGGTTTAACGCATTGCCCAAGGAAAGAATTGTCTGCATAATTCTCTTTAGTTTGACTGAGTTCCTGATCTGATCAGATTGGAGAAGAGTTATATTTATGCAAATTGTTAAAGCTTTCACTAGAAGAGATAGAAGATGGAAGGAGAAAAGGCTTGCCTCTTCCGATGCAGCATTCACAACATTCAAACTACTACTCAGATCTGAAACCTGGAAAGATGAAGTAAACCAAACAAAGCTAGAAAGAGTATAGAACTAAAGTTTGTAAATGAGTGGCACAGCTAAGCCACAAATAAGAATCTAACCTGGGAATGAAATTGTATCTTAAATGAGAAAACCCTAAGCTTGGCCTCTACTCGCGGAACTTTCATCAATTCTAGGAAGAACTGTCAATAATAAACAAGACAGTTGAAACCAAAGTATTTGTTATTACATGAATATATGCAAGAGGTTTGTTGCACGATCATGAACATCTACAAAACCAGAACCACCAAAAAAGGAAAGGAATCAACTTATCATCAATATACCAAAGTATCTTCAAAAAGTAAGGAGATGGATACCAGTATCAATGCTTGACAAGGATTCCAATTTTCAATTAAGCGTTTGCAATTAGCAATCAATATTCACCATATTGACAACGAAATGATTTATAACTACAGCCCATGCCAATAGTATTGTTTAGTATGGATCCATACGGATCTGTATGGTAAGATCTATCCTAGGCCATTCATCATCACAATATCTTAAGGAAGGCAGTTTTGGAAGAATTATCTTGTACGGTGCTTGTTTCTATCATATGGATTCTACATGGAGAAAGGACGAAAAGGAATGAATGAATGAATAGAATCAGTTCTGTAGAAACAGAACAGCACTTTCCTTTTCTTCTGGATTTTTTAAACTGCTTTGCTATCTAAACTGTCCTTTCTCCAAAAGTCTTTGTTATATAATCCATCTATATTTGGGAAATGCCATCAACATTCCCCTTATATGAAAGCATTATCAAATGATGCAAAATGGTATAGCCAAGGAACTTGACTTTTACCAGATTTGCAACCATGGAGATCCACATTCAACAGTGGTTTTCAGTTTCCCTAAAGGTGATTTCCATTTAATAAAATGATTTGCTATAGCCTTATACTGAATGGTGTCTTATAATCATTATAAACATTTGCAAGAAGAAAGTTTGAAGAACAATAAATAGTGGACATGAAGCTGTGATCTTGTGTTTACTCATATCACGATTAGCCAAATGACGATGAAAATTGCCAACCTGCTCGCATTTGCCCAGGGCTTCCTTGTCTCCATTATAACCCTTGAATAGGAAAACAATAAGCCATAAAAAGAAATGACCGAAATAATCAATATGCAACAACTTCATTTTCAAGGATAAAAAGGAGAGAATCATGTTGACAGAGTACATATATCATAAGGTACCTTGAGTAACTCAATCTCTTCTTTTGTTGGGCAGAACTTTATAAGGTTATCGACCTGATCCACATCTAATGCTGAATCATCTAGGGCAAGGACAAAACTCTGCATGACGTTTGAATGCATGTGCATCAAATGAGAAAAGGACACGTGAAAATTCCTCCAGTAACCATATTTTGCTAAGTTTTGATAAGAGCTATCTAGGAAGAGAAGCAGCCATGTCAATCAAAATGAGATTTGATACAACTTTCAGCCAAGGTTGAAGTAAATTCCATCAGTTCATTATTGGTTTACACAAATTAGATAGCAAAAGCAGTGTCAATGCAAATCAAACTATTGCCAAGTCACTAATTTTTTATTAGCAAAATAACTTCTGCTAGCCATGGTTCTAAATGGTCACGAATTTTAGTATACTACCCAATATCCATCATACCTCGGGCAGGGTCAACACAGCATTACCAAAAAACTCCACTGTTTGTGGTACATCTATCTTTCCTTTCAGGGGAAAAAAAATCATAATTCAGAGCTGCAATTTAGCATAAGTTGAAGTTATTGTTTCTTCAAACTGCCTTCATAAGATCTGTGAGAATCTCCTATATGGGAATGCACAATGCGATGTGTCAATCAAGTTTACTGTAAGGATGGCAATAATTTAAGTTACCGTGCTAGAGGTTCTTTCTTATTAGTGTCAATTTTTGTTAACACTGAATGTCAAAATTTTAGTCTTAACAAGTTATATATGGGTCAGTTCGTGTTGACATTCAAGTCATTGGGTTAAAATATCATCTTGCATTCCATTCCAATTTTCTCTCTCTCAGTATGTTCAGGTAAGTTTTCCCACTCAGGTCATATTATCTTGCCTTGTTAGAGTTTGCCAGCCCAGTTTTCTTCCCAAGAGTAAACATCACCTGGTATCCCTCTACATTCTGCTACATGCCAAACAGAATGTGTTCTGTAGGAAAATTTACACCATTCAATTAAGCAAAAGTCATCTTATTGTCATCTCCCTGTATAAAACCATGGCAGCCCATTATGGAACATTACTCAAAATTTATGGATTACAGATCTTTATCATAATATAATTAATCTCAGTCTGCTATGATGCCACACATGAATACAAGTAAAAGCAGCCCATTTAGTTAACAACTGGAGAAGGGATCAGAAACACATCATTTCTCAGAAAGATGATAAAACCATCAGTTTCCTTGATAACCTGATAATAGCATCACCTCATCAGATAAACTTTATTTCTCACAGAAACACATTTCCAGCCCAACTTTTCAACTTCTTGACATATATCAGATAGTGTAATGATTAGCTTATGATATGACAACACCTTTTCATATGGAAGGGAAATATCTAAATCACGGCACCAATAGACTCCACAGAAACACTTTTTCCCATCCAGGCTCTTGACTTCCAAATAATTGCTTAATTATTTCAGATTTGGCTTACCATCAAATCAGGCAAGGGAACTTTGACCTTTGTAAGCATAATCTCACAGTTGTATGCCCTCCGAAGATCAATCTGTGAGAAACAGTCTTCTAACTTCATCAGAAATCTTACCAGCAAAAAACCGCTGACAAGATAGTAAAAAAGTAATAAATATGCAGAAGACCATAAAACATATGTGTCCATCCTATAACACAAGAATTATCTCTTTTTGGGCAATAAAGGCAGTGGCATTGGCAGCTGCCAAGATACATTTTAACTTATAAGTTACGTTAAAAATTGCCAAGAATCTACTTCCTCCTCAAACCAACACGCAGCCAATTTGGCAGCTGCAGATGATCTTAGCTTACTGTAGCCTCATTTTTTTTTTTTTTTTTGGGTAAAAAAAGGGAGGAGGAGAACTACTGTAGCCTCATTTCCATCCAAGATTACCAATACTCATCAACCCAACAGATACAATAGGGGAATTTTCTTCAGAATCATCATGCAAAACTTGTAAAAAAAGGGATCAGCAAAATTCAGCAGACATCAGGTCAATGAGATCCGCTTGAACTTAAGATGATACGAGGTTGGTTATGGTTACTTAAAACAAATAGCAAATAGGAAGTCAAGCAATTAGTGTATGGCCAACAGATGTAGTAGGTATAAGACATACGAACAATGGAAAAGATGTTCGAAATTACATAATAAGACAGCAAAAGCAGAAGTACCAGTTGAATTTTATCAGATTTACGTCCAGAAGCACGACTTGATTTTCCATGAGTGCTATCTGAAGTTGAAGCTACTGAAAAAAGGCTTTCGATCTCTGACATGTCAAACTCTGGAGCCCTGTATAAGATTAACAAATAGATATAAAGACCTTGGGAAAAAAAGAATAAAGGCTGCATGGAAATTGGCTAATGGGTAAAAAAAAAGTGAAAATTGAACAGTTCTCACTTTAAAGAATCATCTGACTTTTGTGCCTCCGCCCATAAGCTTCCCTGCATAGCCCTGGTTAGTTTTAACCAATGATAAGGTTTCAGGTTTGCTTTTTTTTGTTGAACCTGGTTTCTTGGACCTGAACGTGATAAAATCCGCCCCTTTGGGTGAAATGGTGGAGTTGGAGGATTAGGAGTTGCAGGTACAGGTCCAATATTCCCTCCAGTGAGAGGTTGTGGAGGGGGTGGTGGAACGGTTGCAGAATTCTTATAAATGGATGCTTTCTGTGTCAAACCAGGAGGAGGTGGAGGAGGTGGTGCTGAAGGTGTTGATATAGAACCTGACACAGGTCCAGAACCCAGAGGAGAGAGAGGTGGAGCTGCTGGAGCTGTGACAGTTGAACCTGGCAGAAAGCCAGACTGAGGTGGGGGAGGGGGAGGTGTAACCATAGAACCTGGCAGAGGTGCAGATCGAGGAGAGGGAAGCAGAGGCACAGGAGGCGCAGCCATAGAACCTAAGGCTCTGCCAGAATAAGAAGGAAGTGGAGGGGTAGGTGGGGGTGCTGGAGGTGTACTCAAAAAACCTGAAGCAGGGTCAGAACGAGAAAAAGGAGGTGGAGGTGTAGTCACGAAACCTGAAACAGGGTCAGAACTAGGAGGAAGCGGAGGTGGATGTGGAGGCGCAGTCATGAAACCCGAGGCAGGTTCAGTACACGGCAGTGGTGGAGGTGGAGGTGGAGGTGGAGGTGGAGGCACTAGAGCTGCAGACCCAGAACCCAAGGCAGTACGAGGATGTGGAGATGGAGATGGAGGTGGGGGCGGGGGCGGGGGCGGGGGCGGGGGTGGGGGAAGGATTTGGGGCTTGGAAATAACTGCCAAGCTCTTTGTGGAGGGCACCCTGGAAATGAGGGAAGCAGCTGATGCAGAAACTTCAGATGCTGGAAGGGGAGGAGATGGAGAGGAGTTATTGCCAATCAATGATGCAACGGTTGAAATGACATGGGTTGGAGAAGAGGCATTTGAAGACAAGCTTTTTGCAATGTTGGATAAAGATTCCACTTGGGATGGAGAAGCCGGAACAGGAGGAGAAGGAAGCAGAGATGAGATCTTGGTAGCAGGAAAATAAAATGGTCCTGATAAAGAGGATTGAGGTGAAAAATCGGATAAAATTGATGACCGATCACCATGCTCAAGTGCATTGTCATCTAATGGAGATAGGGTTGGCCCAACGGTTTCACTTAGCAAGGAGTCTTCTGATTCCATGGTTAATTGAGCATTTTGAGAAAGCTTATCTACAGCTGTGTGTGGCCCAACTGAATTACTAGATAGAGGTGGCTGCCGTGGCAGTACCAGTAATGGTTGTGGCAAAAGTGGATTTAACACTGTATGGGAATGCATTGGCCTAGAAATGCTTAACATGGGAGAGGAAATAGCTGAGATAGACGATTTTGTCAATGGATCGATGATTTCATCAGTCTGGGAGGCAGCATGGTCTTGCAACAAAGCTGTAATGCCGAGAGCTGAAGGTGCACTATGATACCTTGACACAGGAATAGACGATCCTTGCGATAAATTAGCATTCAAAACAGGAGCAGACAGAGAACTGCGAGATAATCTTTGTGAAATAAGCTTTGCTGGATCAGGTCGCTGGGCAGAAACCTGTGTTTCTTTAACCTCAACCTTTTGAACAATTAAGCCAGCATCTTGAGATGGTTCCAAGGTAGAGATGGGTCTCTGCTTGAGGGCCTGTTCTTCTTGCGCTTCCACTTTCTTGATAGTTGTACGATCATCTTCAGATGGTTCTGAAGGAGACATTGAGTGTTTCACAGGGGCTTCATCTCCACTTCTGTCTGCAGGTTCTTTCTGCGTTTTGGTTTCCTTCATCGGACTTGAGTCCAACAACAAATTTGTTATATCATACTGAGCACCACCACTTTTCAGGTTTTCAGAAAGGACACTTGTTGCCTGGATTTGGTGGAGCACATTAAGTGCTACATCTGCTTTTGGATCAGTCCAGTCCACACTGCTGAAAATTTCTCGTACTTTAGCAAATGCTTCCACAGGCAGGCCTTCTTTCTCCTCATTACTGGGCAACTCAACTGGGATAAGAGAAGAAGCAGCATCCATGTCCGAGAAAAGAATCTAACAAAATCAAATTAAAGAACACGAATTGTTGTAAGCAAAACAAGTTCGCATCAGTTTATAATTAATTTAGGGTACACGCCATACCTCTGCTCTAAAATCCTTGGGATACTGATCTTTGGAATTCCATAACACATCAATTTCATCACGGTTAATCATCAAGATATTTGCCCTTATGAAAGCTGTGTTAAACATCACTCTGAACATCATTTCTTCATGACCAAGATCATCATCCAGGCTAATACACTCAAGGACAACATCACCTTGAATGTAGCAATGGATATCAATTTTAACTAGCTCACAGTCTGCCTGCATTGGGATATATGCATATTACATTCATGTTGTGCTGACTTTATTATGAAATGCAAGCATGGATCAGCACTAATGTAGTTGATGTAATTAAAAAAAAAAAAAAGATTAATGATTGAGGACTCTCCAGTGGCCCTCATAAAGTGCCTTGAAGCAAATAAAATTGGCTCTACCATCATGGGAGGAAATGGATACGAATGAAACAATTCTCTGAACCAAGACCACCACAACATGGTTGTATACATTCATGCAGTTAGAGATACAGCAGTTTTTCTTGAAGTTCCAAGTTCAAGCTCCCATCATGCCGTTACTTAGACTTTCTTTGACTCTGTCTCCACTCTAAATACAAGGTGTTTTAGTGCACGAGACTCCTGCATTGTGTCTGGGGAGGTTGAGTGTATGCCTTTCCCCTGCTTCTGTAGAAAGGCTGTTTCCAGGTATGGCATCCAAGTCACAATGGTGTGACCTCCAGGCTATTCGCAAGACTCTATAGGCTCTAGATGATGTATAATTTTGACCATAGCAAATCATAGACAAGAAACTGAGTTTAATCATAGATTGGCATGTACTCAGCATGAACTGTCCATTTTCGTATAAACAAATCCTTTTTGTTCGAATTAGCTGCTCATCATCAAGAAAATTCAAAGAAAATTTCTGCAGAGAAGAGAAGCATGAAAGCCATTTAAAAATTGAAGAAGTATCACTAATAGTGCAGGTGCATCAGCTGCTCTCCCACAAGCGAGGTTGCAATCCAATTTTTAGGGTCTAAGGCAGGATTTGAGAATCCAAACAAAGCACAAGGAAATTAAGACATAGCGATAATAGTAGATGATGAATTCTGAAATATGATGATATAAGGTTATTCCATGAAGCAGAATAAAAGCAAAGCTACCTGCTTGTAATGCCTAACAAGTTTGCTCCGTTTTGGTGTCGAAAACAGGACTTTGGGAGTTTTATCAGCGATCATAAATGGGTCCTGTCCAAATATCCTGAAGATAGGACGGCAGCCCCCTTCAGCATCCAAAGTAGGAATTAATCTTAGTATAATGCAGTCTAATGTGAGAGCCCTATCCAGTGGAGGCCACTCTGAGCCAACATTTCTTCTTGATACATACTGCAGATATCTCAACTGTGAAGGCAATGGATTGAGAGGTGACATCAGTTGCAAGAGTTCACGAGGCGCTTGCTTGTAAACCATATCCAATGTTTTCTGCTCTCCTGTATATTGCTTCCTATAAATTAGAAGTGCCGCCAACATGAATGCCAAAACTGGCCACCCACCTCTTTCACAGTGCATCAGTAGCACATTCTGTTGCCCAAGTAACAACCAGCTCTCGGAGGATCTTAAGAAGTGATGGATCATCTCCATTGTAAGTACGGGGCAACCTTCATAATGTCGAGGGTAATCCATGACAGTCATATCATATTCAGACAATAATTTGGCAATATGGCTTTGGTTCTCTCCTTCCCGGAAATTGAACACCATGAAAGAGGCATCAGGGGAATGGTCACAGAGCTCACTTACTACACCTCCAATGTATACTTTATATTCATCCTCCTCCAAAGCATCAGTGGTAAAACAGTAATCAAACACTGCAGTTACAATTCCACCATAAATGACCAAGACTGGTGAATATTTTTCCTAGAGAAGATGATAAAAAGCAAGATACATCTGAAAAGATAACAGGACACAAATGAATCAACTCCCTAGAGGACCAGTGGTGAATCCGCAGGTTACGCACATCTCAGAAAAATGGAGGACAAAGAACTGTGAGCTATGTTGACAATGATCAGAATTTACTTAAAAAGGATAGGAAAAAAGAACATCAAGCGAGGGCCTGCAACAGTCCTTTATTGCAGGAAATCCATTCATGGCAAGACAACTACACCCTTTCATTGTAGAAATCCTTTCAGCGCAAGTTACATTAGAACGTATCATCCATGTAGAATACGTAGACAGTTGATCTCTACACCTTAAAGTCACAAAAAGAAACTACTCGACCAGAGATGATGCATAATTGCAACCTCATGAGTAATTCCTTTTCACGAGATTTTATTTGAATTCCTGACAAACAAAGAATCCACCGTTAAAGGAACAACTGCACTTCCGTAGTCCACAAGACTAGACTCCCTCAGTTCCCCAACAGCACTTAAAAAGCAAAATTAAGGAAGAATTAGCCTTATGCATTTCAGTTATAAAAACCATCAGAGAAACTCTTTCCCCAGGCAGTGGTAAACAATTGGCATGTCCCATGGGCTCAAATTTAAGGAAATTTCTTATCATTCCACAAATACATATGTCTCATTAGACCAAGCAGATTCTGCCACCGCTGGCGTGTACGTGCACAAAACAAAATAGCTTCTCCGAATACCTAATAAGATGGTGATAGCGGGAAAAGAAGCAACTAACAATTACCATACAAGCTATCTCCTTTAACACCACTTCAATCCATCGACAACCAACAGTCTAAAATGAACTGAAAAGAAGCTCCTAAAAGTGAAACCTACCAATAATTCACCCTACAAAGAAAAGCTCACCGTAAACTCTTTCAGAAATCTCCAAGAGCCCATCGGGCGGCTTCTTGTAAAAGAACTTCCTGAACAACCCCATTGCCTATCGAGGGCTATGAACCAAGAAAAGAACACATTCAGACGCCCAAATAGCACAAGAAACGAAAACCCATGTCGGCCATATATACTCGGATCGCAGGAACGATGTCACGGAGACAGAGACAAGACGAGAACGTCGAGACACAACAATGATGGCCTTGGAGGCAGGGACTGCGAACGGGTGGAGGGGGCATGTGGCATGGATTGTTGCCGGGTCTTTAAGGTTAAAACTCCTTCTTCTGGGTACAAATTTTTGGCTTCGCATCCACACTTTCGCTTTCGCGCGTCAGCGAGAGAGAGAGAGACTTAGCTTTCAATCCATGGAAAGTGAAAGACCCAGAAGAGAGAGAGAAGGGTGGGGGTGGAGAGAGAAACAGGTGGGGATATCATTCAGTTTTCAGAGAGGAGAGAGAAACTGTGATACGGGCATGGGAAGATTAGGGACGTCATTAGGGGAATGCGGGGAACAAAGATTCGAGCTTTGTCCCTGTCTGTAATGCGAGTGTGTGACGCCGTTGCTTTCTGTTCTATTGTTTTTCTCTCTTTTTCCGGCCCTTCGTTGTTCTTTGTTTTCTTGCTTTCGTTTCTGTTTATTCCTCAGTTGAGGCTGATAATGATGTATCCTTTTCTGTGTTTCATTTTCTGTCTCTCGGGAGTCATTACATCACCTTTTCTGTGGACATGCAAGCACACCCCCCTTTTTTTCTGCATTGGCACGTCCCATCAATTTGTTGTTGCATGATTCCACCATGGATAATTTCTATCATATTTGAGACATCCTCATTTGAAATTCACATTAGTTCATATGAGTTCTACATTAAATTCTTATATTTTGAGAGCGGACATGTATCGCTTGTTACATCATGTCTAATCCTGATCGCATGAAGTGACCAAACCGACAATTTTTAGAGATTTCTAAGGCTTTCTCAATGGGAGAAGTTGCAATCATTCTTTGACTTTTGAAAGTATTTTTAATGTTTGTATAAATTGTTTAGTAATTTATCGAATATTTATAGAAAAAAATTTTATACCTTCATTTGTAAGTTTAGACTCTAAAAGTTAAGAAGAAGATATATAGTTTAAAAGAAAGTTTCTAAAGGACATTCCAAACTCAATAAACACAAAATTAAAACATAGTTACAATATTGAATTATTTGACTTGATTTGTGTATTTGAACAAGAAAAATACCAAAAAAATCTAAAATTATTACATTAATACCAATTCAATTCTAAGTATTTCGATTAGATCAATTTAATTATAAACCAAACAATTTAGTCCATCCTCTAGTTTAGGTCACAAATTGCTTATGTGAATGCTGATCATCCTACATGACATAAACAATGCTAATGCAAACTATTTTCAAAAAATTTTAATATAAAATTTTAATTTTTTAGAATTTATTATTACTTTTTTTTCTTTTCTTTTTCTTTTCATTTCCTTTCTTTTTTCTTTTTTTTTCCAACTGTGGACCAACGAGGTCGCCAAACAACTCTCATTGGCCACAAGCAAGGTTCACACAAGGGCTCTACCCCTTGCAAGACCAAGCAAGGGCATCTCAACCCTCACCTAGACTTAGGCGATGGCGTGGAGGCCCTTGCCCAAACTTGCCAACCTTTGCTTGTGGTCGGTGATCTCATTAGCCTAAAGAGTAAGAAAAAAAAAAGCTTACAAAATTAGATTTTTTGTAAAAAAAAAAAAAAAATCTAGAAAAATATCCATGTCAGCAATCTGGCTTAAATTAGTTGGATGAACTGAATTGATACCAATATGAAAAGATTTATGAATAAATTGATCAAATTGAAAAGTTTAGAATTGAATTAATATCAATGCAATAGGTTTAAAATATTAGGGCTAACAATACAACCTAAAAAAGGGGTGAATAGGTTGTTTTAAAAGACTTTGACAATTATGCAAAAATTGGTAGCTATTAAACAAAGATTAGGTTTCTCTAAAATTCTTATAAGAGAAAGGTAGTGAAACTAACAATATGTCAATACTCTTAATTTAAATATAATAGCATGAACTCGAAAATATGAAACTTAAGAGAAGCACCTTCAACCATATGAAGCTTGAAGAGTTGTTGCTTGAGTCTTAACCCATTAGTAAGGGATTTTGTCCAAAAAAATAAAATACTCCCTAATTTATTCCATAAACCTACAGGTATTTTCTATTATAGTGTCTCCTGTAGAACTTCATTTGTGAGACACAAATGAATAGCAATCTCGGCATTTTCATCCAATTATTTCCATGTTTCATTTGACATGTTTTTTTTTTTTTAATTTCTTCCCTTACCCAATTAGAGTTTTCTTGAAACCCTACTACATAAAAACGGCCAACATAGGAACCTGCCATAGGTTGAAACTAGTGCTCCCATCAAACTCCTTAATATCAAATTTCATAGTTGAACTTGAAGCAATAACCAGAAAGGTCAAGGAAAAAAAAAAACCAAGGCTTTGATACCAAATTGTAATGGCATTTGTGTAAACTATAAAAAAAAAATTAAAATTAAGAAGAATAAAAGAACACTAGATTTATGTGGAAAACCCTTTCAGAAAAAACCATGAGGAGAATAGAAGCAAAATCCAACATAAAAATTCAGGGAATACAAAATCTGGTTATGAAAAACTAAGGGGGTGCATGATAACCAAAATTTATGTTCTAGAAATAATTTTTCTATTCCAGACCTGTTTCTAGAATAGAAACTTGTTTGATAAACCTACTCAGTTTTTCTATTTCTGGAATAGATTTCTATTCCAGAAATTGATTTGAAAGAGAAATCAGAAACAATTTCTCCCACTAAACCCTAATATCGGTGAGTCCTCCCTCATCCCCTCTATGTCTTTGCCTCCTCCTCCTCCTCCGCCTCTCCTCATTTTATTAAAAATAAAAATAAAAATATTCATTTTATTCATTTAAAAATTAAAATAAATTTATTAAAAATAAATTATTTTTATTTATCATTTTATTTTTAGTTTATTAAAAATAAATTTATTAAATTTATTAAAAATAATTTATTTATGATAAATAAAAATAAATATTTTTTATTTGCTTGAGTGTTTTGCCAAATAAATTTATTTTTATTCTTAATTTTTATTCATTTTAAAATAAATTTATTCGTAAAATAAAATAAAATAGAATAAATAAAATAAATTAATTTTTAAGGATATTTTTAATTTAAAATAAAATGATATTTTTATTTTATTTTTTTATGATTTATTTTATTTTATTCTTTATTTTTTTGTTACAAATCATTTTTATTTTTATTTTTTATATTAAAGGTTGTCGGTCGTCGCCGTTGCCATCTGAAAGGAAGAAATTTTGTATCGTTATCAAATGAATTTCTATTTTTAAAGTAGAAATTTTGTGTTGTTATCAAACGGTTATTTTTGCTTATAAACTCTTCTAGAAATAGAAATAAAAAAATCTATTTCTATTCCAGAAACTATTTCTGGAACAGAATGGTTGTCATGCGCGCTCTAAGACTCTTTTTGTCTTAACTTCTTGACCTACAACTAGCTGTGGTGGCTCCGTTGAAAAAGACCCTGTTGATTCTCAGCCCAAAACTGAGGGATTTGAAACCCAATGGAGACGCTATGTGTCTTAAGCATGACGCTGTGGTGGAGGGTCATGTGCTAGCGTCACTGGGAGGTTTACGGTGCAACTATCGGCTGTAAGCTGGTTCCTCATGACCAAAAAAAAAAAAACTTCTTGACCTAATAACTTCAAAAAAATAATATTTATAATGGCCCCAAGCCCTAAAGTTGGCCCAAGCCCTAAAGAATTTAAGACATACTCATCAACAACTCTATAAGTGGATTTCAAAATCTTCATTCCAAAGAAGATGCGAAAACACCCACATCTCCTATCCTCAAGTTTATGTAACTGTACTTGTTTCAAGAAATGTTCAATTGTCTTGTTCGTATAGTGCTAATACCAATGGATTCGAGGTATTTTATCTTGGGAGATGAAGTCATGAATATGCTTAGTACCGTAGATGGAACTAATTGTCTTTAAGGGTGCGAATGATAACGTTTCTGTTCTTTTTTTGTTCCTGGGAACATAAACTAAAAAAAGTGTTTCTGTTCCGGGGAACAATTTTTGAACAAAAGAACGCGTTTGGTAACGTTTGGTCCGGGAATAAAAAATGAACAGAAACACGTTTGGTAAATTTTATTCTTTTTTTGTTTCTTTTAATTTTTTAGACATTTTTATTTTATTTTTCATTTTTTCCTTTCTTTTTTATTTTTTCTTTTTTCGGCCAGTCACCGGCCTCCGACGACCGGCCGACGGGGCCGGCAGCCTCGCCCAGCCACGGCGAGGCTCGCCGGCCCTCGGCGAGGCGAGCTCGGCCTCGCCCAGATCCGGCGAGGCCGAGCGTCACCAGCCCCCAGCGAGGCTCGACCTCGCCAGATCTGGGCGAGCTCGAGCTAGCCCAGCCATGGCGAGGCTCGGCCTCGCTGGATCTGGGCGAGCCCGAGCTCGCCCAGCCAAGGTGAGGCTCGGCGTCGCCGGCGCGGGCGAGCCCGAGCTCGCCCAGATCCAGTGAGCCCGAGCCTCGACGGCCGGTCGCCGACCATGGCCGAGGCCGGCGACCGGCGAAAGAGAAAAGAAGAAAAAAAAGAAGAAAAGAAGAAGAGAAGAAGAAGAGAGAGAAGAAGCTCGCCGGAAATGTTTCTTCATTTTTGTTTCTGGAACAAGAAATAACAAATTGTTGTTTCTTTTTTCTGTTCTTATTTCGTTCCAGAAACAAAAAAACAAAAAAAGAACAGAAACGCAACCAAACGCGTTTCTGTTCCTTTTTTGTTCCCGGGAACACTTTCCGTACAGAGACTCGGTTAGTTGTACCTCAACTCCAATTCTTGTTCATTTTGTTATCATTTTCTTGAATTAATTTTTTGGTTATAACGAACAGTGTTACGTGTTCTTCCACAATACGTTTCTTCTTCTCCTCTTCTATTTTTCCAACAAGGACTCCATTGAAATAGTACGGGAAGAAAAGTTGATGTTTTGCCATGGTGGGAAGCCAAAGCTTCATTGCTTTCCTATTCGTTCCATGGTAGCTCATGCCATGATCACACCACCAGCATCAACCATACTGACAGAGTCCACCTTTAGTAGGCGGACGGATCATTACGAGGCAATAGGCAAAGATAGAGTGACATAAATGTGGAAATGACTGTCGTCCGCACCTCTTGGCTTGGAGAGGAAATGATGTTAGAGGAACATGCTCAACAACACACAGCAACGAGAATGATGCAATCATCGAAGACATGGTGACATGGTTATTCACATCGATCTAACCGATGAGATTCTTTTGTGTCGTGCCCCCACGCATGACATTCCGTTGTGCCCATGCTTCTGGTTGAAACTAAACATTATCAATCTAATCATTGAGATTCTTAATGGCATTCAATGGGTGATTTTAAGTCACTTTGATTCGATTGCTAATGTCATGCTACCACTTAGGATGATGAAAATGATGTTTATGCTATCACGATGTTCTCAGCAATTCACGTCTAGTGCAATTTCATCCAATGACATATTTTTACCAGGCACTGTTAATATATGATTAATCCTATCTAGCTATATATGGAGGGTTTGTTAGGAGAAAATACAATAAGAAACTATACAAATCACAAGTGTACAACTGTCATTTCATAGTGAATGCCCTCAATGTGACATCCTGATTTTCGAATATGATTTCGATGGGATGAAATGGGTTTTTAATCGACGTACTTATGGCCTCATTTTCTGAGAGTGCCCCTTATAAGATAACTAGACTATCTGGGGAAGTCATTAAGGAATTTTAACATAATAGACTTGAGAATTCGACCAGGAATCGATTGTTCGACCGTGTTGATCTACATTGGTCATTATGGCACCGTCAAAAATTGATCAGAGTCTAGAAATAGGTCAATTCGATTGAGATATGTGATTAGTGTGTGAGTGATTCCACCTAATTACAAAATCCTCGTCGAACGGCACTAGATTAATTTTTCTGTCATTTTTGTATCCGGTGTCCGTATTTTAAATCTCGAGATTTTCACGACAACCGAAAGTCGCAAATGTGTCGAAGATGTACATTGTGACTCGAGATAAATCGATCACGGGTCAATTGCACTAAAAATTTCGAAAAGCTACTTGGTAGACTAAGTCACGCTTTAGTCACATTGAATTGAAATTAACTGCGAATTTGAACCCAATTTCAGAAATTGAAAGTTCTGTCATGTTACAATATCTTTTAGGAACATCAACTCATTCTCCGAAAATTTTTCGGAGATCCCGAGATTTTTACGGAAATTCGTTTCGGATGTTTCAGAAAACGAATGGAAATTTGGATCGGCCGAATTGAAGAGATTTTCGATTGGCAACCTGAGCTATATGGCGAAGGGGACTTTTAGAAATTATGAGGGCTTTTTCTACATCAAAATTGGACGTCGAATTTGGGGAATTGTTGAAGAAATTGAAGACCCAAAAATTGTGAAATTCGGAATTGAATTTTGGGCTTCAAAATTTGGTTTAATTGTGAAGATTATTACAAGAAAGTAATGGGGGGAACCTAAGGGATATACTTGAAGACTTTTTCGACAAGTTCATTATGAAATAAGATATTTAGCCTTGACTTTATACACTCCATCTTCAAGCTTCGGTCTCCTTCTTCGCCCGAGCTCATCCTTTACCGAAGACCAACTGCTTTACTTTCATTTTCCCTTAGTTCATTCCTTCGAAAGTCCCACGTTTTCTCTCCCTCCACCTCACCTCTTTCACCACCGAAATTCTTCAACAACCGAACTCTGCATGCTCCACCAGCGTCTCCTCTTCATGCCACACACCCTTCATCGGTCAACCAACGAAGTTCTTCCCACCAACGTTGACTGCCGTTGCTCCTCTGCCACGAATCAAGCTCACCGAAGTCCTGCCAGTACGCCCACGCATCCCAGCCTTCAGCCCCCACGGTGGAAGACGCCAGCAAAGCCACGAATTCAGCTTCTTGACCGCAGCAGCCGCTTCACTTCGGCTTCTGTGAAGTTTGCTCCGTCCACGCGTCTTCAGTCCAGCAAGCTTGAGTCAACAAACCGGTGAAGCTCGCCCACAGCTCGGCCAGCAATCCAGCGAACTCTCCTCCTCCGCGTGTTCTTCCATCGCCCGAAGCAGCTCACGGAGTCGCCGGTCAATGCCCGCAGCAGCTTCTCGCACGCCAGCTTGCTTCCATTTTCAGTCCCACAAGCCCACGTAATTTTCTTGTTCGGCCCGAGGAAGTCAGTCCAACAGCTCCTTCTCTGCTCGAGCCCAGAAGCCTGCACGATCAACCCAACTCTCTGCAGCCCGCAATTTAAGCCTTTGGTCCAGCTCGATTCAAGCCCGTGTCTTCAGCCCATCTTCACGCAATTTCAGCCCAAGTGAATTTCAGCAACCCATCTTCAGTTTTGGTCAGGCCCATTTGAAGCCCAAGCCTGCGAAGCAAGTCCAGCCCAACTCATTAACAAATCTCAATTTGGGCTGAGATTTGTTGGGCCAATTCTAGGCCCGGTCCGAGTATCCGTCGACGACGCTGAAAATTTCGGCCGCCGCCGTGCTGTCGTCGCGGTGAACCAGTTTCTGCAATAAACTGGTGAATTTATTCACTAAACTCTTCTTAGTAGGCTAACGACGTCTAAGGGGTGTTTAGATTTATTTAAGTGTAATTAGTTTAATTATTAGTTTAGTTAGTTAGATTATTTAATTAGGTGGTTAGAGATTTTAGTTAATTAGGTATGTTGTTATTTAGCTAGGACGTCTAGAACAATTTAATTAGTTCAATAGGTGGTTAGATTAGAATTATTTAGCCTAAGTTAGCATTTTTAGTATTTAATGTATTTATTTAATTAATTTTGATAATTATTTAATTATTAATTATTTTCCAGAAATTAAACTGGGATAATTGGTGACCGGAATTTCATGCTGATTATAATAGTGTAGTTAATTTCTGCAATTGAGTGTTAAATTATGCAAATTGAGTGTTGATTGGGTTTTTGAACATATATTCCAAAAATTTATAAAATTCGTTATTTATTCAAAAAACCCTGGGTGTCGAGTTTTAATACTGAAATTAGTTTTATATACTATATGAACCAGTGGGATCTTGAAAAGAAAGTTATGAATTTTCCAAGTTCAATTTGACCGTGTATCCACACACGACTATTTTATCGTGTATTTCCAATACGAAGAATATAGGCCAGGAACATTATTTTAATGGAGGCATTTAAATACAATGCACGGTGTTCTGAGCTGAAATTGATTGATAGTGTATTGGTTAAAGAGAAACCGTCCTAGCGTTTAAGCCGAATGTTACTAAATCCCACTTTTGGGTTACCCATGCATTAGGATAGCAGGTCGTAGTAGATTCTAGACCTAAGCTCCTTTGGGATAGCTGTCAATGTGACGTAGCCGTGCTCTATGGGGAAGAGATGATGCCTGGCTATGCCAGTAGATTGCCGAACATGGATGTCGACAGTGCCTCGAGTAGCTTAATTAACAATTGGAACGTACGATTATCTGAGTTTGATGTGCTTGATTATGAGACAAAGCTACGTGGCATGGTATGGGTCGTGTCATAACAGTTTGATCTTATGATCGGGACTCCTATGATTGATTGGGTTGAGACCCCTGTAGTTGATTGAGAAAAATAAGGCGTTTCAATTGTTGTATGCATTAATTGCATGCATTTAAGATATGAACTATGCTGACCTATAGGAAGGAACTGAAGCGAGGTAAGTTCCCTATTTTAATTGTGTGGTTGTGTGACTAGAGCGCCTTGAAGCGTATTTTCCTCCTAATTAGGGTTTAATGGGTGAACTTGCTGAGATATTATCTCACTAGTTATTGTATAACCATTTTCGAGGTCGTCGAGTAGAGGACCTGAAGCTGAGAGAAGGTAATCTGAAGTGTAGGTCAGTTAGGACCGTTTCTTTTTTGGAAAGCCAGTCCTTGTGGTCTTTTGGTCATGGACCCTATACATGACTATGTGTTATAAAAGCACGTTTGTTTGCGAATATGTTGTCTTACTTTTTTATCCTGAGATGATTATTGTTAGGAGATTTATTTTCGCTTCCACATGTACAATAAAACGAAAATGGTCGGCGACTCATCTGGGAAGTCGCAAATTATTATCAACCAGAGAGGGATGGGCACGCGTTTAAGATTCAGGGTGTGACACTCAAACTCTCACGTCCAACATAATTCATATCTTGGAATGTTCGAGTGCATATGTGCCATCAAGTCCTTTTGCATATTAGTGAGTGACTAAGTCCCTCATCGTGATTTCTTGATATATTGGGGGATTTTTTTTTTCTGATAGCAACTCCACAATCAAGCCATACAACCTTGAAGTGTTTTCTAGAGGGAGATGCCTAAGGAAACATGCCATTGAAATTCTTGGCCCGACATTCTTGGCTGGAACTCTGTGACCGACACTTACGAACTCATCATTTGAGATCAGCTGCAAGGTGGAGGAGGAAATAGTGAAGTGATGATGAGAAGAACAAAAACCAAACACTTTGAAATGACAGTCTACTAATTGAGATAGACATGCCAATGTAAACCCTTTTCCCCCTCAGTGTCCATGGATCATGATACTAAATTGATTAAAAATACTTAAGGTTTATTCGTTTTGCGTTTTCAAAAAAGAATATTTTTTAGAATTTCTGATGGGAGGCGAAAAATGAGTGGTAGAAGAAAATATTTTCAGGTCAATGGAAAATCTCCTTCCCCCATCCTTACCTTGCTCTCGCACAATCTTGTTTTCCCCCTTTCCTTACTCAGTTACTCCAAAAGCTGCCATTTCTGGCTTCTTTCTCAGAAAACCTAGGGTTTATGATCTCATCCTCCTCCTCCCTTGACATCGATGATCAACAGAGTGCCCCCTCGTCTACCTGTGCCCGATCTCGGCCCTCACAAAGCCCAGGATTTTTTTTTTTTTTTTTAATCTCGTCCTCCATCCCCCTCGTCTGGTTATGCCCAATCTTCGCCCTCACAAAGCCCAGGGTTTTTGATCTCGTCCTCCTTCTCCTTTGATGCCCATGATCAACAGTGGCCAAGCAGTCTCGGATGAAGGACGAGGGTTTCTCATCTTGTCCTCCTCCTCCTTCAACGTCGACAACCAACAGTGGTCGAGGGGACCCTCTTGTTCAGCAGTGCTAGATCTCCACCCCCACTGCCTCCTTGCCCCCTCCTAGCACTCGCTAGCGGATACGCAATTTTTGAGAGGTTGCGGCCTCTATTTTGTCCCACAGAGACGTGATTTTTGAGGTAATCATTGTAATTAGTTGATCTCATTATATACTTGAGTTTCGGAAGAGATTTTCGACCATAAGGTTTTTGAATTAAGCGACTGCCAAGTGATTGTTGTTTAGCACTTATTGGAGTTAATCGCGGTTATGTGCGAGATAAGCTGCTGGTTCTTGCCGTAGCTAATCTCATTTGTGCGTTGGACAAGCCTATGAGCTCTGTGTCTTTATTTATTTATTTATTTATTATTTATTGTTTTCTACTCGTTTTGATTGGATGATGAAATGATGCAAATGAAAATGACGTTCACTATCGTTAGGTGCTTTATTTGCAATGGAATTGCTTGTGAATTGATTCCCTACTTGCGTATGGATGACGTTTTAAAGCTCAGTTGGTTCATTTTATAGTAGAAGAGGTTGAGATGTTATCCTACCCTTGTATTTGGTAAAACTTCTGAGCTCCATTATAATTTCTGAGAATTGTGAAATTGAATTGGCCAGTGTTGACTTCTCATGAGTAGCAAGAGGTAATACTTGTTCAAAAGCAAAAGAGGACCTTGATGGAGATGCTCTGCTTTTGATTGGTTTTATTTGACATCCTTGATCCATCATGAGCTGAACATGCATGACATAAAGATAGAGAATGATATGCAATTCAAAGACATTTAGAGCTAAATTCAGGGTTAACTAAGGTTTGAGTATTGTGATGACATGATGGTGCTTAAAAATGGGTTTAATTGGATTGCCCTTTGCCCCAATCACCCCCCCCCCCCCCACACTTCTTTTTTGTTTTGGGCATCGCGGCCATCCGCCGCTACCTGCTGTTCCTTCGATAGGTTTTCTTGCGATTTCTCTCCGTGTCAGTTCTTGTTTACTGCTTCAAGGATGGCCCTTGTATACAACGTGAATATTAAGGGTCGGTTCGGACTGGATGCAATCTTTTGATTTGTGAAATGACGCATGATTGTGCATGATTTGGTTTGAGCTTAAGCGTGTTTATATTATAAATAGATTTCTTATTCTTTCGTGAGAAATATGTGCATTATATACTGGTTTACCCTCTTAACCCCTTCTACCATGTTTGTATATGGTCGGTTAAACAAATTGTCATGTGTATGGGTTGACCTCTTAATCCCCTTAAATATCATTTAAATGAAAATAGTTGGGCATGTTATCATCTTCCGTCCCCTATTTTTCCACCTCTTCTAGTATTGCCCTTCTTGTATTTCACATGCATTTTGTGTTTCATGATCAATTTGTTCCAATATTGTTGGATAACAAAATCCAAGTGATGGTAACGAGTGCGGCTGCAACGGTTATGATAGTTATCACATTAGTTATGGATGATTATGATCATTCGGAGAATCACATACCAAGAGAGCCTTATTTGAATCGAGATTATGAAAGAGAGTTACATATTAATTAAGTTATATAGTGTTGATACTGATTGTATAGATCAAATATGGATGACGCCAAATGCTTTTTTAGAGTTTTGTAAGGTACTCGGTGTAAGTAACTTGTTGCGTTCTATAGTAAATTTTTCTGTTAGGGAGCAAGTTATGGTATTTTTTCATCTCATTGGACATAATATGAGATTTAGAGTCATTGGGGGAAGATTTAATAGACCAATTGACACTATCCATAGACATTTCAAAATTGTTATGCAAGTG
This sequence comes from Eucalyptus rudis, assembly GCA_019915205.1. NCBI lineage: Eukaryota > Viridiplantae > Streptophyta > Magnoliopsida > Myrtales > Myrtaceae > Eucalyptus > Eucalyptus rudis. Next base: position 17,219,600 of record JAHMTN010000001.1, on the reverse strand, counting down.
ATTTTGAAATTATACAAACAAGTGGCGAAAGAACCAAGCAATTCCACTCCTTCTAAGATAAGTAACAGTCAAAGGTTTTATCCATATTTTAAGATATGATATTTGAAAAAAACAAATCTATAATTTGCTTGAGAAGTTTCATTAGTATTTGGTTAGTAACTATATTGATTATTTTAGGATTGTGTTGGAGTAATAGATGGAACTCATGTACATGTACCGGTTCCTCTTGAAATTCAAGGAAGATTTCATGGTCGGAAGGATGGAACAACACAAAATATATTAGCTACTGTTACATTTGACTTGAGATTTTCATATGTATTAGCTCGTTGGGGGGCATAACCCATGATTCATGTATTTTGTTAGATTCACTTTCAAAGCCAAATGGATTGAACATTCCTAGAGGTAAGAAAATGGAATTTACACATGTTATTTGAATTGAGATTAGTAACTTGTAGGAAAATATTATCTTGTTGATGTTGGTTATGGAATCCAAAATGGCATCATCTCTCCCTATCATGGTGTTAGATACCATTTGAAGGAGTTTAGTGATCGCCCACCTAAAAACGAGAGGAACTATTCAATTTGCGGCATTTATCTCTAAGAACTACTATTGGAAGATCATTTGAGTATTGGATTCAAAACCTTTTTGGTCATTTAGAAAACAAGTCGATGTTGTCTTAGCTTGTTATATCATTCACAATTTTATTACGGGAGCTTATCCCAATGACTATCATGGAAGAGATGGATAGACAAATGGAATCTCATAGAAAATCCAAGAATCCAACTTTCTCAAAAGGAGGAAAAGGAGGAAAATAGGATATGGGCATCGAAAAGGGATAGGATTGCACGTGCAATGTGGATTAGTTATTAGAATATTAGAAGAAGCCAATAGTTTTCTTTTTATTTCTTTTGAGTGCTTTACTTTGAACATGCGGTTTCCATTTCTAATGATAATAATCTTTAAATATTTACTATGTGTCCGTCTTCATCATATTTTTTATTATTCTACTGTTTAAAGTTGTTACATAGTTATCATGATGGGTAAAAGTAAGGCAAACTATGAGAAGGTCAACCAATTTAGATGGTTGAAGTCTATGGAACATGTTTTACTTGAAATTCTTGCCAATGAAGCTAGTAAAGGAAACAAGCCTTTAAGCATATTCAAACCCTCTTTAATTGCTCAATTGCTCAAGTTGTCAATACAATAAATGAGAAGTTTGGTGTTTGTTGTGAGCCCGACTATGTTGAGAACCATTTGAAGGTAGTCAAAAGCAATTGAAAGATGATTCAAATTGTGCATGGCAAGAGTGGATTCAATTGGGATGACAAGTTGAAGATAGTCATAGCTAGGAAAAAAGAAATTTGATCAGTATGTGTTGGTAATTTTTGTCATCACTTACTCAGCACATTCTTTTTAGCCAATGTTTCACATAAGCAATTCTATGTGTCTTTATATGCTTACTCAGTATCTAAGGGAAAATTTCCTAACCATTTCAGCCGATAATTAAGGAATTTGGTTAAACAATATTAATAGTGGTCACTTAATCCTCTAAAGTCTGATATCCTTAACTGGACTAGAATATGTGATTGAAATCTATCAAATGCGAATTAGTATAATTAAAGCTAATGGGCATCCTTTAGGGGTTTCACGAGTTTGACTAGTGGTTAATTCGATATTTGTCCACATTTGAGTCTTTTCAATTAATGGATGATCCTCGATTGTTGTGTAATAGTGAGGGGTCAATTGCTTGTTCCAAAGTATATGATCATTTGGAATTGGTTACGGTCATTCGTAATTAATATGGTTCGCGAACCAATTCAAAGTCTAATTCTATTACTTACATATTGATAGAAACAAACCCCTTATCGTATTCTGAATAGAGTTGAATTTTGAGGATGTCACAATTCGAGATGTGACAGAGAGTCAGCACAAGGATGGTAAACTAAGCATTGGGCAATTGCAATGAAGAGTTTTAAAGTAGGCCAACAACAAACAGAACCATACATATGTAAACTACCTTTGAACTCATATTTCGATATGACTTGGATAGACATAATAGAGGTGGAGGGACTAGTCACAACTCAATACCGAATACAATATGTAGATATTCTATGGAGATGTGAAAAGGATACATAAAAGCACACTATAAATCCAATATATTTAATTTGGGGAAGAGGGGATTTGGCGTCTTTTGGTGGCATGGACCTATTCACTTAAATTATTTGTCATGTAGGAGAGAGAGAAATTATTAAATTAAGTCAAGTCAGTATTTTCTGTTAGCCAAACTATTCAATTTGGGGAAAAGGGGATTTGATTGCTTCAACTTGACAAATTTTAAAACTCAATTACACTTTTAGTAAGTTTTATGACTCAATTGTATGTTTCTGATAACTCTTAGATCTTTTGGTGCATTTATCCCAAAAAATATTAAGGGGTTGCATAGAACGGTCATTGTTATTTTTATTTTTTTGTGTTGGTAGGTGTAGTAGCGTGGAGGGTACCGATTGCCAATGCCAAAAAAGAAGGCCGAGCCTCACAAGGTGTAGATATAGGGGGTGAAATCGAATCGAGCCAATGTCCACAATGCTTATCCTTTGGGATCAACTCGACTCAATGATTATACGTAGGTGGAGACTTGACTTCCAATTTTAGAATAGAATAATTTACCGATATCTCAACTTCAATCCAAACTTGGGTTTGATTCAATGAAATAGTAGGAGCTTGAATTGAACTCCATCTCAACCTCAAATTTTGGAAGGGAAATGCTAAATTTCGTAAGATGGATTCACAAATACAATTGTGCCAGTGAACTATCCTAAGGCAAACTGATTTACGAGGGAGGCATTTACAATACACAACTCATTTCCATTGATTCTCATCAACCAGGCTTTTTCTCCTCTAGGATGTATAGTTATTTAATTTGAGTATTTGGTCAGTTGTGAATGTATAGTTATTTAATTTGAGTATTTTATTTAATAACTATCCCTTTGCTTGATTGTTTCCATAAAAAGAAAATCCAAAAAATATATTTGACTTGATTTGATTTGATTCTTGTCGATAACATTGTCTATCTTAGATTAGATTGTATATTAAGTAATTTATTTATTTCGAATTTTCAAAAATAGAAAACACAAAAACATTGCTTTAGGATAAAGTCGATATCTTTTTCTCAGTTTAGATGGCATGTTTTAATATAGGGCATTTTCAATTTCGAAATTTTAAATAAAAATACAAAAAATCACGCATCTGTCACGTAGAATTAGTTTCCATATTGCACATCATTTAGTAAACTACATGTTTATGACCATTTAAATTAGTATGCTCGACATGTTAGGATAGCTTCATTTAATATTTGCCCGTCATTAGATTAAGTCATTTAATTAAGGTCGCGTGATGCATAGATTGCATGTTAGGTTTATTTATTGGATATCTATGTCATTCAATATAGACACATTTTGCACATCATTGCATTCTCACTACACGTACTACACATAGTTTTTCTTAAGGGCTCATTAAAAAATTGAAAATCCCAAAAATCGAGTGACTACTTGTTAAATAAAAATCATATATAGGGCTATTGGTGTGGTTTCTAACCTAATATTGTAGATGTTTTTATTGCTTTGAGGTAAATTATATAGTTTATTTATTGCTTTATTAGGCGTTAAATTAGCATTCACATGATTACCTCACATGTTTTTTTTTTTTTTTTTATATCGATCCTACTCTATTCCTATTCTAACTCTCACTCTCAAACTTTTGCTCTACCTCCTTGCAGGGAGTGAGAGTTGAAAACCATACCTGAAACTATATCATCTCTAGAGTGGATTCGAATCTCCCATCTCCCTCTTCTATGTTGGAAGGGTGGCCACTGGGGCAAACCCCAGTGGTTTACCTCACATGTTAAGAAGTAATAAAATAGATGTAAGCTTCCCTGTACCCAAAATCTCTAGTTCATAGGAATAAAACATTTTTTCATGAAAAGAACAATACCGAAAAATGCATTAGAGAAATTTAAGCTAATCAATTCCTCATATCCAAAATCTCTAATTCGTAAGAATAAAGCATTTCTCCCTATACTTTATATGGCTTTATAATCAACCCATCATAAATTGATTAGTAGTGATTCCTGAATGAAAATGATTCGCATGTTAGCAACTTAAATCCTAAGTTGCGAATTGATATAGACTTGGAAGAACTCGAGTTAGAATCAAGGTTAATAATCCATTAGTTTAACCTTAAGTGGTGCACCTAGCGAGGTCGCAACATTGCCATTGTTATCTTCTTCTGTAGCTTGTTCACATGCATTCCTTCGCCGTTGAAATGATCTCAAAAGAAGAGATACTCATCGCTACCAATACAAATATGAAGTCAACTCGAAAATATAAGAGCTTCATAGGCCATTCCTAATCAAGCAAATATGAGTAGCTAGATCTGTAAAATTGCAGATTAGGCAACAATCAAACATGTAAAGAAAAGATGTTACTACAGAACATAGCAGTGCACTACTACTTTTGTTCACGAGTAGCGGCTCTATGTAATCTCAGTTCTTCAATTAAAGAAGTCAAGTCTGTATAAGACGATCCACCTTCTTCTACAGCCGCTCTAGCAATTTCCTGGAGCGCTTTTGTCCTTCTTCTCATTTCCTCAGCCTCTTCACCTACCATAATCTGCCTCACCGCCTTGCAGATGTCGTCTCTACTGACGATATCTCCAGCAACCCCGATATCAACCCACCGTTTAACCCCAACACCAATCCCAACCTGAAGCACCTGAGTCACCAACTTTTCGGTCAAGAAGTGATCATGAGTCATGGGTCGTGTAACCATAGGAAGCCCAGCACATATTCCTTCCAGAATTGAGTTCCACCCGCAGTGAGTCATGAATCCTCCAACTGATCCGTGATCAAGTATCAGCATTTGGGGTGCCCATCCTCTTATAATCAGGCCCTGTTCTTCCATTCTCTCCTCGAAACCTTGCGGTAGCCAATCATCATCATCTCCATTTTGCTCTTCCTTCTTCCCTTTCCCGGCGACCCATATGAAGTTTTGCTCAGAAGCTTCAAGTCCTAATGCAATTTCCATAAGCTGCTGAGAATTAAAGCTGGCCTCACTACCGAAACACACATAAATGACAGAATTAGGTTCTTTGGAGTCCAGCCATTTTAAGCACTCATCCTTGTCAATAGATGCTTCCTTTCCTCTATTTGTTTTATCTTCCACGTCCTTATTGTACAATAAGAGAGGACCAACAAGCCAGGCCTTCCTGCCCAACACATTCCTAAAATAATCTGCATAATCTTTTTCGAGTTGATAACAGCTGTTAACAACATTTCCGAAGCTCTTTAACTGCGATGCATATACTTCTCTCAACAACTTGGCAAAATCATTGTCTTGTTTATGATGATCAGCTAGTTGATGCCTCGTCAGCTGTATCTCCCCGGGAAGGTCAGGCACAATAAAAGCTTCTGAGTCAGATGAAACTTTCTTGTGGGGTTCGTATCGACTAATGGTTTCATACGCGCTCATTGAGAATAAACAAAGAGCATTAACAACTATTCGAGGAATATTACACTCAGCAGCAACATCTGTAGCCCATGGAAAGAACATATCAGCTATGAGGCAATCGGGTCTATGTTCTTGCAGGAGCCGCAGAAGCGGTTCTCGGAGCATGCTCAAGGCCTTAACGAACTTAACCACCAGTTCTCTACTGTTCACACCGGAATTGGAAATGATGGCTTCTATGTTCTCGCATCCCTCAGGCAACCCGAGCTCCACGGAAGGGAGCTTGACAGTTAGGATGTCGATATCCAAACCAGAGCGCTTGGTTCTCTCGATGTGCTTCAAGTAAAGGGCGAGGTTGAGATGGGTGGTGACTATGGTGGCCTTGATGCCTCGGGTTGCGAAAAGTCTGGCCATCTCGATAGTCGGGATCATGTGGCCATGAGCCATGAACGGCAGGAAGAAGATGTGAAGTCGATGAAGTTCACTATCCATGGTAATTTTCACAAGGACTGATCTAAGATTAAAAAAATTTTAGGAGGAGAGATGGACCTGGTTTAGCTTCGTCTGGGTTGTCTTGAAAATGGCAAATTACAGACTCTTTCACGACCATGCTCGTATAAGTATCGGGACTTTACAGAGATTTTCAGTCCCAAGTCGTTTGGAGCAGAAGGGAAAACATAATCACGCGATCAGCCGAATATTGCGTCCCGTCTTTTAAATACATGGAAGGGCTATTAGGCCAGACTTCACATGTTCTGCACTCATCATCTAGCCCAGACTTCATGTGTTCTGCACTCATCATCTCTATTATGATTCCAGCCATTGAAGTCTGCATCAGAACACGTGAAGTCTGGCCCAGTGAAGTCTACATCGGATCACGTGAAATCTGGCCCAATGGCTGAAATCATAATCGAAATGATGAGTGCAGAACACGTGGAAGTCTGGCGAAGTCTGGCCTAATAGCTAGAATCATAATAGAGATGCTGAGCATAGAACCTAGATAGCACGAACACGATGATACGACACGCGACACGTTATTTTTCAAAAAGTAAAGAATTCTGACACGTTTCGACACATTATATATTAAATAAATATTTTTATTTTTAATTAATTTAATTCAAATTCAGTTTTTCGAAATTATATTTTAATCTCATTTATTTATTTATTTTTATTAAAAAAAAATCTCCACTAAGGTCCACCCCACCCTCTTCTAGTTCTTTCCCTCGTTTCGTTTCCCCCCTCCCCCCAAAATTTATTTTTCTTTCCCTCCCCACCATCGCTCGTTTCCCCCCATCCCCAAATTTAATTTTCTCTCTCCCCTTCATTGACCGATAGGCTATCCCTGTCTCTTCCCCTCCCCCAATACGCGATGGCCTATCAAAAACCCTAGTTGTGCACAACCCACCTCTTCTCATTCCTCGCCGCACAAACCCCCTTCCTTGCCGCTCGCCGCACGACCCCCTTCCTCGCCGCTCACCGCTTGTCACCTCTCGCCGCTCACCGCACGAGCCTTCCTCTCCTCTTCCTCTTGCCTTTGGCCCTTTCTCCCTTGCAACTACAACCTCATCGGATCCGTCACAGCATCACAATGGCGACCGTCTCTCGCCGTCACGGTCTCGTCTCTACTCCCTCGCTGTCACTTCCACCCTCCATCATCTTTTGGACATGCGTGTCGAAACGTGTTGGGCACGCGTTGACTGCATGTCCGACCGTGTCAACGTGTCCAACACACTCTGACACGTGTCGGACACGACACGGAAGCATGGACAACGTGTCCGTGCTACCTAGCGCAGAACACGTGAAGTCTCATAATAGAGATGATGAGTGTAGAACACGTAAAGTCTGGCCCAATAGCCCTCCACATACAATTTTTTTATTTCCTGATAGGCAATTTGTGACATCTCCCTTTTCTCCCCTTTTTCCTATTGTCTTCTTCTTCTCTATTTCCTCTCTCCTTTCCCCCATGTTTGTGAACTCCAAGCATCTGGTCATCCCTTGGTGGTCGATAAAATTTTACAACGTTTCAGAATGCATCATCGACCCATTCATTTTAATGCGCATGCGGAGGCGAATAAACAATTCCCCTGACCATAACGAGAAAAGTGAAGGAATTTTTTAATCCTTACCAACTTGATCTTGTTGCCCCTGGCAACAAACATGCATGAACCATTTCCTGAAGTATGTGTCCGGAAAGCCCAAAGTCTCGATAGTTAACTTGGAATAGAAAAACAAAAAACAGATTCACAACCAAAACACTCTTTTATATACACACTAATTCAAATCAAATTCAATTTTAAAAAGAAACAAATTTTTTGGTAAGGTAAAAAGAAACAAATTTTCCTATCTCTCAACTAGAGAAAAAATCATGATTTGTCCTAAACCGTGTATACACCATATAAATGAAACTACACCAATTTTAATACTAAAATCCGATCCAATCAAAGTCTATTTTCTTAAACTACTTTTTAAAAAACTATTTTTTCCAATTTTTTTATTTTCGGAATTTTTTTTAAAGGAGACACGGGCCAGGCTTTTTGGCCCAATCCGAATATGGATCACGAGTGGATTTCTCGGGTCTGGAACACAGACACCAAGGGGCTTAATCAAGGTAAATCCACATCAATCAAATGAAACCCAAGTCCCAAGAACTCAGCCGAAACTCTAACAAAAATTCCATTGCTGAGAGAAAAGTTACTGCAAAAGAGTTGAAATCCAGTCCAAGACATATCCAGAAACTTTCCCACCTCGTCTGCACGCATTAGAAAACAATGTGAGTGAGAAAGAGAACAACCCACAAAGAAGATCAGCAGGGACAAATTTGGGACACGCAGCTTCCACCCGCAACCATCTCCGACCATCACAATGAAATACTAGTACAGAACATAATGAACTACCTTTCACCGTCTCTCTTTGATTTTACCTATCGGATACATGAACTCTATCTTTTCTCACATGACACGCATACACTTTGCTATAGAGTGCAACATGCACGCGCTCTGTTTCTTTTAGGTAGCTCTACGTAAGACTTTTCTGAATTACGTTCATGACCAGCAAAAACCAGTTTTAATCCCATGAAAATACTTCAAAGACTTACTCAACCACACGACCTCACTCATGGGAAAGATTCATTTACCTAACCTTCATCCATATCCAGCGAGAAGACTAACGAAGTAAATCAGAATCGAAGAAAACATGAACATATGAGATCAGACAAAAATGAAACAATCGTGGTATATGGGGGTCCCGGTCCTAGACTAAATTCATAGGAATCAGAGATGGAACGAGTAAATCAAACGTGTATATTTCAATATGAACATGAGATTGACATCCGGATTTTTATATTCAGTAAGACACTTTTCAAATGTGTAGACAATTTCGTTCAGGCATTTTCACAAAACCATTGTAAGCAACGAATTGAAGAATGAAACGAAGCAGGAATGCATGCGAAATCGAAACTTTAAATGCCACTGGAATAGCATAAGTCATTAGAAGTCATGGATATGGTCTCCAATACAGCAGATTCGAACTGTGATGAAATAGAGCATGAAGCCTTACCTTAGCGAAGGGCATTACCGATTGCAATCGATTGCTTAACATGCTAGAGGGGGTCTGAGAAACGTTGGTGACGGCAATTGGCGCCAGCGAGTGAGTCTCGAACTAGCTCAAAGTATTTCACGCTCACTGGCTCAGAAAGAGGACAGGCTCCTGCGCGACCGAGGTCAACGAAGGAAGTCTGCGAAACGGAGAAATCAGTGAGGAGGTTTTCTAAGAACTTCCTACAACTCGAAAGAAATTTACTCTCCCAACGCGTGACCGAATTTCCCCTGCTGCCCAGTGAGTGATTGCAGCTTGAAGATAAGGTCGTTGTCTAAGAAGGATTGCGGACCTTGAAAATGAAGGCTCTGGAAACGTCAACAACGAAGATCAAGGCCAGCGAAAGAGAATGGACGAGGGCCAGGCACTTCGGGCACTTTGATCAGGAAACAGGGGAGAACAGAGGCGTAGTCGGCGAGGCATGGGAAGTGGCTGACAGCATCGCTTGACGGTGGCTACGACCATTAATAATAGTAGCCTGAATTGACAAAGATTTTCTGCAAAAGTGAGAAATCAGGCAGGATACTCTCTAGGAACTTTCTACGATTCAAAAATTACGTTCTGTCATGGCGATTCGCTCGAAGACGAGCGGCCAACGACTTCCGGAAGTGTGGTCGGTGGAGATCGGACGTGGTAGTGGGGAATCGGTCACAAGCTACGAATGTCCGCCCATGAGGAAGAAAGTGCGTAACGAACTGGCTCTGCTATTCACGTCCAGCGCAGCGTTGTGGGAGCTTTGCTCAAGCTCTTTCGCTTCGCTCGTCTCAGTCCGTCATCCTTGGTTTCGTGCTGATGTAATGCAATTTGACCTGGTCGCTCTGTTTTGCATTTAATATCAATTTTTCTCTTTCTATTTTATTTTTTTCCTTTTTTTTTAAATTTTTCTTTTAAAATATCTTATTTGCCAACTAAAATTCAAGTATTAACGGACATCTTTAAATCATAACAGCGATTGTAGCATTTTACATATGAGAATAAAAATATTAACTCAATAATGAATACACAAAACATATTGGTTTGATTCGAGTGAAATTAAATCCATACTAGTTGTATGTTAGCATGTTCAACAGATATTAATTTACTTGATCCTCGCCTCAATCCTAATAATATTGAAATCATTAGGTAGAAAAATTGCTACATGCGAAGTCCTTCACACACACACATGATTATCCATTCAATTTTCCCAATAAAGATTACTGATGAATGGAGGAGGGCAAGTACTATTGAGGCTTTGCTAATTGCATTGGCATCTGCTCTTCTATCAATTACTTGTATTGTTTGGATTGCAAACCATGCTATTAGATTTGGAGAATGTTTGGTTTTTCATGATATTCCTCCATGTGGCTTATCTAGTTATTTGATAGGAGACATGACTAGCCCCTTGATGTCGTTCATGTACAGTTATGCCTTTACTAATGTAATGGTCTATCAAGCCCCCATTCCTCAAAACTATGGAAGTAACTTCCGAAATGAGTTTCATTGCGGATATGAGTTTTGCAGTGTAAAAGTCCATCGGAATTTTTTTTTGATTGAAACTACCGATATATTATATTAAAAGAGAAGTACAGCCTGCTAGGACAGCATCGCTTAATACAATATTTTGGAAAAGAGGAGGAGGGAAAACAAGCCAGTGTCTGACTGGGCCGTGAACCCTGTGGGCTTTGGCAGCCCAATTAGCAGCTAGATTGGCTTCTTGACAGACGTGCTGGAGAGAGACATTAGGGCATCGAGAGAACAGATCTTGAAGAACCGCAAAGAGGTGCCGCTCCTTCCATGGCTGCGGTTGTTTCTGCCGAAGGACTTCCACCAGTAATAAGTAGTCCGATTCAACCAAGACGCAATGGAGATGAATCCCTTGCTTGATCAGATGTTGGAGAGCCAGAATAAGAGCATAGATCTCAGCTTGAAACGCCGATTGGATTGGAACGCTTCTCGTGAACATATCAGTGAGTACACCCTCAAAATTTCTGTAAATACAAGCCACCGCACCTTGCTTACTTCCTGGTAAAAAAGCCCTGTCAATATTGCATTTTATAGTGCCTTCTACGAGGGGTTTCCATTGACGATCAGAACTGACGTTTGATTTTTGAAATCGAGGTTGAGAGGGCTGTAGAATCTGGAATATCCTGCGCTGGGCTAGGGCATTCTCCACCGCTTGGATGGGATCCAAGTTTGCTGCCTGAAGATTGTGTTGTTACGCTAACGCCATATCTCCCACAACAGATTGGCAAGCACTTCAAAAGTTGGGGATGTGCGAGACTAAGTGGCTCTAGTCGCAACCCACTCATCCAGGCGACGCACAGAGGTAAGTGAGATTGGGATCTTGATCTTGGCATGATTCCATATATCACGAGTCCAATTGCAATAGAAGAACATATGTTCAATGGTCTCTGGAATATTTTGATTACATAGGGTGCAGTAGAGGTTGGGGGAAATTTTTCCGTGGTATAGGTTTGCTTTAGTTGCAAGGGCGTTTTTACAGGCTAACCACATGAAAACACGGATCTTAGGAGCCGTTTCCATATGCCATATCTTTTTCCACAATTGAACAGGATTTTGGTAAGAAGAGGAAGCAATAGTGGGAGGGTTTTGTTGGATCGTAGACAGATAATGATAATAGCTTTTAACTATGAATTCACCTGAGGAAGTGGCAATCCAGACTAATTGATCAGTACATAGTGAAGGGTTTATAGGGGTGCTTAGGATCGCTTCACTTACCTGTGCACTAAAAAAGTTAGAAATAAGCTCCTTCTTCCAAGTTGCAGTGGATGATTCTAATATATCAGCAACCATAATGGGTTCCCCCTCCGTTGCTAGACCTCCTATTTTACCAACTGTGAGCCAAGTGTCTTCTCTAATGTTAATCTAGGATCCATCCTCCACTAGCCACCAAAGTTTAGAGAGAATAGCATCTTGACCCTTTAACATACTCTGCCACCCCCATGAAGGTCTATAGCCTAAGGTTGCATTTTGAAAAGAAGACTGTCTAAAGTATAGGCCCCTGAAAAGCTGACTCCATATTGCATTAGGTTGCTGGAAAAGACGCCAAGCTTGTTTACCAAGCATCGCTAGATTGAAATTTATTAGATCTCGGAAACCCATGCCCCCCGCTGTTTTTGAGTGCTTTAATTCTGACCATGTTGTCCAATGAATACCTGATTCACTATGGTTCTTACTCCACCAGAATGTTGATATCTTATTTTCTATTAATCTGTAGAGTGACGGGGGGAGCTTAAAGATAGACATAGCATACTGAGGTAATGCCTAAATTACTGCTTTCAATAAAATCTCCTTGCCCCCTTTTGATAAGAAGTTTTCATTCCAACCAGCTAATTTTGCGTTGATTTTTGCCAGGATCCAGGAAAACATCTCACGTTTTGAACGTCCCTAGACAGAAGGGATGCCCAGATACTTGCCATATCTGCTCACCACAGGTATTCGCAGTTCTCTTGCTAAAGTATTCTGTAGAGTCATAGGACAGTTCTTGCTGAAGAATAGCCCAGATTTGTTTCTATTGATAAGCTGTCCTATTGCTTGGCAATACTGGTTTAGTATATTAGCAAGATTTTGGCATTCAGAAACTGTGGCTTTTAGGAAAAATACTGAGTCATCAGCAAACAATAAATGAGATAGCTTAGGATAGGCTTGATTAAATTGGATGCCCTGTAAGTGACCCATACTCACTGCTTGCTTTATAACTGTAGACAAAGCATTGGCAAGCAAAATGAAAATATAAGGGGATAAGGGGTCACCTTGCCGGATTCCTCTAGTAGGTTTAAAATATGGCAGCTGTTCTCCATTGAATCGAATACTAAAAGAAGCCGTTGTGATACAAGCCATGACCATTGTTACCCATCTATTTGTAAAGCCCAACTGCCGTAAATAAGCTGCTAGAAAGTCCCATTCAACCCTATCATAGGCCTTTTGCATGTCAGTTTTTAGAATAAGATTGAATCTTTTTGTTCTTGATCTAACCTTAAACTGGTGGAGTACTTCCTGAACAACCATGATATTATCTTGAATCTGTCTGCCACTTACAAATGCTGCTTGTTCTGGAGTGATCAATGTAGGTAACCAAAACTTAAGTCTGTTAGCCATAACTTTTGAGATGATCTTGTATGCGAAGTTAGAGAGACTAATGGGACGATACTGGTTGATGCTTTCAGGATGATGTACTTTAGGAACCAGGGTCAGAATCGTTTTGTTTAAGTTAGGATGCATGTAACTTGATTGAAAGAAATCTTGCACAGTTTTGACAATGGTCGTTTTGATGATATTCCAGTGATGCCTGTAGAAAAAACCGTTAAGGCCATCAAGTCCAGGAGCCTTGGAAGCACCCAACTGAAAGGTAGCTTGGTATACTTCCTCTTCTGTTACCATACTGAGTAAGTGATCATTCATTTGTGGTGTAACTATTGCTGGACATTGCACTAGAAATGGGTTAAAGTCTCGGTTTCCCACTAATTGATATAGTTGAGAAAAAAAGTCCATAGTCACGTCTTTGAGCTGTTCTGGTTCCCGTATCCAGTTTTGATCTTCATCTTTAAGCATACAAATTCTATTTCTTTGTCTTCTTTGCACTGTACAAGCATGGAAAAATTTTGAATTTTTGTCACCCCATGTTAACCAGTTAAGACGTGAACGCATCGCCTAGAACTGCTCCTCTTGATTCCACAGTTGTTGAATTTCAATTCGAATTGAAGTGGCTAACTCTTTATCTCCTACCTAATAAGATTTCCTGTTAGTGATGGTCTGTAGATGTTGCTGTAAATGAAGGATGCGCTGCTTAGCATTACTAAACCGAGACTTGCTCCAGCTAGCTAGCTTGAGAGAGACTGCCAGCAATTTTGAAGTTAAGGAGGTAGGACTACTCTCCCATGCTGATTTAATTACCTCTTTACATTCGTAATGTTGACTCCAGAAAGCTTTGTAATGGAAGATCTTTTGTGGCTTGACAGATTGATAATGAGTGTGTAACATAAGTGGGCAGTGATCTGAGCCGATCGAAGGAAGAGCAAACACTTATGCAGAAGGATATAATAAACTCCAATCCAAGGAGCAAAAGACATTATCTAACTTCTCATTCACCAAATCATCCCCCTCTCTATTATTTGACCAGGTAAATTCACACCCTTTACTGTCTAATTCGATTAAAGCGCAGTCATTGATCAATTTCCGAAAAGAGGTCATTCTGGAATAAATTGCTAGTCTTCTTCCTACTTTCTCCCAGGGGGATAGGAAATCATTGAAGTCCCCGATATACATCCAAGGTAAGTGATTTGCTGCATAGATTGTCCTGATTATATCCTAAAAATATTGCCGAGCTTGGTATATTGCAGGGGCATATAGGCAAGTGACATGCATCGAAGCAACTGTCTGTGGATCTTGAACTATAAGATCTACAAAATTCTGCCCTGACTTAATAATAGTAACATCGAAAAGCTCAGTCCAAAACACCGCAAGACCTCCAGACAAACCTGCTGGATCCCTCAAAAAAGAGTGAGAGAAGCGAAAACGACGTTGTAAGTTCTTTAAAACTGATCCTACATTCTTAGTTTCCATCAAGAAAACTAAATCGGGCTTTTCAGAGGCTAACAAAGCCTTCAGGCCTTAATTGTCAGGGGATTGCCCAACCCATGACAATTCCAACTTAATATTTTCATTGAGAACGTGGTGGCTGTTGAGGGCCAGCCGCCAAAGCCCAAGAAGAGTGATCATCAGCCACAAACACAGGGGTGTCCAACAGTTGAGTTTCATCCAACTCAGGAGTATAATTTGATCGAATCTCATAAGGGGAGTATCGCTTAGTTTTCTTGCTTGTTCCCACTGCTATCTGTGTTCTAGGGGTCTTTTGTTTCTTCTGTTGAGGAATGTCTTTGGAAGGACTTTGAATACCCTTTAACTTGGCATTTGTAGGGACCAAGTCTGTGGTTCTGGAAACTGGATTAAGAGTCTGTGGTCTAGATGGAATAACAGGGGAGGAAACAGGAACTTCAGGAACAGGATCAATTGGAGGTAAAGGTGGGAGGGGGAGGGGCAGAGTTGGAGGGGTTTCAGGTATGGTCTCTTCCATAGGTTCGATAGGAGATATAGGATTGTAAAAGGCATCCCAATAGGGGCTATCCTGTCTGACCTCTGCCCTCAGCCATGGGCCATAGACCATTGTTTCTCGACCCTCAAATTGAGCTTCCCCATAAGGGTAATCTTTACATGATGCTGCATAATGCCCAAGTTTCCCACAAGAATAACAATAGTGGGAGAGTCTCTCATACCGAAAATCAAGCCATAGAGGTTTTCCTGCGATGCTAATGAGCTTGCCTGTCTTTAAGGGTGCTTGCAGGTCAATTTCAATGCGTACCCTCCTAGAGGTATCAGGTTTCACTTCCAGCACTCTTCCTATCTGCTGTACCGCTCAACTTAGAAGTTTAGGAGTATTCCATTCCAGAGGTAAGCCGATTACATGAACCCAGAATGCACACTTGGAGAAATCATAACAGTGTAAAGGCGTATTTGGTTGCCATGGGCGTAAATTAACTAGATGACCAGAGAATAACCAAGGGCTTCCTTCTAATATACGTCGTTTTTCTATTTCAAATCGACATTTGATGATGTAGATGCCACCATCGCTAGAAGAGATTTCCACATGATCTACACGCCACACTTTCTTCATCGCGATTTAAAAAGCAGGTAAATTGACAGTAGGGTTTGTGAAAATATTACCCACAAGGATGAGGCGACACTCTGCAATGTTGTCCGTTGCATGTACATCTTCCCAGACCTCCAATTCTTGTTCCGAACACAGACGTCCCAGACGGTGACACAGTGAAGCGATTCGCGATGAATCATCTTTCTCCTCCGTAGCCATAATGAAAGATAAGTTACTAATATAAATTAATTGACAGGCGCCCAGTTCAGAGTAGAAGCTGTCATGGGTTGCATGTCAAGGATCGACCACATGCAACAGAGAAACTTCGGAAGTAAGCAAGGCAAGCGGCCAGATTTACCAGGAAACAGGGTAGAAAACCAGAGAAGAACTTCAATGGATAATGGAAAAGGAAGGCGTTTCACTTGGAATTCCAGTTGCGACAACATGGTGTAAAGAGACGGAAAGCAGGGATAGTCTGAGGGGGTGAGTAAATTTGTTCATCTGAAAGACTTGAAGAGGAAGACATGAAGGAAGACTCGAGCATGTCGCGAGAGAGAACTCTACCATAACCGAGAGGAAAAAGAGTCCATCAGAATTAAATGATGGGTTCTCTCAGGAAATTTTCAGAATGGAAACAATTAAAAGTATGATAAAATGGTATAAATACAAGGGGAATCTTCATGATCCTTCCATTAAAAAAGTCGTACGCATCACTAAAATCATGGGGCGGTTGCCAACTCGTCAGACCTCCAATGACACTATGGATTTCTTGCTTGTTTGGCTCCTACTTATCATTGCTATAGATAACTGTACAGAACTCGGTTATTATGTATTAATATGAATATGTTACTAACAAGTCAAGAGGTTTTTATATAACCTACTACAAAGCGTAACGGAGAGGTTAATATTCAAATAAATGGTTATAATCGTAGGTCCACAAGTTTAGTCTTCCTGATTGTACGTCGACCTTATCCACAAGTGGTTACAACCGTTCAATTGCCATTAGACTTAACTGTTACTTAGTATCTCACTTAGTCTTTAGTTTTTATATTGAACATTTATCTAGATTTATTAAGTAAAAACCGTATCATGGTCATTGATAATCGTAGTTATTGACAAACATCTCTACTATCAATAACTCATTGATAGTATACTCATACTTAACATCGAGCTCTATATCTATTTGAGTTGGCGTCATGTTGCTTAAAAATACCCAGCCATTTTAAAATATCAAGAGTAACGTATTTCATATTCATATGGATGGGCAACAGAAACAAGAAAAATAAATAAATGTTACAACAAAAATTGGGTGTATAGATATATAGTCTAACTGACTCCGGTTTGTCATCATGTGGAACACAAGTCATATCTAATAAATTTCACACTTTCGAACCCCTTTATCTTATTGCCAAATATTATCTAACATTGAAATAGAATGTATTTATTATCTTTAGGCGTTTCGATGAACTTGTAAGTATAAGACAAGCAATTAACAATTTATACCACCCCATAATGTAAATACTAAATAGCAAGTTCATATGTGTGCATGCTACCATAAAACATTAATTAATGAAATTTTGTCAATGAAGTTCGAGTCAAAATTGAAGAATCTCATGAGTTATATGAGCATCAATATTTGGAGTAAGCCAAACAAATTATATAGCTTATAAAACATACATACATTCTATTGGATATTTTGAATCATTTATTTTGTATTTTCAAAACAGAAAACACAAAAAGTTAAACTTATCCGTCCACGAGTATGTATGTTCACTGAAGGTAAGTTATTACGATGTAGAGCTCCGCTATAATGTATCCACTTTCATCAAACTATATATTACGACTCCCCCAAAAGAACGATTATTCTAGTTCTTTTGCGACGGCGTTGGCTTCTATTACATGATAATGACATGTTATGACTATTTCCAATATAGTGCTCCTTCCAATTTGCATGATAATTTGCCAAAACTATTTCAAAAATATTTGATGTTTTCAGCGCTCTCTATCTCATTAGTCAGACTTTGGTCAACCTTAGGACAACTGTTTGATTAAGAAAAAGATAAGGCGAAATTCGATGTGTCGACATGTTTTGCACAAATGGTTCCCGCATTTGAGGTTTCTTTCGTCTAATTGCATGACGGGCCCAAAGTCACAGGTTTCCCTGCCCTAAAGAATATGACCCTTAATTATTTTTTAAATATTTTTCTCCAAATTCGAAAAGAAATAGCATTTTTATATTACAAATTATGAAATTAATTATACTTTACTCTTCATAATAATATAATGGTCATAAGAGCTTCACAATTGTTGAGGTACACATGAGAGCTATGTTAGAAAACATATTCCGCATCAGAGATTTGATGTGGTATGGAAAAAGTTAATACATGCTAGTATGCTCATAATTCATCGATTAAACTTTTGTGCGAACGTAGGTCTAACTGAATATATTAATAGTCTCAAATTTGAACTCCCTCTCAATGATCTCTACAAGCGAAGGTGGCTTAATGTCACTCGTCCCTCAACAATAATGAAAAGAAAATTTCATATCCTATCAAAAGAAAAAAAAAAAAAAACTCATGAAAGTTGGCTAATTCTCTCGATGGTCTCCTAAGGCAAAGGTGGCTTCTTGTACTGCTCGTCCCTACAATAATAATGAAAAAAAAAAACAACTCGTCAAAGTTGGCCCATTAGTTTCGTCCCGCCTGAACAAGTATGATCCTTCATGTCCATATTCAATTAGAAATTAGGCCTTGGCATGTCTCTAGACCCAGGCTTTGAAAGCTCAAAAAGCTCAGTCCAACTCATAGTATATTTTAAATACCCTCAAATTATACACATTTTAATTTAAGAAAATAGGCTATTCCGACCCTAAAACCCATTGAAAATCCTCGAACGAGTTCTCTTTCTCTCCGGTAAATGTTTCTTTCTACCGAAATTAACAAAAAAGATATATATCTAGAAAAATAATCTGGGTAGGCTCAAACTGGGCCAGAGGGAACCGAAAACTGTTAGTACAACGGCCTGCGTCCGCCACTATAGGAAACAACCTCATGCCAAAGAAACAAGGGGGGTTTAAGATTTTCCTTCCTGTGGGGAGTCAATTTGGCGACTTTTGATTGTTGAATGGGAGTGCGTTCATTTCAACGAAATGGTCCCCCCAAAAAAATTATATTATGGAACTTTCGCGGCAAAATCATAAAAATGAACCTATTGATTTTAGAAATTTAAACTTTCGAAAAAGTTATGCGAAAAACATATGAGATCAATGGAAAGTAGAAAAGAAACCGCGTGGGAAACTCTTATGGTCCGCTATTAGTGTCCAAGAAACTTCCTACTAATGATATCATGGACCATGGGGGAAAAAAGCAAGAGCTATATATGCATCGAATTAGGAGGGGAAGTCCCGACTTACTTCAGTCATAAATTTTTCAATTTTCCTAATTTAATCATAAACATTTTTACATTTTGCCAATTCAGTCATAAATCTTTTCATTTCTTGCCAATTAAGTCCATCTAATCAATTTTAGCTGAAAAATTGCTAACGTTGACAACTAGCGCCGACGTGACACTTTTTCAAATAATATTATTATAATATATTATTTTTACGATTTTTTTCTTTTTTTTGGCTTTTTTTTTTTTTCGGGCTGGGGGCGGGGGGGGGGGGGGGTTGGATCTAGTTGGCAACCCTTGCTGGCCAACCTTCACCCACTTTGGGCGAGGGTCGTGACGCCCTCCCCCCAAAAACGATGAGGACCGTGACGCCCTCACTAGATTTGGCTAGGCGAGGATCATGAATAAGGTCATCGCCCTCGCTCGCGAGGGGCACGACGCCCTCGCCTAGAGCCGGTGAGGGTCGGCCAGCCCTCACCTGTGGGTGGCAAGGGTTGGCTGGCAACCTTGGCTGGCTAGAACTGGGCCAGAGGGAACTGAAAACTGTTAGTACAACGGCCTACGCCAGCCACTACAGGAAGCAACCTCATGCCAAAGAAACAAGTGGGGTTTAAGATTTTCCTTCTTGTGGGGAGTCAGTTTGGTGACTTTTGATTGTTGAATGAGAGTGCGTTCATTTCAACGAATTGGTCCCCCCAAAAAAATTATATTATGGAACTTTCGCAGCACAATCATAAAATGAACCGATTGATTTTAGAAATTTAGACTTTCGAAAAGGTTGAGAAAAACATGTGAGATCAATGGAAAGTAGAATGGGAAAGTAGAAAAGAAACCGTGTGGGAAACTTGGCATGAATAACTAATAATTTGATTATTCTAATGGTTGCCAACATTCTTTTGTTGTTTAGAATTTTCCTCGACAATGGTATCAATTTCTCTTGTTTTTTCATAAGTTTTTGGGGCCATACCATTCGTAATATTTCACATAACTTTCCTATGCAGTTCGTAAGTTTCGTTTCTCCTATTCGAAGTAAACAACCAGAATATTGCTACTAACTTTCCTAACTTACTCGTAAATTCTAAGGTCATCTTATTCCTAAAGTTCCACGCGACTTTCCCATGCAGTTCGCAACTTTTGTAACTTTGCTATGCACTTCCAATCCACCATTGCTGCTTCTCTTCCTTCTGATTCTGCGCAGCAAATACGCCAATTAATTGGCCTCATCTTTCTTTTAGAGTGCGGTCCACCATTATAGAGTGGTAGCCTTTAATTTCACGGAAGGATCCCCTTGGAAAAAAAATTATGGATACGTCGAGAGAAAATCATGGCTTTTCCCATAACTTTCGAAAAAGTTGCGGGAAAAGCCATGTGAGATTAATGGAAACGTGGAGTGGGAAAGTTAAAAAAAGGCCGTGTGACAGGCTCCTAAAATGCGATGTCCGCGTCCGAGACACTCCCTAGCAGTGATATCGTTGACCAGGAGGGAAAGAGCAAGAAGAAGACCTAAAGGTAACGAGACTAAAGAAGAGAAAGAAGCCGTCTCATGCTGCCATAGCACGGCATAACGTCGGGAACTCTTAACAATCTGTGGCATACGTTCAGTAATAGGAAAAACCAAACGAGTTCAATTGGAAGTAAAGTAGGAACGTAGAAAAGAGACCGCGTAGGAGACCTCCAAAAGAAACTCCCAAAGTCCACCATTACTGTTTCTCTTCCTCCTGATTCTGCACGGCAAATTGGCCAAATTAACTGCTTTCTTCGTTTTTTCGTTTCTTTGTAAGGTCAACTTTGGCCGCTTGGTTTACTCCAAACGAAAGGGTCCCTCTAAAACAGTAACATGATGGAAATTACGCGGGCATAATCGTTCAATCAACCGATTGATTCTAGGTATTAAGACTTCCAAAAAAGTTGTGGAAAAACCGTGTGAGATCACGGGAAGTAAAGTGGGAACGTAGAATGAAAACAGTGGAGACTTCTAGATTCCGCTTGGTTTCCATGTAATGCATGTCACATAAAAATAAAATTAGAAAACAAAGCAATTTCGATGAATTTTATAAAGCGATCGAGGCAATACCGATTGATACTAAGTGTATCAAGATAGAGTTTATCATCGAGGTCATGTCATTTTTTATATTTTCAATTTTTTTTTAACTAATGTCACCATACGAAGTATAATTTTGCAACATCAATAAGATATAAATAGTTTGCGTCACACTTTAAGATATATCTTATTGAAATATTTTTGTAACTTTTAAACAACATCTCATTCTCTTTTCAATTTAGGACTAAGTGCACCACAAGTCATAAATCTTATTGTGAAAGTATAATTAAGTTTTTAAAATTTCAAATAATGCAATCAAATTATAAAACTTGCCAATTTTTGCAATCAAATAAATCCCTTTCGTTAACTCTGTTTAATTTGACTCACTGAATATACTAACATATATATATATATATATATATATATATATATATATATATATATATATATTGCCTTTTAAAGGCACATGTCGCCCAATGTGGCATTTTTTATTATTTTTTTAAGAGAGAGGCATTGGCATGCACACAAAAAACAAACTATTTATTTTCCAACCCTCTTTATTTTCTACCAATAAGGCTTTGAAGAGCCCAAATTAATTTTTAAAAACTAATACCATCAAAAATCCCAAATTAATGTAGTGATGTCACATTTGCTTCAAACTATTTTTTATATCATAAAAACTCCCAAACTGGTAATCCGTGCCACATTTACACTTCTAGCCACCATTCCTGTTTCGCTTTTGATTCTACACAGCAAATTTGCCCAATAGTTGGCCTCATCTTTCTTTTCTTTTTTTCCATTTTATGGAACTTTCGTGACACGATCAATCAATGAGCTAATCAATTTTAGGAGTTTAGACTTTCAAAAAAGTTGTGGGTGAATGTAGAAAAGAAACCATGTGAGAGACTCTTGAAGTGCGATGTCAGTGTCCAAGGCACTTCCCACTACTGATTGATTGACGAAGAGAGAGAGCGAGAAGAAGACATGGAGCTAATGAGAATGAAGAGCCGAAGAGAAAGAAGCTCTCTCAAGCCGCCATAGCGCGGCAAAACGTTGGGAACTCTTAGTAATCTGTGGCAAAGGCTTGGTGACAGGAAAAACCATGTGAGATCAATGGAAGTAGAGTAAAAACGTTAAAATAGGGTGAAATTGGTTAAAGATTATTCACTTGAGCGCCATCATTGATTTGTGCAATTGAAAAATCTGACGTGGCATTGATTCAATATTAACTTTTGGTTCATCAGCAAAACGTAGTCATCAAAATTGTGCATAACATTTGGACCGTTTATTTTCCCCAAATTAACTAATTGGGGCTAAATCACATAAATTCTTCAAACTCTAACCCTAAATTGAGAAATTGGGGCAAAGAGGAAGGCGACTTCAAAGGAAAGAAGCTTATGAAGGCGACCTTGGTTGCCTAACCTTGCTTCAAAAGAATCCTAACTTGATTGGATAAAGCGAAATATTAGGGTTAACATGGTAAGAACAGCTCAAAGAAATTCCTAGTTCTGCATATTCTTTGATATATAGGAAGTCAAATTTAAGGTAGTAGAGAAAAGAGGAGACTTCTTCATGTAGCATCAGGAATTTTGATTAGTCATAAATCCGAACTCGTTAGACTCATTAAGAAGTTATGTTTTCAGTCGGAGTGAGGCATTAATCACTAATTGGATGATAAATTAAAGTTATAACTAGAATTAGGGAATTTGAATAACGATGCGCTTGCTTTAGCACCTCTCTTCACAAACAATTACGTTGAACTTCCAAGAACAGAACATCCTGCACCACTTTTTTAAGTAAATGTCTATTCTATCAATGTATGTATACTCAAATATTATACAAAACTAATCTAACTAGAGTCGCCCCACCTCCCCGGCGCCACCGAAAGCACCAGCATAGATCAATATAAGAACAACTTATCACCAGCAGATCCGTTTGAAGTACGAATCACATATTAGTGATAACCTGAAATTTGATTTGATAAACCTTTAAAAAGAATGTCAAGGAGTACAGAACCTACGAATGGTCAATCATAGTTCTGGAGTTGAAATCGGACAAGTGCTCACCCCTAGTTAAGATATTACTAAGTATGCATAAATAGTTCCTCACATGAGGTGGCATTAGCACGAGTTCTCCTCGATACAAATATTTAAAAAAAAAAGGCCAAGGGAGGCGGCTGAGGGTTGAGCCCTCACCGCCATTGAGAAGGGCTAGCAACGGTGGGGGGAGAGTCGGCCGGGGTCGCTGACCGATAGCGAGGGCCCGCGACCCTCGCCCAGATCTGGGGCGAGCTTGCCAGATTTGGGTGAGGGCCGCAACCCTTGCCCCAGATCTGGGCAAGAGCTCACAGGCCCTCACTGCTGTCGTCGCAAGCCATTCCCGGCGGCGGCGGGGAGGCGGCAGCAGCGAGGGCTCTCAACTGCTTTCTTCCATTTTTTAAATTAATTTATTTAATTTTTATAATTTAATTTAATTGATTTTATTATATTTTATAATTTAATTAATTTTAATTTTTTTATAATTTAATTTAATTAATTTTTATATTAAATTCAAATCCACGCCAAAACAACATTATTTTGCAGTTCTTTGCTAAGTTAGCTCTCCGCAGAGCCACGTAAGAGAAAAAAATAATAAAAAGTGGCGGTTTGCCAGAAGTGGCACTTAAGGGCACGTTTGGTAACCATTTTATTCTTAAGAACAATTTCTAATTAGAAATGATTTTTTTTTTATTCTGTTCCCGGGAACAATTTCTGAGTAAAAAAGGCATTTTATAACTGTACAAAATTTTTTTATTCTGAAATAGAAAAATAACATAAATGCGTTTAGTAACTGCGTAAAATTTCTATTCCAATTCCTTTTCAATTACCTTTTTTGATGAGTGTAAATTTGATATTAAATTCTCATGGACCACTCACTAATATAATTGTCTTCTTATAAGTGAAGAAATCATATTATATTTTATTATATTTTCAATTTCAAAAGGATTCGAATTTAGAATTCTATTCCATTCTAAAATTCTATCAAATTATATAAATTCTATTGATTAATTCTATTTATACTAAGTAATAAAAATATTAACTAATCAAATTTATATTAAATAATAAATAATAAACTATAGTATAAGATATGCTAATATACCTAAAATATATAATACATATAAATACTAAATAATAAATTAAAACAAAATAAAATATGTATTCTATATATAGCAAATATATATTTCAGAATAGGAAGAAATTAAAATAAAATATAGAAATAAAAAATAGATAAAAATAAAAACAAAAATTGTTGTTATTTTAAATTTTGTTTTCTTATTAGAATTTCAATATTATTTATATTTAAATAAGAGTTTTTTTTTATCATGGTGATTGCTAATTTTCAATTAATATTTATTTTTATATGATTAAATATCTAATCTATTTTGAATATAATATGGATGGAATTTGTTTCACTTTTGATTTTTTTTTTTCGTTTTTGGAAACAAGAATCAACTTTTTTTTTTTAAATTCTTGATTCTACTCAAAATCTGTTCCTGAAAACAAAAATTTTACCAAATATGATTTTGTTCCAAAATTACTTATGAGAATAAAAAAAATGTAAATTCTTACTATTTGACCGGTTACCAAAGAGGGCTAAGTGTCACACTTTTCAAAAAAAGTGGCATTTAAGTGTCGTTTTCCTAACCGTTGGTGTTTAGTGTATTTTCGTGCTAAGTTTTGACACCTAAGTTGTTTCTTTGAGAACCGGCCCACGTTCACAAGAGGCCACACAGTTGAGAATTGACTCACCTTCACAGAAAGCACACGATTTAAAAAAAAGAAAAAAAAGAAAGAACAAGAGGGAATAGGGAGGGAGAGAAACCATGGGGAGTGATAGGGGTGAGCAGTAGTCTAGGGTCGACCCTGGATAGGCCCAACCCTGCCGGTCCTGGTCCGGTTCCCAAGGGGACTGGGTCGGTCCTTGGTCCTAAAATTCCAGGACCAACTGTGCAGGTTGGTCCTCGGTCCCAAGAGTTTTGGGTTGGTCCAACCCTGGACCAACCATGTATATTATATTATATTATTTATAATTCTTTTATATATTCAAACCTAAGTAAAATGTCTGTTATATTATATTATATTGAGATGTTCTATCAATAGTACTAATAATAATTTAAATTTAAAATTTTTGTTGAGTATTAATTATGTGTCGTTTGTTTTGTTTTCAAGTGTATAGAAGTTCAAGTAAATTAACAAGATGTGAAGTTATATATTCATGGTTTATATTAAGTATTTTGAACTTTTTATGGTTTAATTGTATTTTACTAATGAATTTCAACTGCACTTTGCTTTTCAATTCATGTCAAAAGGTAGAAGTTTTTGAATAGTAGAGTAGTACTACAGTTGCTACAATGATTTGCTAGTTAAGTGGCGTGAAGCTCATTTTTTGGTTGAGTGGATTCTACGTGATCAAATGCAGGAAAACACTTTTACATATGATGTTATGAATATTAAAGATAGATGATTACAAGAACTTTCCCTCTTGTCCCATATCTCGATGAGCGGTTAGTAGGTACGAAATTTCTATTATTGTGTCATCTTAAATTTGCTAAATATGTACTGGTATTTATAATTTAGTTGCACAATGCCGCATTGTCGATGGATGTGTAATTTGAATTTGTAGGTTTGCTTTTTCATGGAGTATAAAAAATAAGACGAAAAAAATTATCGATCGGTCTCGGGTTGATCCCGGAACCCGGAGGTTCGGTCCTTGGTCCCAAGCTCAATAGAATTGGTCATTGGTCCTAAAAATTGAAGACCGACACTGCACGGGTTGGTCCTGGGTTAGGGAGTGGCCCGGACCAACCCGGACCATGCTCACGCCTAGGGAGTGAGTCTTCTCTGAGAGCTTCACCTTACCAGCATAATATATACAAAGAGAGAGAGAGAGAGGGACGGCCACAAGATTGGAGGGAGGAAAAAACGTGAGATAGGGGAAGAGCACTTAGCATACCCGCGGAGGTGTTGTTGCTGGGTGCCTGATAACTGCGCCTCCTGCCACGTTTCTTCGTCAGTTTTCTCATCACGACCGTGCCTCCGCTGCAGCAACACGGCAGCCTTCAACGACCTCCACAGCCTCCAGCGAGCTCGCTGTCGCGCTTGTCCTCGCGCCTCACTGCAGTCCGATCTTGCCCAGCTCTTCACCAACGCTTCAAGCAAGTCCTGCTCCCGGTCCTGTCCTGTTTTTGGCCGAGTCCTGACTAGCGCCGACAGCCAATCTCCCTCGCACACGGCCTTGACCCAGCTGCTGATCCGTCACGGCATCAGGAACTGCGACGCCTCCTCTTGCTGACCGAGGAGTCCCAGACCACGAGCTCAAGCTGGTGGCTGACGATTGGCGCTCCTGCTCTTCGTCCCTGCTCTGACCAAGACTCCTCTGCTCCAGCCAGCCAAGCGACCACGAGGACCTGCTGCCCAGACGATACCAGCCAGCTATCCCAGGCAGTTTCCCGTAATTCTAAGGGATTTCCTGGAGGGTCCCGGCGAGCCTGGCCTCTCCAACGACTAGCACAGCATCCCAGCTGTTCGGCGTGCCTCAATCAATTTGCACGGCTCTCGGAGGTCCTCCGTCGAACTCCACAGCGACGCCTACACAGCAACGAATTTCCACTGGCGATCCTGACGAAACCGTCACCTCACCACCACGAGGCCACCGTCCGTGTGTTACCACAGTGACCGAAAGCAGTCACCGCCAAGTCCTTGGCTGCATCTCAAGGCGGTCTTGCCGAACCATCATCGTTGAGCCCCTCTTGGCCACCAGCTGGCCAAGCACCAAACCACCCACTGCCTATCATCTGCCGTGATCCCTCACGTTCGTCACCTCCGCAAGGAGCCCAGCCGAGTACACCGTGCACAGCAGCCATTCGCCGAGCCTCATCCACAAGCCGTGATCCAGTCCGATTCAGATCTGGATTACACGTGGTCAAATTAGGTAACAATTTTTATCCTATTCAATTTGAATATTTGATTCCTTAATTCAGATGGATTGTTATCTAATATCTGATATTTGAGATCTTAGGTATGTTCAATTAGGGCTCATTGCTAAAGTTGGTTTAATTACTAGTTTGATCCGAAAAAATATTGGATCATTTTTAAATTATTTTAACTTAACATTGGGTTAATATTGGGGTAATTGTGCTGCCTAAGATTGCAAGAATTTTCAATTTAATGGGTTATTTTTTAATTATCATAATTTTTAATTTGAAATTTTCGCGGATTGTGCGAGTTGGGTGAGATTTTTTATTTAATTTAGATAACTGCCATGTTTTAAAAATATCAAAAATCTAAAAAAGATTGCATTGCATATTATATCATATCATTTTGATTTGTTTCTATGGATAGAATTGCATGATTGGATTAGATTAGCATTTTTAAATTAAATTGCATGTTAAGAAAAATTTCTAAGAGTGTGTGTGTGTGTGTGTGTGTTTTTTTTTGTGAAAAACTCAATGACTTTCCGATAAAATGGGTTTCCAAGAATACGGTTAGTTTTCTTTTGTTTGGTAATATATGATCAAATTTTTTTTTTGATGTTTGGATATATTTGGAAATAATTTCAATCTCATGACTTTATTTCAAGAAAAAAAATTAAAAAATTAATTTTCAAAAATATAAAAAAATTATTTAAAAGTTCGATATTTTTTTGGATAAGATAAAATCATGAGATTGAAATCATTTGTTAATAAGACCCAAATATATATTTAAAAAAAGAATCATTTTACATTACTAAATAAAGGAAAATTAATCGTATTCCGTAAAAGGCTTTTCCAAAAAATATTTTCTTTTATCATTAAATTTTCCGTGAAATAAGTGCACCCCACATTTGTGTGTATATGTACCGATTGAAGTATAACGACATGCGGCCAAAAATATGAAGACAGAGCTAGAGAGAGAGCTATTACAAGTTGAGTCAATCCCTTATTGGGTATTATTTTTGTTCGAGGAGAATCCAATGTGCCAAATTCCCTAGGCTTCCGGCTGGGTTGAGTTTTCATATGTTTCTAGCAATTGAATAGGTCATTAGATTTATATCAATTGGCGTATATACAATATTAATGGAATGCCAAAAATATAGTAGAACGGATGTTCTGTACAATTTCCTTACTATGGCATGTTTAATAAATTTGAATACAGAAAAAAAGAGATTAGTTTGATTAGTAATGTTATAATTACAAATAACATTCATAAGTGATTAATAAACCTCGTGTATATTTAGGTAACTTGATATATATATATGTCAATAGATTTATTGTGGATGAATTAATTTTTCTAATCATTCAAATAAGAATTCTAAGGGGCACGGGATCATATAAATGTGCAAAGAATTCCAAGGTTCCATTTATTTCAGGGAAAATTTTTTTTGAGAATTTTTTTTTTTAATTTTTTGGTGTTTAGATGATGAAAAATTAATCAATCTGCACAAAACAACAAGCTTAGATAAGGGGGAAATGACTTCCCCACTTGGCAAGGATGAAATCATCTTTCTTAAACAGCAAAATAAATGAAAACTAATTATCTTTCTAAAAACGGATTTCCATTGTAAACATTTTTATTTATCGTGAAGTTTGCACCTAAACATCCTAAATTTTGTTTTCACGTTCCTCTTCTATCCTCGTGCCTAACTAATGAACGTGGACTTGTAGCACCCTGCCGTTGACCTCCTTGTGATGAACGAAGAAAATGGGATGTGCAGATGACAAGAACAACTGAACCAAATAGAGGGGACGAAGACGGAAGAAAGCTGTTGTGCTCGGGTGGGGAACTTTGTACCATGATCTTCATGCTGTTTACCGCGCTCGTGATATTTTCCACGCAAATGGAGCCTTTTTGCTGACCGAGGCCTTCGACTCGTCATCGGTCCCAATCGCAGTCACTGAATCGCCATCGCGAGCTCCGGGGATGGCTACGCTGGAGGAGAAGAGAATAGACGAGGTGCTGTCGCACCTGATTGTGTTGTCGGAGCAAGTCCGCTCGGCCGTGGACGAGGCCGAGTCGTTCAAGTCCGAGTGCTCCGAGCTGGGCACGCAGGCCGACCGCCTCTCCGACATGCTCCGCTCCCTCGCCCGCTTCACCGCCTCCGCTCCGTCCCTCTGCCATCACTCCATCCGCTGTATCGCCGCTGATATGTCCATGAAACTGGAGCAAGCCCTAGCCCTAGCTCGCAAGTGCAAGCGCCACAACAACCTCCGCCCCGTCCTCATCATGACCAGTGCCGCCGGCTTTAGGAAGATCATGGCCCTTCTCGACGATTCCCTCGGGGACCTGAAGTGGCGGCTCAGGGTCTTCGATACCGAAGGTGACGGTGTTGATATTTTGTTCTTGAGCCCTCCGATTGCGAGTAATGATCCGGCTCTGGCTTGGATTTGGTCCTCCGTCGCCTCGCTTCACGTGGGGCCCCTGCCTGCTCGAATTAAGGCTGCAAATAATTTGGCTTTGCTCGCGCAAGCCAATGACAGGATCAAGACGATTATCGTGAATGAAGGCGGTGTGCCTCTGCTGCTCAAGCTCCTGAAGGAGAGTTCGGATCCCGATGCTCGAGACGCGGCCATGACTGCGCTCCACTACTTGGCCAATGATCAGGGGCGAGTACCAGTGATGGGGATAGAACTCAGGGTTGAGACTATTCTGCAAATCCATCGCTGGCTGATAATTGAAGACCGCCAGTCACAGCCACCGCCTGACCAGATCATCAAAGCGAATGATGATTTGTCTAGAAGGACACGGTGATTTTTTAGAAACTGTCAAAGTTTACAACTGCATGGGCTAGGTTCTTTATGAAAACATTACCAACATACAATCCATTGCACCTTTTACTATGCACATTTCATTCAATGAACAACAAAGCAAGTAGCTCCTGTTCCCCTGACATAAATTATTACATTGTCTCCTAGTCTGCATAGATAATGTTTCTCGATCAGAAAGTGCCTGTTATGTCCTGCATTATGATGAAGTAACGCGGACTTTTGGTTTTACATGAGTGTAATTCTAGTGTGTCAAGATGCTTGATGTGAAGCATATGGATTAATGCTGTTGCACTATGGCCTTACTCTGGATATTCTCTTACAGAAATCTGCCCGATGGAGGGGCGTTGGAAGTCTCCAACGGAGTCTCTGGTGAGCTTTCACATATTCAGTATCAATATACTACAATAGTTTATATGTGCAGTATTGTCAGATTCTAGGATTCTATGTATACTTCTTTATTTTAGTGGTCAGATGCACTAAACAGACTAGTCTTATTTTCTAAGATTTTCCTTCTCTAGGGGAATTAGTGGAAAACCTATGTATCAACAAGGAATGAACGAGGGTCATAATATGCCAAAAGAACGTACAAGCTTGTGTACTGTAGTATTTGGTTCTTTTCCCATTTTGGTCGTAACACGGGCTCTAGGCACATGAAACGAATACAAACTAAAAATCCCAGGATCAATGACTTTGTTACTTTGCAGAAGCGGCATAAAGTTTCTGTAGAGGAGTTAGTTGCTAGTCCACCAACTGTGATTAGATAGCTGCTCGGCACAAGCATTATCTTCCACAGGAGAATGTCATCACATTTCATATCACTGCAACTGCAACTGTTTTCTTTTTTTTTTTGGTAAAATGTAAGAGGTATATAGACTTAAGCACAAAAAGCTATGCAGCTGTACAGCAAGGGGGGGCCCAGCACCAGCTCACACTCAGAAGGACAGAAAATCCAAACGAGTGGAAGGGGGCCGGGGCCAGGGGGGGAGAAAAGGGGAGGGAAGAGCTGCGAGAGAGATACATTGCAGAAAAAAGCAGCAGCAAAAGAAGGCCAAAACAGCGTCCAACAAAGGAGACAAGGGCAAAGAGCACACAACACTGTGGTCCGCACAAGGAAAAGACACAGAGCGAGCTGGTGTTGTTGGGGAACCCTGCAAAGAGGTTCGATTTTGAGGATGTTATGAGGGCCAGTAAGCAGGAATTGGGGAAAGGGACGTTCGGGATGACTTACAGGGTTGACCTGGAGGATGGAACAGCCCCGGTGATCTTGAAGATGCTCGAGATTGTGGACTTGTCGGCCGAGGATTTCCGGGACAAGGTGGAAGCTATCGGTGCGATGGACCACGAGAACCTGCTCCCTTTGAGAGGCTACTTCTATAGCAACCACATGAAGTTCCTCTTGTACGATTACATGCCCCGGGAAAGCTTGTTCGGCCGATTACATACATACAGACGATGGGGAGGGCATCCCCTGAGCTGCGAAGTCAGGCTTTTGATTGCCCTTGGAGCTGCCCGGGCCATCGAGTACCTGCACGCCCACGATATTCACTCCGGGAACATCAAGTCATCCAACATCCTCCTCACGTCATCCTACGAGGCCCAGATCTCTGATTACAGCCTCGCCCTCCTCGCAAGGCCGACCCTGGTCTCTTTTTATGGCCACTCTCCCCCAACACGGCCGACCCTGCCGGGCGACGCCAACACAAAAGTGGTAGATGTGTATGACTTCGGGCAGCTGCTTCTGGAGCTCCTGACGGGGGAGCCACACCTGCAGCTTCTCCTCAAGGAGCAAGGTCAAGGTACAGATCTTCCTCAGTTGGTCGAGGTCGCTCTTCACAAGATGATTGCTAATATTTTTAATGGGGAGCTCATGACGTGCCACGAAAAGGAGGCAATGGTTAAGCTGTTGGAGGTGGCGATTAAGCTGTTGGAGGTGGCGATCAGTTGTGTATTTCCACATCCACATAAGCCCCTTTCGATGTCTGAAGTACGGAGGAAGATCGAGGAGTTGAACGATACGTATGCTCGGTGAGTTCATATAAAAAAAAGTCGAAAATGCTTCGTCACCTAACTTCATCATGACCGCATTTGGCGACTTGAATTCACTTTAATATTTTACAATGTTCACCATAGAAAAGTTAATTACCGTGGAAGTCCATGTCAAACTGAAGAGGAGTGGGGAAGGTGGGAAAGAAACATGTGAGTTTCGCATCTTTGATGCAATTATGAACAGTAAGGAGTTTCAGGGTATTGATTACTTGTATAGTAGGAAGAACTAGTAAGGGTAACTATCTACTAACAATCTTTCATGCAATAAAAGAAGGCTCCACCCAAAATAAATGAATCAATGACACAAAGTTTCCCCCAGCCCAAAGTTACGTGGAACAATGTGTCAATCGTCTTGGATATATCGAATTAGGATGACTTCTGGTTTCCCTTCAAGACGTGGGTGCTAGTCTAGCTCTTTCAAGATGCTTGACTTAAAGAAATTTGATTCAATCTTGGTGAACGATGGCCTTACCCAGCTTTTACTTTTCGCAGGAAACAACCAGATGAAATTCTGGAAGTTTCTGAAAGAGTTCGTGGTAAGTTTTTTTAGATGTTCAATGTTGGTCTCTTGATTATTTGAAAGTGCAACATAGCAGGGTTCCGTGTTCCAACTACTTTCTTTGCTTTAGAGTTCTGGATTAATTGAGCGGGTATTCATGGCCTCTACTTTTGTATTCTATGATTTACCTTCTCTTGGGACAAAGGTACTTCAACAATAGAAGAGTCAACGGGTAGCCTTTTTGGAGGTCTACTGAGCTGTCTAAGATAAGAAACAACCTGTTTCCTGCAAAAGCAGAGTAATATCTGACCGGAGGTCTAGTGAGCTGAACTCATTGTCTCCTATCAACAAATGGTGATTAGCATGCCACCGTGCATAAGCATTACCTACCTAACAAATTGTTTCGTGTGCCCTTGCGGTCGCTTTTGATTAACTTTGTTTGCCAATTATGAGTCCACTTCTAGTATCACTCAGCGGAAACTCATGTGCCGGGCCATGGTTAATTCATACCACAGTCCATGGCTTCTGTGACTGCTGAAAGTTACCTATTGAAAAGGAAAGCTCATTCAAAAAGTCAACACACACATTACTTAACACTCTGTAGCTGGTGAAAAATATTCGAACCTGTGTTGTCAACTCCCACTAGACAAATTCTTTAACCTACACTTTTTGTGAATAATATTTTGATTTGCAGTCAAAAGCAATATGCAATAATGGAGAAATACCTCTGTACAAGTTTAAAAGTTCTACTAAATCTTCTTAAAATTGGTTCAGCTATAGGCAGTTCTGGTCCTAATTCTTGATTAGAGTCTACAACAAACAATTTCATAATCCTTAACCAGAAAGTTCTTAGAAACCCTCTCCAATTGAATCTCTCTAGTTTCTTCTATTTGTTTCCTCACACTAGATTCTACCGCAGATTTGTAATTATACATTATGTTTTCATTGAATATAATACCATAAGTTCTTATTGTTTTCCTATTTTGTTCATCCACACATCGATAGTCAAAATAATCAGAACCATATCCAATGATAATACATTTCCGAATCTCTGCATCAATCTTGTTTATATTTTGAAAATCAATGTGCACTTATTAAACACAACCGAAATGTTTAGAAATTTACTTTCTTTCCAGTCCTTTTTTTTTGGTAGCTTGAAATCAAGTGGACCTGAAGGTCCTATGTTGATTAGGAAGTTGCTTCGTTACCTATATCTGCTCAAAACGTTTTGGATAATCCTACATGCATCCTCATACTTCTCGCATGCTCATGCAGAGTTTAGTTCATCCTCTCAGCTCGGTTTTGCAAGGGTCTGTTGGGAACCGGTCTAGTCATCCTGATTTCATTCTATGCAAAAAACTTCTTGAACTCACTATTATCACACTCGCTGCCATTGTCACCTTAGACATTTAACCTTAATCTGGTCTCATTCTCCGCTTCAGCTTTTCACGTCTTAAGAGCAACAGACAAAACAACTTTTTTTTTTTAGAAAATAAAGTCATACTTTCTTGGTGGAGTCGTAAG
This sequence comes from Eucalyptus rudis, assembly GCA_019915205.1. Lineage (NCBI taxonomy): Eukaryota > Viridiplantae > Streptophyta > Magnoliopsida > Myrtales > Myrtaceae > Eucalyptus > Eucalyptus rudis. The sequence goes on along the minus strand of JAHMTN010000001.1, from coordinate 17,185,576 downwards.
CAAATTTATTTTTTGAATAGATTTCCTAGTTGAAAAAAAAAATCCAATTCTTGCCTATATGTAAGAAGTGGATGTTCTTTATGAAGATTATTGTGGGGCTAAATACTGCATGAGTTTTTGGATGTAATTGGGGGTTAGGAAATACTGAGTGTTTTAGTGATTCGAGTATGGTTGTAATCTATGTTGTATTGCTTGATCAATAGTGGAATTTATTGTTGCTCTCCCCGTGGATGTAGGTTACTATGATTGAACCACGTAAATCCATGTCCTTATTTTACTATTCGCTCGCTTGCTTTTGCAACAATAAGCATTCAACAGGTTTATCTATAGAAGATTCTCATGAGGTGCTTGTCCTTCAAGCTCGGGGGATCATATAATTAGTTGATTCATCACTTCTCTAGAAATATCATTCACATTGCACCTCTAGAGAAATGATTTGCAGTACAGGTGTTTCCTACTTTACAACTCTTTTTTGGAAGTTTATGAGCTTAATTATTTGGTTTAGTTTCTAAACAACTTTTGATGGCATAGCAAGTCAACATACACGATTTGGAAGCTATCTTGCATGAGTACTTCATTTTTCCTCAAGAAGTAAATTCATTTCATAGTCTATCAAGTTTATACCGAGCCCAATGGAAGGACACACTTTATTATAGACGTCTCCTGTTAGCTTCATCTATATTTGTACGGAAATCTTATGCATAAAATGATTTACATTTGTTTGAATAATGTCTTAACACGGAAATCTTATGTGCCTAATGATCAATGAGTAATATCAACAAAGTCCCATTTGATCCCCTTCCTCATGCCCCTTCTTCTAACTTGCTTGTTTCAGGAACTCCACAAATGTCACCTTCGCTGTCAGAAAGTTCGGTTCATTCAGCTCTTAAGGGATCTGTTGGAAGTTTTGAATTAGCCACGAAATCACCTTGCACTTCGCCAAATTTTGAGTTGGATCAACAATATGACACGACTGTGGAAGAGAATGGTCAGTCATTCTCACTGTCCGATCTCACAGGTTCATTTTCTTCTTCCTCTGTACGATCCCAGACATCCTTATTGGCTTAGGGGCATTGTCATCGAGCAATATCGAAGAGTCCAATTGGATCCCCTTCCTCATGCCCCTTCTCCTAACTTGCTTGTTTCAGGAACTCCTCCATCGTCCATTGTGAATAATTCACCTCAGGCTTCTTGTGTTCCTCCCTCTCCTCCTCTTCCTTCTGTGGGTCGGGTGGAGCAAATGTTGCCATCTTTTGAACCATCTCAAGATGCAATTATGATGCGAAATATTGTTGAACACCCAAAATCGCAGGCCCTCAATCATCAACCATTTTTGTCTTCAGAAATGCCTCAAGTTGTCATCTCAGGTAATACGTACACAACGGAATTTTTTATGCATGCTTCTAGTCACGGAGGGATGATTCGCACTCATTTTTCATTGTCCCCCACAGAGTATTATGAACTTTTCCGATTTTAAACGTAGGATGGGGCATGTACCTGAATTGAAGTGAACTACCTTTCCTCGGTCACAGCTTGATTCATTTAAGTTCAGTTCCACTTGGTCCAGTCCAGCCACAGAGTTACTGAAAAGCAGTTTGACCAATTGGCAAGACACATACAACACAGACGTGGAATAGACAGTCATCTCTCAGATGAAGGGATTGTTTCGGCTAGTAGGACCATGCAATGCTCCTATAATAACTTATCACATAATTTCATTCTAATTAGATGTAAATCTATGAAATAAATTTCTTCGGACTCAAAATCTATGAAATAACTATCACTCATAAAAGATCACTTTGGACTCAAAAATTTCACAAGTTGTAGCCATTGTCTGCTGGGATAGGGTGCTTATCACCACGGTTTATACTTCAAGGAAATTTCCATTGAATGAAATAAATTTCCTTAAAGTTGCCTCGCGTTCTGCAATTGCCTGAATTCTCTTTATGGCCATTATTGCTTAACATTTTCATGTAAAATAGGTGAGAACACGGATTCTGTGAAGTGGGAAGAAATAGCAGCCGTGGCAGAAACAAACATGGAGGTAACTTCTGTCAGTGACTCAGCATCCTCATCGGCTGTCAACGATGGCAGTGTGGAAGCTACTGCTGTAGGTGTCTCCAACTCATCGCAATTCCCTGCTATGATGCTGCCAAAACAGGAAAAACCATACCAGCAGAATGGCTCATCATCATCAACCTTCATGTCATCTGGATATGACTACGATGTTTTCCTGAGTTTTAGGGGGCTAGATACTCGCTTGGGCATTACAAATGTCCTCTATACTAGGTTGTCAGGGGCTGGAATCCACACATTTAAGGACGATGAAGAGCTCCATGTTGGAGAGAAATTTGAAACCGAGTTGCTCAAAGCTATTTGCCAATCAAAAATTGCAATTCCAATATTTTCCAAGGACTACGCCTCTAGTAAATGGTGTCTTAATGAGTTGGTCCAAATGGTGGAGTGTAGTAAAATAGGGAGACAGAAGGTTATGCCCCTTTTTTATGGCGTTACTCCAAAGGAGGTCCGTCATCAAAGTGGGTCTTATGAAAAAGCCTTTATTTCGCATAGGTTGAAATTTGGTGCCAACGTTCCTAAGTGGGAAGCTGCTCTCAACTACATTGGCTATCTAACAGGATGGGACGATTCGAAGAAGGATAGGTATGTCATTTTCTGAGTTATCATTTTGGCGCGATATTCCATAATATTACCTTTTCTTCTTATTATGTTTTCCCTTTCCCTTCCATGATATTAGAGGTGAAGGAGAACTGGTAGAAGAGATTGTCCAGGAGGTTATAAATCAGTTGAAAATGGCTTGTCTGCCGATAACAGACTGCTTGGTCGGAGTTGAAAGTCATGTGAAGAAGATCGATAAAATGATGTGTCTTGATTCGAAAGACATAAGAATTCTTGAAATCCATGGTATGGGGGGCGTTGGAAAGACTACTCTTGCCAAAATCATCTACAACCGGCTGTCACATCATTTTGAAGCTGGTTGCTTCCTTTCTGACATCAGGGGAACTTCAGAGCTTAAGGGCATCGAAGTTTTGCAAAATCAACTAATCTCTGATGTTCTCAAAAGAAAGGGGTCAAACATTAGCAATGTTGAGGAAGGAATCAAGATAATACAAAATAGTTTACGTGATAGAAAGGTTCTGGTACTACTTGATGATGTTGATCAAATGGCTCATTGGGATGCACTGATAGGAAAACCTGCATTGCTTGGTTTAGGAAGTAGAATCATCATAACTAGTAGAAATAGGGATATTGTCGATGTTCTTAAGTCTTGTTATCCATATGAGCTTATGAGCATGAACTTCAATCAATCTCTTCAACTTTTTTGCAAACATGCTTTCGGAAGAGATTACCCTACAGATGATTATGTTGCTATCTCCACAGAAGTGGTCAGAAGTACAGGAGGTCTTCCTCTTGCTCTTGAGGCTATAGGTAAACTACTTCCATGCAGAAGCAAACATTTGTGGGATGCGATATTAAAGAAGTTGAAAGAAGTTCCTCTCAAAGAAGTAAAACGGAAGTTGAAAATAAGTTATGATGCCCTGGATGATAGGGAAAAGCATATCTTTCTTGATATAGCTTGTCTTTTCGCTGGATTTGATCAAAGGATAGCACTCTGCTCGTGGAAAAATTGCAATCTCTTCCCAGAAGTAGATCTTGAGGTCCTTCAGAAAATGTCTTTGATTAAAATCAGTGAAGACAAGAAGATATGGATGCATGATCAGCTCAAAGGCCTTGGTAGAGACATTGCTCATAAAAAATTTGATAAAGAACGAGAAAAACAGACTCAGTCGTGGAGCCATGAGGAAGGTTTGGATGGGGTGATGGAAACGAAGGTAAATTTGCATTTCAATTACTTTATCCTCATCAACTTGACAAGTTTAGGCCATGTCCTCATCAACGAGAAAAACAGACTCACTGTGATTGTATGCTCAATAATATTTAAGGAAGGTATTTCTTATCTCATGATTAGTATTATGACTTGTTTTTTGGTTATACTAATGCTTAGATTTATTTTTTATGTTCGGAACGACCATATATACTTGTTGAATATAGTGTCCTTGCTCTCTTGTTTTGCCGTCGCAGGGAACAAAAAAAATTGAAGCTCTTTGCCAAATGTTTGACCCTCAGTTGCTATATTATTTTGCAAACGAAGAAGTCGAGAGGCCGTCTAATCAAAGATACACTGTTGGGAGGGTTTTCCAGAAGAATTGGCGTTCAAATGATTTCCCAGCCAATCTACAAAACAAGACGCTTATGCTTTCCAAGTTGAGATGGCTTTTGTGGCATCATTTTACCAATTTTTCCATGATGAACATAGTCATTCTGCATTTGAGGCACTGCCCTAGTCTCATTGACGTTCAAAGCATTGAAGGCTTGGCAAGTCTCAGGATTTTGAAGCTCATAGAAATTCCGCTATTGGAGAGATTACCTGAGCTATCAAAATTAAAGAAGCTCAATGAACTGCAATTAGGGCACTGCCATAATCTGATCGACTTGCAAAGCATAGAAGGCTTGGGGAATCTCAGAACTTTGAAGCTCATACAAATTCCGCTACTGAAGAGATTACGTGATCTATCAAACGTGAAGAAACTCACTGAACTTCACTTGCGATACTGCCATGGTCTAACTGAAATAAAAAGCTTTGATGGTTTGGAGAATTTGATGATCTTGAAGCTAGGTGAACTTCCTCTACTTGAGAGATTGCCCAATTTATCGAACTTGAGGAAGCTTACGCATCTTGACCTACGACAATGTCAAAATCTTGTGAAGATTCAAGGAAGACTGGAGTCATTGGAAGACTTGAGCATAAAAGGATGCAGATCTTTAAATGAGATGTTTGATCCAGCTTCGAGTTTCAAGAAACTAAAATCTTTGCGAATACATGATTGCGAGAAGTTACATCTTGACAGGATAGGGGTCTCGAAATTTGAAAGATCTGATAGGGTATATGGAAATTCCAGATGTTTGATACTGAGTAAAGTGGGCATTTGCGTTTGTCAGCTGGGTAGACAGTTCTTTTTGCCATCGCTTCCATAGTGAAAACAAATAGACATGGAATGCACAAATTGTGTTTAAAGAAGAGCTGATCAGGTCATCCTCTTGTCATTACAATCTGAGGGGGATATGATTTTCTTCAAATACAACTACTAATTTTGTCCAATACAAGAGTTGATTAGGTCATCCTCTCATCATGATTTAATTGGAGTTTTACTGATTCCATAGATCCACATCGTCTTATCAAAATGTCAATACTCATTGTGCACACTCGTATTGTATCTTCTGAAAAGCTAGTACACTTGATAAAACCGAACAGCAACTTGAGAGGTCAAGCCAATGGTTGTCCCAGAGCTTAGCAAGTTGGTTGACCATTTCGATGTCTCCATGTGGAAGACTCATTGATCTTCTCGAGCTTATGACATGACTCATATTATGAGTACACTCTCTGGTTGCATTTTTGCTATTTATAGGCGGAGACAATTTGAACAGTCATAAGCATCTGTTCCTTATATATTGTGGGTAAAGAAAATTTACATATGATTTTAAGAAATTATAAGCGAAAAAATATATGCCGGCAGGTTATTTTTCCAAGAAAAATGAGCTAAATAAATATTGAATTAGCATCTAATCAACCTAGCTACATTTCGTAATCAAATTTAAGACTTCATATTTTAATTATCATCACACGTTCGCTTACCTAAAAAATCAGATAGATGGTTACGTGTTTGGACACATTGAGAGAAATATAAGGCAATTTCGATGAATTTTGTTCTAGACGATACCAATCGACACACTCAATGTATCCAGCAAAATGCATCAACACACCACATTATTTTGATTATTTATTGGCATTTTGGTAATTTTTAATTTTTTTGTTCAGTAGAAATTACTATTCCAAAACATATTTTTACGATAGCAACAAGTTCAAAGTATTATCTACAACATTGAGATGGTGACGTGTTTGGACACATTGAGAGAAAGATATAAGGCAATTTCGATGAATTTTGTTCTAGACAATACCAATCAACACACTCAATGTATCCAGCAAAATGCATCAACACGCCACATTATTTTGATTATTTATTGGCAGTTTGGTAATTTTTAATATTTTTTGTTAAGTAGATATTACTATTCCAAAACATATTGTTACGATAGCGACCAGTTCAAAGTATTATCTACAACATTTTAAGATATATCTTATTGAATCTTTTTGTAACATCCAAACATCTCGCACTTCTTTCAATTCAATGTAAATTTTTCTCATTAAGATGTTAAAAGCCATCGGTATTTCACTACCTTGATATTGATGATTAGGAAGCAACTCAAAAAGTCCTAAATATATTGTACCAATATCAATTCTGTCCAAAAGTTTTCAATTTGACTAATGTAGGTCTAAACCTTTTGATGATATCAGGGTCAGCTAATGTAGGCTGGAAATCACTGACATAGTAGTCTAATCAGCACTAACCGCAATCCGACACGTACAACACCACCTAAAATGACATTTCGAGAAATATTATAAATGTTTTTGTTCTCTTTTCTTTTCTTTTTTCTTTTGGGATAAGTGTACCAAAAGTCCTAAAACTTGTCCCAAAAGTACAATCGAATCCTAAAATTTTTAAAAAGTGCAATCAAGTTTTAAGACTTGTCAAATTAGTGCAAACAATACTCTCAGTTAACTCCGTCCAATTTGACTAACGGAAAATGCTAATATGTCATTTTTATTACTTTATTAAGACACGCGGCACCAAATCAGAAAATAATTTTGATATGTTCAAAAAATAAAAGAAAAAGATCATAAAAGAAAAAAATCTTTAAAAAAATAATAAAAAAAAAAGAAAGAAAGCTAGCTTATTTATTTATTTTATAGAATGGAAGACCCGGCCTCCTCGGGCTGTCAGTGAGGCCCCGCAACCCCTGTTGGGTGTTCGGAGGGTCGGTGAGCGCCGCCAACCTTCGCTGCTCGGAAGCAAGGCCTTGCGGGCCCTTGTCTGCATCACACGGTGGTGGCCGCCACACATGGGGAGGCCTTGCAAGAGTTTTGTAGAAGAGATCTGATGCTTATCTGTGACCATAACAATGGTTTGGTATGGAAGACTCGTGTTGTATATCGGCACCATCTGAGGCTGCCACCCCAAATTTTTATCGCTCTTTTTCTGTTCCGACACCAACACCCTCCCAGATTCTCAAAACGGTTTTCGTTAAATCGTTGTCTGATTTAAAGCATTTGAAGCAATGTCCACAAATCATTCGAGTTTGGTCGCACAATCTGGTTCCATGAAGATGAGATCTCAAGGGGTGGTATTGGTGGCGTTGTTGGTAAAACGGGTTCGCACCCATTGTCAAGGCAAGGCTCTCTCTACAGCCTCACGCTCGATGAGGTCCAAAGCCAGCTGAAATGTTTGGAAAACCACTGAGAAGCATGAATGTTGATGAGCTTCTCAAGAGCATGTGGAGTGTAGTAGAGGGAACAATTCTTCACATTGTTAGGAAGTTTGCAATTTCAAGATTTTGATTGCACACCCTGCAGCTAGGGATCGCAAGCATCCCAATAAAACAAAAAATTGGGCCATGTTTTCATATCATGTCAAGAATTGTCATCCATACTTTGAATGTTCTCAAATCATAATGGTGATAGTGGCATCAAACATATGAAAATAAAAATATTAACTCAACAATGAATATATAAGACATATTGGTTTCATTCAAATGAAATCAAATCCATGCAAATTGTATGACAGCACATTGGGCGGATAACAGAATAGATACCAATTTTCACTTCGCTTAGTTCGATACATCAATTCAACTACACCTTCTTGTATTTATATACAGAAATTATAATTTGCTGATCGTAAAACTATTTTGCACGATGTGCTGATCGTAAAACTATTTTGCGAAAATCATTTATATCATTAGGCACGAAGGAAAACTTGTTGAACGTATTGTTACGAAGGTTTTAATCGAGCTGAAAAAAGCATATTTGTTGGTTACTGACTTCTTGGTTCGAGTTGACAACAATGTGAAGGAAATACTGGGGATGATAGGCACCAACACAGATGATGTAAAAATCGTGGGAATCTACCGTATGGGTGGCATCGGAAAAATGACTCTTGCTAAAGTAGTCTACAACATGCTTACCAAGGACTTTGCTTATTGTTGTTCCCTTGACGATGTTAGAGAAACTGCAAACTCGAAAGGAATTTTATATTTGCAGAACCGTCAAATTTCAGTCCTTTCAAGGGGGGCAATTCCATTTGCTAATAGCGTGGACGATGGGATAATGATGATAGAGGAGAGATTTTCCCTTAAAGAAAGCTCTTATTCTTCTTGATGATGTCGGTGAAAAGAGTCAATTAACTGCACTATTGGGAAGGCGATGTCACTTTGGTCCAGGAAGCCGGATACTTATAACCACAAGAAATGCAATTGTCCTTCGTGGATTTGATGTAAAGACTTATCAAGTTCGTGAATTGGATTCGAACGCATCCCTTCAGCTTTTCAGCAAGCGTGCTTTTAGAAGAGATCACCCTCCACCAGAAAAATTAGAGCTGTCTAGAGAAATTGTGAAGATAGCCAAAGGTCTTCCATTGGCTATTGAGGTAATGGGTTCAACTTTATCATTGTATGGACAAAGAAAAGAAATCTGGGATGAGTTCTTGGAGAAGTGGAAAATGGGTCCTATTGAGTAAATTCAAAATAAGTTGATGATAAGTTACAAAGCATTGAATTCTTACGAGAAGCAAATATTCCTTGATATAGCTTGTCTTTTAATCGGATGTGATAAGACTAATGCAATATACATGTGGGGAGAAATTCATTTAAGCCAAATAAAAGGTCTTGAAGTTCTTCAAATGATGTCACTAATTAAGATTGAAAAAGGCAATAAGTTTTGGATGCATGATCATCTCAGAGATTTTGGTAGAGAAATTGTCTCTTGAGAAGGTGGGGGGAATTTAGCCCAGAAGAGTAGATTGTGGAACCTTGAGGAGGCACTAGATGTACTACAGAGGAGTGAGGTAAATACTGGGTATGACTACTCAAATATAATTAAGGGCTTTTTTGGTGAAATTCCAACTTTGTCCCAAGATTTTCTCTTAATTAACTAACCGTGTTTGGTCCTGAGCAGGACCTTAAAAGGTTCTGACCATCGGGAACAGTCCAGGTAGAGGCTGGGTCAGGCCTCGAAAAAGATTCTGACCCAATTGCTCCTCCCGTCCACAACCCCCTTACGGGGGTGGGGGGGGGGGGGGGGGGCAACCTGGATCCTTGCGACGGCTTCCCCCTTGAAACACACAGGGGTGTGGTACAGGGAAATGAAAAGTCCGGAAGGAAACCCCCGGGTGAAAAAAAATTGGTCCTGAGCAGGACCTTAAAAGGCTCTTATCACCGGGAACAGTTCGGGTAGAGGCCGGGTCAGGTCTCGAAAAAGATTATAACCCCATTGTTCCTCCCGTCCACAACCCCCTTACAGGGGTGGGGGGGCAGCCTGGATCCCCGCGACACATTCCCCCTTGAAACACAGGGGCATGGTACAGGGAAATGAAAGGCCCGGGGGGAAATTAATTAACTAACCATGTTCTTCCTTTTTCTAAATTTGTCTTGCTTCAATATTCAGACAAATAAAAGGCTCGAAGCCCTCCGTCTGAATTTTGACCAATTTTGGGAGGACAGCCTTCCTCTGGGAGAATTTGCAGTGCTTCCAAACCTACGGTTCCTTTGAGTGGAAGGCCAATTACCCCAATCCCTTCTAATAGACAGCAAATCCCTCAATTCCGGCTCGGTAGGTTTCCTTTCAAAAGCTGCCCTACTTTGGTATAACATATCTTGGACTTTTCACTGATGATTTTTCTTTTTTCTTTTTTGCGGGGAAATTTGATCGATGAACATACAGCTCCTTCCAAATTTAAGATAGCTGATGTGGTATCATTTTGGCGGGCACTCACGATGACTTACTTTTCAATGAACAAATTAGTCATCCTCGATTTTTCAAAGAGTGAAATTACACATGATTGGGATGGATGGAGACATATCAAGGTACATGTTGTTCTAGAATGATCTTCTTCTTATTATTGTCACTATTCTCTTTCTATAAAATTTATCTACGAGTTACCATATTGGTGCTGTAGGGAGCGTGCAATTTGAAAGTTCATAATCTTACCAACTGCACCTACTTGATCAAGACACCCGATCTATCTAGATTACTCAAACTAGAGAGATTGATTCTTGATGGCTCTGATAGATTGGCTGGAATTGACTCTTCGATTGGTAAATTGAAGAACTTGATTTTCTTGAGCTTAATATCTTGCCACGAGCTCCACTCTCTGCCGGAAGAGCTAGGTGGCTTGCCAAGTCTGAAAGAACTTCTCCTTGAAGGAACCTCAATACGAGAAATTCCCAATTGGTGGGCTTTGGAAAAATTGGAGAATCCCAACGCTCAGGATTCCCTGTTGGTTAAAACATCGGGTTCATTCAACCATACAACTTCTTCGTTAGATCTTTCTTTGATGGATACACCTATAGTTCACCTACCTGACTTCATTGGACCATTGACAAGACTCGAGCGACTGAATTTGAGAAGATGTCGGCACATAAATAAACTTCCATACCTCATTGGAAAATTATGGTCATTGACTGAGTTAGATCTATTTCATTAAGGAATCACAGAGTTACCCGACTCTATGGAAAGTTTGGAGAATCTAAAAACACTGATAGTATATACACGGAGTGAGTTAAAAGGCATATCTGTCTTGCCTAAACTTCCAGTAAGCTTGACTTCTTTGGTAATCCATTCGTGGTCCATGGTAACTGTTCCCGATCTTTCGGATCTGATCAACTTGAATCGGCTAATGCTGTTCATGGGGGTGCGTGACAGCTCTAGCCTGGAGTCGGTGCCAGATCCCTCGCCTTGGTGGCTTGGGCGGTTATCTAAACTACAAACCTTGGCATTATGTATCCCGCACATGACTACCCTATCTCCTCAGCTAGGTGCCCTTTCTCACCTGAAGTTTCTTGAACTCTGGGCTTGCGGAAGACTCCAATGCATTCCGCAGATCTCCTCGAGTATCACGACCCTTAATATCACGGGTTGCGGGTCACTGACCACACTTGATATTTCGAATTTGAAGAACCTATCCCGCCTTTCCATTCTAGATACACCAGTAGAGGATCTTTCCGGGCGTGAACTGCTGGACAACAACCTGCTAGAGTGGGAGATTAAAAAAGAGGGACTATTTGGCTTGTTAGTGGAGGACTTTATCGGAATGGTTTTGGGAGATCACAGCTACAGAAATATTTAGGTGCTGGAACTCTAGATTCGCCTGTGTCCGGCTACAAAGTTCTGCGCGAGTGAGGAACACGAGGATCCATTTGAAGATTGCGCCTGCAATGTCTCTGCAATTATCTGCAAATTCAAAGGTACAATAGAATGAGGATTTTATTATGTTCCGCATTTTTGAATCCTTAAAAATCTTCTTCAGTGGGAATTGCAATTGTTGTTAATTTAAATTTTTCGTTGCTACTTTTGTTTGGAAAAAAGAATTCGGACAGGACATTCTTTGCTATTATAGTAATGAAATGAGACGACGCCACGGAGGTGAGAGGGACAACCACGTAGCATCCACAATCACATATATATCAGGTACATAAGCATCAACGGCACATGTTGTCATTGATAATGCCATTGATGCTTTCGATGGGAAACTCTAATTCGATGAAGTTGGATTTTCATCGACGGAGTTGTCTTTCTTTTTTAATTTTTTGTGCATGTGTTTTTCTAGATCAAGTTTTATGACTAGCAGGACCAAAATCCATCTTGCGAAACTACCAGTGAACCTTAATTATCTGGCAATTGATGTTTTCGGACTATGCCGAATCTTTTGTGCCAGACCAATTGAAAGAGCTACTGTTGTATATGCCTGTGGATGGCCCCATCGATATCTATTTTAATCTTTTTATCTATTTTTTTTCCAAGAAAAGTAACGCAATGTTTTCACCTTAAACTTGCATATCATGACCATAGGAGTATTTTGACAGGTGCACATCGCAGGTTGAGTGCTAGCTCTTAGTAGGTAGATTAAAAAACAATAGATTATCTATACATAAGTTTACATAAAACTGAAAGCCTGTGATCCCTAAGAGAAAATATATTATCATTTATGTTTTAAGGAGTTCGATCTTTATCTAATGTTTACAATTTCTGAGTATTCATATCAAGCAAATTTAAAAATAAGAAACAAAGTAAAATAGATATGACTTTAAATATGTATCGAGATTTTTATAGCAGCTTTTCTATTAAATTGATTATAACTTCCAGACCAAGTAAGCGGCCCGATTTTGCTGGAACAGGCCAATCTGGTCCATCCCGGCCCAATTTTTCTGCTTCCCAGCCTATGTTTAGCCTTTCGCAACTTGTTTTGGCCCAATTCTGGTATGTGGGGAGGAACCTTGGGAGCATGCGCATTTTAATTCAAACTTGTTCATACGAACAAGGGGATGGATCCATCTTTTTTGGACAGTTTTGTTATACTTTTGTAGTGTACGGACACAAATCTTACAAAAAGTGAAAATCAAATAGCGGTTCTTTGGATTTATTAAATTGAGTGGCAATTGCTCCAACTACTTTAACTGCTGGAGAACGATGTAATATGTATTTTTTTTTTCTCAACAACTCCCCCAGACGAAGGTTTACGAGATGACGGGAGCTGTAGAACACCATAGATGATGAAAGGTTAGTTGAATTACTGCATAACAAGCAAGAAAAGCCATGAATGAAAAGAGTGAGAAATCGATGTTGAAGACTTTTGGTCCTATAATATATTGAATGGAGCGTGCAAACCATTTCGAAAGGTTAAGTTATTAGAGGTGTAATTTCTGGCAAACTCCATCCTCTAGATCTGAGGTTGCACGAGAAAACGAGAATTGAGCAAATGCATTAACCTTTTCCTCTTGTACTAAAATTTCGTCTCTGTTGCAACTTATTTGATCTGTTTGGATAGTAGAGAGGAAACGACTGCTTCTATGCCCCACTTGTGCTAGTGTATGTGTAATGTCCGAATTTTCTTTTGTCTTGCTATCCCGGTTTCTAGATTTCATTCCAGTTAGACTCACGAAAGATATAGGAAAATGCTTTGAGAAGGCCATCATGGATCCTAAAAATAGCAGAATCACGAACCTGAAGAAAAATACCAGGGAGACGAATTTATCCCGAATTGTGACATTGAAACGAACTGTGAGATCCGATGAGTGGTATTTTTAAAGGATTCGAGTGGGACAAAACCGTGGAGAACGACAACGCGCGCAGTTCTGTAAGAGGTGACCAGAAAAATGAGAGGTTGCCTGAGGTGTTTGAATCTACCTTGGACAATTTACTGGGAAAAAATTTGACAAAAGTAAAAGACAAGCGAAAAGTAGAATGATGAAGAGGAGGATTAGGAGAAATCAGAGAACAGAGAGCGGAAATAAGGTAAACAAAAAGAGCAAGACGCAAATACAAAACCGAGACTGGAACGAGGAAGAAGAAGCCACCACATGTGCTTCGTGCAGAAGGCGATGAGGGAGGGGCTCCAAATCCGAAGACGAGGGAAAACGCTTGAGCTTTTTCTCCTTGACTTCCAAAACCGCGATGCCGAGGCAGAGGGGGTGGACACAGTCATGGAGAGGGTTCCAAATCGAAGCCTCCTGGCGGATGTGAGAAAATCGGAGGCAAACTTATTGGAAGCTTGCAGGGCTATCGCCGGCGAAACCATCGCTCTCACTGGCAATGCCACCGGCGAGACAAGTCACGGTAGGCCTCATCGTCGACCGCGCCGGTGCTCTTCGCACTTTCCCTTCTTTTCTTCCACATCGAATTATTTTTTACCCTTTTTTTTTCCTGTTTTCTTTGGCTAATAATCTTTTTAGGCTTAAACGAGTTTGTTTTTAGACCCACATCTAGTTGGATTTAATATCGTGAACCCACATTAATCAGTTTTTAAATTTGGAGTAACTCATATTTGGTATGACCTATTGAATTTGAGTTAAAAAATGGGTTACGAACCCATTTTGCCTACTATGTGACTTAAAACTTAATTGTCGTGAAAATATAAAACATATTGTTTTAACAAAGTGGTCTTTGTGATTCCGCTCAATCACAAAAAAGCCACCCATCTATTTCTAACTATTGGAGAGTTACACAAAAAAATAATAAATAAATAAATTCACAGAGCCAATCTTATGTATGTACACAAGAAGAAAACATTGATTGTGGATGTAGCCTTTTTTTTTTTTTTTTTTTGGAAGAAGATTTGTGGTAGAGGATTTTCGTTTAATTGGTCATAACCTCATGTCCATGGTCATGCAATTGAGGCTCAAGCTCTATAAAGAAACAATGTTGACAGAAAACGAAAGTGCACCCATCAAATTCAAATTAATAGCTATAAATGGTACCGTTTCCCCATGTGTAAGCTCCATCCAAGAGCAAGGGAGCAAGAGGCAACAACTTACCATTATTTGTTTAACTGAAATAGTACAAATGTTCTTTATTTGTACATTTTCAAAATTGAGGGTAAACTTACCAAATGCATTTCAAAGTTATAAATGGTACCATTTCGCCACTCTTGATATTCTTTAGGTTTTTCAGGTCTTCTCGATATCCTTATTCATAAGTAATTATTTTTTTACTCATTGATGATACTTGTGCAACTTGCTCATCAAATCAATAACTGCTTCATATTTTTATGTGTATTTCTCACTGCTGTTATTCTCACTTAAGTTCTAATACTAATTCCACTTAATCTTTAGATCTTGTGCACTATCCCCATAGCTTGATACATGACAAACAATTACCTAATTATCGTCTCTTGAGTTTGTTTCTAGAATTTCGTTGAGACTCAGCTTAAGCAGCTTCCACGAAAGTTGTTTACCGTGACAATTCACCTATTATTCCCTGGTGACCAACACATGATCTTAGGGATAATTTTTTACGACTTCAAAATTCAAACATCATTGATCAAGTGTACAAGCCAAGCCCCAAACTTGTTCTTTTTGCTCTTGAACACCTGACTGGAAACTGTTTCATCAGTATGAATCCGGTTCGTGTAAACTTGAAACGACTCTTATCCTTCCCCTCGTTCCTTCCTCTCAATTTCCGGTTCAAAAGGAGGAAAAAAAAAAGAAAAGGCCCCTCAAGGCTTCTCACTTTCAAAAGGAGGGGGGGAATTCCACACAGAGGCGGAGACCACCATCTTGGGTTTTGGCCAGTCAAGCAAAAGGCTTCTCCTTCCCCTCATTCCATCCTCTCAATTTCTGGTTTCCACCCAACTCACTCCGTCGAGCAATCCACAGTAAAGATCCCATCTTTTTTCCCAGAAGTTGGAAAAGATTATCACAACGTTGAGCGCAGATCTGTCTCGTCTCCTTCCAATCTCTGACGATCCCAGCGTGGGCGAGGTGTCAAAGTTACGGATCGACTGTTCTGCAGGCTTCGTGGGGAGCTCGACTGAAGGCGCGGGCGAGAGGAACAGAGAAAAAAAGGAGCGACAGAAAAAGCTGAGTAAGGGGAGTTCGTTCGGAGCGGGGGACAGAGAGGGAAGGAGAGAGAGCGACTGAGGGTGTGAAACCTGAGAGCGAGAGGGAGCTTTCCGGCAGCTCGGCCACGCCCAAGCCCCGTTTGACAACTCCGGCCGACGTCATCGAGGCCACAGCTCCCGTTGACCCCCGCACCACCAAACTTCTGGTGAGTTTCTTTTGGTTTCAGCCCTTTTTCCGGCTCGGGGACATCGGGGGAGGCGGTCGGCCATAGGTCGGCTCATCTCGAGCTCCTCCGGCTCCGCCTTCTTCCGTTTAAAAGACAAGCCGGGTTCGGTTTATCCCCGTGTCCAACTGAGCTGATTTCTTTCGTGTCGTAGGTCTAGATCCGGGTCCGAGCCTTAGTTTGGTCATTTGATTCATAGTCGCCCACTGCACACCCTGTTTTAGACAAAATGTTTAAACCAAGTTGTGCCCATTTTCTTTTTCCCGATTTTTAGTTGCTTCGAATGTGTAGTAATAGAGTTTCCTTAATGGTGATCTTTACGACGCGTTTAATAACATTTCTGTTTAAAAATTATTCCCTGAAACAGATATAAAAAAAATAGTTTATGTTTTGGAGAACAATTTTTGAACAAAAAAAACGCGTTTGGTAAACTTGTTCCCGGAATAAAAAATAAACAGAAATACGTTTGGTAAATTTGTATTCTTTTTATGTTTCTTTTAATTTTTTAAATATTTTTATTTTATTTTTATTTTTTCTTTTTTTGGCTATGGTCGGCGACCGGCCAACGAGGGCTGGCGGCCTTGCCCAGCCAAGGTGAGGCTAAGCCTTGCCAAGGGCCGGCGACGCTCAGCCTCGCTGGGAGCTGGCAATGCTCCGGCGAGGTCGCTGGCCCTCAACGGCTAGTCGCCGGCCATGGCCGAGGCCGGCAACCGGCCAAAGAAAAAGAAAAAGATAAGAAGAAAAAAAAGAGAGGAGAGCGAAAATTTGTTCTTAAAAATTGTTTCAGAAACAAGAAACACGTTTTTCTCGTTTCTTGTTTCTGTTCTAAATGTGTTCCTAAGAACAAAAAAATAGATTTGGAACAAAAACGCAAACAAACGCGTTTCTGTTCTTTTTTTGTTCCCTAGAACAAAAAAACATAAATTTTGTTCATAAACATAAACAAAGAACATTAACAAACAAGCCCTTAATCACCATGGTTCGATATGCTTTTTGTGCTTTTTGTTCTTTTGGAGCCTTGTTTGGTGTTTCTATGGTGTTTGCCATATGAATGTGGACTAAATTATGAGCGAGAATAGATACTGGTCGGCAATACGGTGAAATTTCATCCAATATTTGAGATGGCGATCCATGAGTGACGCCTTCTTTTGTTGGTCTTGAGTTTTAACGTTGAAGGTGGATGAGTTCACGTTCTGGGGTGGCTTAAGAGAATCGAGGAAGAAGGGAGGTCCTCACGTTCCGGAAAGGGGGGCGTAGAAAGAAAAATAGAGAGTGGGCTTGAACTTATTATTGATAAATGTGGGTTGGGCTTAGAATAATTGAATTTTGACTCGATTCAGGCGGTGAACCGATTGGCCTTGAACATTGGGCTCGCTTCTTTTATTAGTCCAGTTGATATCACTAGTCCAAACCCATGAGCCCGCATCTGACCTTACACGCGGACTGGGCCCAAGGCTCGGCCCGGGTCCCTTTTTCAAATTAAAAAAAATGAAAATTTTAAAAATAACTTACATTTAATAAATTTCAAAATTTCCGAAAAAGAATTATTTCTCAGGAATTAGGAAAATGGCTTAAGAAATAGTTTTTTTGGGTAATTTTCTCTTAAAGTGTGGAGAAACCTTTGATTAAAAATTTTGTGCAAAATTGGGACAAGCCCTCTAGGGCTTTACCTTAAGGTTTCAATTGTCCTTAAAGACAAATGCCCTCAGTTGCACACTTTGACACGATGATTATGGCTTCCCTTTAGGCTAATTAGGATTGGCATTATTTATTTCTTAGTGTTAATGCCCCATTTGGTTGTAAATTGTTGTTTTAATGATTATGCACTCACATAATCACTTCACACATAAGTGAATAGGCCTAAAATCAATTCAAATTGCTTGACCGTAAATTCTCTAGTTGTGTAGAAAGTGAAGTATGTTTTCATACTTTACTTGATTTCTAGCCGACTAGACTAGTGGTGAGGTATGAGTTGAAGAGAGCTCACATCTAAAACATGGGCCGTAGGCCCGGTTTCATATTAGTACCTTTAAACCTACTTTCCGCCTCACTGAGATTAGGTCGTGAACGGAGGGTTAGGTCGCTACAAGGAGTTGAGAAGGATAAAATTTGAGAAGAATACTAAGAAGCTATCTGGTGTAGTGCAACCGTTAATGTTTGAATGGAACTCTCTATTTTTACTTGCACTTGGAATCATGTGATTGGCCAATAACATCGTATTGGATAGATTCACATCACACTATTAATCATTGGTGAATGAAAATAGCTTTCATCATAAATTGCTTGTGAAAATTTCATGAGCTTCTTATTCAAATCAGTCTGAGAAGCATAAGCTACATTACTTACGGTAAAAGGGGGGAAAATAGTAGAAAGCACCAAAAACATACATAGTACCATAGTAGGCCAACTGAGAGCGACATACATAACATGTTCACATTCTCTAAAGCAAAATTATGACTCCCAACATTAACGGGAATACATGATAACTAAGCTTCACTATAGACTACCTTAATAGGATGACCACATTAAGTAGTCTTCAGGACGGCAAAATCACATAGGACTCTACAACAGTGCTCGTCTATTACTTTGAATGTCATATATGGCAAGTCATATTTAAGGTGGAGGAGAAAAGAAGAAAATTAATATTTTTAGCATTAGGAATTTTGATTAGTCATAGATCCAAAGTTGTTAGACTCATTAGAAGTTGTGTTATCAATTAGAATTGATGCATTAATCACAATCTGATGACAAATTAAATTAATAACAAGAATCACTAAATTTCTGTAGGTAAACTCTTGCTCTAGCACCTCTCTTCACAAACAATTAGACTAAATTTCCTATAATAGCACGTACCAAATCGCTTTTTTTTCTGTCAATTTCAATTCTATCAAAGTATAAATACTCATATAGTCATACAAACCTAACTAAACTATGAAGTGAAAAACCCAGCTCGAAGATATTCCATTTTATAACTTTAAGATGATACTATAGATAACAACCGAAAACACTGGCATGGATCAATATAAGAAAAGCTTACTGGTTCACGTAGCCTTTGCACATGAGGGCCCTCTCTTTGCAATGATGAACACGCACTGCCAATCTTCATATTAACTTGAATTAATTAAAGAAACAATTAGAAAGAAAATAAAGAGTGGCGAACTAGATTCTCCTTTTTGACGATTTCATAAAATTTCAAGTTAAGACATGTTTGAGAACTTAGGTTGGCACATCATTGATACCGATTCTTTGATATTCCATGCAAAATCAATTATGAAACAATCATTTTTTTCCTATTATTCCGATCATCTCTGCTGTTATATGCATTATATATGGCATAAGATACTAGCTGCAATCTAAGCTAGGGGTGTGTTTATTTTGGGGAAAGTGTTCTTTGGGATTTGATTTTGTAAACTTTGACCCGTTTGGTTCATGGAAAATAATTAGTCAACTGAAAACACCTTCCCGTCAATGAAACTCGTAATTGCGGGCATGAGATTGAGGTTGTGGGCCTCGTGAGAGGTTGACGCTCGATGAGATTTGGCAAGCTTGAGCTCGAAATTGCCAATCTAGCGCAAGGTCGAGCCTAGTTGGTTTGCGCCTATGCTTCGAGCTTGAGTCTTGCTAGATCTTGGCAAGCTTTGAGCTTGAGTTCGCCTGTGGTTGTCAATGGCCAATTGGAGGAAAAAGAAAAGAAAAGTAAAGGCAAGAAAATAAGGAAAATAAAATAAAATAATTAAAAATTATTTTTTAAAAAATAAAAAGTTATTTAAAAGTTCGATATTTTTTTGGCCTAAGATAAAATCTCGAGATTGAAATCATTTGTTAATAAGACCCAAATATCAAAAAAGAAAATTTCATTTTTACATTACTAAATAAAAGAAAATTAATCGTATTCCTATAAAAGGATTTTCCAAAAAACATTTTCTTTTATTATTAAAATTTCCTCAAAATAAATGCACCCTACATTTGTGTGTATATGTGCCAATTGAAGTATCACAACATGCGGCCAAAAATATGAAGACGGAACTAGAGAGCTATTACAAGTTGAATCAATCCCTTATTGGGTATTATCTTAGTTCCAAGAGAATCCAATGCGCCAAATTCCCTTGGCTTCCCGGCTGGGTTGAGTTTTCATATGCTTCTAGCAATTGAATAGGTCATTAGAGTTATATCAATTGGCTTATATACAATATTAGTGGAATACCCAAATATAGTAGAACGGATGTTCCGTAAAATTTCCTTACTACGGCACGCTTAGTAAATTTTAATACAGAAAAAATAAAGATTAATTTGATTAGCAATGTTATAATTACAAATAACATTCATAAGTGATTAATAAATCTTGTGTATATTTAAGTAACTTGGTATACACACCATTTATTTGAAGGAAAATTACTTTCGAGAAGCAAATGAAAACTAATTATTTTCCTAAAAACGTATTTCCATTGCAAAGATTTTTATTTATTGTGAAGTTTCCACCGAAATGTTCTTAATTTTGTTTTCACATTCCTCTTCTATCTTCGTGCCCAAGTAATGGACGTGGACTCGTAGCACCGTGCGGCTGACCTCCTTGTGATAGACGAAGAAAATGGGATGAGCAAACGACAAGAAGAACTAAGCCAAAAAGAGGGCATGAAGATTGAAGACTGAAGAAAGCTGTTGTGCTCGGGTGATGAAGCCAGAGCCAAACCAAACGAGCGCACTACAATTTGCATTAATTGCATAAGAAGAGACGCCGATGGACGGACCGTGGCGAAGGATCCGCGGATGGACGAAACGCAGGAAATCCTCGGACAAAAATGCGACCCAGATCAAGTCGCCAAAGCCTGACCCATCAAGTAGCGAGACCCAGATCAAGTCGCCAGAGCCTGACCCGGCAAGAAGCGAGCTGGTGTTTTTGGGGAACCCCGCAAAGAGGTTCGATTTTGAGGATGTTATGAGGGCCAGTAAGCAGGAATTGGGGAAAGGGACGTTCGGGATGACTTACAGGGTTGACCTGGAAGATGGAACAGCCACGGTGATCTTGAAGATGCTCGAGATTGTGGACTTGTCGGCCGAGGATTTCCGGGACAAGGTGGAAGCTATCGGTGCGATGGACCACGAAAACCTGCTCCCTTTGAGAGGTTACTTCTATAGCAAGTACATGAAGTTCCTCTTGTACGATTACATGCCCCAGGAAAGCTTGTTCGGCCGATTACATACATACAGACGATGGGGTGGGCATCCCCTGAGCTGGGAGATCAGGCTTTTGATCGCCCTTGGAGCTGCCCGGGCCATCGAGTACCTGCACGCCCACGATATTCACTCCGGGAACATCAAGTCATCCAACATCCTCCTCACGTCATCCTACGAGGCCCGGGTCTCTGATTACAGCCTCGACCTCCTCGCAATGCCGACCCAGGTCTCTGTTTTTGGCCACTCTCCCCCAACACAGCCGATCCTGCGGGGCGACACCAAATCAAAAGTGGAAGATGTGTATGACTTCGGGCAGCTGCTTCTGGAGCTCCTGACGGGGGAGCCACACCCGCAGCTTCTCCTCAAGGAGCAAGGTCGAGGTACAGATCTTCCTCAGTCGGTCGAGGTCGCTCTTCGCGACAAGATAATTGCTAATATTTTCAATGGGGAGCTCATGACGTGCCACGAATTCGAGGAGGGAATGGTTAAGCTGTTGGAGGTGGCGATCAGTTGCGTACCCCTACATCCACATTTGGCAAAAATGCTTTCGATGTCTGAAGTACGGAGGAAGATTGAGGAGTTGAACGATACGTATGCTCGGTGAGTTCATATAAAAAATGTCAAAAATGCTTCGTCACCTAACTTCATCATGACTGCATTTGGCAACTTGAATTCACTTTAATATTTTACAATGTTCACCATAGAAAAGTTAATTACCATGGAAGTCGATGTCAAACTGAAGAGGAGTGGGGAAAAATGGAGAGAAACATGAGTTTCGCATCTTTGATGCAATTATGAACAGTAAGGAGTTTCGGGGTATTGATTCCTTGTATAGTAGGAAGAACTAATAAGGGTAACTATCTACTAACAATCTTTCATGCAATAAAAGAAGGCTCCACCCAAAATAAATGAATCAATGACACAAAGTTTCCCCCAGCCTAAAGTTACGTGGAACGATGTGTCAATCGTCTTGGATATATCGAATTAGGATGACTTCTGGTTTCCCTTCAAGACGTGGGTGCTAGTCTAGCTCTTTCAAGATGCTTGACTTAAATAAATTTGATTCAATCTTGGTGAATGATGGCCTTACCCAGCTTTTACTTTTCGCAGGAAACAACCAGATGGGGTTCTGGAAGTTTCTGAAAGAGTTTATGGTAAGTTTTTTTAGATGTTCAATGTTAGTCTCTTGATTATTTGAAAGTGCAACATAGCAGGGTTCCGTGTTCTAACTACTTTCTTTGCTTTAGAGTTCTGGATTAATTGAGCGGGTATTCATGGCCTCTACTTTTGTAGTCTACGATTTACCTTCTCTTGGGACAAAGGTACTTCAACAATAGGAGAGTCAACGTGTAGCCTCTTTGGAGGTCTACTGAGCTGTCTAACCTAAGAAACAACCCGTTTCCTGCAAAAGCAGAGTAATATCTGACCAGAGGTCTAGGGCGCGTTTGGTAACGATTCTGTTCCCGGGAGCTGATTCTGATCAGAACTGATTCTTTTTTATTCTGTTCTCGGGAACTGATTCTAAGCATTTTAAGCCATTTGGTAACTGTCCAAAATTTATGATTCTAGAATAGAATTGCATTTGGTACCGTGTTCATTAATTCTGTTCCAAATCAATTTCTTTTAATTTTTAAATATTTTTTTTACTTTTTTCCTTTGTTTTCTTTTCTTTTTTTAATTTTTTCCTTTGTTTTCTTTTCTTTTTTTTTTAATTTTTTAATTTTTTTCTTTTCATTTTCCTTTTCATTTTCCTTTTTTTTCTTTTCTTTTTCTCATCTTCTTCTTCTTCTTCTGGCCGGTCGTCGGACCGGCGACCGGCCAGACGAGGGCCGGCGACCTCACCGGAGCGTCGCCGGCCCTCAGCGAGGCCAGCCCTCGTCGGCTGAGCCTCGCCAGATCTGGCGAGGCCGAGCCTCGCCGGTGGCCAGGCCGACCTCGTCGGGGTTGGGCGAGCCTCGCCTGGCCACCGGTGGGGCTGGGCGTCGCGAGGCTCGGCCTTGCCCAGCCTCGGCGAGGCTCGCCTGGCCACCGGCGAGCCCGCCGGTGGCTGGACTTGCCTCCGGTGAGCTCGCCGGACCTCGCCCTAGTCTGGCGAGCCTCCGGCGAGCTCGGCGGACCGGCGGCCGGCGGACGGCGGCCGACGGCGGCGGACGGCGGACCAGCGGACGGCGGCGGACGGCGGCGGCCGGCGGCGGCGGACGGCGGCGGCCGGCGGCGGCGGTGGATGGCGGTGGCGAACGGTAGCGGGCGGTGGTGGACGGCGGTCGCGAGATGGCCGAAGGGAAGAAGAAAATTTATTGATTTTGATTCTCAAATTCGTTCCCGGAACAAGAATCAACTTTTTTTTGGTTCTTGATTCTATTCCCAATCTGTTCCCAGGAACAAAAATTTTACCAAACGGGATTCTAGGCCGAAACTGATTCTGAGAACAAAGAATTAGAATTTGGCCCTGTTTGGATAGTTACCAAACAGGGCCCTAGTGAGCTGAACTCATTGTCTCCTATCAACAGATGGTGATTAGCATGCCACCGTGCATAAGCATTACCTACCTAACAAATTGTTTCGTGTGCCCTTGCGGTCGCTTTTGATTAACTTTTTTTTGCCAATTATGAGTCCACTTCTAGTATCACTCAGTGGAAACTCATGTGCCGGGCCATGGTTAATTCATACCACAGTCCATGGCTTCTGTGACTGCTGAAAGTTACCTATTGAAAAGGAGAGCTCATTCAAAAAATCAAACACACACATTATTTAACACTCTGTAGCTGGTGAAAAATATTCGAACCTGTGTTGTCAACTCCCACTCGACAAAATCTTTAACCTACACTTTTTGTGAATAATATTTTGATTTGCAGTCAAAAGCAATATGCAATAATGGAGAAATACCTCTGTACAAGTTTAAAAGTTCTACTAAATCTTCTTAAAATTGGTTCAGCTATAGGCAGTTCTGGTCCTAATTCTTGATTAGAGTCTACAACAAACAATTTCATAATCCTTAACCAGAATGTTCTTAGAATCCCCCTCCAATTGAATCTCTCTAGTTTCTTCTATTTGTTTCCTCACACTAGATTCTACCACAGATTTGTAAGTATACATTATGTTTTCATTGAATATAATACCATCAGTTCTAATTGTTTTCTTATTTTGTTCATCCACACATCGATAGTCAAAATAATCAGAACCATATCCGATGATAATACATTTCTGAATCTCTGCATCAATCTTTTTTATATTTTAAAAATCAATGTGCACTTATTAAACACAACCGAAATGTTTAGAAATTTACTTTCTTTCGAGTCCTTTTTTTTTTGGTAGCTTGAAATCAAGTGGACCTGAAGGTCCTATGTTGATTAGGAAGTTGCTTCGTTACCTATATCTGCTCAAAACGTTTTGGATAGTCCTACATGCATCCTCATACTTCTCGCATGCTCATGCAGAGTTTAGTTCATCCTCTCAGCTCGGTTTTACAAGGGTCTGTTGGGAACCGGTCTAGTCATCCTGATTTCATTCTATGCAAAAAACTTCTTGAACTCACTATTATCATACTCACTGCCATTGTCACCTTAGACATTTAACCTTAATCTGGTTTCATTCTCCGCTTCAGCTTTTCACGTCTTAAGAGCAACAGACAAAACAATTTATTTTTTTTAGAAAATAAAGTCATACTTTCTTGGTGGAGTCGTAAGCAAATTTATTTTTTGAATAGATTTCCTAGTTGAAAAAAAAAATCCAATTCTTGCCTATATGTAAGAAGTGGATGTTCTTTATGAAGAATATCAAAGAGGAGTTTCTGCGTGTGAATTACACCTTGAAGATATCAAATTGTGTTGAAGCCAGTAATCTTGTAGTAAGATTTGTGAATTCCTTCATAAGATTGAAAAATTCTTTTGTGAGGAATTGTGGGGCTAAATACTGCATGAGTTTTTGGATGTAATTGGGGCTTAGGAAATACTGAGTGTTTTAGTGATTCGAGTATGGTTATAATCTATGTTGTATTGCTTGATCAATAGTGGAACTTATTGTTGCTCTCCCCGTGGACGTAGGTCACTATGACCGAACCACGTAAATCCGGTGTCCTTATTTTATTATTCGCTTGCTTGCTTTTGCAACAATAAGCATTCAATAGGTTTATCTATAGAAGATTCTCATGAGGTGCTTGTCCTTCAAGCTCAGGGGATCATATAATTAGTTGATTCATCACTTCTCTAGAAATATCATTCACACTGCACCTCTATGGAAATGATTTGCAGTACAGGTTTTTCCTACTTTACAACTCTTTTTTGGAAGTTTATGAGCTTAATTATTTGGTTTAGTTTCTAAACAACTTTTGATGGCATAGCAAGTCAACATACACGATTTGGAAGCTATCTTGCATGAGTACTTCATTTTTCCTCAAGAAGTAAATTCATTTCATAGTCTATCAAGTTTATACCGAGCCCAATGGAAGGACACACTTTATTATAGACGTCTCCTGTTAGCTTCATCTATATTTGAACGGAAATCTTATGCATAAAATGATTTACATATTTGGATGTGGATGCAGTGTTTGAATACTGTCTTAACACGGAAATCTTATGCGCCTAATGATCAATGAGTAATATCAACAAAGTCCCATTTGATCCCCTTCCTCATGCCCCTTCTTATAACTTGCTTGTTTCAGGAAGTCCACAAATGTCACCTTCGCTGTCAGAAAGTTCGGTTGATTCAGCTCTTGAGGGATCTTTTGTAAGTTTAGAATTAGCCACGGAATCACCTTGCACTTCGCCAAAATTTGAGTTGGATCAACAATATGACACGACCGTGGAAGAGAATGGTCAGTCATTCTCGCTGTCCAATCTCTCAGGTTCATTTTCTTCTTCCTCTGTACGATCCCAGACATCCTTATTGGCTTAGGGGCATTATCATCAAGCAATATCGAAGAGTCCAATTGGATCCCCTTCCTCATGCCCCTTCTCCTAACTTGCTTGTTTCAGGAACTCCTCCATCGTCCATTGTGAATAATTCACCTCAGGCTTCTTGTGTTCCTCCCCCTCCTCCTCTTCCTTCTGTGGGTTGGGTGGAGCAAATGATGCCTTCTTTTGAACCGTCTCAAGATGCAATTATGATGCGAAATATTGTTGAACACCCAAAATCGCAGGCCCTCAATCATCAACCATTTTTGTCTTCAGAAATGCCTCAAGTTGTCATCTCAGGTAATACATCCACAACGGAATTTTTTATGCATGCTTTTAGTCACGGAGGAATGATTCACACTCATTTTTCATTGTCCACCACAGACTATTATGAACTTTTCCGATTTTAAACGTAGGATGGGGCATGTACCTGAATTGAAGTGAACTACCTTTCCTCGGTCACAGCTTGATTCATTTAAGTTCCGTTCCACTTGGTCCAGTCCAGCCACAGAGTTACTGAAAAACAGTTTGACCGATTGGCGAGACACATACAACACAGACGTGGAATAGACAGTCATCTCTCAGATGAAGGGATTGTTTCGGCTAGTAGGACCATGCAATGCTCCTATAATAACTATCACATAATTTCATTCTAATTAGATGTAAATCTATGAAATAAATTTCTTTGGACTCAAAATCTATGAAATAACTATCACTCATAAAAGATCACTTTGGACTCAAAATTTCACAAGTTGTAGCCATTGTCTGCTGGGATAGGGTGCTTATCACCACGGTTTATACTTCAAGGAAATTTGCATTGAATGAAATAAATTTCCTTAAAGTTGCCTCGCGTTCTGCAATTGCCTGAATTCTCTTTATGGCCATTATTGCTTAACATTTTCATGTAAAATAGGTGAGAACACGGATTCTGTGAAGTGGGAAGAAATAGCAGCTGTGGCAGAAACAAAGATGGAGGTAACTTCTGTCAGTGACTCAGCATCCTCATCGGCTGTCAATGATGGCAGTGTGGAAGCTACTGCTGTAGGTGTCTCCAACTCATCGCAATTCCCTGCTATGATGCTGCCAAAACAGGAAAAACCATACCAGCAGAATGGCTCATCATCATCAACCTTCATGTCATCTGGATATGACTATGATGTTTTCCTGAGTTTTAGGGGGCTAGATACTCGCTTGGGCATTACAAATGTCCTCTATACTAGGTTGTCAGGGGCTGGAATCCACACATTTAAGGACGATGAAGAGCTCCATGTTGGAGAGAAATTTGAAACCGAGTTGCTCAAAGCTATTAGCCAATCAAAAATTGCAATTCCAATATTTTCCAAGGACTATGCCTCTAGTAAATGGTGTCTTAATGAGTTGGTCCGAATGGTGGAGTGTAGTAAAATAGGGAGACAGAAGGTTATGCCCCTTTTTTATGGCGTTACTCCAAAGGAGGTCCGTCATCAAAGTGGGTCTTATGAAAAAGCCTTTATTTCCCATAAGTTGGAATTTGGTGCCAACGTTCCTAAGTGGGAAGCTGCTCTCAACTACATTGGCTATCTAACAGGATGGGACGATTCGAAGAAGGATAGGTATGTCATTTTCTGAGTTATCATTTTGGCGCGATATTCCATAATATTACCTTTTCTTCTTATTATGTTTTCCCTTTCCCTTCCATGATATTAGAGGTGAAGGAGAACTAGTAGAAGAGATTGTCCAGGATGTTATAAATCAGTTGAAAATGGCTTGTCTGCCGATAACAGACTGCTTGGTCGGAGTTGAAAGTCATGTGAAGAAGATCGATACGATGATGTGTGCTGATTCGAAAGACATAAGAATTCTTGGAATCCATGGTATGGGGGGCGTTGGAAAGACTACTCTTGCCAAAATCATCTACAACCGGCTGTCACATCATTTTGAAGCTTGTTGCTTCCTTTCTGACATCAGGGGAACTTCAAAGCTTAAGGGCATCGAAGTTTTGCAAAATCAATTAATCTCTGATGTTCTCAAAAGAAAGGGGTCAAACATTAGCAATGTTGAGGAAGGAATCAAGATAATACAAAATAGTTTACGCGATAGAAAGGTTCTGGTACTACTTGATGATGTCGATCAAATGGCTCATTGGGATGCATTGATAGGAAAACCTGCATTGCTTGGTTTAGGAAGTAGAATCATCATAACTAGTAGAAACCGGGATATTGTTGATGTTCTTAAGTCTTGTTATCCATATGAGCTTATGAGCATGAACTT
The DNA here is from genome assembly GCA_019915205.1 of Eucalyptus rudis. Classification (NCBI taxonomy): domain Eukaryota; kingdom Viridiplantae; phylum Streptophyta; class Magnoliopsida; order Myrtales; family Myrtaceae; genus Eucalyptus; species Eucalyptus rudis. The sequence goes on along the minus strand of JAHMTN010000001.1, from coordinate 17,157,514 downwards.
CAATCAATCTCTTCAACTTTTTTGCAAACATGCTTTCAAAAGAGATTACCCTACGGATGATTATGTTGCTTTCTCCACAGAAGTGGTCAGAAGTACAGGAGGTCTTCCTCTTGCTCTCAAGGCTATAGGTAAACTACTTCCGTGCAGAAGCAAACATTTGTGGGATGCAATATTGAAGAAATTGAAACAAGTTCCTCTCAGAGAAGTAAAACAGAAGTTGAAAATAAGTTATGATGCCCTGGATGATAGGGAAAAGCATATCTTTCTTGATATAGCTTGTCTTTTCGCTGGATTTGATCAAAGGATAGCACTCTACTCGTGGAAAAATTCCAATCTCTTCCCAGAAGTAGATCTTGAGGTCCTTCAGAAAATGTCTTCGATTAAAATCAGTGAAGACAAGAAGATATGGATGCATGATCAGCTCAGAGGCCTTGGTAGAGACATTGCTCATAAATTTTTTGATAAAGAACGAGAAAAACAGACTCAGTTGCGGAACCATGAGGAAGGTTTGGATGGGGTGATGGAAACGAAGGTAAATTTGCATTTCAATTACTTTATCCTCATCAACTTGACAAGTTTAGGCCTTTTCACTGTGATTGTATGCTCAATAATATTTAAGGAAGGTATTTCTTATCTCATGATTAGTATTATGACTTGTTTTTTTGTTATACTAATGCTTAGCTTGGTTTTTTATGTTCGGAACGACCATATATACTTGTTGAATATAGTATCCTTACTCTACTGTTTTGCCGTCGCAGGGAACAAAAAAAATTGAAGCTCTTTGCCAAAAGTGTGACCCTCAGTTGCTATATTATTTTGCAAACGAAGAAGTTGAGAGGCCTTCAAATTGGCCTTCAAATGATTTCCCAGCCAATCTACAAAACAAGACGCTTATGCTTTCCAAGTTGAGATGGCTTTCGTGGCATCGTTTTCCCATTGAAGTTAAGATCACCGATTTTTCCATGATGAACATAGTCATTCTGCATTTGGGGCACTGCCCTAGTCTCGTTGACGTTCAAAGCATTGAAGGCTTGGCAAGTCTCAGGATTTTGAAGCTCATAGAAATTCCGCTATTGGAGAGATTACCTGAGCTATCAAAATTAAAGAAGCTCAATGAACTGCAATTAGGGCACTGCCATAATCTGATCGACTTGCAAAGCATAGAAGGCTTGGGGAATCTCAGAACTTTGAAGCTCATAGAAATTCCGCTACTGAAGAGATTACCTGATCTATCAAACTTGAAGAAACTCACTGAACTTCACTTGCGATACTGCCATGGTCTAACTGAAATAAAAAGCTTTGATGGTTTGGAGAATTTGATGATCTTGAAGCTTGGTGAACTTCCTCTACTTGAGAGAATTCCCAATTTATCGAACTTGAGGAAGCTTACGCATCTTGACCTACGACAATGTCATAATCTTGTGAAGATTCAAGGAAGACTAAAGTCATTAAAAGACTTGAGCATAAAAGGATGCAGATCTTTAGATGAGATGTTTGATCCAGCTTCGAGTTTCAAGAAACTAAAATCTTTGCGAATACATGATTGCGAGAAGTTACATCTTGACAGGATATGGGTCTCGAAATTTGAAAGATCTGATAGGGTATATGGAAATTCGAGATGTTTGATACTGAGTAAAATGGGCATTTGCGTTTGTCAGCTAGGTAGACAGTTCTTTTTGCCATCGCTTCCATAGTGAAAACAAATAGACATGTAATGCACACATTGTGTCTAAAGAAGAGTTGATCAGGTCATCCTCTTGTCATTACAATCTGAAGGGGATATGATTTTCTTCAAATACAACTACTAATTTTGTCCACTACAAGAGTTGATTATGTCATCCTCTCATCATGATTTAATTGGAGTTTTACTAATTCCATAGATCCACATCGTCTTATCAAAATGTCAATACTCATTGTGCACACTCGTATGGTATCTTCTGAAAAGCTAGTACACTTGATAAAACCGAACAGCATCTTGAGAGGTCAAGCCAGTGGTTGTCCCAGAGCTTAGCAAGTTGGTTGACCATTTCGATGTCTCCATGTGGAAGACTCATTGATCTTCTCGAGCTTATGACATGACTCATATTATGAGTACACTCTCTGGTTGCATTTTTGCTATTTGATAGGTGGAGACAATTTGAACAGTCATAAGCATTTGTTCCTTATATATTGTGGGTAAAGAAAATTTACCTATGATTTTAAGAAATTATAAGGGAAAAATATGTGCCGGCAGGTTATTTTTCCAAGAAAAATGAGCTAAATATATATTGAATTAGCATCTAATCAACCTAGCTACATTTCGTAATCAAATTTAAGACTTCATATTTTAATTATCATCACACGTTCGCTTACCTAAAAAATCAGATGGATGGTTATGTGTTTGAACACATTGAGAGAAATATAAGGCAATTTCGATGAATTTTGTTCTAGACAATACCAATCGACACACTCAATGTGTATCCAGCAAAATGCATCAACACACCACACTCTTTTGATTATTTATTGGCATTTTAGTAATTTTAATATTTTTTGTTCAGTACATATTACTATTCCAAAACATATTTTTACGATAGCAACAAGTTCAAAGTATTATCTACAACATTGAGATGGTTTCGTGTTTGGACACATTAAGAGAAAGATAAGGCAATTTCGATGAATTTTGTTCTAGACAATACCAATCGGCACACTCAGTGTATCTAGCAAAATGCATCAACACGCCACATTATTTTGATTATTTCTTGGCATTTTGGTAATTTTTAATATTTTTTGTTAATTAGATATTACTATTCCAAAACATATTTTTATGATAGCAACAAGTTCAAAGTATTATCTACATCACATTTTAAGATATATCTTATTGAATCTTTTTGTAACATCCAAACATCTTGCGCTTCTTTCAATTCAATGATCGGGAAATAACTCAAAAAGTCCTAAATATATTGTACCAATATCAATTCAGTCCTAAACTTTTTAGTTTGACTAATGTAGGTCTAAACCTTTTGATGATATCGGGGTCAGCTAATGTAGGCCGGAAATCACTGACATAGTAGTCTAATCAGCACTAACCGTCCTACGTGGCATGGCCGACAATCCGACACATACGACACCACCTAAAGATGACATTTCGAGAAATATTATAAATGTTTTTGTTCTCTTTTCTTTTCTTTTCTTTTCTTTTTTCTTTTGGGATAAGTACCAAAAGTCCTAAAACTTGTCCCAAAAATACAATCGAATCCTAAGATTTTTAAAAAGTGCAATCAAGTCATAGAACTTGTCAAATTGGTGCAAACAATTCTCTCAATTAACTCCGTTTATTTTGACTAATAGAAAATGTTAACATGTCATTGGTGAATAAAAATAGCTTTCGTCATAAATTGCTTGTGAAAATTTTATGAGCTACATTACTTATGGTAAAAGGGGGGGTGTCACGCCCCGATCCTCGGGCACGCACACATCCTTCTCATTTGGTCGATTTTATAATGCGATATCCCAGGACAAAGTATCGCCGACCCTTTCGTTTATTAAGCACATGCGGAAGTAGTTAAAATCCCCAGACAATAAAACGATGGGATAGAAAAGCAGGGCCACATTTTTCATATTGAAATTTATAACCAACTTTTATACAAAACACAAACCAATTCATAACTATTCATTTCAAAAGAAATTCTCAAAAGAAGATAGACTCTCAGCCCATCCAGGCCATACTCAAGGGCCCTCTCAGGATTATCTTCTTCTTCCAAAATCCTTCTCTTTAAGTTCCACCTCCTAGTTCTCCTTCTTAGACTCCTCCTCAGCTCCTCATCGGGGTCCTGAAATGTTTTTCCCCAAACTGGGATGAGACTACGTCTCAGCGAGTTCTACCCCACTAAGCCCAATTAGTAAACCATTATACTAAAGGCTGCCTAAACACGCATAGGTCAGAAGACGTACCTTAGCATCAGATCCCACCTGCAAGTCAGTACAATTCATACTAGGCACCCAAGCAATCATATCACCGATCAAAGCATCGATCAAATCGACCTAGTCGATAAAATGCCAACAAGACCACTCACGGTCATTTCCATTCAGTCAATCAATTCACAACATCAAATCAAAGCAATGTTCAATCGACCTCGTCGATTACATGTCAGACGGACCATTCTAGGTCAATTCGATTATTCCATCTCAATCATCAATTACGAACTACGATCCTCAAATCACATCTTAAGCAAAGGTGGAAGACACAGTCCACCACTCAACAACATTCAATATTTAATGGCTTTACAGTCCCACTCGACCACTTTCGATACTCAATGACTTTACGGTCCCACTCGACCACTTTCGAAATTCAATGGCTTTATGGTTCCACTCGACCACTTTCGATAATCGATACACAGAAATACGGCCACGTAGGCACAATCTACGCCACACAGGCATGATCACTTATCGCCACACAGGCATGATCAACTATCGCCACACAGGCATGATCAACTTTCAACAATTTACAAGCATTCTCTAAGACAACCTCTTCGCCAAGATGACATAATCAACCACTGAATACACGTGCATTCTCCAAGTGATATTCCGATTCACCGAGCCCACGTATTTCCTTTCAGGTGATAACCAATACCCAACGATTTCTCAATCAAATAATTAAATCAACTCAACAAAGCATTATAACCGCTGAATAACATACTTGGCCATTTACCAATCAACAATTTAATCTCAATCAATTTCAATCAATTTAGGGTAAATCCCTAAAATATCACAATTTATTCAATTCCATACAACATGGAGCTCAAATGAATAAACGGACTGCGCCACGACGATCAGCACGAGATTTCGGTCGTCGGCCATCAAAATCTTAATTTCCGAAAAATAAATAATTAATTTATTAATTTCGAAAATTAAATAATTAATATTAAAAATTCAATTCAGCTCAAAATAAAAGCCCGATTAAATAAACAGACTTCACCACGTTCATCAGCATAATTTTCCGGTTCCAGACCATCTCAGTTGAATTTTTGGAAAATAAATAATTATTTAATTTAATCCCGAAAATTAATATTTAAATACTAAAATTTCCACTTAGGCCCGAAAAGCCTAATTGGAGCCCACTAAGGGTCGGGAAAAATCCCGAGGCACTTCCAATAATTAGTAGACCACGTCTACTTGATAATTGCGCAATCAATTTATCTAAATCGCATCACAATTGACTAATAATTGCTAATTTATTCTAATCTAACAACCTAAATATAATTAATTAAATCTAAACCAACCTTAAGCATAATTAGCCAACTAATCCTGTATTAGTGAGATTACTCACCAAATCGCGCGCAAGTCGGATCAATCCGACGGCGGCGATGCGAGGAACGATTGTCCCCAAAGCACGGCTTGGGTTCGGGGCCCGGAAACGGCCCAAAACGGCCTTGAACAGGGCTGGAAACCCATTTTTCCAGCCACTGTTCTTGGCTGGACGAAGCTCGTCCGGCGGCTAGGGCGGCGAGGGGAGGCCGGCGGAGGGCGAGGGGGACGCCGGGGAGGCTACGCGGTGGCTGGACGGAGGTAGGCGGTGGCTGGAGGCGGCTGGTTGGGGCGGAACCGATCTGAACAGAGGCTGGTTCGCTCGAGGAGGTCGCCTAGCGCGAGGGAACGGAGCTGGCGGCGCACGGCGGCGCGCGGGCGAGCGCGAAGCGGACAGGGCGACGGCAGGCGGAGGTCGGTGGCTGCCCTGGTCCGAGCGACATGGCTGCTGTCCCTGCTTTTGCTTCGTTCGAACCAGAGGAGGGAGAAGGGGCGGAGATGCGCGGATGGCAGCACGGCGGCGAGCTTGGGTGCGCGAGCAGCTCCGGTGCTTGCGTGCGAGCGACGACGACGGCGAGAGGCGGCGACGGGCGGAGCTGCTTCAGCTTCTTCGGCTTCCATGGTGCCGAGCAACCGAAGAGGAAGAGGGGGGGGGGATCCGTCGACGGAGGAGGAGAGAAGGGAGCAAGAAAAACTCAATTTTCCTTTCTTTTCTCTCACTCTCTCTCTCTCTCTTAGGTCAGCCGAACCAGCTGTCTTCCACTCCCTTTTCCTTGCCAAAAATGCCCCTTCTAGAAGCTTTAGATAGGCCAAAATGTGGGGGTAAGTGTGGCATACGAATTTTGTTAGGGTTTTCTTCCCAAATTGAACCTTAATCACACTTGAATCAAATCAATTTGACCCCCATAATTTTATTCAACACATCATCAATCAAATTGATACTTTTCTTTACCAAAGTAGTTCATTTGCATCCCAATTTCACAATCCCTGGCTTCAACTGAACAAAAACGGTCCTATTTATCCAGTCGAAATTAGAACTCAAAAATCTGGATGTCACAGGGGGGGAAGAGTAGATAGCACCAAAAACATACATAGTACCATAGTAGGCCAACTGAGAGCGACAGACATAACATGTTCACATTCTCTAAAGCAAAATTATGACTCCCAACATTAACGAGAATACATCATAACTGAGCTTCACGATTGACTATTTGAATAGGATGACCACATTAAGTAGTCTTCAGGACGGCAAAATCACATAGGACTCTAGAACGGTGCTTGTCAATTGCTTTGAATGTCGTATATGGCAAGTCATATTTAAGGTCGAGGAGAAAAGAGGAAACTTAATATTTTTAGCATAAGGAATTTTGATTAGTCATAAATCCAAACTTGTTAGACTCATTAGAAGTTGTGTTATCAATTAGAGCGCTGCATTAATCACCAATCTAATGACAAATTAAATTAATAACAAGAATCACTAAATTTCTGTAGGTAAACTCTTGCTTTAGCACCTCTCTTCACAAACAATTAGACTAAATTTTCTATAATAGCACGTACTAAATCACTTTTTTCCATCAATGTCAATTCTATCGAAGTATAAATACTCATATAGTCATACAAACCTAACTAAACTATGAAGTAAAAAAGCCAGCTCAAAGATATTCCATTTTATAACTGTAAGATGATACTATAAATAACAACGGACAACACTAGCATAGATCAATATAAGAAAAGCTTACAAGTTTACGTAGCCTTTACACATGAGGGCCCTTTCTTTGCAACGATGACCACCCTCTGCCAATCTTCATATTAACTTGAATTAATTAAAGAAACTGTTGGAAAACGGATTCCCAAAATAACGATCTGACACTCAATCAAATACAAAAAACGAACGCAGAAAACATTCCCAAAAAACATGTTACACCGATCATAAGGTACATTACAGAGTCGAACATACCTTGAATTTCATAGATTAAACACCGTTGTTGCAGTTTGATGAGGAATTCTAATACTATTCTTCAAGAGGAGCGTACGGTTTTTGGGGAAAAACTGAGAGAGTGCAGAAAATAGAGAGAATGTGTTTTCTCTTATTTTCAAATTACATAGCAACCGCTTAGATTTCTCTTTTATTAAAAAAATCCCCCCTTTTTCTTTTATCTACAATAACTACACTATTTTTCTATGGGCCCTTCACTTATGGGCTGGGTGTTTGGCCCAACATGGACGAACGAGCTTAAGGAGCCCCATCAAACATAAAAAAACCATCATCTCCCACTCGCACATGATGGGCTGAATAGAATCCTCTTTACTTCTCCGCAACATTCATACTGGTGAATAATTCGTGCAGTCAGCATACTTTGAGAGCTCGTTGTCATACATCTGTTAGGAATATATAGCAGTTCATAATTGACATCACAATTTTGAGTAGGTATAGTATGCAGTACCCTAGATCGATTGATCACATTTATATCTTTATTAATCTCTTTTTAACAATGATATATTGTATTCACAATTATGATTATCCTATAAACAATCATAATTGGTCGACTAGTGAATACAAAACTAGAATGCAATTCTCCAAATTCGATCTTCCTTTTTTCTTGAAACTCTCAATTTCAGTTCAACTTGTTTTTTTTAGAAATATCTCATTAAATTGAATCAATTCATGATCATTAGTAACATTCTAAGATAGTAAATATTGAATAGAAATCTTGAGAATAAGTAAGAGTCATGAGAGCACTTAATTGATGAATTCTTTTCCTCAAAAGTCTCACACAGCATGAAAGTTGAGATCAAAATTTTTTGCCACTCTTGTTGGTCGTCTCATGCATACGTAGTATAAAATACGTATTACGGTATTTAACTCATTTCCCATGAAGCGTATGTCTACACTTTCAGTACCATATATATGATAGTTCGGATATACCTAATGTCTAACTTGAGTTCACGTATCTACTCTTTCACGGAATTTATCAGAATTTACATCTGACATCATAGACAGATAAAATAAAATATGTGGGTTATTTTACTTTCGGACATAGTAAAATATTATGTTATCATCTTAACACTTAGTTAAGGTGACATATATCTTTTAAACTTGAGCTCTCGATTATTACCTAGATAATAAGCTTAAAAACCGTATCATCTCTATTTATCACATAGTAAATAGACGCGATTACTCGAGTGAGTAGGCTAATCTTTTATCTATCTGACATACTTTCTCAATTATATAATGCACTAAGCATTAAGATGCATAAACGTCAAACAAAGATTTATAGGCATTAATAATGAAAACATAAATTCATTAAATGTGAACATTTAAGGGAAATTATAATATTCAGTACATTAGCCTCTACGTAGTCGTAAAGATTTCATAGAGCCACAGAACACATCTCTAGATATTGGCTTCGTCATAGGATCTGCTACCATTCTATTCGTAGATATGTACTGTAAGTTCATATCTTTTCATACAACTATATCTTTGACAAAATTATACTTGGTATCTATATGTTTGATCTTGTCATGATATTTTGAATATTTGGTATACGCTATTACCGCTTGGCTATCACAATTAACCAACCATGAGTTTGCAGCATTCTCAATGACACCTAAATGATGTAAAAACCTCTTAAGCCAAACACCTTGTTATATTGCTGCTGACCAATGCCACGAATTTAGCTTCCATCGTGGACAAAGTTATATACGTTTGCTTCTTACTGCTCCAAGATATGACGCCATTATTCAATAAGAAAATAAATCCAGAGGTAAATTTCCTTTCATCTAAATTTCCTCCCCAATCAGCATCTGAATAGCCTTCAGGTCGTAGATCATTTCCTTGGTAACTTAGCAGTTTCCTTTAAATACCTCAGTATTCTTTTAACAATTTTCCAATGTACTTGACCTGGATAGGATTGGTATCTACTCACCATTCCAACTGCAAAACATATGTCAGGTTTTGTACACATCATAGCATACATTAAACTTCCAACAACACTAGTATAAGGAACATGTTGCATTTATTTCTTCTCTTGTGGAGTCTTTGAACACATTTTATGCCTCAATCATTCACCTTTTACAATATGAGTCTATGAGTTTACAATCTTGTATACGAAATCGTTCAAGAATCTTATTTATGTATGTTTCTTATGAAATATATAATGATCTCTTCGAACGATTTCTTGAAATCTTAACTTTAAGAATGTATGTAGCTTCACCCATGTCTTCCATCTCAAAGTTGGAAGATAACCAACTCTTGACAGTATTAATAAATTCCATATTGCTTCCGACAATCAGTATATCATTAATGTATAATGATATGATCACAAATTGATCTTTGGATCTTTTGATATATACACAATGATCCTTATCAATTATTGAAAAATCATATGTCATTATGACATTATAAAAACGTATATATCATTGTCTCGACGATTTCTTAAGACCATATATCAATCTCAAAAGTCGATATACCTTTTTATTCATGGCATTTCATAATGAAACCAATTGGTTGTTCTATATATATTTCTTTCTCTAATTCTCCATTGAGAAAAATAATCTTTACATCAATTTGATATAACTCAAGATTCATACTAGCTTCTATTGCCAGAATAATGCGAATCGAGATAAATCTCACTACAGGAGAAAATGTTTCCTTATAATCAATTTTTTCCTGTTGATTATACCCATTCGCCACAAGACGAACTTTATGTCTTTCTATTGAGCCATTAGCTTTACACTTTATTTTGAGAACTCACTTGTTCCAAATAGCTTTGCGTCCTTTTGGAAGATCAACTAGTCCCCAAACATGGTTTGATTTCATTGACTTCATTTCCTCTTCCATTGCATGCATCCATTTTTTCTTATTATGGCAATTTAAAGCTTCATTTACATTTCTTGACTTATTTTTATCTTATGGAATAACTATAAAAGTTTCTCCCTCAATGTCAAAACGTCGACCGAGAATACTTTTGCGAATTATTCACCGTATGAGAGATTGTACACTTTGTATATCATTCTCCATTATGCTCCCACTCAAATGAGATAATAATGATATTATTTCATCATGTAGTTGTAATTGAGAGTGAGTTGAATTAAATTCATCAGTTCTTATGTTACTCCAACTTGGATGAACTCTACTGAATTTATTATCTTGATCCAATGTTTCATAGAGGGAGTAATCCTCACCTATTTCGTCATTTTTAGAAAATTTATTCTTTAAGAATGTGATATCATGTGATTCGAATTCAGTTTTACTCTCACTTTCTTGCTCACTTATAAATACATACCCTTTCGAGTGTTTTGAGTATCTTATGAAAATGCTATTCTTGACTCTGGAACCCAATTTCCCAAACTTATGAGAGGGCTTATGAGTATAGGCAACACAACCCCACGGTTTAAAAAAAATTAGTTTGGTTTTCTACTTGTCCATAATTCATATGGAGTGAAAGTAACTGATTTGGAAGGCACGCGGTTAAGTATATAGACAGTAGTTAATAAAGCATCACTCAAAATATGATAGGTAAGTTAGCATGCGTCATCACGGATCTAACAATTTCCAGTAGGGTTCTGTTTCTTCTTTCCGCAACACCATTTTGTTGAGAAGTGTAGGGAATAGACAACTGTCTTTCTATTCATTTTTCATCACATAAATTTATAAACTCATTAGATAAATATTATCAACCTTGATCGAATCTCACTACTTTTATTTTCTTATCTAATTGATTTTCTACCAAGTTCATAAACTTTTTGAAACAACTCAATACTTTAAATTTATGTGAAATCAAATAGACATATCTGAATCAAGTATAATCATCTATAAATATGATGAAATAAACAATCTCATGCTTTTCTCTCACATTCATTAGACCACAAATGTCTGAATAAATTAAATGTAAAGGAAATTCAATTCTTTTATATTTTCTAAATGGTTTCCTTATTATTTTCCTTACTATATAATACTCACATATGAGCAAATTAACTTTTTTAATGTTACCTAACTAACTCTCTTTGGCTAGTCTATTTATATGTTGTTGGCCAATATGATCAAGTCTAACATGCCACACATTTACATAATTATCATATGAATTTGAAGATGTGAAAAGGGAATAACAAATATTGATATTATCATAGTCAACATTCAATACAATAAAACCATTTAGAAAATAACCACAACCATAGTAGTTTGTATTCAAATACAAATCCACACAATTATTATGGAAGTTCAAACTAAAATCAAGCTTTACTAATACTAAAATAGACACTAAATTCCAACAAATTTCAGGAGCATATAATATATCATGTATGAACAAAGCGCGTCCACCACGCATATTCAATTGGCAAGTGCCAATCCCTTTTACTTTGACTTTGGAGTCATTTCCTACATAGATCCACTTAGTTCCAATCGGTACTCGTCGAAATTCTATGAAAGATTCTCTATCCTTTGTTACATGGTCTGTTGCTCCCGAATTTACAATCCATAGAGGATTAGATTAAGTTAATAATACAGAATTTGACATATAAACAAAGTTCTTAAAAGTACAATAGGTGACTATATTCTTTGGCTCACAATAGTCGCGAGTATAGTGACCCTTCTTGTCACAGTTATAACATTTCACCATTGAAATTCTCTTCCCTTAGGACGTTTTCCTCTCTTATATTGGTTAACTCTTAGTTTCTTATTAGTAGGACTTGACCCATTGCATTTCCACATTTTGAACGAATCAATGCACTTGCGCTTAGAGCTCGAAGCCCCTTTTGAGCTAGAACTAGTATAGCAAATATTTGTTTCCCGCTCAAATGCCTTTAGGCAGTCCTCTACTAGCTCAAAGTGGTGCACAATATCCTCAAGTTCTTCCATAACATGGTTAAGAGCTTTTAGTGCTTCTTAATTTTCAAGCACATATTGAATTTTCATATTCAATATTTCACAATTTTCGCCGTTCAATTTCTCTTCTTTGTTCAACTTAGCAATTATGCTCTTAGTTGCTAAAGCCATCGATCTAAACATATTATACACGTATACACGAATTATTAATGCATATCATTTATGCATCCATTTTGCATAAACTCATCATATTAATGAATAATTTCAAATAAGGTTTCAAATTAAAAGGTTATTATATTTCCAATCATCATCCAAAATCCTAACTTGAAATTATCATTAACATAATCATTCATACAAAAAATAAGTTCAGCAAAGTTACTAAAACTTTTTTGAACTTTTCACAAAGAATTGTAAATTAACATACTAATTTATTAGCAAAGTTACAAAAACGTTCTTGAACTTACCATAAAGAATTGTAAATTAACATACTAATTTACAACAATAGATAACATTAAACTTTCAATAATTAAACATGTCTATTATACTAAGTAATATATTTAGAGGAAAAATATCAACACAGAAAGAGATATTTACACCTAAAACATCTCAAACTAATCTAAGAAAAAATAAATAATTAAACTCAAATATTCTCATTTACACTAAGTAAAATTCTCTAAGAATTTTGAAGGCACATTGGTCAACCACAAAAAAACCTTTGGAGAGCCCTCATACCACCTCCAAGGTGCATTCATTCTGCGCCATGTGACACTCAACCTAAGGGTTGAAGTCTTGGTTAACTCGATTCTATAGTACTCTCTTACAAAAGCTATTGCAAGCCTCCTATAATCTGGGACCACGTTGATATCTCATAAGTGATCTAACACTGCTTGCTATTAAGGTAGAATAGTGTTCATTAAGGTCGGCATATTCTCAAAATCCAGCATAGAATAACCATTCCAAATGATTTCTTGTATAATCTAATTGATCATGACTGCATGTGATACTACATCATCGTCATTCTAACGATAATTGGCTAATTATGTTTAGCCCTTTAAGTCTCGCCTTTTCTTCGTTCACTTTCAGAAATGTAGGCATACGTGCAAAACGTATCATGGTTCCTACAACAAATGCAAAACAAAAGAGGATTATTTATAATCCACAATGAACAAAATTAAAAAAAACATAATTTTCCATTTTTTATTTTGCCAGTCAGCGATGGTCAGCGCCGATCAACGATAGTCAATGCCTGTCAATGGCCAAAGTCAACAGTCAATGGTCAGCGCGGTCAATGGATCGGGTTAGGCTAGAAGGATCAGGTCGGGTCAAATCGACCCATCCAGGTGACATCATCGTGACGTCACCGACATGTGCCCTATATGTGCGTGGGCAACCGTCGGTTGATGTCACGATGACGTCAGCTGGCACGTGCACGGCATGGGCCAGCGGTTGCCACACGCATGCCACGCACACGCGTGCATTCCACACACTTAGGGGAACTGCCTCGTCGTGTTTGTTGCATGCGCCGACGACTCCGGATCTTCTGGCAGTGTGTGGCGGTGCATCCGGTGGCCCCCAACGGCTGGCCACCCATCATTTTTCTCATCTCGACGAGAACTACGACCCTTATCTATCATAAACAAGTTTTGATTTACAAAAAGTCATAAACGGGGGGTGAATAGTATGCAGTGTCGGGATTCCCATCCCCGAGCGACCAACAGCAACGTTTCACAAAATTTTAACCAAAAAGCAATTTATAAATATCAACACTTATTGAGAAACATGAACAACATTGCTCTGATACCAATGTTGGGAAACGGATTCCCAAATACACTCAATTGAACACAAAAAACAAACGCGGAAAGCATCCCCATAAAACATGTTACACCGATCATAAGGTACATTACGGAGTTGAACATATCTTGTCTTTCACAAATTAAACACCATTGTCGCATTTTGATGAGGAATTCTAATACTGTTCTTCAAGAGGAGCGTACTGTTTTTGGGGAAAAACTGAGAGAGCGCAGAAAACAGAGAGAATGTGTTTTCTCTTATTTTCAGATTACGTAGCAACCGCTCAAATTTCTCTTTATTCAAAATCCCCCCCCCTGCCTTTTTTTTTTAATCTACAATAACTACACTCTTTTTCTATGGGCCCTTCACTTATGGGCCGGGTTTTTGGCCCAACATGGGCGGATGGGCTTAAGTAGGCCCATCAAACATAAAAAAAACCCATTAGAAACAATTAGAAAGAAAATAAAGAGTGGCGAACTAGATTCTCCTTTTTGATGATTTTATAAAAAATTTCAAGTTTGACATGTTTGAGAACTTAGGTTGGCATATCATTGATACCGATTCTTTGATATTTCATGCAAAATCAACTATGAAACAATCATTTTTTTCCTATTATTCCAATTGACTCTGTTGCTACATGCATTATATATGGCATAAGATACTAGGTGCAGTCTAAGCTAGGGGTGTGTTTGTTTTGGGGAAAGTGTTCTTTGGGATTTGATTTTGTGAACTTTCACCCGTTTGGTTCATAGAAATAACTAGTCAATCAAAAACACTTTCCGGTCAATGAAAATATTCATGTATAAATTTAGGAAAGTGAATTCTTAAATCTAAAGAAGTGAAAACATTTTTTCAGAGTTGCTAATCTCAAATTTTTCAATTTTCAATTTTTAATTTTCTTTTTTTTTCCTTCCTTTTCTTTTTATTTCTTAATTAGTTGGTCGTCGGGCCTTGGCAGTCGGCCACAAGCACGGGCTGTTGAGGCTCACGCTTGTGGGCACGAGATTGAGGTTGCTACCCTTGCATGAGGTAGACGCTTGATGAGATTTGGCAAGCTTGAGCTCGAAATCGCCAACCTTGCACAAGGTTGAGCCTAGTTGGTTCATGCCTATGCTTCGAGCTTGAGGCTGGCAAGCTTGAGTCTCACCAAATCTTGGCAAGCTTTGAGCTTGCATTCACTTTTTGTTGTGACTAGCCAATTGTAGCAGAGAAAGGAGAAAAAAGAAAAGAAAAGAAAAGAAAAGAAATTATTTAAAAGTTCGATTTTTTTGGCCTAAGATAAAGTCATGAGATTGAAATCATTTGTTAATAAGACCCAAATATAAAAAAAAAAAATCATTTTACATTACTAAATAAAAGGAATATTACTCATATTCCTATAAAAGGCTTTTCCAAAAAATATTTTCTTTTATTATAAAATTTTTTGGTGTTTAGATGATGAAAATTAATAAAATAAAGTAATTTAAAAAATATATTTTAAAAAAAATTACTTTTAAAAAATATAAAAAAATTATTTGAAAGTTCGGTATTTTTTTTTGGCCTAAGATAAAGTCATGAGATTGAAGTCATTTGTTAATAAGACCCAAATATATACAAAAGAAAAATCATTTTATATTACTAAATAAGGGTAAATTAATCGTATTCCTGTAAAAGGCTTTTCCGGAATTTTTTTTTATCATTAAATTTTTCATGAAATAAATGCACCCTACATTTGTGTGTGCATATATACCAATTGAAGTATCATGACATGCGTCCAAAAATATGAGGACGGAACTAGAGAGCTGTTACAAGTTCATTCAATCTCTTATTGGGTATTATTTTAGTTCCAAGAGAATCCAATATGCCAAATTCCCTAGGCTTCCGGCTTGGTTGAGTTTTCATATGTCTCTAGCAAATGAATAGGTCATTATAGTATTCTTACCTTTACCAAATAAAAAAAAAAGGTCATTATAGTTATATTAATTGGCTTATATACAGTATTAGTGGAATGCCAAAATATAGTAGAACGGATGTTTTGTACAGTTTCCTCACTACGGCATGTTTAGTAGATTTTAATACAGAAAAAATAAAGATTAATTAATAACATTCATAAGTGATTGATAAATCTCGTGTATATTTAGGTAACTTGATATATATATATATATATATATATATATATATATGTCAATAGAT
Source organism: Eucalyptus rudis (assembly GCA_019915205.1). NCBI lineage: Eukaryota > Viridiplantae > Streptophyta > Magnoliopsida > Myrtales > Myrtaceae > Eucalyptus > Eucalyptus rudis. The sequence goes on along the minus strand of JAHMTN010000001.1, from coordinate 17,141,445 downwards.
TTATTGTGGATGAATTAATTTTTCTAATCATTCAAATAAGAATTCTAAGGGGCACGGGATCATATAAATGTGCAAAGAATTCCAAGGTTCCATTTATTTGAGGGAAAATTATTTTCGAGAATTTTTTTTTTTCAAATTTTTGGTGTTTAGATGGTGATAAATTAATCGATCTACACAAAACAACAAGCTTAGATAAGGGGGAAATGACTTTCCTATTTGGCAAGGATGAAATCATTTTTCTTAAACAGTGAAATAAATGAAAACTAATTATCTTTCTAAAAACGGATTTCCATTGTAAACATTTATATTTATCGTGAAGTTTGCACCGAAACATCCTAAATTTTGTTTTCACATTCCTCTTCTATCCTCGTGCCCAAGTAAAGGGACGTGGACTTGTAGCACCGTGCCGTTGACCTCCTTGTGATAAACGAAGAAAATGGGATGAGCTGATGACAAGAAGAACTGAACCAAAAAACGAGGGGACGAAGACCGAAGAAAGCTGTTGTGCTCGGGTGGTGAAGTTTGTACCATTATCTTCATGCTGTTCACCGCGCTCGTGATATTTTCCACGCAAATGAAGCTTCTTTGCTGACCAAGGCCTTCGACTCGTCATCGGTCCCAATGGCAGTCACTGAATCGCCATCGCGAGCTCCGGGAATGGCTGCGCCCGAGGAGAAGCGAATGGACGAGGTGCTGTCGCATCTGATCGTGCTGTCGGAGCAAGTCCGCTCGGCCGTGGACGAGGCCGAGGCGTTCAGGTCCGAGTGCTCCAAGCTGGGCAAGCGGGCCGATCTCCTCTCCGACGTGCTCCGCTCCCTCGTCCGCTTCACCGCCTCCGCTCCATCCCTCTACGAGCGCCCCATCCGCCGCGTGGCCCCCGAGGCCTCCAGGAACCTGGAGCAAGCCCTAGCCCTAGCTCGCAAGTGCAAGCCCCACAACATCCTCAGCCGCGTCCTCACCGTTATCAGTGCCGCCGAATTTAAGAAGATCCCGGCCCTCCTCGACGCTTCTCTCGGGGACCTGAAGTGGCTGCTCAGTGTCTTCGATACCGAAGGTGAGGGTGTTGGTATTGCGCTCTCGCTGCCCCCGGTTGCGAGTGATGAGCCGATTCTGGCTTGGGTTTGGTCCTTCATCGCCTCGCTTCACATGGGGCCCCTGCCTGATCGAATTGAGGCTGCAAATGAGTTGGCTTCGCTCGCGCGTGACAATGACAGGAACAAGATGATTATCGTGGAGGAAGGCGGCCTACCTCCGCTGCTCAAGCTCCTGAAGGAGAGTTCGGCTCCCGATGCTCGAAATGCCGCCCTGACTGCGCTCCGCTACTTGGCCAATGATCAGGGGCGAGTACAGGCGATTGTGAATGAACTCGGGGTTGAGACTATTCTGCAAATCCTTCCTTCGCTGTCTGGAGCACGGACGACAATCCAAGACTGGCAGTCCCAGCCGCCGCCTGACCAGATCATCAAAGCGAATGATGATTTATCTAAAAGGACACGGTGATTTTTCAGAAACTGTCAAAGTTTACAACTGCATGGGCTAGGTTCTTTATGACAACATTACCGACATACTATCCATTGCACCTATTAAGTAGCTCCTGTTCCCCCGACATAAATTATTACACTGTCTCCTAGTCTGCATAGATAATGTTTCTCGATCGGAAATTGCCTGTTATGTCCTGCATTATGATGAAGTAACATGGACTTTTGGTTTTACATGAGTGTAAAGCTAGTGTCTCAAGATGCTTAATGTGAAGCATATGGATTAATGCTGTTGCACTATGGCCTTACTCTGGATATTCTCTTACAGGAATCTGCCCGATGGAGGGGTGTTGGAAGTCTCCCAGAGTCTATGGTGAGCTTTCACATATTCAGTATCAATATACTACGATAGTTTATATGCGCAGTATTGTCAGATTCCAGGATTCTGTGTATGCTTCTTTATTTTAGTGGTTGGATGCAATAACAGCCTGTAGACTTATTTTCTAAGATTTTCCTCCTCTGGGGGAAATAGTGGAAAACCTATGTATCAACAAGGAATGAATGATTTCCTTTTCTTTACCAAAAAAAAAAACAAGGAATGAATGAAGGTTATAATATGTCAAAAGAACGTACAAGCTTGTGTACTGTAGTTTATGGTTCTTTTCCCATTTTGGTTGTAACACGGGCTCTAGGCACATGAAACGAATACAGACTAAAAATTCCAGGATCAATGACTTTGTTACTTTGCAGAAGAGGCATAAAGTTTCTGTAGAGGAGTTAGTTGCTAGTCCACCAACTGTGATTAGATAGCTGCTCGGCACAAGCATTATCTTTCCACAGGAGAATGTCGTCACATTTCATATCACTGCAATTGCAAGTTCATTTCTTGTCTCAGCTAAAAGGAAATGCTTGTTCAAATCCACATTTAAATGCTACCGTTGGCACAACCCACAGCCCTGCTTCAACCTGGGAGCATCTTTATGCTCATGTTAGCCAACTTCCAGCAACTGTGTAGCCTCAGTAGCTTTTGAGGGCGCATCAATGTTGTATTGACCAGCCAAATGGCATTGGGGCTCAACTCTGATAAGAAGAGATCAGCTCAGGCCGGATTGAAGAGAAGAAGACCCATAAATTATCAATGATTGCTAGGCTATCAGAATATTAAGACTAACCCAAAACCAGAGTAGGTCATTCCAGTGCCCAATCCGCAAGTCCATAGCATTGAAAGACTTAAGAAAACACAAAAAATGCTATTTTGTTTGAAAGGCTGGAAAGCCTAGAAGTCGAAAGAAGTATCCTTCCATGGAGCTAATCAGCTACAAGCACTTTCTGTAATTGCTTCCTTATTAATCCCAGAGGCTCCTGTGTGTGCTACTGACTAGTCATAAATGCATATTTCGCAATTCCCAATTGTACTTGCTGGTGAAAAGTTCATAAGCATTCAAGATGTTTATCTGCAGAAGATCCGCATGAGGTGCTTATCCTTCGAGTTCAGGGGATCATTTCATTAGTTTAATTGGCAGGTCTCTTGATATATCATTCACCCTACACCTCTATGGAAATGATGTGCAGTAGATGGGTTTCCTAACCTTTTCTAGTCACTATTTCCTGGAAGTTTATGAATGTGTTTTTGTGGTTTAGTTTCTAAACAACTCTTGACAGCATAGCAAGTTATCATCCATAATTTGGAAGCTTCCTTGCACGAGTACTTCATTTGACCTCAATCATTTCATGGTCTATCAAGTTTATACTGAGCCAAATTACACGCTTGATGATAGATGTCTTCTGTTAGCTTTATCTTTTTTTAAACACCAATCTTATGCACATAATGATATACGTATGTGGATGTGGATGCAGTGTTTGATTACTGTCTTACTTGCGATTGGTCTTTTTCTGGCCAAATTACCACGGACTGGTTGAAGGATGACGGATATAAGTTTTACATGAGAGACATAGTTGCAAAACTCCAACACCAATTTTCTGCGGCCTCTTTCATGGTGCTCAATTTTGGAGAGCAAGATAACCAAAGCCCAATGGCTGAAGTGTTGTCTGAATATGATATAACTGTCATGGAACTCCCTCAAAATTATGGAAGTTGCCCTATACCGAGAGTGGAGATTATCCACAACTTCTTGAGGTCTGCTGATGAATGGTTGTCATCTGATACGCAACAGAACGTGCTGTTGATGCATTGTGAAAGAGGTGCATGGCCAGTTTTGGCATTCATGTTGGCTTCTCTCTTGTTATATAGGAAGAAGCAGGATGGGGAGCAGAAAACACTTGACATGATTTACAAGAAAGCGCCCCATGAACTGTTGCAGCTGACATCAACACTGAATCCGTTGCCTTCCCAGCTGAGATACCTTCACTATGTTTCCACACAGAATGCTGGTTTAGATTGGCCTCCACAGGATAAGGTGCTTCTGATAAAAAGTGTTGTGCTGAGGTCCATTCCTCATTTGGATGCTGAAGGGGGATGTCGTCCTATTGTTAAGATACTGGGACGGGACCCATTTATGGTTGCTGATCGAACTGCCAAAGTTCTGTTCTCAACACCCGGAAGGAGTGAACACGTTAGGCATTACAAACAGGTAACTTTGATTTTGTTGGCAATCCATATAACCTGAAATTATTCATGGGATTTGATTGTATGTGTTTGTCAGGTATGATTCCACTTTCTCTCCCATGTACTGGTTGGCTTCTAGTAACAAACTTTTTCACCTTAGATGTTTGTAAAACCTTGATGGATTTGTAGATAGGAGCTGCAAGCAGTGATGGTTATCTTAGTGTTTTGAATGTCTTAGTAACAGAGTGTTAAACTGTGAAATCAAGCTGCAAAAGATCACTGTATATCACATTATGTTGTAAGGCAAGTATGCTGCATATTGAGAACTTGCCTAATTTCCTCTTGGCAAAAATGATGCATTTGTCGTAATCCCTGGTACATATAATGTAACTCTAGTGTATGACTAGTGTGATTTCTTGAGTGTCTCATTTTGAGCCTATAAACATCAGCATGCTTATGTCCAGTCTAGTCAGAAAGATGAGTTATCGTTCTTTAATTTTTTCCTTTCATAGGCTATCATTCTTTTATTTTGCTTTCCTGGTAACAGTGTTTTGCTTTATATATAAAATGACTACAACTCTCTGAGAAATACAAGTATATAAGAGAAAAAAATCCCCTCTCAAGCACCGATTGTATGCTACATGCCTCATCCATCAATCTATTTTGATGTGTGAGTTCACCCATACACCATGAATGCTTAACCGATATCATAGATATCAAGCTAGTTCTCTATTTTAATTGTTTGTATATTTAAGTGCAGGTAGATGGTGAAACAAATAAATTGGACATCCATTGTAATGTTCAAGGCGATGTTGTGCTTGAGTGTATGAGTTTGGATGCTAATCTTGAACATGGAAAATCAATGTTTCGTGCAATGTTTAATACTGCATTTGTATCGGATAATGTTCTGAAGCTTGAGTTTGATGGTATGGATGTCCCATGGGATCGCAAGGATCAATATCCAAAGGAATTCATGGCAGAGGTACTGGTTAGACGTCAAACTAATCATCTGTTATTTGACTATATTTTTTAATTCTGGAAAGCAATTCATGTTTCTCATCTGCGTACGAGCAGATTGTTTTCTCGCAAGTGGATGCTGCTACTTCGCTTGTAATGGTTGATTTGTCCAGTGAGGAAAAGGAAAACCGGAAAGAGAAAAGCATGAGGAAGATTGAACCTGAGAAACTGCCAGCTGAAGGGAAAGCAGTCACTTCTGTTAGTGACTCAGCATCCTCATCGGCTATCAACAATGGCAGTGTAGAAGCAACTGCTGCAGTTGTCTCCAACTTGGTGCAAATCCCTGATTTGACACTGCCAAAACAAGAAAAAGTATACCAGCAGGACGGCTCACGATCATCAACCTCCATGTCATCCGGATATGACTATGATGTCTTCCTGAGTTTTAGGGGGCCAGATACTCGTTCAGGCATTACAAATTTCCTCTATACCAAATTGCTAGGTGCTAGAATCCACACATTTAAGGACGATGAAGAACTCCGAGTTGGAGAGGAGTTTGGTCCTGAGTTGCTCACAGCTATCAGCCAATCGAAAATTGCAATTCCCATCTTTTCCAAGGGCTATGCCTCTAGTAAATGGTGTCTAAATGAGTTGGTCCAAATGGTGGAGTGTAGTAAAACAAGGAGACAGAAGATTATGCCCATTTTTTATGACGTTACTCCGGCAGAGGTCCGTCATCAAATTGGGTCTTATGAAGAAGCCTTTCTTTTGCATAAGGAGAAATTTGGTGTGAATGTCAGTAAGTGGAAAGTTGCTCTCAACCATGTTGCCAATCGAAATGGATGGGTCAATTCGAAGGAGAATAGGTATGTCATTTTCTGGGTTATCATTTTGGCGTAGTTTTTCCAAAATATTACCTTGTTCTTCTAATTATGTTTTCCATTTTCCTTCCATAATATTAGAGGTGAAGGAGAACTGGTAGAGGAGATTGTCGAGAAGGTTATAGATGAGTTGAAAACGGCTTATCTACTAGTGACAAACTGCTTGGTCGGAGTTGAAAATCATGTGAAGGAAATCGATACAATGATGTGTGGTGAGTTGAAAGATATAAGAATTCTTGGAATCCATGGTATGGGGGGTGTAGGAAAGACTACTCTTGCCAAAATTATCTACAACCGGCTATTACATTATTTTGAAGCTTGTTGCTTCCTTTCCAACATTAGGGAGACTTCAAAGCTAAAGGGCATCGAAGGTTTGTAGAATCAACTAATCTCTGACGTTCTCAAGAAGAAATGGGCAAACATTAGCAATGTTTAGGAAGGAATAAAGATAATAAAAGAAAGGTTATGTGGTAAAAAGGTTTTATTGTTACTTGATGATGTTGATCAAATGACTCATTAGGATGCACTGATCGGAAAACCTGCTTGGTTTGGTTTAGGAAGTAGAATTATCATAACTAGTAGGAACAGGGATATTATTGATGTTGCTGAGGTTTGTTATCGATATGAGCTTATGAGTTTGGACTTCAATCAATTTCTTCAACTTTTTTGCAAACATGCTTTTGGGAGAGACTATCCTTTGGATGAGTATGTTGCTTTCTCCACTGAAGTGGTCAAAAGTACAGGAGGTCTTCCACTTGCTCTTGAGGCTATAGGTAAACTACTTTGGCGCAGAAGCAAAGATGTTTGGGATGTGATATTGAAGAAACTGAAACAAGTTCCTCTCAGTGAAGTAAAACGAAAGTTAAAAATAAGTTATGATACCTTGGATGATTGTCAAAAGCATATCTTCCTTGAAATAGCTTGTCTTTTCACTGGATTTGATTACAGGATTGTGCTCCACTCGTGGAAAGATTCCTATCTTTTCCCAGAGGAAGGTCTTGAAGTCCTCCAGCAAATTTCTCTGATAAAAATCAGTGAAGAGAATAAGTTATGGATGCATGATCAGTTAAGAGGCCTTGGTATAGATATTGTTCGTCGAGAATGTGATAAGGAACGGAAAAAAAAGACTCAGTTGGGGAACCATCTGGAAGGTTTGGATGTGTTGATGGAAACGAAGGTAAATTTGCATTTCAATTACTTTATCTCATGAAGCAGATGAATTTCGGGCCTTACACTATGAGTGTTTGCTCAATTCTATGTAAGGGAAGTTATTTTTTTTCTCATCATATTGTTGTAACTCGTTTTTTGTTTATACTAGTGTTTTGATTTATCTTTCGTGTTCTGAAAAACAATTATATTTGTTCAATATAATATACTCAAGCTTTTTTGTTTTACTGTCTCAGGGAACAAAAAAAATTCAAGCTCTCTGCCGAAAATTTGATGCTCAGTCGCTCTACAATTTTGTAAATGAAGAAGTTGAGAGGTTATCTAATCTAAGATACCCTGAAGGGCGGATTTTCCAGGACAATTGGCCTTCAAATGATGGAGTGTATGGAGATTCGACATGTTTACTATTGAGTAAGATAGGTATTTGTGTTTGTCAGCTAGGTAGACAATTCTTTTTGCCGTCCCTTCAACAATGACAATAACAGACATCCAAACAAGAGTTGATTAGGTCATCCTCTCATCATGAACTAATTAGAGTTTTATTGATCGTGCACACTCCATAATCTTCTTGCACTTGATAAAACCAAACAACATTTTGGGAGGTCGAGCCAATGGTTTTCTCAACGCTTGGCGAGAGGATTAACAAAAGCCGGACACTTAGAGTGTCAAAACTCGACACAGGGATACTTGAGTGCAAAAAGTTTGGAAATATACAATGAAGAAGGAGGAGGAGGAGGAGGAGAAAAAGGGTTGTTGGCTTTTGGCTAGGGCTTGGCATCGCTGATCAACCCTCCTCCCATCGTTGCAGGAGGAGAAGTAGAAGGAGAAGGAGAAGGAGAAGAAGGAGAAGAAGCAGCAGAAATAGAAGAAGCAGAAGCAGAAGAAGAAGAAGGAGAAGGAGAAGGAGGAGAAGGAGGAGAAGAAGGAGAAGAAGAAGGGTTGTTGGCTTTTGGCTAGGGCTTGGCATCGCCGATCAACCCTCCTCCCATCGTTGCCGGCCTTTCCTAGCAACAGTGTTGAGGGGGCGGTGAGGACTTGCACACCTGCAACTTTTTCTTTTTCTCTTTAAATACTTTAGTTTTAAATTTAATTTAATTAGTATTCAGGTTAAAATTCAAATTGGGGACAAAACGACATCGTTTTGACTCTTCTTTGTTGATTTAGCTTTTTGGTGAGCCATGTAGGCGAATTATATTAATAAAACATTGCCATGTAGGATTTTTGGTTATGGTTGTTGGACTTGGCATTCATATGTCCCAATTTAAAAAGAGAAAAGAAGAGTGGTACTTAGGTATATTTTTCGTAACTTTTGGTACTTAAGTGTCCTCTTGTGTCAAGTTTTGATACTTGCGTTGTTCTTTTGTCGATGATTAACCATTTCATCGTCTCCATGTGGAAGACCCTAACTTATGACATGACTCGCATTTTAAGTAAACTCACTGGTTGCATTTATGTTTTTTTTTTTTTTTATACCCAGGGAACCTCGTATAGCCGGTAGCCGGCGGGTAAATCCTGGAGCGACGCTAGCGGAGGACCCACCACCTCGACGTCACGCTTAAGATCCCGTGCAGCCAGCGGGATTTGACCCTCTCCACTTTCGTTAGTTTCATTGGAGAGTCTTATCCAACTTAGCCACCGTAGGCGGTGGTTGGTTGCATTTATGTTGTGTTATGAATGGGGACAACTTAAATAATCATAAGCACGTGTTCCTTATATGTAGAGTGAGGTAAAGAAAATATACCTATGATATCAAAAACTTTTTAAACAAAAAATATCTACATGCGTGTTAATTCACCAAGAAAAGTGAGCCAAAATACACGTGGAATTAGCATCTAATCAACCTAGCTACATGAAATTAGCGTCTAATCAACCTAGCTACATTCCGCAATCAAAGTTAAGACTTCACATTGTTAATTTTGGTCACAAGTTTGCTTACCCAAAAATCAGCTAAATGGTTGCGTTTGGACTCATGGAGAAAAATATAAAGCAATTTCAATGAATTTTGTTCGAGACAATACCACTCAACACATCAGTGAATCCAACAAAATGCATTAACACACCACATCATTTTGATTAGTTATTGACATTCAGGTGATCTTTACATATTTTCAATATTTTTGTTTAGTTGATATTAGTAAACCAAAATATACTTTTGCGACGGTAACAAGTTCCAAATATTGTCTGCATCACGCTTTAAGATATATTTTATTGAATCTTGATTGTTAAATAAAAAATCGCACTCTTTTTAACTTAATATAACATTTTTCTCATTTCAATATTTTGCTAGTTTGATAGTAATGATGGGGAATAACTCAAAAAGTCTTAAATTTATTATACGAATATTGATTCAATCCTAAATGTAGTTCTAACCTTTTGATTTTCCAATATAATATGTTTGGCTGTCTTAGGTTGGAAATCACTAACATAGTAGTTTAACCAATGCTAGTCATCCTATGTAACACATCCTACGATTAGACACGTATGATACCACCCAAAATGACATAGTTTTAAGAAAAGTTATAAATGTTTTTGTTCTCTCTTTTTTTTGGGGGGAGGGGGGCAGGGGGATTAAGAGTACCAGAGGCCTTAAAACTTGTTATAAAAATGCAATTAATCATAAAAATTTGAAAAAGTGCAATCAAGTTTCAAAATTTGTTAAATTGGTATAATCAAATCCCTCCATTAACTTCGTTCAAATTTGCTAAAATAATATGTTGACGTGTCATTTTTATTTGTGAAGACACATGGTGCCAAATTAGAAATTATTTTTGATACATTCAAAAAATAAAAGAAAAAAATTTATAAAAAAGAAAAAGAAAAAGATCATGAGAGAAAAAAGTGTAGCAATTAAAAAGCATAAAAAAGCTAGCTCTATTTAAAAAAAAAAGAAAAAAGAAAAAGAAAGAGAGGAAGATAATAGAAGACCCGGCCTCCTTGGGTTGTCAGTGAGGACTGGAAACCCCTATTGGGTGTCCGCGAGGGTCGGTGAGCACTGCTGACGTTTGTTGCTCAGAAGCAAGGCCTTGCAGGCCCTTGTCTGCATCACACATTGGTGGTTGCACGACATGGGGACTTGGGGAGGGCTTGCAAGCGTTTTGTATGAGAGATTTGATGCTTATTTGTGAATGAAACGATGGTTTGGTATGGAAGACTCGTGTTGTACGACAATAATTTCTCAAATTTATATCGCCACCATCTAGGGCTGCCGCCCCAAATTTTTAGCTTTGTGTTTGCCAGAGCCAAACTAGATCTCAAGATCGCTCCTTTTCTGTTCCGACCCCAACACCGACACCGCTCCAGATTCTCGAAAGGGTGTTCACAAATCATACGAGTTAGGTCCCACGATTTGGTTCCATAAAGATGAGATTTCAGGGGGTGGTATTGGTGGCGTTGTTGGTGAAATGGGGTCGCACCCATAGTCAAGGCAAGGCTCTCTATATAGCCTCTCGCTTGATGAGCTCCTCAAGAGCATGTGGAGTGTAGAGGGAACAATTGTTCACGGGGTTAGGAAGTTTGCGATTTCCTGATTTCGATTGCACACCCTGCAACTGAGGATCGCAAGCATCCCAATGAAACAAAATTTGGGTCATGTTCTCATATCATGTCAAGAATTGTCACTCATACCTTGAACATTCTCAAATCATAGTTGTGACCTTGAATTAACTTACTCAGTTGAGATGAGGTATTGTTCATTTTAGCCTGTCCTATACCTAATCTTATGGATTTGTCCTTTTGCATATAGGCAAGCACTTTCTTAGGAGGTATACATTATAGAAGTCTACTGGGAGCCACTTTTCTATGGCCTCGGTAACCACTCTCCGCCCTCGTCAAACTAGTTTGTTATAGGCCCATGAGCTTATGCATGGTTCATCCTCGAATCACACATCTATTGGAGGGGATTTCGCTCTAATATCAAATTGTGACATCTCTAGATTAACTCATCGATTTATTGTCTGCTTTGGCTTATCCCATACTAAACCTCACAGTTTTGTCCTTTGACGTTCAAATGGCCACTTTCCTAAGAGGTCACCCATTCTGGTAGTGCTCCACTTGAGCATGCCTAATTTTGGAATTCCAAATCTAACCATTGATGTTACATCAAAAAGAATTTTTGCAAGTTAATTTCAGTTTTCACATATATCTCATAATTGCTCCCCCTTGTTTGGTACGTAGTTCGGTTCATTCTTGTCCTATTCGACATCATAGAAGCCTACGAGGAGTCGCTCCTTGTCTAGGCTTTTTTGTCCGAATGACCACTCCTCGTCTTTGTCAGACTGAGTCGTTACAATAGCGATGATAGTGGCATCTTACAAATGATAATAAAAATATTAACTCAATACCGAATACGTAAAATGTGTTGGTTTTATTCAAATGAAATCAAATCCACATGAGTTGTATGCTAGCACAATGGGCGTATAATAGAATAGGCACCAATTTTCACTTTGCTTAGTTTGATACAACAATTCAAATACACATCGTGTTTATACAAAAATTTATAATTTACTCAATCCTTGCCTCAGTCCCAATAATTAGGGGTGTGCAAAAGAACCAGGATCCACTCGGACCGCTCAGAACCGGACTAGAACCACCCAGAACCGGTGGTTCTTGAGGGAACCGGTCCGGTTCCTGGTTCCAATTTATGGGAACCAGTGGGTACCGGTCTGGTTCCCGGTTCCATGGGTGGATCTGCCCACCCGGACCAGACTGATTATATTATAATAATATATTAATTTTTAATATTGAAATAAATTTCTAAATTACTAATTTGCAAACCTAAATTTTAGGGCTTTATCTCCTCTCATGGTTTCCATGTTTTTATAAGAATTCAGTATAGTGTGTAAGTTGTTTTTCAGCAACTCAACAAATGGTTTATTCAAAGGATACTTTCGGGACTCACATAGGACATTGTGTTAAAAAAAATGTGAAGTTTCGGTGGAATTGTTTCTATAAAAAGAATTCAATAAAGCAAAAGTAGTAAGAGATTGAGCATTGTTAGGGGATAAAGGAAAAGACAATCTACATATGACAATCGGTCAGAACCTTGAACTTAAAGAATACTTCAGATTTCAACTGAAATGATTCAAAAACGGGAAAGAAAACCTATTACTCTTCTTTGGTAGTGTTTTCCAATAAAATAAAGAAAAATGGTGCCCTTATTTAAGCCGGTTCGATTTAAAGAAAAATATTATTCGATATGAAAAGTACTTGTTGACACCTAAATTTTGATTTAGGTTATTAATTAGGCTTTAATTTCTTTTAATCTTTGTTTTTCCTTTTTCAGATAATAAACAAAACAAAAAACAAAAAATTGCAGCCCATCAGGTCTGGGCCTTCACGTCCAGCCCCCTCCTTTTTCTCTCCCCCCCCCCCACATGGGCCCTTATGGCCCAACCTCCTTCTCCTCCAGCCCGGCCCCCCTTTTTCTCTTTCTTCTTCCTTCTTCTTCTTCCTCGCTCCTTCCTTCTCCACCTTTGTAGTTCACGCGTAGCGATGACGACATGCGCAAAGAACGGCCTACGGCCCAAGGTAGTAGGCTGACGTCGGTCGGAGAGGATGAGACCTCAAGCGCCATCAATGCTGAGCACGCTTCGCTAGATAAGCTCGGATGGAACGCCGGTTCAGCTGAGGAGACCGCTCGGCGCACGAAGGGGACCGGCGATCGAAGCTCCGTCGACCGGATCCCCTCGCCTATAAAAGGGCACCACCTTCGTTGAAGAACGGGAGAGCAAGCTCCGAGATCTTCCCACTAAGAGACTTCGGGGGAGGAATCAAAGAGCGAGTGAGAGAGAACTCGAGTTGCGAGCTCAGCCGCCCTCCACCGAGAGACTTTGGGGAAGGTCGGCGGCGACCAACTTCGAGAAGGTCAGATCCGGCCGGTGAAGGCTCGGATCTGGCCTGAGTGAGAGAAGATCGAGGCCGAGGAAGGTCCGGCTGAGATCTGCGCCTCAAATCTAGTTCTTTTTTGCTGATGTTGTTGCCGCTGGACGCCGTGCCGCAGCCGTTCGCCTCGACCAAGTCCCGACGCCGTTGCTTCGAAGGCTTGTTGTCGTGCCCCACCCACGAAGCCGTTGCCGTGATCGATCCACCGACGCCGCGCTAGATCGAGAAGCTGAGTTACCCTGTCACCACCACCATTTGCCACCCCGTCACGGACAGGTAACAGTAACCATCACTGCTGTCGATCGCGTTATCGCCGTCGCATTCGCCCTCTCGAACCATGTCGCCATCAACCACACCAACGCAATCGCGTTGTCGCTCGTCCTCGCTGTCCCCTTAGGCGGTTTGTCACCGTCGCCGCCGCCGTCGCGATCGTAATGCCTCAGTTTTCCTCCCTCGGCGCTGCGGATTTGCAAACCCTAGAGTTTGCGATTTTCCGGGTTGTTGAATCGGAGCCGGGTCGACGAGTCGGGTAGGGTTTCGCGAGGCCAAGGGAAGTTGGAAGCCAGGTCGTGGAGTTGGAGCCGGGTCGGCGAGTTGGGTAGGGTTTCCGTGATTTTTGGGTGGCGGAAATCCGGTTCGGCGAATTAGGTAGGGTTTCGCCGAACTAGGTCGGCGGGTTGGCCTGGTTCTTTTCGAAAACAGGCTCTTGGGCCACGACGCCGTTTCAGTAAATAAAATAATTTGGTTCGTCGACCCGGGTCGGACCCAACCCGTAGGTCCGACCCGGGTCGGCTTTTTATTATTTTATGTAATATTTTAATAAAGAAAAAGAAAAAATATCAAAAATAATTTATTTTCAAAAAAATATTTAAAAATATTTTAATTTCCAGAAAACCGAAAAATGTTTAAAATTTTAAAAAAACGTTTTATTTTCCAAAAAAAGAAATAAAAAAATATTCCAAAAAATGCCAAATCCAGAAAAAGCTAAAAATTCATGAAAAAACAAAAAAAAAATCAGAAAAAGCCAAAAAGACTTGTATTTTTCCAAAAATACCAAAAAAAATCCCAAAAAAAAAATCCCTTTTATATCCAAAAAATTAGAAATAGACTCAAAAAATGTTTTTCCTCCCAAAAATGCATGGAAAATCTCTCGAACATCCAAAAAACCTCAGGGTTTAAACAAGATTAGGTACCGAAAGGGCATTAGTGATTAACTAGTGTAATCAAGTCCCTGATCCTAATTTCTCTGGTTGTGCAGGAGTGAGTATTTCTCCCGATACTTCGCTTGGGTTTCTAATCGACCCACCCCAAACCGATTAGTGGCGACTTCATTTTAAAATTAATTTACAGGTTAAAAATTTAGACCAGTAAGTCGTGAATTGGTGGACTTAGGAGAGTCCGGGCTTAATAAATTCAGCCAAGCCATTAGCCTCCTTTAGGCGCCTGCCCCTGATGCGGGCGCCGAAAAAAAAAAGAGGTCACGACAGCTTGGCGACTTCGCTAAGAATCATTTTTGAGGACTTAGGCCATTGTATCTTTGTTTAAATGCTTTGCTGACTTGGGTTTTTTTTTTCTTTTGTGCAGGGTAGTAGCTTAAAGTTTTTTTTATTTTGTTAAAATAAAATGTTTTGTGATTATAAACTGTTGTGCATCCTTAAATGTTTTAGCACTACACATGGCACACACAACCCAGCCGCCGGACCTGGGCCGCCATAGGATTTCTAGGATGGTGTTAAGAAAGATATGACCTTGAACGCGAGACTGCGATGTAGAGGTTGCCTTTCTTTTTCCCGAATTTCTTAGCCGAGGTTAAGAGGGTATGCTGCTAACGCGAGACTACGACGGGCAAATATTCTTCTAATCTCTCCAATCCTTCTCAGTTAGAAATCGAGCCGCACGTCCCATGCGCATGTCTTTGTACTTGCCATTTTTCTTTAAAAAGCAAAAGTAATTTCTTTACTTTTACTCAGTCTTTTTATTTGGCCCATGGCAATTTAGGATAAGCTTTTCAAGTCCCAGTTTATAAGCGATGGGGAAAGACGATATCCAGTTCATTCCTACTCCCAAGGCAGAGCTCTTCAGATGGTGGGGTCAATTAGATCAATTTGCCTAAGAGCGTGTGAAGGCCAAAGTCGGTCATCTCCTATCGTTGATCCAAATCACTGTTCGCCCTGAAGTCATACAAGCCATGGCACATTTCTGGTGCCCGAAGATGGTTACTTTTATATTCGGTAGGTTTGAGCTAACCCCAACCCTGGAAGAATACAACATCATCACTAGAATGCCTCTTGAGAAAAAGCTTGTCAAACCATCGACAGGCGCCCTCCCGTGGCGCGGGTTGGCACGACTTTTAGGAGCTGAAATCCATGTCATGAGACAAATTCTTGAAAGCAACCATAATACATGCCCTCTAGAATTCGTGAATGCATGTTTTCAAAACCAGCCTATGACCCAAAAAAGTGAGATTTTCCTCTTGGCCTTTTTCGGGCTCATCGTTTTCCCCCATCAAAGAAATGCCATGAGTCCTAAGATGGCATGGATAGTTGATCAAATCTTGGGATGGGGGAATTATGTCAACATGATTTTAACTGAAACATTCTTGTCTTTTAATCGTTTTAAAGACAACTCGGAGAAAATCATGCGAGCCTCTCTTGAAATTTTACAAGTCTGGTTATTTTCTCATCTAAGCGAATTTTGAGACTTCATGCGATCATTTGAAATGAATGCTTTCGAAAACCCATTACAAAAATTTATGGTTTTAGGACCATTCATTCCCAATCAAAGCTGTTTAAATTGGGTAAGCTCCCTAAGAGACCCAACTCCTGAGGCATTCCAATGGTGTGCTGGTTGGTTCCATGAAAAGAGAGCTCGCTTCGCTTATAAGCGTGATCTCCCAATTCCGTTGCTTGGCCTCACCGGCGCCATTCTCTATCACCCTTATCAGGTGGCACAACAATATGGAGCGCTTCAGGAGATCCCATCGCCTTCCATCAGGAAGATCTCTTCAGTTATTTTCAATACAAGCCATGACTACGCATTCGAAGTTTCTACCGCTCAAGAAACCTGGGACAAGTGCCATCGCAAAAGGATCGTGGTACCTGAAGGGCTTGAGGGAGAAGAAAAAGCCCACCACGCCTCCATGTCCTACATCCACAACCATCGTATCCCGACAAAATGGAAGCCATCAGTCCCTCACTCAATCAGAGAGAGCAGCCAGCACGAGCAAGCAGAGCTCATGGAGAGGGATTTGGGAATGGACTGGATGCATACCTTAGAGCCAGTTCAAGGAAGCAGGCTTCCTTGCAAGAACAAGGCTCCCCGTCGCATATAAATTGGCAATCGTGTGCCCCTTAGTATTAATAATATGAAAGTTTCGTCCCATTTTTTAGGGACTTTTGTTTAATATCTAGTATTTCATTCTGTCATTTCAATTTCAAGTTTTAAATGTTAGGAGTTGGCAGTCTACAAATCCTCTTTTGATAAATAAAAAAGCAGTTAGACTATTGCCATGGGTCAATCTTTGTTTACTTCCGTGTTCATTCATTGTTTTCACAACGAGCAGGTAATTATGAATCACCGGCCACCAATAGCTCGCGAATGGCCTCATGCATTAGGGCCCGATCAGAATGATGTACAAAATCGCCTCATTAACATTGAAGGCGGCGTAGGACAGATGTCCATTGTTCTTCGACAACTCTCGAGACAAATGGAATCCACTCAAGTCAAAGCCAACTCTGTAGTTGCCTTAAGCACCGTACCATAGACAGTTTGAAAGGATCATGAAAAATTTAAGCCGGCTACAGGAGCAGAATCCCATGCATCTGTCCAATTACGCAGGCATTGAGATCCCTGAAAAACTCAAAGCACCTGAATGCGAAAGGTATGCTGATACCTCCCGCCCAGAGACCTACTTGCAGGCCTACCTGGTTTGAAGGATGATTCAATCGTACCAATCGAGCTTGACTGGCCCTGCCTTGTGATGGTACATTGTCAGGAAGATTAGTCCCCTTAAAACGTGGAGGAAACTAATTCATGTTTTTCACCAAGAATATGATATTGACATCAGCCCTGACATAGCCTTACCCTACGAAGAACTGATGATCGCGGAGCACAAGGAACCGTTAGTCGCTGAGATAGGAGAAGAGCATGTCAATGAAGCCTTGCATGATAAATGGGCAGCTGAACAACACCCTGTTACTGGAAAATTTCCCACTAGGAAAGGCAAGGAGCCTTTGTACGAGATCAAAGACACAGAGCCTATTCAAGACCGGGGCACGACTAGACAACTCCCCAAGCTTACTCCAAGAGCTAGGGTCCAAAGAATACCAACCCCTATCAACCTAGAAATTGAATCAGATAGTGAAACTCTAATGTCTCTCACTTCCATTGACAGAATCAAGCTGGCAAAATGAAGGGCCTTACTCAAAAGGTCTGGACCAGAAGCCAAGAAAAGAAAGCCTAAGCAGATCAATACAGCATCTGCCGACGAGCCACCACACTAAAGCTTCGAGCATTCCCAAGAATACAGCTTTGAAGGCTACCATCCCCTAGAATACAATCCCAAGGACTTCCAGCGTTATTTCGACAATGAAACTGACAATTCATCGTATAACTGTTTCCTACTCTCATCTGGGGATGAAGGCCCGTCAGAAGAGGAAGCATATGTCTTTATCCGCTACGATCCTAACGAAGTACTAAGCTCTTCCTCTAACCATGAGGATAGCTTCAATACTTCATCCTCATTCGAAAATTTTGACCAAGAAGAAAGCAATGGGGTAATCTTGATAGAATCCAACTTCCTTGAAATAGAAAAATTCACCACTACAACATATATGTAGTGGGAAAACCAGTGGCCTAACCAAGATACATCAAGCCCGTCTTGCGCTCATAGGATCATGACCCCTGGAGAGATGTGGATACCTAATCTCCTCAAGTATAACGGCACGACTTGCCCCGTGGCCCACTTGCAGTACCTTCATGCTGAAATGAGTTGGTACTATGGCCCGATGTCATTCACAACTCAGGCATTCCAAGAGAGTCTTATGGGATCTGCATTACAATGGTTCATCACAGCAAATATCTACCTCATGAGAGATTGGAATGAGCTGTCTTCTGCATTCATGCTTCAGTATCAAAGCCAGATTGGAACTGAAGTGCCTTGTTAGAACTTGGTTCACTTCAGAAGAAGACCAATGGAGGATTTCCGAGCATATGCAAGGAGGTGGAAGGCTTTTATGATGCAAACTTACCCTCAGCTGACCGAAGAAGAAATGATAAAGCTATTCATAGGGGCTTTACCTCGCAAGCATCGTTGTTGGTTGTATGGGTTGCATTTCCATAACTTCAATGAAGTGGTCCTCTCATGTGAATACTTCGAGTCTACTGGAGGCGAGGAACTCAAAGGCGCTTGATTTCAGAACCAACACTATCAAAGCACTCCTTTACACAGGAGTTTTCATGGGTTTTACTTATTTTTATAATTTCATGTTTCTTATCTTATCTAGTGTGCCACGATTGTATTTTCCATTCAAAGTACTCTATTGTATAGTTATAATATTTTGTTTTAAGAGCATGAGGCGGTACTCCAAACCAGCCCAGTGATGCTATCCAACCATGAAAAAAAATATATCATCCAAGGAGAATACTGAGGGCTGGGCTTCTTCATGCTTTTTCTCCCCCAAAAACGTATTTTGAAAATAAAAAATATTTCATCACCCAAAAGCTTTTGTCAAAACAAGATGATAAATTTAAGCACGTTTGTCTTTCTATCCCTCTCACTTTATGTTTCAGAACACCATCCCCTTTGATTTAGTGTGACAAAAGGTATTTGAAACTAGCACATTGTGTGAACAGACCAAACTCGAGAACACATTTTCAAGAAAACAGGGGCAAATAGAAAGAATCATCCTACACCAAAAGAGGGCAAGTCTTATTCTCTGAATATAATTTAGAAATGATGTCATTTCTCTTCTATTTACAGGAAACGAAAAATAGGACGTAATAGGTACAGGTATACGGTTGGAATCAAGTCGTTCCCAAGAGCTCTATACACTCCACCTTGCTCCTACCCAACTCCTTCACAAACTAGAGCAATATCCTTTCCCCACAATGTGCCTGAGCAACCAGATGATGTGGTTTCATCAACAGGACTTCCAGCTTCAACAAGCCTAGAAGCACAAGGAGGGGATTTTTTCTCTTTCTTTGAATTGGCTATTGTCAACAGGGAAGGAATCCAAACAGTTGAAGCGGTCTCTAGCCCCTATTTAAAATGAGGACCTAGAAACCTGACTTCCTATTCAGACGCATGCTCTCGCAAGAAGTAATTGCCATCAGAGAATTGGAGGTTTTGATTGTCCATCTCAATTCCATAGAAGCTTGAGGTACATGACTTTTGCCCAATGATGCTATAGTTAAAGACAGAAGGAGAAATTCCACAGAAGAAAGGCGTTGAAGATGAATCAACGACCAACAATCATGCATACATGGTCACAAGTGAGGAAGGCCAATCGAAAGAAATGTCAAACTATGCCAAGACGAAAAGGCTGTCATCGACATTCAAACATCATCAGGAGTCAGCAAATATAAACTTTGGACAAGAGTAATTTGGTATCGTTTCCAATACTCCCCCCTCTTTGAATTCACTTTTGACATATTCCCCCTATTGGTAGGAAGCATCAGGATTCAAGAGCCAAACTTGATGGTTAGGTTTGGCAAATCAATATTGGCCAAGCTAGTATGTGGAAATGACCCACATCAAATTCACCTGGCTTCATGTAAAAAGACATGTCATCCAGGAGCCAATTTAGAGAATAGTTGACCTAACGAAGCAAGGGATATAGGACTTCGTGTCCCCCTCTCACTTCAGGTTCGCCCAATCATCCGCAAACCAGTGAAGGGTAAAGTTGTATCAATTCCAGTTATTCGACTCTTGAAAGAGTTCATGACTAACACATTCCCTCTTGTTTGTTGCAGAATCACTTGACTGTCAAAAACAAGGATAACAAATCAATGAGAGACATGAAAAACTCTCCTAAACGAAATGGCGTCCTGAGTAATCGCCAAAGAAAATGACAGAAAATCTTCAGGCCTCAACTCACATTTGATTTTGGCCAGATTAATTGATCTAGTTGTACATCTTCTCTTCTGCAGGGGCAAAAGTAGAGATGCCCGATCAGATTCCCAATCCTTGGTTGATCATTCATGTGTCATATCCCTAACCAATAGGAGCAATCTATCGACACCCCTTTGTGAATAACCCTTTTGATGTCCAAAATTTAACAATACTATTCTGTTGACCCTTAAAGCTACCAAGAAGGTCTTTTTGAGCCAAAACCATTCATTTATTTTGAGAGTATAAACTCCATCACATTTAAAACGCTGCATGCCTTTTCCAAATGGATTTTGCATGATGATTTTGTCTGTCTAAATTACTGATTCCATTGAGAATTATTAGAATAGACAACTAAATGAAGAATACAAGATTAATCGAGCATGCTGGATGAGGTGCGTCAGAATGATGAAAGGCAAGCCATATCCTACACATAGTCCCTCATTTATACACTTGTGAGATAAGTGCAGAAGATTCCATGGCTGCAGGGTAAAGAGTTCTCTCGCGAATGGTACGATAACCAAAATAGTGAGAGGCATTCCATTGCTCACCCCATTGAGCCTCATACACTGGTGAAGCTTCTCTTATACCCCCGTCAAGAACCACCCCACATTAGGGCAGAACGGAGGCAAAGCAGCATCACAAGGTGAGAAGAGAGATAGAAATTTTTCTTGCTCGCACTTGCATCAATCTTCGGGTGTCTTTATTGCATATGAACACTCGCTTTAATTTAAGTGCTCTAGAATGACGAAGAGCAATTCTTTCTCTACGCACTTGTATTCATTGTACAACCCAAGTAAGTCTGTAATTTTACCCTCACGTCAAGACAAAGCAGAAGTTATTGCCATAGCCTGAGTGCCGGTTGAAGATGAAGACTCAAGAGTCTAATAATGGTGCTTTGATTAAACTTGCCGAGGCCAGTTCCTCCAACGATAAGAATGAAAAAACATGGGCATAAAAAGAGTAGTGTACCTGGTAAAAGCAAGGTCAATGCCCATAAATGAAGAACTGGAATAAAAATAGGGGCATGAAAAAAGTAGTGTGCCTGGTAAAAGCAAGGCTAATGCCTCCCAATCAAAAATGCAGCCAAGAAAATGTTGCTGTTGTGGTCCATAGAACCTCCATTTGACAGTGAGAAGAAAGACTGGTGACAAATGCCAAGGCAATCACCAGCTCTTACCTTTTTACACATGAATCAAGCCTACATTGCATCCCATTGTAAAAGTCTCTTCAGACTAGGGGCACTTCAATTAACGTAGGATTTCATATATCTATAAGCATTGCTCGAAGAAGTATTAGCAAGACTATTCTATCTCTTTTCGCAGGACTCTTGACTTGCAAACCTGGAGATGATCGTGCGACACCTCGTTCATGAGCCTTGACATCGACGGTCCCATTTGATGAGCTATTGACCAAGTCTTCATCACAATTTCAACAAAAACCTCTCACATTGGTAAAGTCGTACCACTTGCGAGAATACTCAGACCCCTGCTGACATGATGACAATGAGAAGTGTGGTCCTTATAAATCCTGCATCAAATGGTCAGGATAGCCTTTTCCATGAGAGAGAGTGGAAAGTCCTTTCAGATTGAAAATCCCTCATCTGGCATGCTCAAGACATCTACATTTGGAATGAAGGTTGTCTTTCAAATTTTCCCCAGTGGAATTCAAATGATGCCAAAACTGACAAAATTGTCATGCATAAATCTCATTTGAACTCATGAATATATAGCATATATAATCATGTGTGCATATTGTGTAAATAGCAGAAATACTCTTAGAGATCAGATATATTGTCAGGTAAGCATATATCTCTATCCCCATTTGTCTTAAGGTACCTATCACTGTTCATGTGACATCCCGATTTTCCAATTCTGGTTTCAATTAAATAAGTCGGGCATTTCATCTTCGCGTCTATAGCTTTCTTCTCTGAGCTGATCACTCACGAGATAACTAGTCTATCAGGTGAAGCCGTTAAGGAATCTAAACGCAATAGACTTGAGAATTCGACCAGGAAACGACTGCTCGACCGTACTAATCTGCAAGGGTCATTACGGCACAGACCGATTAGAGACCGAGATAGGTCGATTCGACAGAACCATGTAATTCAGTATGGGTGATTCCATCTAATTGCACAATTCTTGTTGATCGGCACTAGACCGATTTCTCTATCGTTTTGGTACCCTGTGTCCGTATTTGAAACCTTGAGATTTCTACGACAATCAAGAGTCGCCAATGTGTTGAAGATGCACTTTGTGGCTTGAAAATAATCAACCACAGGTCAATTGCACAGAAAATTCCTAAAAGCTACCCGGTAGATTATGACGCACTAAAGTCGCGCTAGATTGAATTTAACTGTGAAATTTAACCCGATTACAGAAATTGGAAGTTCTGTCAAGTCACAATTCATTTTAGGAATTTTGACTCATCTCCAGAAGATTTTTCTACAAACCGAGATTTTTGGCAGAAAATCAAAGTAAGGCCGTTTATGTTCGGGATTATCAGAGGGCCGTTTTTAATCGAATCTTCGGGATGCAAGTTGGATCATTTGACGGGGAAATGTCATGAGAAGGCCGAGGACACATGGGTTAATTTAATTGAGCTTCAATTGAATGGAATTGATTGAGAATTGATTAAATTAAGTGTACAAGAATTGGACCCCGGCGGAAAATGAAATTGCAACCATTGGAAGAGGTTGTGGAGGATTGGGTGAGTGGATTGTGACATCATCCATGAGGTCATGGTGGGGCCAAAGAGAGAGAGAAAGAGAAAGAGAAAGAGAGAGAGAGAGAGAGAGAGAGAGAGAGCCGGTCTTCTTCTTCCTCCCCTTCTCTCTTCCGTCGCTTCTCTCCTTCTCTCCCTGCTGTGCGAGACCTCAGCAGACCAGAAGAACCGCCGAGCAGCCCCATCGTCGCACGCCTCACGCCAGAACGCCACCGCAAGCCACCGGAGACCGTCGCTCGTCCAGCCACACGCAGCTCCGCCCCTCTCTTCCCCTTCTGCTGGTGTCGGCTTCTTCTCCTTCTTCCTTGTGTTGTTCGAAACCCAGCAAATCTGGGAAGACGACAGAGCAGCCAGCTAGCTGCTGGACCGCCGTCTCGCCGCCGTGCAGCAACCGGAACCACCGCCTGGACCGCCGAAGCCCCGCTTTGCCCGTTTCCAGTAAGCTGAGTCGCTGGTTCTTCTCCTCTGTTCCAGCGGCCATTTCAGATCTGGTGGAGCTCCGCCGGAGCCGTCCAGCCCACCTCCGGCCACCGTGAAGCCCCGCCTAGGTCCGGTTTGGTCTCCTCCGTCCATTTAGGCCCTTGTGCGCCTCAATCGGTGCCGGATCCGCCCTCAACCAGCAATGGACAGAAGCTGGAAAAATGGGTATGGCAGCGGCTATTTGGCCCGTTTTGGCCGGCTTCCCGACCCCGGAAGCTAGGCCCGCCTTGGAGACTATCGACCCTCGCGTTGCCCTTGTCGTTTTGAGCCGTTCGGATTGTTAATCCGGTGAGTTTATCCTCTAATTCTTGCTTAGTGAGTTAATGACGCTTAGGGGTGTTTAGATTAGTCTAATTAGGTTTATGTGATTAAATTAGATTATTTTAATGTAAATTAGATTAGTTGTATGATTAGCTTAATGGATGTTTAATTAGGGCTAATTGTATGTTTAAATTAGTGTAATCTAATTTAAGCCCTAATTGATTATTTTTAATTAAATAATTATTTCGAATTTTTAAATATTATTTTATTATTTTATATTATTATGATATAATATTTAATTATTTAATTTTCGGAATTAAATTTAATTATTTAATAATTTCGAAAATTATGCCGGGATGGTCGGTTGTTAGAATTTCGCGTTGATCGCAGTAGTGTGGTCGGTTTGTGTTAATTGTATGTTTAAATTGAGAAATTGAGTGATTGATGATTATGGTTAATAATTCCAAAAGTGTGGAATTGAGTGATATTGATGAAGTTGTGGTATTTAACTTGAAAATACCCGGTGTTAGCTTTTAGCACCGTAATTGGTTTGTGTGACCAATTTGAATCGATTGGATTGATTGATTGATTGAATTGAGATATGAATTGGTTTATATATATGTATCAGCTTGGGCGAGCAATTATGATATACACATATACATATATATATGGCAGCTTCTGGTGAGCTAAGATCGTTTTATCAGCTTGTGCGAGCACGATCTATATATATATATCAGCTTGTGAGAGCAATGATCGTTTATCAGCTTGTGAGAGCAACGATCCATATATCAGCTTGTGCGAGCTATCATCTATGTATATATCAGCTTGTGCGAGCTACCATCTATATCAACTTGTGAGAGCATTGCATCCATTTCAGCTTGTGCGAGCCATAATTGTATTGATGGATGAATAGATGGTATGGTTTAATAGATGATATGAATTGATAGACATGTGGATCGTATGATATCAATTGGATTGACTGAATTGATAGACCGATGGGTATGTCGGTAGATTCAGCTTGTGCGAGCATTGTTTGAATATGAATTGTACTGACGTGCAGGAAGGAATTGAGGCGAGGTAAGTCCTCTATCCTAATTGTGTGGCTAGAGCGCCCTGAGGCGTATTTTCTTCCTAATTGAGTTTTAGATGGTAGGACTCGCTGAGACGTAGTCTCATCTCGGTTGTGGGATAATATTTCAGGTCCCTAGATGACGGTCGTGGAGGACCGGAAGTCCTGGAGTTGGGAAGGTGGAGGCTGAAGAATTGGCGAACGTGTCTGACAAGTTGGTCATAGGACAGTTCCCTAGTTGTTGAGCCTGTCTATTTTGTAGACAATCCAGTGTTGTATATAAACCTATGTGTTTATAAGAAAGCTTGTTTGGTTGTGATTGATTGCCTGCTTTTCTATCCTAAGTTAGATGTTGTCAGGGGATTTGTTTCGCTTCCGCATGTGTAATAAAATTGAATGAGTCGGCGACGTGTCCTGGGAAGTCGCATTTCTATCGACCAGAGTGGGATGTTCGCGCGCTCGGAGGATCGGGGCGTGACATCCCCGTTTAAGTGGTATCAGAGCGGGTCTGTGAATGGAGTGATAAGGTGCGATTGTTTATGGGATAGTTAGTAGGAATGGCTTTTAATTCATGCTGGTGCATGTGTCTGATAGTTGTTTGGTAAATTGATTGGTGATGATCACTCGAATTCTAATATGGGATTAGAATTGGGAAACAGGTTTCTGTAGAGATCCTGTAGATGAGTGATCAGGAGCAGAGGACTCCTAGAGAGAACCTTTAGACCAGTTACTCGAGGTGGTATGCCGACAGGGATCGGTACCCGAGGTGGTCGTGGCGAAGCGCCGGCTTAGACCAGCGCGTGTGTGAGAGTACCGCTGTAGGTCGGTACTAGTGTAGCAGCACCGAGCGATCCTAGGTTTGATGGGATCGTTCAGGCGCTAGTGTTCCTTGTAAGCTTGTTGAGTCAGTAAGCTCAGGACCGAGCTGCCGTTGTTGCCGTTGTTGTTACCGCCGCCAGTGTTGTAACCGTTGTTATTGTCGCGCCTGTTGAGGCCCAGCCTGGAATTGTGATATGGGAGCAAGCCGTTGCATCCGAGTCGAGGTTCAGATTTAGTTGAGATGGAAATCAGTTTGGGAAGGAGTCTATGTTCGTAGAAAAGTATCTCATTTCCGTCCAACTGGAAATGTGGGATGGTCAGGTCAGTAATGGATCAGAATGGAGTGTGTCGTGCTGACGGAAGCCGACATGGATTAGCTCCGTGTCCTGATAAGACGGGTGCTTATTTTGTGTGTGACCATCAAAGTTACCTGGCCAGAAACGGTCTTAGAAAGCCGATGGGATTAATTGAAAGGAATGCGCCATAGAACGCATTGTGGGGTTTGTAGAGCAGTCCTTCAGTACAAGGAAGAGCGCATGCTGTTACCTGACAGGAGATAGAATACTCACTGATTGTGTGTCAAGTTTGAGAAAAGAAGTGTGAGTCAATCTGGTGACCAAGCACAACAGGAGCATGCTTTGAATGTGGCAAGCATGGCCATTGGGCTAGGAACTGTCCGTGTAAGTCCAAGAGGACTCGAGCATCGCTACCGCCGACATGACGCCCTTAGGATGGCGAAAGGAATGAGAATGGATTGATCATGCACCGAGCAAAGAAAGAATGTTTTTGAGGAGTTATTATCAGAGTAGCGTAGCTGGATTTTGAGTGAAAGTTGTGGAGTTTCCGTTGATGTAATAAAGTAAAGTGAAGATGAATCTCTGACTATAGTTGTACCTGAAGGGTTTGCTTATGTATGACTTGAAAATCATTTATGAAAAGGTTTGGCTTGAGGAGCTTTCTACTGTTATGAATCGTGGCAGTGATATAATTCAGTTGGTTTAGTTAGTGTATGAAAGTTTTGAATTACTAAAAGTCAGAAAGGACCTTCGATCCCTGTTGTTCGTCACTGAAGACGACCTGGTTTATGGATGTAGGTTGCCTAATCTATCTGGCAACTGTAGTGGATGCGACAGTTGAGGAACCGAATATGGAGAACATAATTGTGGTACAGAAGTTTTCTGAGGTGTTTCTTGAAGATTTCCAAGTTTGCTGTCATAAAGGGAAATAAAGTTCGTGATTGAATTAGCACCCGGAACAGAGCCAGTCCCTAAGGCTCCTTGCCAGATGGCTTTATCTGAGTTGAAAGAACTGAAGGTAGAGATTCAGGAATTGTTTAATAAAGGATTCTTACGTCCCAATGCATCACCTTGGGGAGCATCAGTCTTGTTTGTGAAGAAGAAGGATGGTTTGTTGCGTTTGTGTATTGATATTCTCCAAGATCGACTTGAGGACAGAATATCATCAGTTGATAATAAGGAAGAAAGGCATACCGAAGTTAGCATTGCGTACTTGGTACGGCAATTGTGAGTTCATAGTATTATTGTTCGGTTTGACGAACTCTCTAGCTGTTTGTGTGGGTCTGATGATCAGAGTGTTCAAAGGATACTTGGATTAGTTATGATCGTGTTCATTGAAGTTATCCTGGTGTGTTCAAAGAGTTCTGAGGAGCACGAGAGACATTAGAGGATGATACTTCAGACCTTGAGTACTTTTGGATTTTACGATAAGTTTAGCAGATGCGAGTTTTGGATGACTCGTGTTGCGTTCCTAAGTCACGTGATTTCAGGTGAAGAAATCTTCGTGGACCCCGCCAAGATTGAAGTAGTGATCAGTTGGCCAAGATTGACTGCAGTGACAGAGATCAGAATTTTTCTGGGTTTAGCAGAGTATTACAGAAGGTTTGTGGAAAGGTTTTCAGTATTAGCATCGCCGTTGACTCGACTACTAAAGAAAGAAAAGAAGTTCGTGTGGACAGACAAGTGCAAGCGTAGTTTTCAAGAGCTTAAGAAGAGGCTAACTACCGCACTTGCACTGACCATTCCATCTGGTCCTGGAGGTTACGAGATCTACAGTGATGCATCGTTTAGAGGATTGGGTTGTGTGCTAATTTAGCATGGCAAGGTTATTGCATACTCGTCCCGTCAGTTGAGACCTCGTGAACGGAATTACAGATGCATGACTTGGAACTTGCAGTAATAATGTTCGTTCTGAAGATTTAGAGATATTGTTGGTGTGAAGAAAGACTCCAGATCTTCGCTGACCGTTAAAAGTCTCAAAGTATATATTCTCTCAGAATGAATTGAATATGAGATACCATTGTGAATCAGATCATTTGAAGGACTATGATGGTGGTATCATATGCTGGTTAAAGAATGGACCTTACATGAGAAAGTAGAAATTCAGTTTTCAAATCTGAGGTAGGCCACCTTTTAAATCTTATGGCCATCCTCAGAATTGAGTCGGAAGTACAGATTAGAATCAGAGTGCTTCAGTCGTTAGACACAGAGTTTCAGAAGGTTGTGCAAGCAGATGTAGAAGAGAGAAGGTTGATTTTCAGATTTTTAAAGGCGGAACATTGCGGTTCCGAGGACGATTGCGTGTACCTGACGATGCGGCGCTTAAAGAGGAGTTGGTTGAAAGCTCATCGTAACAGTTATAGCATTCATCCTGTTAGTATGAAGATATATCATAATTTGCGTGGACATTATTGATGGTCTGATATGAATACGGACATTGCCAAGCACGTCGCCAAACGTTTGACGTGTTAGCAGGTGATGACTCAGCATTGTAATTTGAGAGGATTCTTGTAACCTCTCAAAGTCCCTAATGCGTAAATGGGATCATGTCACAATGGATCTTGTGACAGGCTTATCAAAGAATCAAATGAGTAATGATTTCGATTGGAATATTGGTGAATAAATAGATGGAGTCGGTTCACTTCATCGCAATAGAAAATGACCTTGTTTTGGACAAGTACGTTGAGTTGTACGTACGTCAGAGAGTTCGTCTATTTGGAGTGCCGGTGACGATTATTTTAGACCGAGACCCGAGGTTCGTGGCTACTTTCTAAAAAGGTTTGCAGAGTGCTTTGAGAACGAAGTTACAGTATAGTAATGTTTATCATTCTCAGACCGATGGCCAGTCTGAGATGGCATTTCAGATCTATCGATGAGTTAGTGTGTAAATAATTTCATTTTGGGTAGTAATTGACAGACTGATGAAATCAGCCCACC
The DNA here is from genome assembly GCA_019915205.1 of Eucalyptus rudis. Taxonomy (NCBI): domain Eukaryota; kingdom Viridiplantae; phylum Streptophyta; class Magnoliopsida; order Myrtales; family Myrtaceae; genus Eucalyptus; species Eucalyptus rudis. Next base: position 17,112,822 of record JAHMTN010000001.1, on the reverse strand, counting down.
CTGTGGCTGTGCTGAAGGATCTTGATTTGATTAAGCATGCAGAGGTGTTTGTGCATCAGATAATTCGTTTGCATAGAGTGTCAGTGTTAGAGTTATATCAGATCTTGACCAGAGGTTCTTAGTTACAGTAGACCAGTCAGATGGTTCCTTTGAGGCAACGCAAATCAGAGTGTTCAGAACTTCAGTTGTTGAGTTGAGATCAGAGAATGAAAGGTTATAGCCCAGAGTTAGTTCAGCAGTCAGTGATTCAGTTGCAGTTATCAGTGACAGATTAAGGACTGCTCAGAGCCGTCGGGAAATTTACGCGGTTAAGCGTAAGAAACCTTTGAATTTTCAGGTTGAGAATCCTGTTCATTCTTGAATGTCGCCTAGGATAGGGACATCTCGAATTGTTAAGAAAGGAGAGCCGGAACTGTTTAAGCGGTGGAATATTTCGAGTTTGAGATCAAAGGAGAATTTTGGCTTTAAATGGAAAAAGAAAGCGGTTTGGGACACCGTCGGCGCCTCTAGCCGAGTTGGTATCCGGGTGTGAAGCAGTGGTCCGAAGTCGGGAGTTCGAATCCCCGACGCGGCAGTTAGCCGCTTTGTGGAAAAAAAAAAGAAAAAGAACCAAAATTTTTGCAGCTTTCATTTTTGTAAAGATGGACAAGTGCTTAGTCTTTTTGGGAATCAAGAATTGGTTTGGTCAATTTGGAAATGTTTCGTTGGCACCGAGGATCTTGGATAGCAGTGCGAAGCAGAATGAAGGAGCAGAATTGATGAGACGACAATACCCCACCATTTTGAAGAAGAATTTTAATGGTTTAAATTTCGAGGACGAAATTTTTATAAGAGGGGAAGAGTTGTGACATCCCGATTTTCCAATTCTGGTTTCAATTAAATAAGTCGGGCATTTCATCTTCGCGTCTATAGCTTTCTTCTCTGAGCTGATCACTCACGAGATAACTAGTCTATCAGGTGAAGCCGTTAAGGAATCTAAACGCAATAGACTTGAGAATTCGACCAGGAAACGACTGCTCGACCGTACTAATCTGCAAGGGTCATTACGGCACAGACCGATTAGAGACCGAGATAGGTCGATTCAACAGAACCATGTAATTCAGTATGGGTGATTCCATCTAATTGCACAATTCTTGTTGATCGGCACTAGACCGATTTCTCTATCGTTTTGGTACCCTGTGTCCGTATTTGAAACCTTGAGATTTCTACGACAATCAAGAGTCGCCAATGTCTTGAAGATGCACTTTGTGGCTTGAAAATAATCAACCACAGGTCAATTGCACAGAAAATTCCTAAAAGCTACTCGGTAGATTATGACGCACTAAAGTCGCGCTAGATTGAATTTAACTGTGAAATTTAACCCGATTACAGAAATTGGAAGTTCTGTCAAGTCAAAATTCATTTTAGGAATTTTGACTCATCTCCAGAAGATTTTTCTACCAACCGAGATTTTTGGCAGAAAATCAAAGTAAGGCCGTTTATGTTCGAGATTATCAGAGGGCCGTTTTTAATCGAATCTTCGGGATGCAAGTTGGATCATTTGACGGGGAAATGTCATGATAAGGCCGAGGACACATGGGTTAATTTAATTGAGCTTCAATTGAATGGAATTGATTGAGAATTGATTAAATTAAGTGTACAAGAATTGGACCCCGGCGGAAAATGAAATTGCAACCATTGGAAGAGGTTGTGGAGGATTGGGTGAGTGGATTGTGACATCATCCATGAGGTCATGGTGGGGCCAAAGAGAGAGAGAAAGAGAAAGAGAAAAAGAGAGAGAGAGAGAGAGAGAGAGAGAGAGAGAACCGGTCTTCTTCTTCCTCCCCTTCTCTCTTCCGTCGCTTCTCTCCTTCTCTCCCTGCTGTGCGAGACCTCAGCAGACCAGAAGAACCGCCGAGCAGCCCCATCGTCGCACGCCTCACGCCAGAACGCCACCGCAAGCCACCGGAGACCGTCGCTCGTCCAGCCACACGCAGCTCCGTCCCTCTCTTCCCCTTCTGCTGGTGTCGGCTTCTTCTCCTTCTTCCTTGTGTTGTTCGAAACCCAGCAGATCTGGGAAGACGACAGAGCAGCCAGCTAGCTGCTGGACCGCCGTCTCGCCGCCGTGCAGCAACCGGAACCACCGCCTGGACCGCCGAAGCCCCGCTTTGCCCGTTTCCAGTAAGCTGAGTCGCTGGTTCTTCTCCTCTGTTCCAGCGGCCATTTCAGATCTGGTGGAGCTCCGCCGGAGCCGTCCAGCCCACCTCCAGCCACCGTGAAGCCCCGCCTAGGTCCAGTTTGGTCTCCTCCGTCCATTTAGGCCCTTGTGCGCCTCAATCGGTGCCGGATCCGCCCTCAACCAGCAATGGACAGAAGCTGGAAAAATGGGTATGGCAGCGGCTATTTGGCCCGTTTTGGCCGGCTTCCCGACCCCGGAAGCTAGGCCCGCCTTGGAGACTATCGACCCTCGCGTTGCCCTTGTCGTTTTGAGCCATTCGGATTGTTAATCCGGTGAGTTTATCCTCTAATTCTTGCTTAGTGAGTTAATGACGCTTAGGGGTGTTTAGATTAGTCTAATTAGGTTTATGTGATTAAATTAGATTATTTTAATGTAAATTAGATTAGTTGTATGATTAGCTTAATGGATGTTTAATTAGGGCTAATTGTATGTTTAAATTAGTGTAATCTAATTTAAGCCCTAATTGATTATTTTTAATTAAATAATTATTTCGAATTTTTAAATATTATTTTATTATTTTATATTATTATGATATAATATTTAATTATTTAATTTTCGGAATTAAATTTAATTATTTAATAATTTCGAAAATTATGCCGGGATGGCCGGTTGTTAGAATTTCGCGCTGATCGCAGTAGTGTGGTCGGTTTGTGTTAATTGTATGTTTAAATTGAGAAATTGAGTGATTGATGATTATGGTTAATAATTCCAAAAGTGTGGAATTGAGTGATATTGATGAAGTTGTGGTATTTAACTTGAAAATACCCGGTGTTAGCTTTTAGCACCGTAATTGGTTTGTGTGACCAATTTGAATCGATTGGATTGATTGATTGATTGAATTGAGATATGAATTGGTTTATATATATATGTATCAGCTTGGGCGAGCAATTATGATATACACATATACATATATATATATGGCAGCTTCTGGTGAGCTAAGATCGTTTTATCAGCTTGTGCGAGCACGATCTATATATATATATCAGCTTGTGAGAGCAATGATCGTTTATCAGCTTGTGAGAGCAACGATCCATATATCAGCTTGTGCGAGCTATCATCTATGTATATATCAGCTTGTGCGAGCTACCATCTATATCAACTTGTGAGAGCATTGCATCCATTTCAGCTTGTGCGAGCCATAATTGTATTGATGGATGAATAGATGGTATGGTTTAATAGATGATATGAATTGATAGACATGTGGATCGTATGATATCAATTGGATTGACTGAATTGATAGACCGATGGGTATGTCGGTAGATTCAGCTTGTGCGAGCATTGTTTGAATATGAATTGTACTGACGTGCAGGAAGGAATTGAGGCGAGGTAAGTCCTCTATCCTAATTGTGTGGCTAGAGCGCCCTGAGGCGTATTTTCTTCCTAATTGAGTTTTAGATGGTAGGACTCGCTGAGACGTAGTCTCATCCCGGTTTTGGGATAATATTTCAGGTCCCTAGATGACGGTCGTGGAGGACCGGAAGTCCTGGAGTTGGGAAGGTGGAGGTTGAAGAATTAGCGAACGTGTCTGACAAGTTGGTCATAGGACAGTTCCCTAGTTGTTGAGCCTGTCTATTTTGTAGACAATCCAGTGTTGTATATAAACCTATATGTTTATAAGAAAACTTGTTTGGTTGTGATTGATTGCCTGCTTTTCTATCCTAAGTTAGATTTTGTCAGGGGATTTGTTTCGCTTCCGCATGTGTAATAAAATTGAATGGGTCGGCGACGTGTCCTAGGAAGTCGCATTTCTATCGACCAGAGTGGGATGTTCGCGCGCTTAGAGGATCGGGGCGTGACAGTTCAGGTACTCTCTTATTGACACTTTACCTATTTGAGTCGTCATTTGAGTTTGGGTGCTTACTACTGTCTAGGTATCCCCATTGTCTTTGAGTACTGGCCACCGTTCGAATACTCCCTTTTTCTGACACTCGACCTGTCAAAGTTGTCCCTAGAGTATTGATACTTGTGACTGACCAAGTATCTCTTGGAATACCTACTGCTATCTAGGTATCCCCATATCGTCAAGTACCCACCGTTGTCTAGGTACTTCATTTTCATGACACTCAACTTGCCCAAGTTGTCCCAAAATAATAGCAGCTGTTCAAGCATTCCACTGCTTTGTGTGCCTGCACCTACCCAGGTATGCTTTCTTACACTTTGACCAACTGAGTGGTCCCAGGTTGTATCATTAAATACTTGTGTTCATCCAAGTATTCCAGTACTTTGTACACCTGTGGCTATCTAGGTGTTCAACCCCTTTTAAGCGCCTACGGCCATCCAGGTAAGCCTTGTGCCACACTCAAGTTTATGTTGCCAGGAGGTGTGAGACCTTCATGAATATGCGAGGCATGCCCTTGATATTCCCAATTACCAGGAGATGAGAGACCTTCATGAATATCTAAGGTACGTCATCGATATTCCAACTACCAGGAGGTGAGAGACCTTCACGAATATGCAAGACCCATCCTCAATATTCCCAATTACCAGGAGGTGGGAGACCTTCATGAATATCCCAAGTACGGCCTCGATATTCCATCTACCAAGAGTTTGTACTTGTGATCATCCAAGTACCCCTTCGATACTTGTGATCATCCAGGTATCCTCCAAGAGTTTGTACCTGTGATCGTCCAGGTACCCTTTCGATACTTGTGATCATCCAGGTATCCCCAAAGAGTTTGTACCTGTGATCTTCCAAGTACCCTTTCAATACTTGTGATCATCCAGGTATCTCCCAAGAGTTTGTACCTATGATCGTCCAGGTACCCCTCCGATGCTTGTGATCATCCAAGTATCTTCCAAGAGTTTGTACTTGTGATCATCCAAGTACTATCTCCCAACAAATCGATGCCCTGAGAAAGGTCGGTGCATCCTCCCGAGAAAGGTCGGGTTCCAACTGGTGTCTTCGATAGAAGTCAGACAACTCACAAATCGATGCCCTGAGAAAGGTCGGCGCATCTCCCGAGAAAGGTCGGGTACCAACTGGTGTCTTTGACAGAAGTCAGACACCCCGCAAATCGATACCCTGAGAAAGGTCGGCGCATCCTCTCGAGAAAGGTCGGGTTCCAACTGGTGTTTTCGACAGAAGTCAGACACCCCACAAATCGATGCCCTGAGAAAGGTCGGCGCATCTCCCGAGAAAGGTCGGGTACCAACTGGTGTCTTCGACAGAAGTCAAACACCCCATAAATCGATGCCCTGAGAAAGGTCGGCGCATCCTCTCGAGAAAGGTTGGGTTCCAACTGGTGTCTTTAACAGAAGTCAAACACCCCAACAAATCGATGCCCTAAGAAAGGTCGGCATATCTCTCGAGAAAGGTCGGGTACCAACTGGTGTCCTTGATACAAATCAGACACCCACAAACAGATGCCCTGAGAAAGGTCGGCACATCTCCCGTCAAGGCAATCGAAGAGAGGTTCGGGTCCTAGACAAACAACTTATTGCTTTAACAGGTGACCGAAGAAAGGTTCGGGTCCTAAACAAATCACTTATTGCTCCAATAGGTAACCGAAGAATGGTTCGGGTCCTGAAAAAGCAATCTCCTCATGCACCAGGTAAGATGACGCCTTGATACTTGCCAAACTCGGGGTTCACACCCTATATCACTCACTCCCGGTAAGTAACTACAGGTATCGTCTTATCTGTCTTAGTATGTGTAATGTTATATTGCTCATTTTCTGCATAGGACAATAGGTCCCAAATAAAATATAATCTACTGCATATGAACAGACAAAATTTAGGTATCAGTTTGTCTTTAAATGCAACCTCTGCGAACTCACCTTCAAAGAGGGGCAGCTGTTGACACCTAAATTTTGATTTAGGTTATTAATTAAGCTTTAATTTCTTTTAATCTTTGTTTTTCCTTTTTCGGATAATAAACAAAACAAAAAACAAAAAATTGCAGCCCATCAGGTCTGGGCCTTCACGTCCAGCCCCCTCCTTTTTCTCTCCCCCCCCCCCCGCATGGGCCCTTATGGCCCAACCTCCTTCTCCTCCAGCCCGGCCCCCCTTTTTCTCTTTCTTCTTCCTTCTTCTTCTTCCTCGCTCCTTCCTTCTCCGCCTCTGTGGTTCACGCGCAGCGACGACGACGCTCGCAAAGGACGGCCTACGACCGAGGGTAGTAGGCCGACGTCGGTCGGAGAGGATAAGACCTCAAGCGCCATCAATGCCGAGCACGATTCGCTGGATAAGCTTGGATGGGACGCTGGTTCAGCCGAGGAGACCGCTCAGCGCACGAAGGGGACCGGCGGTCGAAGCTCCGTCGACTAGATCCCCTCGCCTATAAAAGGGCACCACCTTCGTCGAAGAATGGGAGAGCAAGCTCCGAGATCTTCCCACTGAGAGACTTCGGGGGAGGAATCAAAGAGAGAGCGAGAGAGAACTCGAGTTGCGAGCTCAGCCCGCTCTCCACCGAGAGACTTCGGGGAAGGCCGGTGGCGAGCAACTTCGAGAAGGTCATATCCAGCCGGTGGAGGCTCGAATCTGGCCTGAGTGAGAGAAGATCGAGGCTGAGGAAGGTCCGGCCGAGATTTGCGCCTCAGATTTGGTTTTTTTTTGCTGCTGTTGTTGTCGCCGAACGCCATGCCACAGCCGTTCGCCTCGACCAAGTCCTGACGCCGTTGCTTTGAAGGCTTGTTGTCGTGCCCCACCCGCGAAGCCATTGCCATGATCGATCCGCCGACGCCGCGCTAGATCGAGAAGCTAAGTTGCCCTGTCACCACCACCGTTTGCCACCCCGTCACGGACAGGTAACAGTAACCATCACCGCTGCCGATCGCGTTATCGTCGTCTCATTCGCCCTCTCTGACCATGTCGCCATCAACCACACCAATGCAACTAGGGGTGAGCGGTTCCCGGTTCCGGTTCGGTTCCGTCTGGAACCTGGAACCTACCCTCGGGTACAGGTTCCTCATTTTTTGGAACCTGGAACCTACCCGTCAAAACCAAGAACCTGGAACCTACCCTGTCACAGGTTCTAGGGTCGGTTCCAGGTTCCTACAGGTTCTTTTTTTTTTTTTTTTCATTTTCAAATTTGAACTATAATGAAGAAGGAAAGAGACAAACCAAAGCTTCTATGTCCATAAATTGCCAAAAATAGTTCCTTGAGAGCATATGCATCCAAAAAAAAAACACCTTTCTTTAATCGACTATAAAAGATACACACTAGAGCACAATAGAATGTACCGTATAAGAAATTATGCCCACACCGAAGCCTTCTAGCAATCTTCCCATGTACAGAAAAGAAGAATCCTAAAAGAACATTGTAAATGTCAAGCTTGAGCACTTCCCTTCTAGATGCCACAACATATGGCATAGATAGTTAAATACAAAAACTCACTTTGGCAAAGGAAATGGCAAGCCATCCAATGATATTTGGGATGGAAGCAATCATCAGAGACTGCAGTTGACAACGTACAGTAAACCTCCATCACATTAGTCAGAACAAGCAAATCTTACTGCAAAAATGCAATGTTGACAAAGAAAAGCTAATCGACAAATTCACCCAACCCCTTTTCGTCCAATATACTCTGCAATCTGACCGTTGGCTATTGCCCCAACCATAGCCCCTACATTTGATAACGAACCAAACCAGGAGAACTGACCCAGAATCCGATTAGCTGCTGTACTCAAGAAAACCCAATACAAATTTGAGATAGAGAGTTGAGAGATTCACACCTCTGAGACGGTAAGACCAAGATCCTCTACGATTGCAGATTGTGTAGGCGATGAGTAACCCGACTGTTTATAAGCAATCAACACTCAGATAAGAACATCAACAGCTACTAATGTTCAGTTAAGCGAATTGAGTTCAAAAGCAATGCCAATTTTTGAAGTTACCCATCCTCATTTGCTCTTGACCAGAGCTGATTTCATTGTTTGACAATCAAGAGAAAGGGGCTTTTCACACTCTGTAGTAGTGCTTTTGCAATCGTGCTCGAGTGACCGAACCGGATTGACCTGTCGAATCTTGTCATCATTTTTGTTTTCAACAATCTCAATTGACCTATAAGAAGCGGCAATTCGTCAAGATACAACTAAAAAGAACATGTCCAAACTCCACCCTCCGAAAAGATATCGCGGGGAGCATCAGACCTATCATCCGCCATCATCAGAGCAATACCCACGAACCCCATTGAGCAGCACCAACATAAAAGCGCGATCGAACAAATGGGCAAGCATAGAAACACGCATTCTCCATGACTAGATCAAAAAGAAAAGAAATTTTTCCCTTGACATATGTAAAGAAGCGACCTGGTGTAGAAATTGGTGGAGAGATTGACGAAGGTGGGGAGGCCGAGCTTCTCGAAGAGGTTGGTGCCGTCGATGGCGAAGGCAGCGGTGGAGTCGAGGGCGAGCGGCGGTGGCGTTGAGGGCGAGCGGAGGTGGCGTCGAGCAAAGGTCAGCGGTGGCTCGCCGAGCAGAGGTCGGCGGTGGCGTCGAGGGCTAGCGGCGGCTCGCCGAGCCGAGGGCGAGCGGCGGTGGCGTCGAGGGGAGCGGAGGTGGCGTCGAGCGGCAGAGAACGGGAGAAGAGAACTGATTTGGGAGTTTTCTATTTGGGGCTTTTTTTAGCCCTAACCGGTTCCGGTTCCGGTTCCGGTTCCGGTTCCCATAGGAACAGAACCGGAACCGGAACCGGAACCGCCGGTTCCCTGAAAAAGGGAACCGGGAACCGGAACCGGTCCCTTTAGAACCGGGAACCGAACCGGACCCTCCGGTTCGGTTCTCCGGTTCCCGGTTCTACCCGGGAACCGCGCTCACCCCTAAATGCAACTGCGTTGTCGCTCGTCCTCGCCGTCCCCGTAGGCGGTTTGTCACCGTCGCCGCCGCCATCACCACCGTAATGCCTCGGTTTTCCTCCCTCGGCGCCGCGGATTTGCAAACCCTAGGGTTTGCAATTTTCCGGGTTGTTGAATCGGAGCCGAGTCGACAAGTCAGGTAGGGTTTCGCGAGGCCAAGGGAGGTTAGAAACCAAGTCGTGGAGTCGGAGCCGGGTCGGCAAGTCGGGTAGGGTTTCCGCGATTTTTGGGCGGCGGAAATCTGGTTCGGCGAATCGGATAGGGTTTCGCCGAACCGGGTCGACGGGTCAGCCCGGTTCTTTTCGAAAACGGGCTCTTGGGCCATGACGCTGTTTCAGTAAATAAAATAAAAAAAGGAAAGGAAAAAATCTGAGTTGCGGGCCCGTCCGCGTTTTGGGTCGTCGACTCGGGTCGGACCCAACCCGCGGATCCGACCCGGGTCAGCTTTTTATTATTTTATGTAATATTTTAATAAAAAAATCAAAAATAATTTATTTTCAAAAAAATATTTTAAAATATTTTAATTTCCAGAAAACTGAAAAATGTTTTAAAATGTTAAAAAATGTTTTATTTTCCAAAAAAATCAAAAAATATTCCAAAAAATGCCAAAAATCCAGAAAAAGCCAAAAATTCATGAAAAAGCCAAAAAAAAATCTGAAAAAGCTAAAAAGACTTGTATTCTTTCCAAAAAAACCAAAAAAATCCCCAAAAAAATCCCTTTTATATCCAAAAAATTAGAAATAGACTCAAAAAATGTTTTTCCTCCCAAAAATGCATGGAAAATCCCTCGAACATCCAAAAAACCTCAGGGTTTAAACAAGATTAGGTATCGAAAGGGCATTAGTGATTAACTAGTGTAATTAAGTCCCCGATCCTAATTTCTCTGGTTGCGCAGGAGCGAGTATTTCTCCCGATACTTCGCTTGGGTTTCTAATCGACCCACCCCAAACCGATTAGTGGTGACTCCATTTTAAAATTAATTTACAGGTTAAAAATTTAGACCATTAAGTTGTGAATTGGTGGACTTGGGAGAGTCCGAGCTTAATAAATTCAGCCGAGCCATTAGCCTCCTCTAGGCGCATGCCCCTGATGCAGGCGCCGAAAAAAAAAAAGAGGTCGCAACAGTACTCATGGTGGGTTTTGGAAAACGATATTATTATTGGTGAGATCGGTTCCATGGATCCACCCGGAATCAGACCGGAAAGACGGTCTAGTTCTCGGGTGGATCCATGCAACTAACAGGTGGTTCCCGGTTCCAAACTTTTGGAACTGGTCCTTAACCGGGAACCGCCCACCCGGACCATGCACACTCCTACCAATAATGTTGATATCATTGGGTAGAAAATTTGCTACATGTGAAGTCCTTCACACACACGCACGCATGTGCGCACACATATTTGATTCTCCATTCAATCTTTCCAATAAAGACACTAATGGAGGAAGACAAGTGCTTTGGAGGCTTTACTAATTGGATTGGCATTTCCTCCACTATCAAAGCCCAGCTCTGAGCACTTGTTCAGGGGCCTCAGTTAGCTTGCAACCTGAACCATTGTAGAGTCATTCTCTAGAAGGATTCCACTATGACTTTGTCCTTAATATGACTGACAAGCGAATCGTCCAGGTCATCCATGGTTTATATGGTTAAGCAAATTCACTTAGTCATCTAGAGAAAATGGGAAGTCAAGTTGCAAGTTTCTTATATAGAGAGAGGTACTTGGGCTGGTTGGACTGCAAACTATGTTGTTAGATCCAGAGAATTTATGATTTTCCATGATATTACTCCATGTGGTTTATCTAGTTATTTGGAAAATTTGATTGGCAGCTTGATGCCTCATTCATGTACTGTTGTGCCTTACCAATGTAGTGGTCTCTAAGCCCCCTTTTCTCAAAACTATGGAAATCACCTGACCTGAGTTTTGCAGCAGAAATGGGTTTTTGCAATGTACAATTCCATAGAAATTGAATGATGGGTTCTATCAGGAAATTTTCAAAATGGACACAGTTAAAAGTACGATGAAATGATATAAATACATGGAAGATCTTCACAACCCTTCCATAGAAAAGTTATGCGCATCACTAAAATCATACGGAATTGCCAACTCCTCAAATTTCCAAAAACAATGTGGGGCTATTGCTTGTTTGACTCCTTCTCATCATTGTTATAGACAACTCTATAGTACTGTGTTATTTTCTATTCATATGTAAGGTATTTTATATCCAAATGGAAGGGCAATAGAAACAAGAAAAAAGGAAATAGTATGACGGTCAAATGGGAATATTCAATATTCATAGCTATAAAAGACATTATTATAAGAGTATGCTAATGATTAGAAACCTAAAAGAAAAGTGAAATATAAAGAAGCAGAAGAGCGCAGTTTGTGGTGGAGTCTCAGTCGAGAGAAAAATAGAAGTGACAGACTCCTTCCTCGGCTTCGTCCGGCCTCTACGTGCGTGCTTCCGCATCGTAGGGGTTGCCGAAGCAGCGATCAAGAGAGGGTGTGTTTCTTTTGGAGAGGCAGAATCGTCTGTGTACCACTGAACGTGATCGGCTCACCGAGAGAATTGGGCCCGGACGAATTGACCAATTAAATTGTTACGGTGATGGGCTTGGGGTATAGGCTAAGGCAAATGAGTTTGGGTTCTTTTCTCTTTTTTATCTATTACTATTTTTTATTTTGTGCTTTTACTATTTTCACAAAAATGTATGCTTGGCTCATCCACAAGTGTCACGTACTCTCCCACAAAAATCAATGACGTCTGCGTCACGGTTGGACCATACGACCAGCGATACTCTACCTATATGATATGTAGTTCGGTTCATTCATCCCTTTATGCTGCCTTAAAAGTCTACCAAGAATCGCATCTTATCCGAGCTTTCTCACCCAGTGGCTGCTCCCTACCCTCGTTAGATCAACTTCAAGCATAGTCTTCTCACGAACCACATGTTCATTAGAAGGATACTACTCATACCATACATAACAACCCAATTATTTCCAATTGGGCCAAGCCAATTAAAGGAACACTATGAGTTTCTACATAATGTGATCACCATTTTGATTAATCTTACTTATGAATAATATCATGAGGCCCCAACTATTCGATATGGACTTGGGATGTCAACAAAGAAGCACAAGAAGATAGCTCCGGGATGCCTTGACCCCGTAGAAAGAAAACGCCCAACATTTGGAATTCGTGAATTTGGTGGTTCGTAGCTTACTTTAACCGAAAATTTCAACAGATTCTAGTTCTTTTGTCTTCACTGGTGCTGCTTCGGCGAATTTCTAAATAAGTATTTTGTGAAGTTGCATTGCGTGGTTTAATCTAGAGGAAAAGTTCGTATTTTATGGCATGGCATGTATTTTGAGGACTAATGAAAACTTGAATTATTTTGTGGCATCTCATTTTATAAAATTAGATCAAGCATCGGATGAATTTTTGAGTCAGTTGTCATTTTGGTTGGACATGCATTAAAAAAGTTTATATGAGTAAATTATATCTACTCTCATTTTGACATGTTGGCTTCTGATGTAGGGGTACGAGATATAGTGCTCATGGTCAACCTCTATATTGGTATATGTTATATATTCACAAATTACCGAGTTTAATGATATTTGACAATTAATTGAGGTATCGGTTTATGATTTTTCTATAAATTGGGAGTAAATTCTTTATATGTGTATCAATTTAGAGTTTTTATGGTTAGTTTAGAATAAATTTGTCACATGTGTACCGATTTAAGATTTTTTCATAGTATTAATCCTAGAATTAATCTTTTTTTCTTATGGATGACATACGAAATTTCCCCCTTTTTTTGGATTGAATTACAATATGATAAACACCGATTTTTTTTGTTTTTTGTTTTTTTTTTTGGATAGAACACAATATGTGATTTTTGGAAAAAGAAATACAAATTACTTTATCCTAAAATACATAACACCCTAAATTAGAGATTAGCAAATGACATGTTCCGATAAAAAAGACCATCATCGATGACGAGAAGATCCTGACTAATAACCCATTAAACTTGTTATTGTATAGAATAGCCTTATTCTAAATACGTTGTGACTTCCTTATTAGTGAATTCAGGATCCCGAGCCAGAAAACTTTCGGTCTCGAATTTGCAATTTACAAGAATGAATCAAGAAATTAATTAAAATTGCAGGCCAGGATTTGGATAAGGTATGTTTGACTTCAATGGATTAATTCAAAAACCGCGATATATTTACTGGCGGCGGCATTAGTACGATTAGGCAAGTGTAGGTCCCCGAAAAATTGAAGACAATGCACGCATTCTTTTGTCTAATGCACGACTCAAGAAGGGTCAACGAATACGGCAAGACAACTAAGGTTTCAAGTGGGAATACTTGCAACTTGGCGAGCTGGCAATCTTTTGTCTTATGGGCGACGTACGAAGCTTCATCTTTTTCTTTTTGTTTTCTGCAAACCAAGGGCCAAGGTCCACAAAGATGGCGAAGACTATACTAAGCATGTGATTACTACTGCTCTAAGTAGTGATTTAGTTATTTATTAGAGAGAGATCTCTCTGATTACCAATAGCTTCCGAGTTAAAATATAGAGGTAGAACTACTACCCTTTAAAATTACATTAAGTAGTTGTGAAGGCTTGATACTAAATATTGTAGTGTGTACCCGAAATACATGATCTCATTTCATCTAGCTAGGTAATTAAATAATATGGACATCCACAGACCCAGTGGCTGAGGTGGAATAAACCCAGATGCACCGGATGCGTTCAAGACTTGCTCCTTCTTGACGCGCAAACTCCCAACGGTATTGCGTAGAAGGCAACGACTAAGCACCCGCAGACTTAGACTACTAGAAGCGAAAAGGAAAAGGTCCACTTGGAGGAATTATTGGAATGCTCATTCAACGGATTAATGCCTAGAAGGCAACCACCAAGAACCTTGCTAAGTCCAGGTCAATCCACCAGTTTATTATTCCAATTCCATCAATTATATCAATTCGGTTGAGGAATTAAGACCAAAAGGAGGCAATGACTGCAGAATGTATTGGAGTCAATTAACGAGTGCGTACATGAGATATTCAAGATTGGAAGGCTCTCCAGGTTTCCAATATGAACATGGGAATTATACGAAACGACTCACGAGATTCTTTAAACTCAATCAAAGCCTACGTGGCCCTTCATCTTCCTGCTTAGCTTCCCGCTGATCCTACTTTTCAACCATTGGGTGCCCCCCGTACTTGCTGCCATCCCTTCCAATCCCAGCTTGCATTCTCTATGTGTATGATGTAGACCACTATTTACACAATTTTTCTGTTTACTTGTGAAGCGCCAACATCAATCTTGGGATCTAAAGATGAGACAATCAAGCCCGCCAGTTTGATCAAACATGGAAAGAAAGTGGGTTCATTAGTGTTATCTTGACAGCAAATCCTCGAATCTTCAATACCGATTGAGATACTGACGCTTTTGGCCTTACCAATTTATTGAAGCTACCAAATTTTATTCAAAATTACCAACTGCAATTTAAGCTTTTAAATAACTTATCTCCAACTGAATTATGAACTAGCTTTTGTTATACAAACTCGTATTCCAGTCACATATCCACTTGTATTTGGTTGTTTGGAAATTATTATGATCATTTGCCATTTTGATTCATGGATATCAACCTACATGTTCAATTAAAAAAATCTTATACATATGAACTATTCAAATAATCTATCCAAGGACTTAGGATGTACCAACAAGGAAGTTGCCAATCAACTTTATTTTACCAACGATACTAACAGTAACCAACACTTTCACACACTTACCAGCATGGTAAATCTTACCCTCACAAACTTGCTCTTTCATATGAACAAAGTGCACCTATTTGTGAATTTAACCTTGACTATATTAGAGTTGGAGAAAAAGTATTGAAAAATTCTTAAACCTATTACATTAGTACCAATCTAGTTATAAACTATTCAAATGGATCAATTTTGTCCTAAACATTTCCACATTATTGTCAATTCAATCAATCTGACTAATTTAGGTTAGAAATCGCTCACGTGAACGTCAGCCATCCTACCTGACACGGTCGGTGCTAACATTGACATTTTTAATAATACTATTAGGCCAATTAAGAGTGAAAGACATAACATGTTCTCATGCTCTAAGCAAAATTATGACCCCTTGAAAAGTAAACTTCAGGATGGACTACTTGAATGGGATGACCACGTTAAGTAGTCTTCACAGCATCGATCGATCATTATAGGGGATGCATTGATCACATTGGGCTCTAGAATGGCACTTGTCAATTCCATTGAATGACATATATTGCAAGTCATATTTAAGGTAGTGGAGAAAAAAGGAAATTTAATTCTTGTAGCATCAGGAATTTTGATTAATCATAAGCCCAAACTTGTTAGACTCATTAGAAGTCGTGTTATCAATTGGAGTGATGCATTAATTTCCAATTGGATGACAAATTAAATTAATAACTAGAATCACTAAATTTCCATAAGTCAGCTCTTGCTGTAGCACCACTCTTCACAAACAATTAGACTAAATTTTTCTATAATAGCACGTCCTAAATCACTTTGAGCTTGAGCTCACCTGTGGTTGTCACTAGCCAATGGCAGCAGAGGAAGGAGGAAAAAGAAAAGAAAAGAAAAGACAAGAAAACAAGAAATATAATTAAAGATAATTTTAAAATAATAATAATAATAATAATTTAAAGTTCCATTTTTTTTTGGCCTAAGATAAAGTCATGAAATTGAAATAATTTGTTAATAAGATCCAAATATATAAAAAAAAAAATTCCATTTTACATTACTAAATAAAGGAAAATTAATTATTTTTCTATAAAAGGCTTTTCCGAAATATATTTTCTTTTATCATTAAATTTTCCGTGAAATAAGTGCACCATACATTTGTGTGTATACATACCGATTAAAGTATCACGACATGCAGCCAAAAATATGAAGACAGAACTAGAGAGGGAGCTATTACAAGTTGATTCAATCCCTTATTGGGTATTATTTTAGTTCCAGGAGAATCCAATGCGCCAAATTCCCTAGGCTTCCGGCTGGGTTGAGTTTTCATATGTTTCTAGCAATTGAATAGGTCATTAGATTTATATCAATTGGCTTATATACAATATTAGTGGAATGCCAAAATATAGTAGAACGGATTTCTGTACAATTTCCTTACTACGGCAATATATATATTTATATATATATATATATATATATATATATATATATATATATATATATATATATATATCCATGTCAATAGTTTTATTGTCGATGAATTACTTTTTCTAATCATTCAAAAAGAATTCTAAGGGGCATGGGATCATATAAATGTGCAAAAATTCCAAGGTTCCATTTAGTTAGGGGAAAATTATTTTCGAAATTATTTTTCAATTTTTTGGTGTTTAGATGATGAAAGATTAATCAATATAAACAAAACAACAAGCTTAGATAAGGGGAAAATGACTTCCCCATTCGGCAAGGATGAAATCATCTTTCTTAAACAGCAAAATAAATGAAAACTAATTATCTTTCTAAAAACGGATATCCATTGTAAACAATTTTTTATTTATCGTGAAGTTTGCACCGAAACATCCTAAATTTTGTTTTGACGTTCCTTCTTTTATCCTCGTGCCTAAATAATGGACGTGGAATTGTGGCACCGTGCCGTTGACCTCCTTGTGATAAACGAGGAAAATGGGATGAGCAGATGACAAGAAGAACTGAACCAAAAAACGAGGGGACGAAGACCGAAGAAAGCTGTTGTGCTCGGGTGGTGAAGTTTGTACCATGATCTTCATGCTGTTCACCGCGCTCGTGATATTTTCCACGCAAATGGAGCCTTTTTGCTGACCAAGGCCTTCGACTCGTCATCGGTCCCAATCGTAGTCACTGTATCGCCGTCGCGAGCTCCGGGAATGGCTGCGCCGGAGGAGAAGCAAATAGACGAGGAGCTGTCGCGCCTGATCCTGCTGTCGGAGCAAGTCCGCTCGGCGGTGGACGAGGCCGTGGCGTTCAAGTCCGAGTGCTCCGAGCTGGGCAAGCAGGCCGACCTCCTCTGCAACGTGCTCCGCTCCCTCGCCCGCTTCACCGCCTCCGCTCCGTCCCTCTACGAGCGCCCCATCCGCCGCGTCGCCACCGAGGCCTCCAGGAACCTGGAGCAAGTCCTAGCCCTAGCTCGCAAGTGCAAGCCCCACAACATCCTCCGCCGCGTTGTCAACATGACCAGTGCCGCCGATTTTAAGAAGATCACGTTCCTCCTCGACGCTTCCCTCGGGGACCTGAAGTGGCTGCTCAGTGTCTTCGATACCGAAGGTGAGGGTGGTGGTATTGAGCTCTCGCTGCCCCGGTTTGCGAGTAATGATCCGATTCGGGCTTGTGTTTGGTCCTACATCGCCTCGCTTCACAAGGGGCCCTTGCCTGTTCGAATTGAGGCTGCGACTGGGTTGGCTTCGCTCGCGCACGGCAGTGACAGGAACAAGATGATTATCGTGGAGGAAGGCGGCCTGCCTCCGCTGCTCAAGCTCCTGAAAGAGAGTTCGGCTCCCGATGCTCGAGAAGCCACCATGACTGTGCTCCGCTACTTGGCCAATGATCAGCGGCGAGTACCGGTGATGGGGATAGAACTCAGGGTTGAGACTATTCTGCAAATCCATCGCTGGCTGTCTAAAGCACAGACGATAATTGAAGACCGCCAGTCACAGCCACCGCCTGACCAGATCATCAAGCGAATGATGATTTGTCTAGAAGGACACGGTGATTTTTTAGAAACTGTCAAAGTTTACAACCGCATGGGCTAGGTTCTTTATGACAACATTACCAACTTACAATACATTGCACCTTTTACTATGCACATTTCATTCAATGAGCAACAAAGCAAGTAGCTCCTGTTCCCCTGACATAAATTATTACATTGTCTCCTAGTCTGCATAGATAATGTTTCACGATCAGAAAGTGCCTGTTATGTCCTGCTTTATGTTGAAGTAACACGGACTTTTGGTTTTACATGAGTGTAATTCTAGTGTGTCAAGATGCTTGATGTGAAGCATATGGATTAATGCTGTTGCACTATGGCCTTACTCTGGATATTCTCTTACAGAAATCTGCCCGATGGAGGGTTGTTGGAAGTCTTCGACAGAGTCTATGGTGAGCTTTCACATATTCAGTATCAATATACTACAATAGTTTGTATGCGCAGTATTGTCAGATTCAAGGATTCTATGTATGCTTCTTTACTTCAGTGGTCAGATGCACTAAACAGACTAGTCTTATTTTCTAAGATTTTCCTTCTCTAGGGAAATTAGTGGAAAACCTATGTATCAACAAGGAATGAACGAAGGTCATAATATGTCAAAAGAACGTACAAGCTTGTGCACTGTAGTATTTGGTTCTTTTCCCATTTTGGTCGTAACACGGGCTCTAGGCACATGAAACGAATACAGACTAAAAATTCCAGGATCAATGACTTTGTTACTTTGCAGAAGAGGCATAAAGTTTCTGTAGAGGAGTTAGTTGCTAGTCCACCAGCTGTGATTAGATAGCTGCTCAGCACAAGCATTATCTTCCACAGGAGAATGTCATCACATTTCATATCAGTGCAATTGCAAGTTTTTTTTTTTTTTTTGGTAAAAGGTAAGAGGTATATAGACTTAAGCACAAAAAGCTATGCAGCTGTACAGCAAGGGGGGGCCCGGCACCAGGTCACACCCAGAAGGACAGAGAATGAAAATCCAAATGAGTGGAAGGGGGCCGGGGCCAGGGGGGGAGAAAAGGGGAGGGAAGAGCTGCGAGAGAGATACATTGCAGAAAAAAGCAGCAGCAAAAGAAGGCCAAAACAGCGGCCAACAAAGGAGACAAGGGCAAAGAGCACACAACACTGTGGCCCGCACAAGGAAAAGACAGAGCGAGCTGGTGTTGTTGGGGAACCCCGCAAAGAGGTTCAATTTTGAGGATGTTATGAGGGCCAGTAAGCAGGAATTGGGGAAAGGGACGTTCGGGATGACTTACAGGGTTGACCTGGAGGATGGAACAGCCACGGTGATCTTGAAGATGCTTGAGATTGTGGACTTGTCGGCCGAGGATTTCCGGGACAAGGTGGAAGCTATCGGTGCGATGGACCACGAGAACCTGCTCCCTTTGAGAGGCTACTACTATAGCAAGTACATGAAGTTCCTCTTGTACGATTACATGCCCCGAGAAAGCTTGTTCGGCCGATTACATACATACAGACAATGGGGACGGCATCCCCTGAGCTGCGAAGTCAGGCTTTTGATTGCCCTTGGAGCTGCCCGGGCCATCGAGTACCTGCACGCCCACGATATTCACTCCGGGAACATCAAGTCATCAAACATCCTCCTCACGTCATCTTACAAGGCCTGGGTCTCTGATTACAGCCTCGCCCTCCTCGCAAGGCCGACCCTGGTCTCTGATTATGGCCACTCTCCCCCAACACGGCTGATCCTGCTGGGCAAAGAAAACACAAAAGTGGTAGATGTGTTTGACTTCGGGCAGCTGCTTCTGGAGCTCCTGACGGGGGAGCGAAACCCGCTGCTTCTCCTCGAGGAGCAAGCTCGAGTTCCAGATCTTCCTAAGTTGTTTGAGGTCGCTCTTCGCGACAAGATGATTGCTAATATTTTTAATAAGGAGCTCATGTCGTGCCATGAATTTGAGGAGAGAATGTTTAAGCTGTTGAAGGTGGCGATCAGTTGTGTATCCCCATATCCACATGAGCGACCTCTAATGTGTGAAGTACGGAGGAAGATCGAGAAGTTGAACGATACGTATGCTCGGTGAGTTGATATAAAAAAAAAGTCAAAAATGCTTCGTTGCCTAGCTTTGTCGCCTAAACTCATTATGACCGCATTTGGCAACTTGAATTCACTTTAATATTTTACAATGTTCACCATAGACAAGTTAATTACCGCGGATGTCAATGTCAAACTAAAGAGGAGTGGGGAAGGAGGGAGAGAAACCTGTGAGTTTTGCATGTTTGATGCAATTAAGAACGGCAAAGGAGTTTCTAGGGCCATTATTTACTTGGATTGTAGGAAAAACTATTAAGGTAAACTACCTTCTAATAATCTTTCGTGAAACAAGAGAAGACTCCCACCCAATATAAATGAATCAATGATAGAAAGCTTCCCCAAGCCCAAATTCTGGTTTTCCCCTTCACGATATGGGTGCTATACTAGCTCTTTCAAGATGCTTGACTAAAATAATTTTTATTTAATTTTCATGCACAATGACCTTACTCAGTAGATACGTTTGCAGGGAACCACCAGATTGGGTTTTGGAAGTTTCTGAAAGAGTTTACAGTAAGTTTTTTATATTTTCAGTATTGGTCTCTTGATAATTGAAAGTGCAACATGGGCAGGGTATCGTATTCTGCCTACTTTCTTTTGTTTTAGTGCTCTGGATTCACTGAGCACGATTCTCCTATTCTGGAAGTGCTTTCGTCCCTAGAGGAAGTAAATAGTAGAAAACAAAAGTAGGGGGCCATTCATAACAGAAATAATTTAGCTCACTAAGATGCTTTTACTAAAGCATTAGTGGCATACTGTACCATCGTAATTTTGACATAAGCATTAATTCTTTTTTTTTTCCCAGTATGAAACTAGGCTTGGGGACCACAAAAATCAGAATGATTTCATGGTCTAGGATAAGAAGGAACCTGTTTTCTGCAGAAGCAGAGTTCTATCTGGCTGGAGTTCTACTGAGCTGAACTCACTGCAAACGGAATTTAGCAAGCCACCTTGCATAAGCATTACCTACCTAATAAATTGTTTCGTGTGTGCTTGCAGTCGCTTTTGATCAACTTTGTCTACCAACTGTGAGTCCACTTCTAGCATCACTCAGCAGAAACTCATGTACTGGGCAGTGACTAATTCGTGCCACAATCTACAGCTCTTCTGTGACCGCTGAGAGCTACCTATTGAAAAGGAGAGCTCGTATAAAAAGTCTACACATGCATTGCTTAACAAATCTCTGCCTTTCACGGTGTTTGAGGTCTATGATTTATCAGTTTTACTTCCACTGGGATTCAATAAACTTGCATGCTATCCTTTGCAGGAAGACGGCTTACTCTTATGTCAAGTACATTAATTCTTGTTGATATTTCCTTCTTTAATCTGAGGAATTTTTTGGTACAAGAAATGTCCAGTAATTATTAATTCTAGATTGCCATATGAACTAGCTAGTAACTAGCTAGTAAATCTGGTGAGCATGTCAAGAAACTGAATTTTCCTTTTCAAATCCTCACAGGTCTGTATTTATCCTGCGTACTCATGGAATAGTGTTCACTTTTTGTGTCATCAGATTTAAAAAAAAAAAAAAAAAAATCATACTGCACATCTATGCGAGTGGCCTTGTCAAATTACTCTTTTCGTGAACTCGTCTTTTGGTTTGTCCATTACCTAAATCATGAAGAACTGGGTCATGCTAACACGATTTTGCATATATCTTAGATTTGTATTTCATTTTTCCTGATGATTCATTATTGTTGTCGCCAAGGGAATAATGCATTTCATAGCCTCACAAGATTTTAAAGGGAATAATGCATTTTTCCTGAAGATTCATTTCTTGAAAAAAAAAAAAAAAATCTCTTGCTGACAGATTTCTCCTATTAACTGAATCTATGTACGTATATCATTGTTACGCATGCAATGATTTGCTGTGTGTGGATGCAGTATTTGATTGCTGCCGTGCAGTGGATGGGTTGAACAACAAGAATCATCAAATTCTGATTGAAGGAGTGGCAGGTGAGGTGCAACAGCATTTTCCTGATGCCTTCTTTAAGGTGTTCAATTTCAGGGAGCAAGGGAGCCAAAGCCAAATATTTGAACTGTTGTCTCGTATGCCTGTCACGAACTACCCGATTCATCATGGTGATTGCCCCATTCTTGCCATGGAGATGATCCTTCACTTCCTCATATCTGCCGATGCATGGTTATCACTTGATAAACACATGCTGTTGATGCATTGTGAAAGAGGTGGATGGCCAGTTCTGGCATTCGTGTTGGCTGCTCTTCTGTTATATAGGAAGAAGTCCAATGCTGAAGAGGAAACACTCCACGTGATTTACAAGAAAGCTCCTTTTGATCTCTTGCATCTGATTTCGCCCTTGAATCCATTGCCCTCGCAGCTGAGATACCTCCACTACATATCCACATCAAACGTGGACTCAGAGGGGCGCCTACCAGATAGGGCTCTTACTTTAGATAGTGTGATCCTAAGGTCCGTTCCCTGTCTGGATGCTGAAGTGGGATGTCATCTTATGTTTAAGATATTTGGTCAGGACCCCCGTAACCTTACAGATAGAACTCCCAGAGTCCTGTTCTCAACACCTGAAAGGGGAAAAGATATCAAGCACTACAAACAGGTGAGTATAATTTATTTCTGGTTCAAAAAAGCTTATTTCCCTTAATTCTTGTCATTTCATATTTTTGTCAGATAGCCTCTCCTTGCTCTCAAGTGTGTGGTGGATCCTTCCGGAAAGTGTTTCTACCTTGCGAGTTTGTCAGACTTTGTTGGTCATGTTACTGTGATTTTTTCTAAATAGAAATTGATGAAATCGACGACTACCCATATCAATTGTTGATAACTTAACCTCGGAAATATGATTCTATGCGTCTGACCCAGGTACAGAGTCGGTTTTGCTGTCTTGTCAGAAGGATAAGTTGTCAATTTGTATTTTCCTTTCTCCCAATCCCATTGTATAAAACCTTGGGTGTATAAGATTCACTCTGATCTAATTATGTTCCACCTGCCACACCCATCAATTCATTTGCATATGGGGGCTCACTAATGCACCCATACACACAAATAAAGATTTAATGCTATTCTGATGCCCGTAATCATGCTGTTCGTATGTGTCATTGCAGGCAGACCACAAACTGGTTAAAGTGGACATCCATTGCCCCGTTCAAGGGGATGTTGTGCTCGAGTGTATGAGTCTAAGGGCTGGTCTTGAACATGGAGAAATATTGTTCCGTGTCATGTTTAATACAACATTCCTATGGGAAAATGTTCTGATATTAGGACTTGATCAAATGGATGTGCCGTGGGATCGCCAGAGTCAGCATTCCAGGGATTTTAGGGCAGAGGTATTCCTTCATTGTTATATTAAGCATCTTTCGTGTGACTTTATTTTGCTTGAAAGTAATTCGTCTTTGTTTATTCGTGTTTGATTAGATTACTTTCTTGGAAATGAATCCTGCTGCTTCTCTAGTTTCTGTTGATTCATCCGGTGATGAGGAGCCAAAAGAGAATCAATTAGCTAAAGGAGCCAAGAAAATTGAAGCCCAAGAACTGCAGGTCGAAGACCAAACAGTTTACAGTGCGTTACTATCTCGAGATGCTCATACAAGCCACGACGATAATGAAGTTAGAGAATGGCCAATCCGGTCCAATACTGCTTTTCCGACCTCAATTCTCGAGCCAAAGCTTTCCTCCCAGTTAGAAGCTTCAGTGCATGCAGCTCTTGACGGATCTCTTGCAAGTTCAGACTCTGGCTCCTCTTCACTATCTCAAGATGGATCTCCTGTAAGCTTCAGCGCAACGCTCACCAAAAAGAATATTGAACCCCTGCAATCCCACAAACAGCATCTGATCTCTTCTCTGGAACTATCTCAAGATGTTCACTCTGGTAACACATTCTCACTAGAAGCTTATTCTGTATGCTTTAGAATCAAGGTAGAATGTTCCACATCGATTTCATGTTGGCCAGAGAATTTGGTGAGATTACAGAATCGATGAGGTGGGAAGGAATAACTTTAAGGAAATTGATAATGAATGAAATCAATTTCCTTAAAGTTGCCTCGCATTCTGCAATTGCCTAAATTCTCTCTATGACCATTATTGCTTAACGTTTTTTGTTGAACAGGTGAGAACATGGAATTTGTGAGGTGGGAAGGAATAGCAGCTGTGACAGGAGCAAACATGGAGGTCACTTCTGTCGGTGACTCAGCATCCTCATCAGCTATAAACAATGGCAGTGTAGAAGCTACTGCTGCAGATGTCTCCAACTTGGCGCAAATCCCAAATTTGACACTGCCAAAACAGGAAAAAGTGTACCAGCCGGACGGCTCACCATCGTCAACCTCCATGTCATCCGGATATGACTATGATGTCTTCCTGAGTTTTAGGGGGCCAGATACCCGCTCAAGCATTACAAATTTCCTCTATACCAGGTTGCAAGGTGCTAGAATCCACACATTTAAGGATGATGAAGAGCTCCGAGTTGGAGAGGAGTTTGGTCCTGAGTTGCTTAAAGCTATCAGCCAATCAAAAATTGCAATTCCCATCTTTTCCAAGGGTTATGCCTCTAGTAAATGGTGTCTTAATGAGTTGGTCCAAATGGAGGAGTATAGTAAAACAAGGAGACAGAAAATTATGCCCATTTTTTATGACATTACTCCGGCGGAGGTCCGTCATCAAATTGGGTCGTATGAAGAAGCCTTTCGTTTGCATAAGGAGAAATTTGATGCGAACGTCAGTAAGTGGAAAGCTGCTCTCAACCATGTTGCCAATCTAAATGGATGGGACAATTCAAAGAAGAATAGGTATGTTACTTTTTGGGTTATCATTTTGGCACAGTGTTTCCAAAATATTACCTTGTTTTAATTATGTTTTCCATTTTCCTTCCATAATATTAGAGGTGATGGAGAACTGGTGGACGAGATTGTCAAGAAGGTAATAGATGAGTTGAAAACGGCTTATTTACTGGTGACAGACTGCTTGGTCGGAGTTGAAAATCATGTGAAGGAAATCGATGCAATGATGTGTGCTGATTCCGAAGATATAAGAATTCTTGGAATCCATGGTATGGGGGGTGTGGGAAAGACTACTCTTGCCAAAATCATCTACAACCAATTGTTGCATCATTTTGAAGCTTGTTGCTTTCTTTCTAACATCAGGGGGACTTCAGAGCACAAGGGCATTGAAGGTTTACAAAATCAATTAATCTCGAACGTTCTCAAAAAAGAGTGGTCAAACATTAGCAATGTTGAGGAAGGAATTAAGATGATAAAAGAAAGGTTATATGGTAAAAAGGTTTTGCTGCTACTTGATGATGCTGATCAAATGACTCATTGGGATGCATTGATAGGAAAACCTGCATGGTTCGGTTTAGGAAGTAGGATTATCATAACTAGTAGAAACAGGGATATTATTGATGTTCTTGACATTTGTTATCCATATGAGCTTATGAGCATGAACTTCAATCAATCTCTTCAACTCTTTTGCAAACATGCTTTTGGAAGAGATTACCCTACGGATGATTATGTTGCTTTCTCCACAGAAGTGGTCAAAAGTACAGGAGGTCTTCCTCTTGCTCTTGAGGCTATAGGTAAACTACTTCCACGTAGAAGCAAACATGTTTGGGATGCGATATTAAAGAAGTTGAAACAAGTTCCTCTCAAAGAAGTAAAACAGAAGTTGAAAATAAGTTATGATGCCTTGGATGATTGGCAAAAGCACATCTTTCTTGATATAGCTTGTCTTTTCGCTGGATTTGATCAGAGGATAGCACTCCACTTGTGGAAAAATTCCAATCTCTTCCCAGAAGTAGATCTGGAGGTCCTTCAGAAAATGTCTTTGATTAAAATCAGTGAAGACAAGAAGATATGGATGCATGATCAGCTCAGAGGCCTTGGTAGAGACATTGCTCATAAAAAATTTGATAAAGAACGAGAAAAACAAACTCAGTCGCGGAACCATGAGGAAGGTCTGGACGGGGTGATGGAAACGAAGGTAAATTTGCATTTCAATTACTTTATCCTCATCAACTTGACAAGTTTAGCCTTTTCACTGTGCTGTGATTGTATGCTCAATAATATTTAAGGAAGGTATTTCTTATCTCATGATTAGTATTATGACTTGTTTTTTGGTTATACTAATGCTTAGATTTATTTTTTATGTTCGGAACAACCATATATACTTGTTGAATATAGTATCCTTGCTCTCCTGTTTTGCCGTCGCAGGGAACAAAAAAAATTGAAGCTCTTTGCCAAAAGTTTGACCCTCAGTTGCTATATTATTTTGCAAACGAAGAAGTCGAGAGGCCGTCTAGTCAAAGATACACTGAAGTGAGGGTTTTCCATAAGAATTGGCCTTCAAATGATTTCCTAGCCAATCTACAAAACAAGATGCTTATGCTTTCCCAGTTGAGATGGCTTTCGTGGCATCATTTTCCCACTGAAGTTAAGATCACCAATTTTTCCATGATGAACATAGTCATTCTGCATTTGGGGCACTGCCCTAGTCTAGTTGACGTTCAAAGCATTGAAGGCTTGGCAAGTCTCAGGATTTTGAAGCTCATAGAAATTCCGCTATTGGAGAGATTACCTAAGCTATCAAAATTAAAGAAGCTCAATGAACTGCAATTAGGGCACTGCCATAATCTGATCGACTTGCAAAGCATAGAAGACTTGGGGAATCTCAGAACTTTGAAGCTCATAGAAATTCCGCTACTGAAGAGATTACCTGATCTATCAAACTTGAAGAAACTCACTGAACTTCACTTGCGATACTGCCATGGTCTAACTGAAATAAAAAGCTTTGATGGTTTGGAGAATTTGATGATCTTGAAGCTAGGTGAACTTCCTCTACTTGAGAGATTGCCCAATTTATCGAACTTGAGGAAGCTTACGCATCTTGACCTACGACAATGTCATAATCTTGTGAAGATTCAAGGAAGACTAAAGTCATTAAAAGACTTGAGCATAAAAGGATGCAGATCTTTAGATGAGATGTTTGATCCAGCTTCGAGTTTCAAGAAACTAAAATCTTTGCGAATACATGATTGCGAGAAGTTACATCTTGACAGGATATGGGCCTCGAAATTTGAAAGATCTGATAGGGTATATGGAAATTCGAGATGTTTGATACTAAGTAAAATGGGCTTTTGTGTTTGTCAGCTAGGTAGACAGTTCTTTTTGCCATCGCTTCCATAGTGAAAACAAATAGATATGTAATGCACACATTGTGTCTAAAGAAGAGTTGATCAGGTCATCCTCTTGTCATTACAATCTGAGGGGGATATGATTTTCTTCAAATACAACTACTAATTTTGTCCACTACAAGAGTTGATTCTCATCATGATTTAATTGGAGTTATTCCATAGATCCATATCGTCTTATCAAAATGTCAATACTCATTGTGTACACTCGTATTGTATCTTCTGAAAAGCTAGTACACTTGATAAAACCGAACAGCAGCTTGAGAGGTCAAGCCAATGGTTGTCCCAGAGCTTAGCAAGTTGGTTGACCATTTCGATGTCTCCATGTGGAAGACTCATTGATCTTCTCGAGCTCATGACATGACTCATATTATGAGTACACTCTCTGGTTGCATTTTTGCTATTTATAGGTGGAGACAATTTGAACAGTCATAAGCATTTGTTCCTTATATATTGTGGGTAAAGAAAATTTACCTATGATTTTAAGAAATTATAAGGGAAAAATATGTGCCGGCAGGTTATTTTTCCAAGAAAAATGAGCTAAATATATATTGAATTAGCATCTAATCAACCTAGCTACATTTCGTAATCAAATTTAAGACTTCATATTTTAATTATCATCACACGTTCACTTACCTAAAAAATCAGATGGATGGTTACGTGTTTGGACACATTGAGAGAAATATAAGGCAATTTCGATGAATTTTGTTCTAGACAATACCAATCGACAAACTCAGTGTATCCAGCAAAATGCATCAACACACCACATTATTTTGATTATTTATTGGCATTTTGGTAATTTTAATATATTTTGTTCAGTAGATATTACTATTCCAAAACATATTTTTACAATAGCAACAAGTTCAAAGTATTATCTACAACATTGAGATGGTTACGTGTTTGGACACATTAAGAGAAAGATAAGGCAATTTCGATGAATTTTGTCCTAGACAGTACCAATCGGCACACTCAAGTATCCAGCAAAATGCATCAACACGCCACAATTTTGATTATTTATTGGCATTTTGGTAATTTTTAATATTTTTTGTTAATTAGATATTACTATTCCAAAACATATTTTTATGATAGCAACAAGTTGAAAGTATTATCTACATCACATTTTAAGATATATCTTATTGAATATTTTTGTAACATCCAAACATCTTGCGCTTCTTTCAATTCAATGCAATTTTTTCTCATTAAGTTGTTAAAAGCCATCGGTATTTCACTACCTTGATATTAATGATCAGGAAATAACTCAAAAAGTCCTAAATATATTGTACCAATATCAATTCGGTCCTTAAACTTTTCAGTTTGACTCATGTCAGTCTAAACCTTTTGATGATATCGGGGTCGGCTAATGTTGGCCGGAAATCACTAACATAGTAGTCTTTTTTTTTTTTTTAACAGACTAACATAGTAGTCTAATCAGCACTAACCGTCCTACGTGGCATGGCCCACAATCCGACACGTATTACACCACCTAAAAATGACATTTCGAGAAATATTATAAATGTTTTTTTTCTCTTTTCTTTTCTTTTCTTTTTTCTTTTGGGATAAGTACCAAAAGTCCTAAAACTTGTCCCAAAAGTACAATCGAATCTTGAAATTTTTAAAAAATGCAATCAAGTCATAGAACTTGTCAAATTGGTGCAAACAATTCTCTCAGTTAACTCCATTCAATTTGACTAATAGAAAATGTTAACGTGCCATTGGTGAATAAAAATAGCTTTCGTCATAAATTGCTTGTGAAAATTTCATGAGCTACATTACTTACGGTAAAGGGGGGGGGGGGGGGGAAGAGTAGAAAGCACCAAAAACATACATAGTACCATAGTAGGCCAACTGAGAGCGACATGCATAACATGTTCACATTCTCTAAAGCAAAATTATGACTCCCAACATTAATGAGAATACATCATAACTAAGCTTCACTATTGACTATTTGAATAGGATGACCACATTAAGTAGTCTTCAGGACAACAAAATCACATAGGACTCTAGAACGGTGCTTGTCAATTGCTTTGAATGTCGTTTTTGGCAAGTCATATTTAAGGTAGAGGAGAAAAGAGGAAACTTAATATTTTTAGCATATGGAATTTTGATTAGTCATAAATCCAAACTTGCTAGACTCATTAGAAGTTGTGTTATCAATTAGAGCGCTGCATTAATCACCAATCTAATGAGAAATTAAATTAATAACAAGAATCACTAAATTTCTGTAGGTAAACTCTTGCTCTAGCACCTCTCTTCACAAACAATTAGACTAAATTTTCTATAATAGCACGTACTAAATCACTTTTTTCCATCAATGTCAATTCTATCGAAGTATAAATACTTATATAGTCATACAAACCTAACTAAACTGATGACCACCCTCTGCCAATCTTCATATTAACGTGAATTAATTAAAGAAACTGTTGGAAAACGGATTCCCAAAATAACGATTTGACACTCAATTGAATACAAAAAATGAACGCATAAAACATCCCCAAAAACATGTTACACCGATCATAAGGTACATTACAGAGTCGAACATACCTTGTATTTCACAGATTAAATACCGTTGTCGCAGTTTGATGAGGAATTCTAATATTGTTCTTCAAGAGGAGCGTACTGTTTTTGGGGAAAAACTTAGAGAGCGCAGAAAACAGAGAGAATGTGTTTTCTCTTATTTTCAAATTACATAGCAACCGCTTAGATTTCTCTTTTATTCAAAAATCTCCCCTTTTTCTTTTATCTACAATAACTGCATTCTTTTTCTATGGGCCCTTCACTTATGGGCTAGGTTTTTGGCCCAACATGGACGGACAGGCTTAAGTAGCCCCATCAGACATAAAAAAAACCATCATCTCCCACTCGCACATGATGGGCCGAACAAAATACTCCTTACCTCTCCACAACATTCATACCAGTGAATAATTCGTATGGTCAGCATACTTTGAGAGTTCGTTGTCATACATCTGTTAGGAATATATATATATATATATATATATATATATATATATATATATATATATCAGTTCATAATGGGCATCACAATTTTGAGTAGGTATAGTATGCAGTACCCTAGATTGATTAATCACATTTATATCTTTATTAATTTCTTTTTAACAATGATATATTGTATTCACAATTATGATTATCCTATAAACAATCATAATTGGTCGACTAGTGAATACAAAACTAGAATGCAATTCTCCAAATTCGATCTTTTTTTTTTTTAAACTCTCAATTTCAGTTCAACTTGTTTTTTTAGAAATGTCTCATAAAATTGAATCAATTCATGATCATTGGTAACATTCTAAGATAGTAAATACTGAATAAAAATCTTGAGAATAAGTAAAAGTCATTAGAGCACTTAATTGAGAAATTCTTTTCCTCAAAAGTCTCACACAGCATGAAAGTTGAGATAAAAAAATTTGCCACTCTTCTTGGTCGTCTCATGCATACATAGTATGAAATACGTATTACGGTATTTAACTCATTTTCCACGGAACGTATGTCTACACTTTCAATACCATACAGATGATAGTTCGGATATACCTAATGTCTAACTTGAGTTCACGTATCTACTCTTTCACGGAATTCATCAGAACTCACATCTGGCATCATAGACAGATAAAGTAAAATATGTGAGTTATTTTACTTTCGAATATAGTAAAATATTATGTCATCATCTTAACACTTAGTTAAGGTGACATATATTTTAAGCTTGAGTTCTCGATTATCACCTAGATAATAAACTTAAAAATCCTTTAATCTCTATTTATCACATAGTAAATAGAGGCGATTACCGTGTGAGTAGGCTAATCTTTTATCTATCCAACATACTTTCTCGATTATATAATGTACTAAGCATTAAAATGCATAAACATCAAACAAAGATTCATAGGCATTAATAATAAAAACATAAATTTATTAAATGTGAACACTTAAGAGAAATTATAATATTCAGTACATCAGCCTCTACGTAGTCCTAGAGATTTCACATGGGCACAGAACACATCTTTAGGTATTGGCTTGGTCATAGGATCTGCTACCATTCTATACGTAGATATGTATTGTAAGTTCACATCTTTTCGTACAACTATATCTTCAACAAAATTATACTTGGTATCTATATGTTTGATCTTGCCATGATATTTTGGATCTTTGGTATACGCTATTGCTACTTGGCTATCACAGTTAACCAATAATGAGTTTGCAGCATTCTCAATAACACCTAAATGATACAAAAACCTCTTAAGGCAAACACCTTGTTATATTGCTGCTGACCAATGCCACGAATTTAGCTTCCATCGTAGACAAGGCTATACACGTTTGTTTCTTACTGCTCCAAGATATTGCGCCATTATTCAGTAAGAAAAAAAATCCAAATGTAGATTTCCTTTCATCTAAATCTCATCCCCAATTAGAATATGAATAGCTTTCAAGTCGCAAATCATTTCCTTGGTAACTTAGCGTATAATCAACAGTTCCCTTAAAATACCTCAGTATTCTTTTAACAGCTTTCCAATGTGCTTGACCTGGATTGGATTGGTATCTACTCACCATTCCAGCTGTAAAATATATGTCATGTCTTGTACACATCATAACATACATTAAACTTCCAATAGTATTAGCATAAGGAACACGTTGCAGGTGTTCCTTCTCTTGTGGAGTCTTTGGACAAATTTTATGGCTCAATCATTTACCTTTTACAATATGAGTCTATGGGTTTACAATCTTGCATATGAAATCGTTCAAGAACCTTATTTATGTATATTTCTTATGAAAGAGATAATAATATCTTCGAACGATCTCTTGAAATCTTAACTCTAAGAATGTATGCAGCTTCACCCATGTCTTCCATCTCAAAGTTGGAAGGTAACAAACTCTTGATAGTATTAACAAATTCCATATTGCTTCTGACAATCAATATGTCATCAATGTATAATGATATGATTACAAATTGATCTTTAGATCTTTTGATATATACACAATAATCCTTATCAGTCATTTAAAAATCATATGTCATTATGACATTATAAAAATGTATATACCATTGTCTCAACGGTTGCTTAAGGCCATGTATCGATCTTAAAAGTTGACATATCTTTTGTTCATGGCCTTTCATAATAAAACCAATTGGTTGTTCTATATGTGTGTATATATATGAGAAAAGCAATCTTTACATCCATTTGATATAACTCAAGATCCATACTAACTACTATTACTAGAATAATGCGAATTGAGATAAATCTCACTACAGGAGAAAATGTTTCCTTATAATCAATTTTTTCTTGTTGATTATACCCATTCGCCACAAGACGAGCTTTATGTCTTTCTATTGAGCCATTAGCTTTACACTTTATTTTGAGAACTCACTTATTCCCAATAGCTTTGAGTCCTTTTGGAAGATCAACCAGTCCCCAAACATGGTTTGATTTCATTGACTCAATTTCCTTTTCCATTGCATGCATCCGTTTTTCATTATTAGGGCAATTTAGAGCTTCATTTACATTTCTTGGCTTATTTTCATCTCATGGAGTAACCATAAAAGTTTCTCATTCAATGTCAAAACGTCGATCGAGAATACTTTTGTGACTTATTCGCCGTATGGGAGATTGTAAACTTTGCATATCATTCCCCATTATGCTCCCACTCAGATGAGATAATGATGATATTATTTCATCTTGTTGTTGTAATTGAGAGTGAGTTGAATTAAATTCATCACTTCTTATATTACTCCCACCTGGACAAACTTTACTAAATTTATTATCTTGATATAATGTTTCATAGAGGGAGTAATTATCACCTATTTGGACATTCTTAGGAAATTTATTCTTTAAGAATGTGATATCCTGTAATTCAAATTCAGTTTTACTCTCACTTTCTTGTTCACCTATAAACACATACCCTTTCGAGTGTTTTGAGTATCTTATGAAAATATTATTCTTGACTCTGGGACCCAATTTCCCAAACTTATGAGAGGGCTTATGAGTATAGGCAGCACAACCCCACAGTTTAAGAAAATTTAGTTTGGTTTTCTATTTGTCCATAATTCATATGAAGTAAAAGTAACTGATTTGGAAGGCACACGATTAAGTATATAGACAGTAGTTAATAAAGCATCACTCCAAAATATGATAGGTAAGTTAGCAAGCACCATCATGGGGTTCTGTTTCTTCTTTCCGCAACACCATTTTTGTTGAGAAGTGTAGGGAATAGACAATTGTCTTTCTATTCCTTTTTCATCACATAAATTTCTAAACTCATTAGATTAATATTATTGACCTCGATCGAATCTCACTACTCTTATTTTCTTATCTAATTGATTTTCTACCAAGCTCATAAACTTTTTGAAACAACTCAATGCTTCAAATTTATTAGATATTAAATAGATATATCCGAATCAAGTATAATAATTTATTAATGTGATGAAATAAATAGCCCTATGCTTTTCTCTCACATTCATTAAACCACAAATGTCAGAATGAATTAAATGCAAAGGAAATTCAACTCTTTTATATTTTCCAAATGGTTTCCTTGTTATTTTCCCTACTAGGCAATGCTTACATATGAGGAAATCGACTTTTTTAATGTTGCCCAACAAACTTTCTTTAGCTAGTCTATTCATATATTGTTGGCTAATATGATCAAGGCTAGCATGTCACATATTTACATCATTATCATATGAATTTAAAGATGTGAAAATGGTAACATTCAATACAATAAAACCATTTAGAAAATAACCACAACCATAGTAATTTGTATTCAATTGTACTTGCTGGTGAAAGTTCATAAGCATTCAAGATGTTCATCTGCAAAAGATCCGCATGAGGTGCTTATCCTCCGAGTTCAGGGGATCATTTCATTAGTTTAATTGGCAGGTCTCTTGATATATCATTCACCCTACACCTCTATGGAAATGATCTGTAGTAGATGGGTTTCCTAACCTTTTCTAGTCACTATTTCCTGGAAGTTTATGAATGCGTTTTTGTGGTTTAGTTTCTAAACAACTTTTGACAGCATGGCAAGTCATCATCCATAATTTGGAAACTTCCTTGCACAAGTACTTCATTTGACCTCAATAATTTAATGGTCTATCAAGATTATATTGAGCCAAATTACACACTTGATGATAGATGTCTTATGTTACCTTTATCTATTTTTGTACACCAATCTTATGCACATAATGATAAACGTATGTGGACGTGGATGCAGTGTTTGATTATTGTCTTACTTGTGATTGGTCTTTTTATGGCCAAATTACCATGGACTGGTTGAAGGATGACGGATATAAGTTTTACATGAGAGACATAGTTGCAAAACTCCAACACCAATTTTCTGCAGCCTCTTTCATGGTGCTCAATTTTGGAGAGCAAGTGTGACATCCTGAAATTCGACCATGTTTCGATAAAATGAAATGTGCATTTCGTCGACGTGCCTATGGTCCTTTTTCTCTGAGCTAATCACTCACGAGTTAGCTAACCTATTGGGTGAAGCCTTTAAGGGATATAACCGCGGTAAAATCCCTAAAAGCTACCTAATTGGTTGGATTGGACTAAAATCACGTCCGATCGATTTTAATCATGAAATTTAATTCGGTTTCGGGAATCGAATATTCGAGCGTGTCACAATTCATTTTTAGGACAGTCTCATCGTCTGTCAATTTATTGCCGAGTCCGAAATTTCAAGAAAGAAATTATCGGAGGAAAAATCGAAGACCAAAAGAAAATAGAAAGGGAAAGAGAAAAGAAAAAAAGAACAAAATAAGACTAATTGTATTAGGTTATTTTATTTCTTTTCTCTCCATCTCTCTTCTTTTCTTTCTTTTCTCTCTCTTCTCTCCCCTCCCCCTCGTGCGTTTTTCCCCCACCGAACACCTGCCCCTTGCCAAATTCAATTTGGCTTCTTCTCTCTCCCCATTTGACTAGTCAAACTTTCATCTCCTCTCTCTCTCTCCATCTCTCCATCTCTCTCGACTCTCTTTCGCCCCCTCTGTTTGAGCGGAAACAGAAGGCAGAAGAATAAGTGGAGACAGCAGCGCCGAGAGGGGAAGACCGGAGCAACTCACCATCGCCGACCGTGCTCCGCCACTCACCGCCCGCCTTCGCCTCTCTCTCACCCTCCTCAACCGCCGTCGACACCCTCTCTCTCTCTCTCTCTCTGTACTCTCTCTCCTTTGGTTCGAATGAACCAGCAAGGCAGAAGCGGACCGAAGCAGGAGCAGCAGCTAGCCGCTCGTCGCCGCCGCGCCGGAGTCAGACCTCTGTCCATTCGACGCCCGCCCGCGCATGCCGTGCGCTCCGCCCAACGTCCGTCGCTCGCTGCCGCCCTTCCCCCGAGCGAACCCAGCCGCTGCCCAGCCTCCGTCCAGTGTCACCTCCCGAACCCCGAGCGCGTGCCCATCCCTCTCTGGTCGATAATAATTTTGCAACTTCCCAGGACGAGTCGCCGACCCATTGATTTTTATTGCACATGCGGAAGCGAAAAGAAATCCCCTGACAGTAATCATCTCGGGATAGAAATGTAGGATACAAATTCTCAGAACAAACATGCTTTTATATTCACATAATGTCAAGTACAAGGTCTATGACCAAAAGGCCACAAAAGAACCATTTTCCAAAAAGAAATGGTCCTAGCTGACCTACACTTCACATCACCTTCCTCGGCTCCCAGTCCTCCACTCGACGACCCTGAACATGTTATCCCACAACGGGGTGAGATAAAATCTCAGCAAGTCTAAGCTCTAAACCCCAATTAGGAGGGAAATACGCCCAGAAGCGTCCTAACCACACAACCACTCAATTGGCATAGAGGACTTACCTCGCCTCAGTTTCCTTCCCTGCACGTCAGTATAGTTCATATCGCAATGCATATAATCAATGCACATAACTACTGGAACACCTCATCAATTCAATTAATCACCAAGATCCTTATTATAAGGCCAAACCATTATGACACGTCCCATTCCATGTCACACAGTTTTGGTCTCATAATCGGGTGCATCAAACTCAACAATCATGCGTTCCAATTGTTAATTACACCCCTCAAGGGTACGGCCAACTCTATTGGCGGTCTTCAGGCATTGCCAGGCGTCGTCTCACCTCCTTTGAGCACGGCTACGTCTCTCAATTAGACGGCTTTCCCGAAGGGGCGTAGGTCCAGAATCTACTGCGACCCGCTACCCTAATGCATGGGTTACTCGAAAAGGGATTTAGTAACGTCCGGCATAATTGCTCAAGACTGGTTCTCTCAACCAACACACGACCACTCAATCTCGGCCCAGGACACTGTGCATTGCACTCAAATGCCTCCATTAAAATAGTGATCCTGGCCTATTTCCTTCGTATTAAAAATATCCTGAAAATAGTCGTGTGTGGGTACACGGTCAATTCGAACCAAAAGATTGATACCTATCTTTTTCAAACCCCACTATTTGATATAGTACTTAAAATCCATTTTCGGTGTTAAAACCCGACACTCGGGATTTTCTGTATAAACATTGGAATTTCACAATTTTTGGAATTAAATAACAAAAATCCAATCAGCACTCAATTTGCATAATTTAACACTCAATTGTAGAATTTAACCACATCATTGCAATCAGCACAAAATTCTGGTCACCGGCCATCTCGGCCTAAATTCCAGAAAAATAATTAATAAATAATTAATTTCGAAAATTAATTAATTAATTCAATTTAATTTCTAAAAATACTAACCTTGGCCAAAATTATTAAATTAAATACCAATACGGAACCGAAAATTTCCCGAACCCTTCTAGATAAATAGTATAATTTATTTAGGCTTTAGCTAAACCATGCTAACCACCTAACATGCTCAATTAAATAATTACATTTATAATTGAATCTAACTAACCAGCTAATTCTTAATAAAATAAATCTAAACACCCCTTAAACGTCATTGCGGAAACCAGTTCACCGCGATGACAACGCGACGGCGGCCGAAATCTTAATTTTCGGCGGTGTCGGCAAACTTGGACCGGCCTAGGACTGGCTCAACACAACTCAGCAAGGCTGAGTTTAGGTCTTGGGCTTCTGCAGGGCTGCTGGACTAAGCTTCAAATGGGCTGAATTTGCTGGACTAACTTAATGGACTGAGATGGGCTGAAACCAAAACTGAATCGGGCTTGTGGATGAATTCGCTGGATCCATGGGCTTCAAAGGCTGGACTGAAATGTCTCTGCAGATGGGCTGAACTGAGTGGGCTTCTAAAAACTTGCGTGGGCTAATGGGCCTTCGGTGAATATCGAAATCTCGGTCGTTGCTGGAAGAAACCGAAACAGCGAAGCAGTCGTTGAAGCTGGCGGTTGACTGGGAAGGCCGCTCGTGGATTGAAGATTGTTGGGCCGAATCTCGGCCAAATGATGGACGAATTTGCGGGCGAAGGAGAGGAGCTCGGTGGTGGACGCCTGGCAGCTGTTGCTGGATGAAGACACGGCGTGAAAGGCACGAGCTTCTTCGGTCGAGAGCTAGACGAACGGATTGCTGGCTTCGCTGGCGAGCTGATCGAGGCGGCGAGCGGATCGTGGGTGGACGACGAAGCAACGCCAAAGAAGGGAAATGATGGGGTCAACAATTTGCCTCTGTGAGTGGCGTTGTTGACCAAGATGATAGCGTCCAGGGAGCTGAAGATCGGTGGAGAAGCACGAGCTGGCGTGAAGATGGGTCAACAAAAAGGAATCTTGAGGGATGAGGGTTGACCGAACAAGCAGCACATGGTGGACGTGTGTGGCAGCTTAAGGGTGGGGGAAATTGGAGATGGGATGAACGAAGTAAAGGAGAAGAAAAATGAGTAGCTGCTGGCCTGTGTTGATCCGTGAGGGAGAGAGAGAGAAAAGAAGTGGCGTGCGGTCTTCAGCTGGGACAAGAGACGCACGAAGATGGAGGTGGAGGCGGTGGTCTTGGCGTGCGGGAGAAGCAGCCGGTGGAGGGTCCCAAAGTAAAGCAATTCAATCCATTACATTAATTGCATGTTCCCTATTTCTTTCCACTTGATAATTCCATGAATTAATAAATTGTAAAGCCAAAATTGCTGCCCCTTTATAAAGCTCCGAATTTCACTTAAATTCTCTTTAATTTCTTCATCGATTCTCCAAATCGAGGTCCAATTTCATCGAAGAAAAATCCCGAACAATTTTCTATAAATCCCCGACACTCACAGGCTCAGTTTAGAAGTCCCAATTTCCATCAATTTAGCCCATCTGAATTTCCGCTGATTTTCCGCAACGTCCGAATTGATTTTCCGCAAAAATCCTGGAATCTCTGAAAATTTCTCGGAGGGTGAGTTGGCATTCCTAAAATAGATCGTGACACCTCGGAACTTTCAATTTCTGAAATCGGGTTCAAATTCGCGATTATTTTCAATCCGGCGCGTTTTTAGTGTGACATAGTCTACCGGATAACTTTTAGGAATTTTTTGTGCAATTGACCCGTGATCAATTTATCTCGAGTCACAAAGTACATCTTCGACACATTAGCGACTCTCAGTTGTCGTGAAAATCTCGAGATTTCAATTACGGGCACCGGGTACCAAAATGACAGAAAATCAATTTAGTGCCGACCGATAAGAATTTTTCAATCAAGTGGAATCACCCACAATTTGATCACATATCTTAGTTGAATCGACCTATCTCTGATTTCTGATCGATCTCTGACGGTGCCGTAATGACCCTTGCAAATCAACACGGTTGAACAGTCGATTTTTGGTCGAATTCTCAAGTCCAATTGCATTTAGATTCCCTAATTGCTTCCCCAGATAGTCCAGTTATCTCATGAGTGATCAGTTTAGAGAATAGCACTATCGGCGCGTCGACGAAAGGCCCGATTTATTTAATCGAAAACAAATTCTGAAAATTCAGGATGTCACATCCAGCCCTGTCCGGCCACCTCCGGCCGCCGTTCAACCCCGCCGGACTTCCCCGGCGTCCCCCTTGCTCTCCGCCGGCCTCCCCTCGCTATTTTGGCCGCCGGATCTGTTCCGGCCAGCCTAGGGAAAAAACCCACGAGTGGGTTTCCAACCCCTTTCGGGCTCGTTTTGGGTCGTTTCCAGGCCCTGAACCCAAGTCGTGCTTTGGGAAGAGTTGTTCCTCGCGTCGCCCTCGTCGGATTGATCCGATTTGCGCGCGATTTGGTGAGTAATCTCACTAATCCATGATTAGTTGGCTAATTTTGCTTAAGGTTGGTTTAGTTTTAATGAATTATGTTTAGGTTGTTAGATTAGAATAAATTAGCAATTATTAGTCAATTGTGTTGCGATTTAGATAAATTGATTGTGCAATTAACAAGTAGACGTGGTCTACTAATTATTGGAAGTGCCTAGGGATTTTTCCTGACCCTTAGTGGGCTCCAATTAGGCTTTTCGGGCCTAAGTGGAATTTTTAGTATTTAAATATTAATTTTCGGAATTAAATTAAATAATTATTTATTTTCCGAAAATTCAACTGAGATGGCCCGGGACCGGAATATTGTGCTGATGACCATGGTGAAGTCCGTTTATTTAATCGGGCTTTATTTTGAGCTAAATTGAATTTTTAATATTAATTATTTAATTTTCGAAATTAATTATTTAATTAATTATTTTTCAGAAATTAAGATGTTGATGGCCGACGACCGAAATCTCGTGCTGATTGTCGTGGCGCAGTCCGTTTATTTATTTGAGCTCTACGTTGTATGGAATTGAATAAATTGTGATAATTTAGGGATTTACCCTAAATTGATCAGAATCGATTGAGATTGAATTATTGATTGGTGATTGGCCAAGTATGTTATTCAGCATTTATAATGCTTTGTTGAGTTGATTTAATTATTTGATTGAGAAATTGTTAGGCATTGGTCGTCAGTATTGAAAGTAGATTGGTAACCATTTGAAAGGAAGCATGTGGGCTCGGTGAATTGGAATGTCACCTGGAGAATGCACGTGAGTTCAGTGGTTGAATATGTCACCTTGGCGAAAAGGTCGCCTGAGAGAATGCGCGTGGCTCGGAGACTCGGTATGTCGACCTGGAGAATGCACGTGGCTCGGTGACAGAGTTTGGCATCTAAAAGGACACGTGGGCTCGGTGAATTGATGCATCACTTTGGTGAGATAGCACCTAAGAGAATGCACGTGGGCCAAGGCATCTAAAAGGGCACGTGGGCTCGGTGAATTGATGCATCACTTTGGTGAGATAGCACCTAAGAGAATGCACGTGGGCCCGGGCATCGTAAAAAGGGCACGTGGACTCGGTGAATTGATGCATCACTTTGGTGAGATAGCACCTAGGAGAATGCACGTGGGCCCAGGCATCTAAAAGGGCACGTGGGCTCGGTGACTCGATGTATCACTTTGGCGAAAAGGTCGCCTGAGAGAATGCACGTGGGCCCAAGGTTCGAGGCACGTGGACTCGGAGACTTGGAATGTCGTCCTAGAGAATGCACGTCGCCTCGCTTTTAGATACTCCTCCACGGAGAGTGATTTGTGTGACATGTAATCGACTAGTTCGATTTGTTTTGAGTAAATTGGTGTCTATTGTGAATTTTACTGACTTGCAGGTGAGATCTGAGGCCAAGGTAAGTCCTCTGCCCTGTGCGTGTTTAGGCAGCCTATAGTATAATAGTTTACTAATCGGGCTTAGTGGGGTAGAACTCGCTGAGACGTAGTCTCATCCCAGTTTGGGGAAATCATTTCAGGACCCCGATGAGGAGCTGATGAGGAAGAGTCTGAGAAGGAGAACTCGGAGGTGAAACTTAAGGAGAAAGATTTTTGGGAGAAGATGATAATCCCGAGAAGGGCCTTGAGTACGGCCCGAGTGAACTGAAGTTCTATCTTCTTTTGAGATCTTCATGTTGATGTGAGTAGAGTTTAAAGTAAAAAGTTGTGAAGTGCTCTGGTTTGTGGTTTGTATAAAAGTTTGGTTATAAGTTTCAATATGAAATATATGGCCTTGCTTTTCTATCCCATTATTTTATTGTCTGGGGATGTTAACTGCTTCCGCATGTGCTTAATAAATGAAAGGGTCGGCGATACATTGTCCTGGGATATCGCATTATAAAATTGACCAAGTTAGAAGGATGTGTGTGTGCCCGAGGATCGGGGCGTGACAACAAGATAACCAAAGCCCAATGGCTGAAGTGTTGTTTGAATATGATGTAACTGTCATGGAACTCCCTCAAAATTATGGAGGTTGCCCTATACCGAGAGTGGAGATTATCCACAACTTCTTGAGGTCTGCCAGTGAATGGTTGTCATCTAATATGCAACAGAACGTGCTGATGATGCATTGTGAAAGAGGTGCATGGCCAGTTTTGGCATTCATGTTGGCTTCTCTCTTGTTATATAGGAAGAAGCAGGATGGAGAGCAAAAAACACTTGACATGATTTACAAGAAAGCGCCCCATTAATTGTTGCAGCTGACATGAACACTAAATCCGTTGCCTTCCCAGCTGAGATACCTTCACTATGTTTCCACACAGAATGCTGGTTTAGATTGGCCTCCACAAGATAAGGTGCTTGTGATCAAATGCATTGTACTGAGGTCAATTCCTCATTTGGATGCTGAAGGGGGATGTTGTCCTATTGTTAGGATACTGGGATGGGACCCATTTATGGTTGCTGATCGAACTGCCAAAGTTTTGTTCTCAACACCCAGAAGGAGTGAACATGTTAGGCATTACAAACAGGTAATTTTGATTTTGTTGGCAATCCATATAACCTGAAATTATTCATGGGATTTGATTGTATGCGTTTGTCAGGTATGATTCCGCTTTCTCTCCCATGTATTGGTTGGCTTCTAGTACCAAACTTTTTCACCTTAGATGTTTGTAAAACCTTGATGGATTTGTAGATAGGAGCTGCAAGCAGCGATGGTTATCTTAGTGTTTTGAATGTCTTTGTAACAGAGTGTTAAATTGCGAAATCAAGCTGCAAAAGATCAATGTATATCACATTATGTCGTAAGGCAAGTATGCTGCATATTGAGAACTTGCCTAATTTCCTCTTGGCAAAAATGATGCATTTGTTGTAATCCCCGGTACGTATAATGTAACTCTAGTGTATGACTAGTGTGATTTCTTGAGTGTCTCATTTTGAGCCTATAAACATCAGCATGCTTATGTCCAGTCTAGTCAGAAAGATGAGTTATCGTTCATTAATTTTTTTCCTTTTTAGGCTATCATTATTTTATTTTGCTTTCCTGGTAACAGTGTTTTGCTTTATTTATAAAATGACTACAACTCTTTGAGAAATACTAGTATAAGAGAAAAAAAATCCCCTCTCAAGCACCGATTGTATGCTACATGCCTCATCCATCAATCTATTTTGATGTGTGAGTTCACCCATACACCATGAATGCTTAACCAATATTATAGATATCAAGCTAGTTCTCTATTTTAATTGTTCATATATTTAAGTGCAGGCAGATGGTGAAACAAATAAATTGGACATCCATTGTAATGTTCAAGGCGATGTTGTGCTCGAGTGTATGAGTTTGGATGCTAATCTTGAACATGGAAAATCAATGTTTCGTGCAATGTTTAATACTGCATTTGTATCGGATAATGTTCTAAAGCTTGAGTTTGATGGTATGGATGTCCCATGAGATCGCAAGGATCAATATCCAAAGGAATTTATGGCAAAGGTACTGGTTAGATGTCAAACTAATCATATGTTATTTGACTTCATTTTTAAATTTTGGAAAGCAATTCATGTTTCTCATCTGCCTACGAGCAGATTGTTTTCTCGCAAATGGATGCTGCTACTTCGCTTGTAATGGTTAATTTGTCCAGTGAGGAAAAGGAAAACCAGAAAGAGAAAAGCATGAGGAAGATTGAACCTGAGAAACTGCCAGCTGAAGGGAAAGTGGTCACTTCTGTCAGTGACTCAACATCCTCATCGGCTATCAACAATGGTAGTGTAGAAGCAACTGCTGCAGTTGTCTCCAACTTGGTGCAAATCCTTGATTTGACACTGCCAAAACAAGAAAAAGTATACCAGCAGGACGGCTCACGATCATCAACCTCCATGTCATTCGGATATGACTATGATGTCTTCTTGAGTTTTAGGGGGCCAAATACTCACTTAGGCATTACAAATTTCCTCTATACCAGATTGCTAGGTGCGAATCCACACATTTAAGGACGATGAAGAACTCTGAGTTGGAGAGGAGTTTGGTCCTGAGTTGCTCACAGCTATCAGCCAATCAAAATTTGCAATTCCCATCTTTTATAAGGGCTACGCCTCTAGTAAATGGTGTCTAAATGAGTTGGTCCAAATGGTGGAGTGTAG
Source organism: Eucalyptus rudis (assembly GCA_019915205.1). Taxonomy (NCBI): domain Eukaryota; kingdom Viridiplantae; phylum Streptophyta; class Magnoliopsida; order Myrtales; family Myrtaceae; genus Eucalyptus; species Eucalyptus rudis. The sequence continues at coordinate 17,069,583 of JAHMTN010000001.1, read as the reverse complement.
TAAAACAAGGAGACAGAAGATTATGCCCATTTTTTATGATGTTACTCCGGCAGAGGTCCGTCATCAAATTGGGTCTTATGAAGAAGCCTTTCTTCCATATAAGGAGAAATTTGGAGTGAACTTCAGTAAGTGGAAAGCTGCTCTCAACCATGTTTCCTATCTAAATGGATGGGTCAATTCGAAGGAGAATTGGTATGTCATTTTCTGGGTTATCATTTTGGCGCAGTTTTTCCAAAATATTACCTTGTTCTTCTAATTATGTTTTCCATTTTCCTTCCATAATATTAGAGGTGAAGGCAAACTGGTATAGGAGATTGTCAAGAAGGTTATAGATGAGTTCAAAACGGCTTATCTACTGGTGACAGACTGCTTGGTCGGAGTTGAAACATGTGAAGGAAATCAATACAATGATGTGTGGTGATTCGGAGGATATAAGAATTCTTGGAATCCATGGTATGGGGGGTGTAGGAAAGACTACTCTTGCCAAAATTATCTACAACTGGTGATTACATCATTTTGAAGCTTGTTGCTTCCTTTCCAACATCAGGGAGACTTCAGAGCTAAAGGGCATCGAAGGTTTGCAGAATCAACTAATCTCTGACATTCTCAAGAAGAAATGGGCAAACATTAGCAATGTTGAGGAAGGAATCAAGATAATAAAAGAAAGGTTACGTGGCAAAAAGGTTGTGTTGCTACTTGATGATGTTGATCAAATGACTCATTGGGATGCACTGATTGGAAAACCTGCTTGGTTCAGTTTAGGAAGTAGTATTATCATAACTAGTAGGAATAGGGATATTATTGATGTTCCTGAGGTTGTTATCCATATGAGCTTATGAGTTTGGACTTCAATTAATCTCTTCAACTTTTTTGCAAACATGCTTTTGGGAGAGACTATTCTTTGGATGAGTATGTTGCTTTCTCCACTGAAGTGATCAAAAGTACAGGAGGTCTTCCACTTGCTCTTGAGGCTATAGGTAAACTACTTCAGCGCAGAAGCAAAGATGTTTGGGATGTGATATTGAAGAAATTGAAACAAGTTCCTCTCAGTGAAGTAAAACGAAAGTTAAAAATAAGTTATGATACCTTGGATGATTGTCAAAAACATATCTTCCTTGAAATAGCTTGTCTTTTCACTGGATTTGATCGAAGGATGGTGCTCCACTTGTGGAAAGATTCCAATCTTTTCCTAGAGGAAGGTCTTGAAGTCCTCCAGCAAATTTCTTTGATAAAAATCAGTGAAGACAATAAGTTATGGATGCATGATCAGTTAAGAGGCCTTGGTAGAGACATTGTTCGTCGAGAATGTGATAAGGAACGGGAAAAAAAAAGACTCAGTTGGGTAACTATCTAGAAGGTTTAGACGTGGTGATGGAAACGAAGGTAAATTTGCATTTCAATTACTTTATCCTCATCAAGCAGATGAATTTCGGGCATTTACACTTTGAGTGTTTGCTCAATTCTATGTAAGGGAAGTTTTTTTTTTCTCATCATTATTGTTGTAACTCTTTTTTTGTTTATACTAATGTTTAGATTTATCATTCGTGTTCTAAAAAATGATTATATTTGTTCAATATAATATACTTAAGCTTTTTTGTTTTACTATCTCAGGGAACAAAAAAAATTGAAGCTCTCTGCCGAAAATTTGACACTCAGTTGCTCTACAATTTTGTAAATGAAGAAGTTGAGAGGATATCTAATCTAAGATACCCTAAAGTGCGGATTTTTCAGGACAACTGGCCTTCAAATGATGGGGTATATGGAGATTCGACATGTTTACTATTGAGTAAGATAGGTATTTGTGTTTGTTAGCTAGGTAGACAATTCTTTTTGCTGCCCTTCAACAATGACAATAACAGACATCCAAACAAGAGTTGATTAGGTCATCCTCTTATCATGAACTAATTGGAGTTTTACTGAGTGCGCACACTCCATAATCTTCTTGCACTTGATAAAACCAAACAGCATTCTGGGAGGTCGAGCCAATGGTTTTCTCAATGCTTGCCAAGAGGATTAACAAAAGCTGAACATCTAGAGTGTCAAAACTTGACACGGGGATACTTAAGTACAAAAAGTTTGGAAATATACAGTTAAGTGCTAAAACTAGAGCAAAATAGATCCATTTAGTGCCGATAACAAGAAAATCTAGTCAAAATACTGACGTGACGGTTTTCCGATGAAGCGAGTGCGAAATGACGTCATTTTGTACACTGATGTGGAAAGAAAAGCAAAAATTGATGTTGTTGACTTAGTTTGAATTTTAATATAAATATTAATTAAACTAAATTCAAAACTAAAATTGATAATTAAAAAGAAGAAGAAGAAGGATAAGAAGTTTCAGGTGTTGGGCAAGGGCTGTGCAAGCCCTCATCGCAGCCTTGCCATTGTCACTGCGTAAGGTCGGCGATGGTGAGGGGAGGGTTGGCTAACGTTGTTGGCCTTGCTCAAGTGAGTGACAACCCTTGGCTCAAGCGAGCAAGGGTCAACAACCCCTTGCCCAAATCTGGGGGGAGAGTAGTAACCCTTGCGTTAGATCAAAGCAAGGGCTTGAAGGCCCTCGCTATTGGTCAACTAGGGTTGTCAGCTTTTGGCTATGGCTCGACATTGCCGATCGACCCTCCTCCCATCATTGCCGGCGTTTCCTGGCGACGATGGCGAGGGGGTGGTGAGGACTTGCATAGCTCTTGCCCAACACCTGCAACTTTTTCTTTTTCTCTTTTAACTACTTTAGTTTTAAATTTAATTTAATTAGTATTCATGTGAAAATTCAAATCGGGGACAAAACGACATCATTTTGACTCTTCTTTGTTGATAAAACATTGCCATTTAGGATTTCTAGTTATGGTTGTTGGACTTGGCACTTAGATGTCCCAATTTAAAAAGAGAAAAGAAAAGTGGTACTTAGGTATATCTTTCGTAGCTTTTGGCACTTAAGTATCCTCTCGTGTCAAGTTTTGATACTTGCACCGTTCTTTTGTTGATGATTAACCATTTCGCCATCTCCATGTGGAAGACCCTAACTTATGACATGACTCGCATTTTAAGTAAACTCATTGGTTGCATTTATGTTGTGTTATGGATGGGGACAACTTAAATAGTCATAAGCACTCGTTCCTTATATGTAGAGTGAGGTAAATAAAATATACCTATGATATCAAAAACTTTTTAAACGAAAAATATCCGCATGCGTGTTAATTCACAAAAGAAAAAAAAAATGAGCCAAAATACACATGGAGTTAGCATTTGATCAACCTAGCTACATGAAATTAGCGTCTAATCAACCTAGCTACATTCCGCAATCAAAGTTAAGACTTCACATTGTTAATTTTGGTCAAAAGTTCACTTATCCAAAAATCAGCTAAATGGCTGCATTTGGACTCATGGAGAGATATATAAAGCAATTTCAATGAATTTTGTTCGAGACAATACCACTCAACGCATTCGGTGAATCCAACAAAATGCATTAACACACCACATCATTTTGATTATTTATTGACATTCAGGTGATCTTTACATATTTTCAATATTTTTGTTTAGTTGATATTAATAAACCAAAATATACTTTTAGGACGGTAACAAGTTCCAAATATTGTCTGCATCACGCTTTACTATATCTTATTGAATCTTGATTGTTAAATAAAATATTGCGCTCTCTTTTTAACTTAATATAACATTGTTCTCATTTCAATATTTTGCTAGTTTGATAGTATCGATGGAGAATAACTCAAAAAGTCTTAAATTTATTATACGAATATTGGTAGTTCTAAATCTTTAGATTTTCCAATATAATATGTTTTGCTGACTTAGGTCGGAAATCGCTAACATAGTAGTTTAGCCAGTGCTAGTCATCCTATATAACACAGCCTACGATTAGACACGTACTATACCACCGAAAATGACATAGTTTTAAGAAAAGTTATAAATGTTTTTGTTCTCTCTCTTTTTTTTTGGGGGGGGGGGGGGGGGAGGGGAGGGATTAAGTGTATCTAAGGCCTTAAAACTTGTTATAAAAATGCAATTAATCATAAAACTTTTAAAAAGTGCAATCAAGTTTCAAAATTTGTTAAATTGGTACAATCAAGTCCCTCCATTAACTCCATTCAAATTTGCTAACAGAAAATGTTGACGTGTTATTTTTATTTGTGAAGGCACATGGTGCCAAATTAGAAATTATTTTTGATATATTCAAAAAATAAAATAAAAAAATTATAAAAAAGAAAAAGATCATGAGAGAAAAAAGTGTAGCAATTAAAAAGCATAAAAAGCTAGCTTTATTTAAAAAGAAAAAAAAAGAGAGGGAGAGAATAGAAGACCCGGCCTCCTTGGGTTGTCAGTGAGAGCCGGAAACCCCTATTGGGTGTCCGCGAGGGTTGGTGAGTGCTACCGACGTTTGTTGCTCAGAAGTAAGGCCTTGCAGGCCCTTGTCTGCATCACACATTGGTGGCTGCGCGACATGGGGACTTGGGGAGGGCTTGCAAGTGTTTTGTATGAGAGATCTGAGGCTTATTTGTGAACGAAACAATGGTTTGGTATGGAAGACTCGTGTTGTACGACGATAATTTCTCGAATTTATATCTCCACCATTTGGGGCTGCTGCCCCAAATTTTTAGCTTTGTGTTTGCCAGAGCCGAACTGGATCTCAAGATCACTCCTTTTCTGTTCGGACCTAACATCGACATCGCTCCAAATTCTCAAAAAGGTGTTCACAAATCATACGAGTTAGGTCCCACAATCTGGTTCCATAAAGACGAGATCTCGAGGGGTGGTATTGGCGGCGTTGTTGGCGAAACAGGGTCGTACCCCATTGTCAGGGCAAGGCTCTTTCTACAGCCTCTCACTTGATGAGCTCCTCAAGAGCATGTGGAGTGTGAAGGGAACAATTCTTCACACTGTTAGGAAGTTTACAATTTCCCGATTTCGATTGCACACCCAACTAGGGATTGCAAGCATCCCAATGAAACAAAAAGTAGCCATGTTCTCATTGTTATTTATTTTTTGTGATCTCACATTTTAGACCCAAATTTTCTCTTAAAGTTACGACTATTCGACATAAGGTTTTTCCACACTTCGTACCCTTTTGTGACAACCGCCCATTTGGTAACCGTTCGTGATGGGAGACGGGATATAAAAATGAACGTACATTCATTTCTGACGGGTTATCACAAGGTCTAACACAAAATCCGTCAGAAATGAATACACCATCAGTACGTGAGGAAATTTGGTTAGTAGAGTGTGCCCAATTTTCTTTAATTTCAGGTTTTTCTAACAGACGTGAACAAGAACAATGGCTGGAGGTTTGTTTTTAATTGATCATGGCTTCTGCATCATGAATTTTATCTCTTACATTTGGTATCATAGCGTGTCTAGTGCCTCTGCCTTGTTTTTCTCGAATTTTTGGTGTGTTTTTCGGGCATTTTAGAGATGAACAGTAATTCGGATTTTGAGGCCAACAAAGAAACTCCCAAATTCCAGGCAAATTCCGGTGACCCACCCCTTGATTTCGGACCCGCACAGTCGCACCACCATAAGGAACATTAGCCATGAGTTTTTCCGGTATATCAGTGTTCGTCGGAGGCTAATCGAGCGGTAGAAGTTGCAGTGGTTGAAGGAATTGTGTTTTGGGAAATTTTCGTCTAATTTTGGGCCAATTTTTGCTCATTTTCGCCGAAACTTGAACCCATGTAGTCGTACCGGCATGCTCTTCAAAACCCATTATTTATTTCTGTCTGGGATGGGCTGCCAAAGAAGAAACGGCGGCGAAAGCACGGCGGAAAACGGCAAAAAACCGATGGAAAGGCTTCTATTCGCGAGGAAGAAGGCTCGTGGAGCCCGCGCGCGCTGCGGTTGCAGGCATTTGGAATCCACGCGCCACGCGCTTTCACGCGCGCGGCAACCATTTCGCGCGTGTGGGACACGCGCCAGCGCTGATTCTAGCGCGTGCTCGGCACACGCTTGAGCGCTGGACGCGCACATGCTTAGCACGCACCCGTCGTCTCCCACCCGCGGCTGCTTTTATACCTTTGCCCCAAATTTTTCATGTTTTTTGCAATCTTGCCCTTGGCCAATTTATTTATTTACTGTTCTGCCCTTGATATATTTTTTATTATGTCATTTCATGCATTTTTTATGAATATTTTATGCATGAAATTTAATGTCCAATGATTCATATAATTAATTAATTAGAGAGTAGCCACAACATCTTTAATCAATTAAATTATATATTAACAGCCTCCAGATCATATTTAGAAATGGATATTGATTGTAATTAATTATATTAATATGATGAATTTTATCTCACGGGAATTTTCATTATATTAGTATGATTAATTAGGATGAAATATCATATTATTTTTCTTAATTTACCCACAGGGATTAAGAAAAGGCATAAAATATGGTAGTTTCTTCATGAAGTAATTATGAATCTATTTAAATTAAAAACTTAGCCCACGGGTAGTTCTTATGTTATGTGATTCATATTGTGACATGTTTACATTAGTAAAACATGATTTATTTATATTTCCCTCAAATTTTGTGACATAAGCATGATTATTTGATATGTAGTTTCGCAACCTGTGAATTTCTCTGAATTTAAGTTTGATGTTCCAATACCGAATGGTGAGAACTATAAAGTTTGGAAGGAGTCAGTTCTTCTTGAATTAGGGTGGATGGACATTGACTATGCTATAAGGAAAGACGAACCACCTGCTCTTACTGACTCGAGCACTCCAGCTGAGATAGCTCTTTATAACCAATGGGAGCGGTCCAACCGCATTTGTGCCATGTTTATAAGAGCTAAAATATCTCCTAGTATTCGTGGTTCGGTTACTCAGCATAGCAATGCTAAGGCTTTATTGGAGACCATAGATGCGCAGTTTGAAAGTTCTGAGAAGGCACGTGTCATGACCCTGATTATGAAGTTTTCATCATTGAAGCTCACTAGTGTTAGAGGTGTGCGTGAGCACATCATGCAAATGAGGAACATTGCAGCTCAACTTAAGAACCTTGAGGTTGAGATATTTGAATCCTTCCTTGTGTATTATATTTTGAACACTCTCCCACAACAGTATGCACCTTTCAAGATCTCTTATAACACACATAAGAATAAATGGTCTATTAATAAACTCATGACCATGTGTGTTCAAGAGGAAGAAAGACTGGTTATGGAATTGGGAGAAAGTGCTCATTTGGCAACACAATGAAAGAATAAGTGCTATGGCAAGCATAAAGGAAAAGGTAAAATACCTCCCCAAGCTGACATTAAGAAAGAATCTAAGTGTTTCTTCTGTAAACAAAATGGGCATATAAGAAAGGATTGTGTCAAATTTAAGGCTTAGCTCGAGAAGAAATGTAATCCAATCTCTTGTGTTTGTTATGAATCTAATATGACTGATGTAAGTCACAACACTTGGTGGATTGATTCTGGATCTACGATCCATATTTCGAATTCCTTGCAGGGTTTTCAAAACCACAGGAAGCCAGTGGGAAGTGAACAAAACATCTATTCAGGAAACAAGATGCGTTCGCATGTGGAAGCTATTGAGACATATAGACTAGTTCTCAATAGTGGTTTTGTTTTAAATTTGGAAAAGACCTTTTATGTTCCTAGTTTTTTTAGAAACTTAATTTCAGTTTCAAGACTTGTACCTTTGGGATACTCTTTCAACTTTTCAGATTCAAACTTCTATTTATCATTTAAATCTGAAATTGACGGGAGTAGTATTTTGTCTGATGGTCTTTTCCGAATTAATTTACAAGGCAATGCCTATTATGATGCGATGCATGTTCATGATAAAGCTGGTATGAATCAATGTGTTGTGAAAGAACATTTCTCTGTTTTATGGCATTGGAGATTGAGACATATCTTCATAGAAAGAATTAAGCGATTAGTAAATGATAGAGTACTCGGTACTTTAGATTTTACTGATTGTGATACTTGTGTGGACTGCATAAAGGGAAAGTAGATTAACAAGATAAAGAAAGGTGCCAATAGGAGTACAGAAACATTAGAAATCATACATATGAATATATGTAGTCCGGATATGGACTCTTGTGGTCAGAAATACTTCATCTCTTTCATAGATGATTACTCACGTTACATGTATCTCTATTTGATTCATAATAAGTATGAAGCATTAGATTCCTTTAAGGTATTTAAGGCGGAAGTAGAGAAACAATGCAATAAGCAAATTAAGATCATGAGATCAGATAAGGGTGGAGAATTCTATGGTAGATACACTGAAGATGGACAAGCACCTGGTCCATTTGCAAGATTTCTTCAAGAGCATGGGATAGTTGCCCAATATACTATGCCTGGTTCTCTAGACCAAAATGGCGTAGCGGAAAGAAGAAACCGAACCTTATTGGACATGGTGCGTAGTATGCTTAGCAGCTCCAAACTTCCTAAATCCTTGTGGACTGAAGCATTTAAGACGGTAGTGTACATATTAAACCGAGTTCTGACCAAGGCTGTCCTAAAGACACTTTTTGAGTTATTTAAGGGTTAGAAACCGAGTTTGCATCATGTGCGCGTTTGGGGATGCCCGTCTGAAATGAGAGTTTATAATCCACAAGAAAAGAAGTTGGATCCAAGGACCATAAGTGGGTATTTCATTGGATATGCCGAAAGGTTTAAGGGATACAGGTTTTATTGTCCATCTCACACCACTAGGATTGTGGAATCAAGAAATGCTAAATTTCTTGAAAATGACTTGATCAGTGGGAGCGATCGATCGAAGGACCTTGATCCTAAGAAAGATCATACAGATACTCAACCTTCCACCTCAAGTTTAAGATTGGTTGTTGCTCATAATGCCCATTCAGTTCAACCGGCTATTGAACAACCAATCGTTGAAGTTCCACAACCTGCTGATATTGATCTAGTAGATCCAGTTGTTCAACAATTACCGAAAACTGTTGAACAACTAGTTGAGCAACATGCTCCTCAAGAAAATGTTGATGCGACATTGAGAAGATCTTCTAGAATAAAGAAATCGGCTATTCCTAGTTATTATATTGTGTATTTACAAGAGTCTGACTACAATATTGGATCTGAGAATGATCCCGAAACGTTTTCACAAGCCATGGATAGTGATAAATCCAATTTGTGGTACAATGCCATGAAGGAAGAGATGAGTTCTATGGCATCTAACAAAGTCTGGGATTTGGTTGAGTTACTTAATGGTGTGAAGGCCATTGGTTGTAAATGGGTCTTCAAAACTAAGAAGGATTCATTGGGTAACATTGAAAGATATAAAGCTAGACTTGTTGCCAAAGGATTCACTCAAAAGGAAGGAATCGATTACACGAAGACTTTTTCTCCTATATATAAGAAAGATTCTCTTCGTATTGTTTTGGCTTTGGTTGCCCATTTTGATATGGAATTACATCAAATGGATGTGAAAACGGCGTTTCTCAATGGAGAACTAGAGGAGGAGGTTTACATGAAACAACCTGAAGGATTCTCCTCTAGTAAAGGTGAGCATTTGGTGTGCAAGCTTAAGAAATCTATATATGGCTTGAAACAAGCATCCCGCCAATGGTACTTAAGGTTCCATGAAGTCATCTCTTCATTCAGTTTTGTAGAGAATGTCATGGATCAATGTATATACCAAAAAGTCAGTGGGAGCAAAATTTGTTTCCTTGTGCTATATGTGGATGATATACTACTTGCAACCAATGATAAGGGGTTGCTACATGAGGTGAAACAATTTCTCTCTAAGAGTTTTGACATGAAGGATATGGGTGAAGCATCTTATGTCATTGGCATTAAGATCCATAGAGATAGACCTCGAGGCATTTTAGGACTATCTCAAGAAACCTATATCAATAAGGTCCTAGAGAGATTTCGGATGAAAGATTGTTCACCAAGTATAGTACCCATTGTAAAGGGTGACAGGTTCAATTTGAACCAATGCCCGAAGAACGATCTAGAAAGGGAACAAATGTTCAACATTCCATATGCTTCTGTTGTTGAAAGCTTGATATATGCTCAGGTTTGCACTCGACCTGACATCGCTTTTGCTGTGGGAATGTTGGGAAAATATCAGAGTAATCCAGGTTTAGACCACTAGAGAGCTGCAAAGAAAGTGATGAGATACCTTCAAGGTACCAAAGACTATATGCTTATGTATAGACAGATTGACAACCTGGAAGTGGTCGGTTATTCAGATGCGAACTTCGCGGGTTGCGTTGATTCACGAAAATCAACATCTTGATACATTTTCATGTTAGCTGGCGAAGCTGTGTCATGGAGAAGTGCCAAGCAGACTTTGAATGCTACTTCCACTATGGAGGCTGAGTTCGTTTCTTGTTTTGAGGCTACCTCGCATGGTGTATGGTTGAAGAGTTTCATTGCTGGGCTTAGAATTGTTGATTCTATTTCTAGGCCATTAAGAATATATTGTGACAATTCAACTGCAGTTTTTATGGCTAAAAATGCCAAAAGTGGCAGTCGAAGTAAGCAGATCGACATTAAGTATTTAGCCAGAAGGGAACGTGTTAAGGAGAATAAAGTGGTCATTGAACACGTTAGCACTGAATTGATGATAGCCGATCCTTTAACTAAACGCATGCCACCAATGAAGTATAAGGATCATGTAACTAGTATGGGAATAGGTCCCATAATGTAATTTGTCGTCATATGAATGATTTTTGTTGTATGAAACTCTTATTCAGTTGTAATGTTGATTCTCAATTTTGGTGTACACATTTTGTTGTTTATGAGAATAACATTTATCCTTGGTTCTGGAATAAACATGGGGTTTATTCATTGAGATATGTTGTCACATATAGGTTGACATTAAAGAAATAAGATGCATTGTGATACATGGAAGATATACTCACTCTTAGAGGACATGTCGCCGTGATTCATGTGTTTTTGTTTCTTTTCTTTAAGCATAAAGTTTTCATGGAATTAGTTGGATAATATGTATGATGAAAATGATGGGATCAAGTGGGAGAATGTTATTTATTTTTGGTGATCCCACATTTTAGACCCAAATTTTCTCTTAAAGTTACGACTATTCGACATAAGGTTTTTCCACGCTTCATACCCTTTCGTGACAACCGCCCATTTGGTAACCGTTCGTGATGGGAGACGGGATATAAAAAGGAACGTACGTTCATTTCTGACGGGTGATCACAAAGTCTAACACAAAATCCTCACATTCAGAATACACCATCAGTACGTGAGGAAATTTGGTTAGTAGAGTGAGCCCAATTTTCTTTGATTTCAGGTTTTTCTAACAGACGTGAACAAGAACAATGGATGGAGGTTTGTTTTTAATTGATCCTGACTTCCGCATCACAAATTTTATCTCTTACACTCATATCATGTCAAGAATTATCATCAATACTTTGAATGTTGTCAAATCATAGTAGTGATGATGGCATTGAATATATGAAAATTAAAATATTAACTCAATAATGAATACATAAGACATATTGGTTTTATTCAAATGAAATCAAATCCATACAAAATATATGTTAGCACCTTGGGCGGATAACAGAATAGAAATCAATTTTCACTTCGCTTAGCTTGATACATCAATTCAAGTACACCTTCTTGCGTCTATATACAAAATTATAATTTACCTGATGCTTGCCTCAATCCTGATATTGTTGAAATCGGTAGGTAGAAATTTGCTACATTTGAAGTCCTTCACACACATATATGTAATTATTTTACTCTCCATTCAATCTTTTTAATAAAGATTACTAATGGAGGAGGGCAAGTACTTTGAAGGCTTTGCTAATTGCCTCAGCATTTTTTATGCGATCAAATCTTAATTCTTAGCTGTTGTTCAAGGGTTTCAGTTAGCTTGCAACCCAAACCACCATAGTCATTTTCAAGAACGATTCCACTTCGATCATCTCCTTAATATGACTGACAACCGACTCGTGTGGGGTCATCCATGGTTTCTTTGGTTAACCAAACTCGCTTAATTTCATAGAGTCAATGGGAAGTCGAGTTGCAAGTTACCTAGAGAGGGGGGAATACTTGTGCTGATTGGATTGCAAACTATACTGTCAGATCTCGGGAATTTATGGCTTATGATGATATTTCTTTAGGTGTTTTATCTAGTTCTTTGATAGGAAAATTTGAATGGCACCTTGATGCCTTGTTCATGTACGGTTGTGCCTTACCAATGCCTTGTTTAGACATCTCGTTTGTGCGTCCAAAAATATTTTCGTTCTAAACATTTGATTTTGAACATTTGTAAATCCAAAGACATTTTTAATCCATTAAATAATTAATGAAATGTATAAAAAATTTGGAAAATCTCAAAATATTAAATTTAAAACTTGAATATCCTCAAATATGGAATTTAGAACATACCAACCAAGTTCTATCAATAATTTAGCAGCAAATTAAATATCACTGTTCTACAACACTAACTTACATATCAAAATATATTCACTAAATTCTATCACCTCAAACTTCTAGCAATCCAATTGTGAAAATTAATCCTAAATAATATTTTTGAATAGGGGAATTTATGGATGTCACAAGCAATGCTCCAAGGTCTTGAGTCTGGGACTACTGAAACTCAAACATGGGCATTGCCGCTGCACTAGTTGGTGAATCTTCTCGACCAAAAATTCAAGCATCACCAAAAAAATAAAAATAAATAAATAAATAAATTCCTCTACCAAAGAGGATATCCCTACCGGACGTTCCTGATAATTCAAAATCCAATCCTTAGTTATCATGCCATGTCATTTTCGCCTTAATGCCATTTTGGGTACAACTCAGACTGACAGGTAACTTTAAGGATTCACGCGTAATCGACTCGTGCCAAACCATGTTCAAGACATCTCGACTCATGGACGTCCTTAATTACATGAAATTGCAGAAGATAGATTCTTATTTCAAAGTACACGATTACTAAGGATTGACCTAGGGTCGTTCGTGAGCTCGATAACAGTAAACGGAATCACTTGTCATTTCATTATGTTTTTTTTTCCGTGAATCAACTTCTAATCGTCCTTGAAATCGGCCTGCCTATCTACATGATTGTCCTCACGCAAGTCTTATGATCAAGTCGTTTTCCCAGGTCAAGTTCTTTAATCGTACGAATTCTGTCCTCATTAACATTTCCTCTCTAGGTTAGTATTTCAGGAGTGATCAATTCCAAGTGAGATCAACTAACAATATATTGGCGAAATTCACATTCATTCATCCCTTAGAGGACTTGAATTTCGGGATGTCACATATGACTACTTTCCTAAGAGGTCACCCATTCAGGTAGTGCTCCACTTGAGCATGCCTAATATTGGAATTCCAAAGCTAAGCATTGATGTTATGTTAAAAGGAGTTTCACAAGTTAATTTCAATTTTCACATATATCTCAACCCGAATCTCACACCTTCAAGTTATAGGTTATGTAGAGTAGTTATGTCTCAAATTGAAGATTTCATGGAGAATATGGAACGTTCATGGTAAATTTTTGGTGAAAAAATAACCAATGACATTTTTCCCAAGTACCTCGTTGGTGAGATAGCTAGCATAAGCACCTAGAGGGGGGTGAATAGGTGTAAAAAATATTTTCTCGAGATAAGAGAGCAATACTAAGCAGGCAATAGAAAGGAAGTTCTCATTTCGTTAACAAAACGAATTATGATCAAAGTAAAGCATAGAGTAGGGAAGAGAAAATGAACACAAAAATTATAGTGATTTGGCTTATTTCAAGCCTACGTCCACTCTTCGTACTAACAGTCCACCGGCTGGATTTCACTATGAACAAAAGAGTTGTTACAGCAAGGCTCTCCCTTGATTCCACAATGTAGATACTCTTCCACACTTTCTCAAGGTTTCTCAAGAATATGGAATCTCTTTTACGTACAAGATTTCGCTTAGAAAATGAATTGACTAAGAACAAAGAGCTTCAGACTTTGGAATTCTTCTATCGCGCACACACTCGAACAACTGGAACGTCTTCCTTATATACTCCTTTATGCCATCATACCCGTTGGCACTTACCAAAGGAATTCTTCCAATCTTCTCGTTGGACAGAATCAATTAGGAAGATCATTCGAGCTATTTAAGGAACATGTTGATAGCCCATTAATCCTGCTCATGCATACAATCAGGATCTAGGTTTCCATAAGTAGAACCTTCCAAGTATACTTCGCCAATCATCGGATCCTCGATCTTTGAATCAATAAAGGATTCTGTTATGTCATATCCAGCCAAGAGATATTCTCCAGTCGATAATGTCAAATCCTTAACAAGACATCCAGTCCTAAATAGCCCTCCTTCGACGGATTAGAAACTGTCAATGAGAATAGACTTTGAGTCTTGAGTCTGTAGTCTGGAAGTCTTCAGACTTAAAATAGTAGAGTCTGCAAATCTTTAGACTAGACTGATGGAAATGTTTTGTAAGCTTCAAAATACTCCAGGAAGATTTCTCCAACAGTTGGCATCATTACTTTTATGAAATCACTAAAAAAATTTCACAATTTATAAATCATCAATTTTCATACTAACTTTGCACATCTTATTTTCATAAACTAAAGCTTCACATTTACTAATTCCTATATGCAATTACCAACATAAATTAAATTGACTTACCAACTTTTGTCAAATTGAATTCTTAATTGACGTATGAATTACTTACTAACAACTAATTTGTTTTAAATACACTATCTTTTTGAGTAAATTATCAACTTTTGTTTGCTTTGGAAAGATCAACATCTTAAATTCATTCATTCTTTTAGATATTACCAACATTAATTAGTGTAATTCACCATTTTTCGCATTCCACTACCTCCAATTATTGGGAAAAGTACAAAAAAAAAGTACTGAATCTATTATATTGGCACTAATTTAATCGTACTTTCAATTACACTAATTCAATTTAAAACCTTTTTTACATTGGTAGAAATTCAATCCGTCTAGCTAATATAGGCCGGAAATTGCTGACATGGATGTTGGTTGTCCAAGTGACATGGCTAATGCTGACGTGGACATTTCAAAATAATTTCATTTTTTTACTTTATTATTTTATTATTTTTTTTCCTTTTTTCCTTTCCTTTTTTCTTCATTTTCTTTCCCCTTGGATTGCAGTATCGGCCATGGCTGGTGAGGGCATCGTGACCCTTGTCTCATCAAGCAAGGCCATAACCCTTTGAATTATGGCCCATATTGACCATGGCCAACGAGGGTGTTGCGGCCCTCACCAAATCTGGTGAGGGCATGATCCTCGCGACCCTTGCTTGATCCTCGTTAGGCCATAGGTTTTTTCCCTCGTCGGCCCTTGTTTGTGGCAAGTTGCTGGCCATAGTCAATACTTGCCACAGTTCAAAGAAAAAGAAAAGGGAAAAGAAGAAAAAAATATAAAAAATAGTAAAAAAAATTGAAATTTTATTAAAAAGTTATTTTAAAATGTTTATATCAATGCCAGCATCCACGTTAGTAATTTCCGACTTAAATTGATTGGATGGACTAAATTGATACTAGTATGAAAAAGTTTAGGACTAAATTAGTCGAATTGAAATGTTTAGGATTAAATTGCTAACAATGTAATAAGTTTAGGATTTTTTAGTACTTTTCCCCCCTAAAATTGGGCTATTCACTATCACTAGTTTATTTAGTTTTCAATGCTAACTTTTTCTTGCTGTGTACAAACTTTTATATGTCTTTCTTGGCAACACCTAAAATTTACCAGCTCTATTTACAAATTACCAAAATTAATTAGAGTGACTTGCCAATTTTTCTCTGGTTAAATTACTAAGATTTGGGTTGCCAATACTGATTGAAGTTATTTAGCAATTTTATTTTTCTTTTAATGATTGACTTTTCTGATCTTTTATCAAACTTTGCTATCTTTCTTAAGGTATGTGCTAGAGTTATCAATTATTACATGAACCTACGAACTCTAATTGAAGTGACTTATCAACTTTTCTCCAATTAAGTTATCAATTAATTCTAATTTATCAACTCTCGTTGAATTAGTTATCATTGTTTATTTTTTCCGACCTTACCAACTTTTATTATAATGCTGCTAAATCAAGAAAAGAGTTGGCAAGTCATAAAAATAAAGGATAGTACTGGCTTCCTGAAGATTCAACTTTATCAAGCGTTAGGATAACGCCAACAAAATTATCTTCGAACAGTTTGGAGATACTCTCAATAGTGACCCCTTCTTCCTCTAGGCTCTTATTTCTATCCTGAAGCAAGTTCATAACGAAAAAGTTCAAAACGTGGCAAGTTTATAACGAAGCAAGCTCAAAACGTGACTTGTTAAGAATGTATAACAGCTAGTGATTTGGTCTTAGATTTCACACCTAGAAAGATTTGATTGACCCAATTTTATTCGATTGGCAAATCAATCTCGATAAAAAGTTCTTTTTAAACGGAGAAACTCTTCTTATGGAAACGAAGACTCTCATTGCATGGACAATTATAATCAAGTGGAGATTCAGCTTTTATCATTGAACGGTCATTTAATTTTCTTGATACAGATTTGTTTTATGGGTAGATTGGAAGTGGATACACTGGAGATTGTCCAACTATCCAAAGTCCAACTAAACATAGCCTATAACAATATGAGTTAAAAATTAGGTTTAAAATCCCTTTTGCCACCTTTAATTGTGACTATCTAAAATTTCAGTGTTGTTTCCCACGCATATTTTCTAACCACTAGTTGCTGTAGCAGTGGACCATAGGGGTCATCGCACCCCGGGACTTCCTTTGTTATATCTGTTTTAACTTGTTATGTGATTCTCTTCTCTATCGAAATAAAAAGAGAAGAAAGAACCATCCAAGGGCTCACTTGGTTATCTAACTTTCATAGGGATAATTACCGAAAAAAAAAAGTCCTATACATGTTGTATATATTCCACTTCAGTCATAATTTTTTTAATTTGGCCAATTTAGTTTTAGGTATTTTGACAATTTGCAAATGTAACCTATTTGGTCAATTTTCATTAGAAATCACGTCTGATGTGGCCGACTAAGATAGGAGATCATCCCTTTTTGTTTTTTTGTTTTTTTTTTCTTTTGTGGGGGGAGGGGGGGGGCTGCAATTTTTAATTAGGTAGGGAAATTGAATTGAATAGGAGGAGTAGGATCAAGATACGGATCAAACGCGTGGATCTAGTTGGATTAGGATTATCTCTCCAATCTAATCTAATCTAGTCTAATCTCCCACTCTCGCAGGACAAGGACTCATGGGAGTTGTCTCCGGGACTCTTATCTCTTAAAGGCCATCTAATCTACCTTAGGATCTTTATCTCACACGGCCATCCATCTAAAAGGGGAATAGAGTTCACGACCACTCATTCACATGGAAAGAACTTTGAAGTTTGGGTTCAAAAAGAAGAGAGGAGTTCGGTCAACTTGGAGTAAAAGACGAGATGAGGAAGCGGTGAAGTTAAAGAAAAGATAAATAAATAGAAGGGATCACTCGTCAATCTCTCTGTGATTTAATCTCACAATTACTCTTGTTTCTTGAAGAGTTTGATAGAGGTGAGGCCTTAAAGGGACAAGCCCGCCGTCTGGAGAGCAGCTGTGTCTTCCCTCGCGGCCACGCCTCCAAGGCCTTGGTGTCCTTGTTGTTTTGTATCCTTTGAACGTAAAAAAGAATTTATCCTTATACCCAGAGATCGAATCCCATCTAGTCTCGAGTGCATGCCCATCGATTTGTTTCCATGATTTAATTGCAACCCTAGGGCCAAAAGCATGTATGGGTTGAGATTTACGCGTAGGAATTGATGATTTCATGTCCATCTCCATCTCTAGATTCCTCAAGTTACTAGGACTTAGAGATTGCCATGTTTTGATTCTCCTCTGCATGAGCTTGATCGGAGAAAGAGCTCACCGACTTTACCGCTTGGGTTTGTCCTATGTTGCGCGGATTTGCGTTGGTTGAATTATATCGATGATCTCTTTACACGTTAGCGTTGAAACGGATTGGACTGATGATTCCCCCTGCATGCTTTTCATGTCCGGTTCCTCCAGGTGTCCTTAGTCACGGCCCCTTTGTCAACTTGCATTGAATTTGTTGTTATCTTACGTGTTCCTTAGTGTTAGATTACCCTTGCTTTGATTTCTATGCATGTCGATTAGGATTTGCTTGGTTTTGAAGAATTTTGATAATCTCTTTTGCAGAGATTCATGGAAAATAGGCCGAAGTCTCTGTCATTGATCCTTGCTTGCGCTCATGTCAAAAAGATCAAACCTTTACCGCTTTTCATGCATTCACATAGGCTATAGTTTGCTAATTCATACAGGTTAATAAGAAAAACAATAAAAGATTGCATCATTTATTGTTTAATTAAGCATGTAGTGTATAGAATATCTTAAAGGCACGATAGTTAATTTTGTATCTTAGATTATGAGGTCATTTATTGATAGTGTTGATTTAGATTGATTAGTTAATTTCAGCCGCCTAGGGTTAGTACATTTAGAAAGATTTCCAGGCTTTATTTCAGTTTTGTAAGAGTGAATAAAAGAAAAGACCAAAAGAAAAAACATATTAGGATTACATCTAGTTTGCATATATGGCTAGATAATTCATAAACAATCTTCTTTTAAGATTAGCGCACGATTACTTTTGATTTATAGTTCATGGGGAGTCGTGTCTCAAGACTTAATAATGAGGCCTTGTTTAATTATTACTCGAAACAACTCGGGTCTTTTATCTTCCTCATTATATATTTACTTTAGTTGTTTGATCTTTATTAGTGCTTGATTTAATTTTTAATTGCTTGAGCACTCATGCATATCTATTTTACATGTCTAGAGGACTTAGGAGTGGAATTCAACGGATGACATGCGAGTCATTTTCATAAAAGAAAAAAGATATTGAAAAAATATTTAGATTTATCTAGCGAAATCAAATCCTTGAATTCATGAATCTCCAGTTTGCGAGGGTAAGATGCCCACGTTTTAATCTGGTTCTTAACCGGCCCTACGTTGATGCTTCAGGTTGGATTTGGTTGGGTTTGGTTTCCATATTACTTCACCCAACCGAGAAACATAATAGATGTATGTTTGTTATGACCGGAGATGAGACTCAAATCGAAAATCCAAATCGGGGATTCATGGATGGTGTGCCTCAGAGATCGCTGATCTGTAGAAATCATTAGGCCTGGATGAGGACAGAACCAGCCGAACTTAAGAAATATCATTACTGATGCTTGCCGCATCTTTTCTACAAAAGAAAAAGGAAAAACTCTAGAAACACTTTCAAGAGTCAACTTCCTGGTCGGCCAAACTATTCAAACACCACATTGCACTCTTTTGGGGAGAACTTAAAATCACTCAAACTGATCATTTCTGCGGACAATCCTGCTGGTATTCAACAAAATACGGATCACCCAGTTTGAGTGAAAACTGAACCAATCAAACATCCAAGAGCTCTCCACAACAAGAAGACATAAGTAACAAGAAAAAAAGGAGAGGGTACGGGACTTATAAATGTAGCAAACCGATCGAAACTGGGAAACACCACAAAAGAAACCACTCTCACCCACTATAGTAAACTTGAACTGGAACTCAGAACAGTCCATACCGAAATGAAGCTCCTAAGAATTTACAACTGCAATTTGCAGGTCTCTGAAGGCCTTTCCTCTAATCTACTTTAGATGTAGTAAGCCTTGCCATATCAACAATTTGCTCCTGCAATGCAGAAAAACAGCTTTATTAGGTCCCAACAAGAAGGGGTTAACCACAAAGACACTCAGAGCAAGCCAGAAAGGAAAGGCATGATGTCTCCATCAGATGTCAGGTATTACCCTTGGAGCAAACCAGAAAGAAATGATAGAACAATCATACTAATCTAGATGCCTTAGCCTCGCACAACCCAGATTTAATTCAGTCTTAACTATAATACTTGCAATAACCAATAACATGTACTGGGTTATTCATAAACTCGCGGAACAAGAAAGACCACCAAAATCAATCACAGATAATAATCATGAGGATAGAACAAACATCCAATCGATACAAATGATAGCACAATTCTGTCAAAGATGCTCTTGCTTCAGGCTACCCAGTCTCAACACACTACAATTCCTACAATAACCAATAACATAATCTTGGTTATCATAACCGCATGGATCAAGAAAGATAACTAAAATTGATCTTGGAGAATAGTCATTAAAACCAAACAGACACCTAATTGACTCAAATGATAGCACAACACATTCAATTAAGATGCTTTAGCCTCTCAAAAACCCAGTTAAATTAGATTGGCTATGATTCCTACGATTAACCAATACCACGCACTGGGTCGTGCATGATCTTGTGGAACAAGAAATCATTACAACGGAACAGAAATCAAAAGGAGCAATACACATTAAATGCGAAATAAGAAAAGAAACAGAAGAGCAAGAGAAACCCCCAACAACCAAGATCCAAAACCAACTTAGAAGACACACGATTGCTGTGCAGCGAGATATTATTCCAACAGAACCTTAAAACGAGACTCCACCAGAAACAAAAGCAAGGCGACCTGCCAATACATACTCGGGCGAGGACCCAAGTGTCGTTCAATAGAATATGGAGATATATAAAGTAAAGGCTTCCTTGCATCTTGTTTTACACTGAATCCATTTAGTCCTGAAATGAGGAGCAGTTTGTCTTCTTTCAGTTGTATGCATATAAACTCCACCGCGTCGAGTCTTTGGCCGCCATGTCAAGTAGACATGAGTAGATCAATTGGTGAAAAGGCAAAGACTTGAGCTCAAAAATAGACTCGATCGAACGTGAAATTGAAATGAAGAAAAGTAAAAAAATGAAACTAATTAATGGCACGAAGAATTGCAACTAGCAGTTTACAATACAAATTGAAGATAGGAAAATTAACCGATATAGAATAAGGACCCTTAATGGTAAGATTGGTGCTGTAACCTTGGGAATAGATTGAAAGTTAAAGATCATTATTTAAACAACAAAAATTCGGGATTGAATTGAGGGTTGGATCTAAAGTTTGAATTTTTTTTCTTAGGTAATTAGCCATGCGTAGTGTGAAGTGGTCTCAGTGAATAAATATAATGGCAATGCCCTCCTTTAAGGACAAAAAGAACTGTAAAGTATAAAAATTTTGAAAAAGCTCATAAACATTGGGAATGCAATTGTACCTTTGTAAGCGTGATTTTGGATCTTAACCAGTCGTCTCTTCACTTAAGAGACATATCTTCTTATTTTCCCAAGAACTGAAAAATACCCTCTCTCCATTTCTCTACTACGCCCCAACATATTTTTTGTGAGTCCGTGCTGTTCCAACATCTTTGATCTCAAATGCGCTTGCAAATCGTGCGCATAGTCCTTACTTATCTTCCATTCTGGCACACTGTAGAAAAGTTCGTGCCCAGACAGATTCTCCAGAGGTGTGGCAAGGACATACAGTTCCGATAGGTTCTTCAAGGTGGAGATATCAAGTGTGGTAAGTGATGGGCAATCTATGATGTGAAGCTTTGAGACACTCGAGGGAATCTGCGGAATGCATTCGAGAGCTTGGCAACCATGAAGATGAAGAGATCTCAAGTGAGGAAGCATACCTAGCTCAGGAGATAGGTTGGTCATGTGTGGGAGTGTCAGGGTCAAGACTTCCAATTTGGATAACCTACCAATCCACGAAGGCATGGGATCTTGCAGTTGCACCAGCTCAGATGGGCCAGAGACATCACGCACTCCCATGCACAATAATAGTTGTTTTAGATTGATCAAGCTCGAAAGATCTGGCATTGTTATCAAAGATGGAGACGAGATCGCCAAAGAAGTCAAGCTTATGGGAAGTTTAGGCAAGTCAGAGATGCCCCCTAACCCATAGCACCACGAAAGTTTTAATTCTTTCAGATTCTCTAGACTTCTCATAGAGTCAGGGAACTTTGTGATTCCTGTTTCCAATAGATCCAACTTAATTAATGATCGTAATTCCTTAATGGAGTGTGGAAGTCTGCCCATATTCGAGCACCAATTCAAAGATAAGCTTTCAAGATTTATAAGTGCCCCAATGGAGTCAGGTAGTTGAATAATTGGTGTTGCATCCATTGAAAGCTTCTTCAGGTTCTTCATAACCCACCAATGCGGAATTTCTCGTATAGAAGTTCCATCAAGGAGAAGTTCTACGAGGGCTGGCAATCCGCCCAACTCTTGTGGTAGATAGCGGAGATCACTACAGAAGTTCAAGTTCAAGAAAACTAAGAACTTCAGTTGACCGATTGATGAGTGGATTTCAGCTAATCTTTCACATTTTTCAAGAATCAATCTCTCCAACTTTAAAAATTCAGAGAAATCAGGAGTCCTGAACAATAGCTCACACTCCGAAAGGTTAAGAACTTTTAATTTCTCTGCTCTCTGTACTACCAAAAGACAATTGTCAGTAAATTTAATTACTTCAAGAGAATGTAAACACTGATAACAAGACTATTACAGAATTGAGGGTACCTTGATATGTTTCCATCCGCTCCAATCATGAGTAAGTTTACTTCTTGAAAAATCAAGAATGACTAAGTTACTCAATGAAAAATTGCTTATTTGCAATATCCGCATAGGAGAATTATGCCAAGAGAACCATCTTAAATCTGGAAGAAGTTGCTTCTTGCTCAGATAAGAGTTCGTCAGTGATGTGACCAAGGACTTGTTATGCCAAAGAAGTGTAACTTCAGAAAAGAGCTCGTCAGTGAGTTTTCGACTATCCATATGAAGGAACCTTAGATTTGGAAACGCTGCAAATCCTTCGAGAGTGAAACGATAATCTGACGAATCCTCAAACATTAGACGGAGGGCTTGGAGCTTTTCATTTGTCTGAATAATAAAACAAGAAAAAATTAACGAAAAAGAAGGCTACAATTAGCTAATTAAGAGAACAGATCTAGCTCTATTCTTATTTTGAGGCATAGATAGGGTTTTAGATAATCGAGCGTACCTACAGTTTCTTAAGTTCGCTCTAATCATTCTCAAGGACCAAATATGGAGAGTACCGAGAATGAGTTTTGAAATTTTAATTTTCTTAATTAAAAAAAATGAATAAGCAGAATTTTAAAATGTAAACGTTGAATAATTGCAATTGCTTTCATCATGTAGGATAGCTCCAAATTACTTAATGTGATTTCTCGTGCAAAAAAAAAAAAAAAAAAATCAAACCCAAGAATTACCTTCTTGCTCAGTAGTGCGTTCAATGCATCTTTGTGATTCCACAGTCTACTTTGCTTCTCTAATTGCCCACCACTTTCTTGAGAAACAATTTCTCTACCGAGATCTTTTAATTGATTGTGCATACACAATTTATTATCTTCTCCAATTTTGATCAATGACATCAATTGAAGAACTTCAAGACCTTCTATTGGGCATAGACCACAATCTTTCCACATGTATATTACTATATTCTTATCATATCCAACAAAAAGACAGGCTATGTCAAGAAATATTTGCCTTTGACTGAGATCCAATGCTTCATAACTTATCATCAACTTACTTCGAGTTTTCTCAATGGGACCTTTTCTCCACTTCTCTAGGTAATCATCCCATATTTCTTTAGTTTGTCCACATAATGATAAAGTTGAACCCATAACTTCAAGAAGCAATGGAAGACCTTGAGCGATCTCCACAATTTCTTTGGATTGCTTTAATTTTTCATATGGAGGATGATCTCTTCTGAAAGCATGCTTGCTAAATAGCTGAAGGGAACTATCAGAATCCAATACACCAATATGATAAATCAACTTCACTTGGAATGCACGGAGAACCCTTTCATTTCTTGTGGTTATAAGTATCAAGCTTCCAGAACCAAAGCAAACTTGCCCCCCCAAAAGTGCAGTTAGTTGACTCTCGTCGTCAATATCGTCAAAAAGAACAAGGACTTTCTTACTAGAAAATCTCTCTTTGATCGCCCTCATTCCCTCGTCCTTGCTATCAATACTCGAAAATGTCTGTTTTGAGAGATCTGAAATTAGTCGGTTCTGCAAATACGCAATTCCTTTTGAGTTTGAAGTATCTCTAACATCAGGAAGGAAACAACAGTAAGCAAAGTCCCGAGAATACTGGTTGTAGACTACTTTGGCAAGAGTCGTCTTTCCGATGCCAGCCATACCATGGATTCCCACGATCTTTACATCATCAGTGGCAGTGTCTATAATCCCCGTAATTTCTTTCACTGTGTAGTCAACGCCAACCAAGAAGTCACTAACCGCCAAATAAGCCTTCTTCAGCTCACTTAAAACGTTGGTAACGACCTGTTTAACTAGTTGTCCTTCGTGCCTAACGATATAAACGACGAGAGAGGGGCCAAGGCAAAGTAGAAAGTATGTTAGAATCGACAAGCTGAAATCTATGACATTAGGAATTGATAGTAGTCCGTGGAATTCACATGATGTAACAAGAAGTGCAACCGCAGATGGAACATAACACATTGCACACGTCAGAAAGAATAATTTTAAGGACATGCTAGGAAGATGTTCCAATCAAATTACAGAACGTGATCACTATATCTTGCTAATAAGAAAAAGGCCATGCTAATATAACAGCACGTTATTCTCTAGGAATAACGGTGCATTTTGGACCACCAACACTCTACCGAATGACGGGCAGCCGGCAACAATAAGTAGTGCAATTAGCTTTCTATCATATACTGGCTTTCATCTACAAATATCTTTGCCTAGTTTCATATAAACCATGGATGGCATATTTTGATCGCTACCTAGGCTTAGAACTTTTTACCAGTGAAGCAAAAGAAAAATATGGATTATACGAGGAAAAATTACACCCATAATTGCACGGTATTAAATGTTCATTAACTTTGCAAAAAATCTGTAATATTTGAGAATTGATATATTAATCCCTTGATATTTTAGTCAACTCTCCATCGAAAAAGAAACCTTACCACCTTCTCATTGTCTATGACTCTTGTTTGCATCAAACAAGGAACACCATCTCACACATGATCGAATTAAGTCACTCTTGTCACATAATCCAAAATTTATTTGACAGCTTGGAAAGTAAAAATAAATCTCATTCCTTTCACATGTCTAAAACTAATGGGCTATCACCTTCTCATTTTCCTAAGAAGAAAAAAGGCTGATGATTTTTACGGTCACTTCTGATGTTTAAACGAGGGGAGTGGTTAGCATGACCATCCACTGCATAATAACAGTGGAACGGTCAAAGGCTAGCCACAAATCTTTTGAAAAAAACCGGTAACTGGTTTCCATTTTTGACCCAGTGTTTCCGTTCTTTTTTTTTTTTTTTTGGCTTCCATGTTTCTTTAAATACTGAAATATAAATAATTAAATACCAATAACAAGCTCAAATTTAGGGACAAAATCAGAAGGATGCCCACGGAATCAATTTTCTTGAATATGATGAAAAATTATTTAAAAGATAAAAAATATTATAGCTTACTAAAATAATTGTGAATATCAGTAAAAAAATTGTTAAATTTAAAAGATAAAAAAAATACTTGAAACGTTAGCTTCTCATTGAAAGACGAAATCATTGCATAATGAAATGGCTAATCATTCCTTTCACTCAAATTAAATTGTTCTAGAAGGACTTTCCCATGACCTAAATTTAGACACTTGATATCGATTATGCATAAAATAAATGAATTAAAGAAATTATCAAAATAAGAATAATGAATCAATAGAGATTCCAAAAAAAAAAATCAGTAGGGACAAAATGAATTTTTTAAATAAAAAAGCTATAAGAAGAGAACAAATTTCTTGTTCTATTTAAAGAAACAAATCAAAGTGAAAATTTCAAGAAAAATGATTCAGTGTGGCCTATTCTGATTTTGTCTCTAAAATTTGAGGTTGCAATAAAGAACATAGAAGTCGAAAAAATTAAGAAGAAGAAAACATGGAGTCAATGATTAAACTGGTTCAGGAAGTCCACCGGTTTCCTCCAAAAGGATTTGTGGCTGGCCTTTGACCGTCCCATTGTCATTTTATAGTGGACGGGCGCGCATACATTTTCCTTATACAAGCTTCACCTTCTCGAAATAGCCTTACGATTATCATATAGTACACGTCTCCCGTCTCATGAACAATAAACAAGAGATCAAACTGGAAGGTTGACACGTTACTGAAACGAAGGGAACCAGCGTAGCTACAACTGAAAAGCATTTATACTTATATATCATGGTCTCCTGCATTTTGGCATTCATCAAGGGTGGAGGATAATTACGTACCGGTTAGCTATGTTCTCTATGTTCCACCCCTTTAACCCGCCAATCTCATTGAGAGCAGCTTTCCACTCGGGGATGGTCTCCTCATCCACCCGCTTCTTCTTTTCATGTGAATGAAAGGCGTCACCATAACCACCGGTTTGGTATCGAACCTCAGATGGTTCGATGTAGTAGAAAATGGGCATGATTTTCTGTCCCCTTGATTTCCTACACTCCACCATTTGGGCCAACTCCTTGAGACACCATTTACTGGAAGCATAATTTTTAGAGAATATGGGTATGGAGATCTTCGACTGCTCAATGGCTCTTATGAGATCTGGGCCGATCTCTTCACCAATGCGGAGCTCTTCGTCATCTCTAAATGTCCGGACCCCTGCTTCTGTGAGACGGGTGTAGAGGTGATCGGTGATGCTGGTGCGCGTGTCGGGTCCTCTGAAGCTTAAGAACACTTCATAGTCACACCCTTCCATCGCGACCAATTGGAGAAAATTAAACACCAGAGTAGCACCAGTTCAGCAAAAGCTGATTTCTGAGCTCTATGAAGCCAAAAGTTGCTAGACAAGTAGAAATGTCACTGCAAATTAAAACGGGCACGACCCATTATGATTTATATAGGGGGATCTCAAGAGAAAGTTTCTGTAGTTCCTTTTTTCTTTTGTTCTTTTTTCCAGGCGAAATATGACACAGTTTCTCTAATCTTAAAGGACATTTCGGGGAACTTCACCTCTGTCTGGAAAGGCGGGGCACGTAGCCTACGCTCTCTATTTTCATTTCTGTCCGTAAAGGCTTAACCCGTTCCCATTAGCAAAAAGCAAAGAGCCACAGCGAAAAGCAGTGACGAGTAGATCCTTTCTCTCGAAAAGCAACGACATTGCCGCCAAAATAGTGGGATGGGCTGTTATTAAATCGGATTGTGCGATAATAATGCGGGTGGTTCCTCCTACCCTCTTTTTGACAAACTTAAAAGTCATAAAATTATGAAAAAGTTTCATAGAATTTTGCGGATTAACATCTGTTTTTATTTATTTAATTTTTATACATCACATCAAATTAAGTAAAATGGTGAAAAGTAGAAGTAATTTCAGATGTCTCTAAAGAGCACCCGCCAAAAACAGAGAAGAAACAAAGGAAAAATAAAGCAAAGCAGTATTCCTGTTCTAAAGAGAAGAAGTGGAACTAAAGTCCAATCCACCCAAATTTGGTTGATAACCCCGTATTTTTTTCCCTTATTCTTTTCCATTATTCTTTCAGTCAATAAACGAATTAATATCCATATGAAATCATAATATCATAGATACAAAAAAGCCGACTTATAAAATGTGATATACAAAAAGATAGTGCTTTTCGATTACCTTTTTTTTTTTTTTTATCACTTCTTAAACCAAATTGGAATAAAAAAGGGCATGGAACATCTTGCTTTACAGTAAGAATATACTACAACAAAATCATGAGGAATCGATTAAAAAAAGACTCCCCGAAAAGAAATGAAACGTGCGTGGCACATTTCACGATAACCGTAATTTAAGGGAACTGGTATAGCCCACAAATTCTTTTACCATTTTCATTTTCTTCCTTATATGAATTAAATATTTTAGCTTTAGTGTCCTTTTTTTAATCAGACCATCATTATGTTTACTCAATATTCTTATTGGTCTTTTTTTTTTTTAAGGTAAGATTAGTATTGACTTTTAACCAAAAGGAACTTTACAATAAAGTAATCTCGGCACCAAAAAAACTTGCACTCATGGTAAAAAAATAAATCATTAAGAGTGGAAGTTGTCAAGAGAAAAAGAGAGGGGAAACCAAAACAGTGACAACCCTCAAGCAAACTTTACAAAGAAAGATCTGACACCTCGGAAGAGGAAATAGAGTGATCAAGTCCTCAACTTCGTTGAATCCTCCTATTCCTTGGCATGTCCACCACATTGTTGAACGTAGTAACCTTGTCCTTAACGGCTTTGACGATATGCTTTCAAACAGGACTTGGCTCCTGAAAAAGATGTTTCTCGTCCTCTAAATTAAGTGACAAAGGGCCCCAAAAGCAAACCGAGCAATACATTGGTTTTTTAATATTCATTTATTCGTAAAAATGCAGGTAATATTCCAAACGATTCTCTTATATCGGTTTTTCATCAAATATGGACTCATAATCTTAGATGAAGCCTTTATCATGAGATTTAACTTTTTAAGCATTTAATTGATCTTTTTTTTCAATCATATGCAGGAATCTGCTCCATCAATGTTTCTTTCTTTCATCAACTAATATATATATTTATGTAACTTAGATGCAAGACTTGTTTTCCTCCATTGAAATGAATTATCATAATTTTAGTACTAATAATTTTAGATGCAGAATATGAGCAATTGTTCCATCAACAAAAAAAATTCATCATATAGATATTTCAAAATAGAATCTATATGTACAGTACGACTGTGATTTATTACCAAAATATACCTAAGAATTAGAGATGAGGAAATTGAAATTTGATAAGATTCGAGTTATGCTAAAGTGACTGCCATAAAAATTAGAGGGATAAGCTAGCAAGTGAGCGTGCCACATGGCTTAACCTTGCACGTGGTTTACATATTTTCTAATATACGCGATCATGTAAGGAATCCTTTAAAAACACACTTAATTTTTTTCACTAACTATTTGTAATAATGCATTTCCTGACAACGTTAAACTTTTTCAAAAACTCGTCATAATCCTCAATTTGAAAAACTAGTGATAAAGTTAGCTCGAAAGCTAAAAACCTAGAAAAAATTCATACATGAGCCTGCCATGTGGTCCAATATTGCACGAGCTATACCCACTTTCTTGACTCATTTCACCCATCTCAAGAGAGCAATATTCGGTAAGCTTCACCACTATCTTGAAAGGTCGAAAGCATTTCTCAGAATAGTAAAAAGCGGTCAGCAGAGAGGTACTAACCGGTCTAACCTGGCAAGCTTATCATTTTTCCCAAAAATCAATGTTGTAGCCACCAAAATAGTGCGCTTGGTTCTTAAAGCAGAACAAATCCTACTTACAATAATAATGTGGGTGGCCCCACCTATCCTAACTCGAAAATCATAAAATTATGACTAAGTTAATGTGATTTCATGTGATTTTCACAATAGTGGTTCACTTGCACAAATACTTTCATGAGCAAGGTGATGTGACTCATTGGCACAAAGAGTGAGTTTGGTCTCAATAGTATACGTAATGGCAAAATAGTTATCCCGGTGGCCGGTGCGGATAGCATGCAGGCGGAAAGAAAGGTGAAGAGTATGAATTGGTGTGTCACAATGATATTTTAAGCTCACTCTACCCAAAATTCTAATGGAGAACCACACAGCGGCCAAGGTTCCTGAAAAAGGAACAGTTGAATTGAATTTTAGCTCTGACCAAAAAGTTAAATTCATGATCCAGAAATTAGGCAGAAACATCTTGTGTCTATCGGTTTGTTTTGTAAGAGAGGCATTAAAATCTCTTTGATTGTATCCAAAAATTGGATTGAGAAAGCATTATTCAATTGATGATCACATGCATGATCAAACTTTGGATCGATGAAATGAAGAGTTCTCTTGCTTTTATTGTTTAATGCAATTCTTTTTTGTGGCATGCTAGGCTTGGACACTTGAACTATAGATATTTAAATTATATGTCTAAGAATGGCTTTATATCTTTTGTTGAAAAACTTCCTAAGTTATTTTGAAGATTTACGAAACTTCCTGTAGATTTTTAATGATTCTGACAAAAGAACTTCCACGTGATATTCTTGGAGTAACTTAGTTCAGACTCTGTTCTGAATATTATCTGACTCAAAGACTTGTTCGTATGATCAATAAGACTGAAGCTCTGAATTAATATGTCAAAGACATTGTTGAATTATGTCATTTGAGCAATACAAAATCACGGTAAAGCTTGCACAAGTAATATCAAGACAACTTATATCTTCAGACTCTACACAAAGTATAAATGTTGAAATATTCAAAATCAGTTTGGTTCATATGTATGAAGTGCAACAGCTATTAATTTGGTTCGAATTTCATTCCTTAAAGACATTGATTGTCTATCTATCTAGGAAGGATGAATAACAACATAATCTTTTCTAAGCAAGGGTTTGTGATTCAATTCACAATCTTTCAAAGACAAGATACTTGTTCCTGACAAAGAACTCTACTTATGGAAGCCCAACTTCAGTTGTATGGGTGATTCAATCAAGGGAGGTTGTAATATGGTAATTCAAGCGGCAACAAGATCTTCTCATATCATTCATGTCCAATGGGTTAAAAAGAAGAATGATAATTAGAATGCTATCCAATGGTCATCTTGGAAATAGAGGAGTATAAAAAGAAATTGTGGTGCTACAGTGAGTATGAGATCATGAATTTGAAATTCCAAAGTTCAAAGAGAGCTTCCTTATTACACACTTCTTGTTGTGAACTGCAATTATAATCTTTGAAAAGGCATTTGTTAGAGTGATTGTGTTAAATTAGAAGACACAATCACACACACTTGAGTATAGAATACTCAAACTCTATAAACTCTTATAAATTCTCTAGTGAAATTTAACCAATAGGCCGTCGCTATCAAATAGTGGACATAGGTTTGTAATAAGTCAAATCACTATAATTATCGTGTGCATTTTTCTCTATCCCTATAACTCTCTTGTTTTATTTGATAGCATCGCAAAATATTATAGTTGTTGAATAGTTTCTCATCACACTTTATTAGTTCGTAATATTGGATCTAGTTGCATTAAACTTCGCTTTAATTTATCTAGATTGTGTATAATCACCTATTTGTGAAAGCTAGTATGAGCACCTAGAGGGGGGTGAATAGGTGTAGAAACAATTTTGCGAGATATGTGCAATGCAAATCAACAGTAGATTATGAAAAGAAAATTCTCAAAACAAATTACGATCAAAGTAAAAGAGTGTAGAGAAGAGAATATGAACACATAGATTATAGTGGTTCGGCTTAA
Source organism: Eucalyptus rudis (assembly GCA_019915205.1). NCBI lineage: Eukaryota > Viridiplantae > Streptophyta > Magnoliopsida > Myrtales > Myrtaceae > Eucalyptus > Eucalyptus rudis. Next base: position 17,038,481 of record JAHMTN010000001.1, on the reverse strand, counting down.
TCCAAGCCCCACCACCATTTTAGAGACCATTTTCAGTCCCACCACCATTTGATCGCACGCTCGACCACAAAGAATTCGAGGAGGCTGAATGTTCAAGTGTCTGAATAACTTGGTCACAAGAGCTGGATAAGGAAGTTGTCCCTTGTCTTTCACCATTACCCTGTACATGTGGAACATAATAGTGTGTTGAAGAGAGAATTTTTTTCCCAGCATTGATGGCATACATCAACTTTGCCTTCGAGTTTGAAACATCGGTCTTTGAAGTAGATTTTGGTCTGAGGCAATTAATCACAATCTTGTGAAGCAGAATGTTGGTTGCATTCATCCTCGAATAGGAAATCTTGTCTTCCGTTCTTCGATCCTTAACAAGTTCCAACGTTGCACAAGCAATGACACACTGATAGGTTGATATCTCCATCTTTCAACCCCAATCACATCAGCCAATGTATTCATGTCAACCACATGGTCCTGATCTCGAACACTAAAAGAGAATCTATTCGCATCGAAGAAACTAAGATTCGAATAGAAATAAGCAGTAAGTTCAGCATAGGCTTTTGTAGATTCAGAACAAAACTGTTCGAGTTGAAAAAAACTGAATTTCTCCCACAGATTGACATTCACGGAGTCAAGAAAATCAAAATCCACACTTCTAGGGTTTATCACCCCACGCTTCAGCAACTTAGAGTACAGTTGCTTGTGGTCATCCAATCTAAACAAGTCTGTCCTTTTGCTTCGGATTTTTGCTACAACACCCATTCTCGATTTAAACTGACTGAACATCCTATCATCGTGATCCCCATCTGGCTGACTCAGCCCTCCAACACGTGGATCAGTTGGGATATTTGCGAATGCCTCTTCCGCCGATCCAGCAGGGGCAATTCCCAAACATTCCATCGTGCGTAGAAAATAGGTTTCATTTCGATACCATTTTTTTTTTCAAAAATTCTTCAATGTAGTTCAAAGGAGTACCACCCTCTTCAAAGCACAGTAAAGCTTATAAGTAAAGCCAGGCTTAAGAGTTCTTATGGGTTCTGCGTCTTCGACGATTTCTTCCTCTTCTTGATGTGCAACATTTTGAGGTCTAGATGGAGGAGATGGACGCTGTTGAGAATGTTGTGAGCTTTGTTGCTGATTAGGAGATTCCTCTTCCTCGGTGAGATCAAAGTGCATAGGCCCCTCACGCATCTGTTGTGGTCCCTTGTTCGCGATCCTCGAAGACCATCTTTGAGAAGACATTTTTCACAATATTGGGGGGATTCCAAGCTTATTTTCCCAAGAAAGATAACAACTTTTCGAAGATTAAACAAGAGAAGAAGACAAAAATGGAAGATTTGTGCTCTCTTAGGGTTTTTGTGAGTAAAATGAAGAAGAACCGACAGTATATAAGACAGTCGAAGAGATGCATACGAAACGTTGTAAAAAGGAAATATAAAGATACATTTTTAGAAAATAACTGTCTTTTCAAAAATTAGATAACTATCATTTTAAAAATTTAACTTCTTTTTCCAAAAAAAATGCAATAATCACGGAAATTGAAAATAGTAACAATCAATTACGGATAGATGAGCGTACCTTTTCGAGATTTGATCTAAGAGAAAATAAAATATCTACAGTCAAAAATCTTGATCATTTGAGTCTGAGAGTCTTTAGACTTTCAATCCTGGGTCTGAACTTCCTCAAACTTTAAGATATTGAGTCTGGAACAAATAGCTTCAAATTGATTTTTCTCCAAAGGCTTTGTAAATATATACGCCAGTTGATTTTTTGAGTCAATAAACTGAATTGAAACTTTTCTCTTTTGAACATGATCTCTAATAAAGTGATGCCGAATCTCTATATGTTTTGCTCTTGAGTGAAGAATTGGATTCTTGGTGAGATTGATTGCGCTGGTGTTGTCACATTTGATTTCAGTGCATGAATCTTCAATTCCAAAGTCTCTTAACTGTTGTTTTATCCATAGAATTTGTGAACAACAACTTTCAAGAGCTACATATTCTACTTCTGTTGTAGAAAGAGTTACTGTACTTTGCTTCATTGAAAACCAAGACACTGTCCTACTTCCAAGTAGTTGACAGGTGCCCGAGGTGCTCTTTCTATCAACTCTGCATCCGGCTAGGTCTGCGTCTGAGTATCCAAGAAGAGTAATGTCTCATTCTTTAGAATACCAGAGACCCAAAGTTGAAGATGAGGCAATGTATTTGATAATACGTTTTGCAACACTTAAATGAGATTCTCTCGGGTCTGATTAAAACCTAGCACAAATGTAAACACTAAACAAAATATCAGGTCTAGAAGCAGTAAGATAAAGAAGTGAACCAATGATGCTTATGTGTAGCTTCTGGTCAACTTTCTTTCCTACTTCATCTTTGTCCAACTTCAAGGAATTTGATATTGGTATATCAGTCTATTTGCAATTCTCCAGTCCAAACTTTTTGACAAGATCTTTAACATACTTTTCTTGATGAATAAAGGTTCCTTTCTTCAGTTGTTTTACTTGGAGCCCAAGAAAGAAGGTTAGTTCATCCATCATGCTCATTTCAAATTCTTTCTGCATAGACTTAGAGAATTTCTTGCACAGACTTTCATTAGAAGATCCAAAAATAATATCATCAACATAAATTTGAACAAGTAGAAAACTTTTACTTTCTCTTTTGATAAACAATGTAGTATCTACATTACCTTTGACAAAGCCATTTTGGATTAAAAACTTACTTAGTCTATCGTACCAAGCTCGAGGTGCTTGCTTTAGACCATATAGAGCTTTTTTCAGTCTGAAAATAGAGTATGGTTTCCTTAGGTCTTCAAAACCAGGTGGTTGTTCCACATAGACTTCCTCTTGGATAAATCCATTTAGGAAAGCACTTTTGACGTCCATTTGGAATAACCTGAAATTTTTATGACAAGCAAAAGTAAGTAATAATCTAATTGCTTCTAACCTTGCTACTGGTGCGTAAGTCTTATCATAGTCTATCCCTTCTTCTTGCGTATATTCCTTGGCCACGAGTCTTGCTTTGTTTTTTACAACCTTTCCTTTCTCATTTATCTTGTTTCTGAAAACCCATTTAGCTCCAATGATGGATTTACCTTTTGGTTTAGGAGTCAATTCTCAGACATCATTGATACTGAATTGCCTAAGTTCTTCTTGCATGGCTTCAATCCAGCTTTCATCAGTTAAAGCTTCTTCTATACTTTTGGGTTCTATTTCAGAAATAAGAGCCACAGCACTAGACTCTTCGCGCCTTTTAGATCTTGTGCGAATTCCTTCATTAATATCGCCGATAATGAGATCTGTGGGATGACTGGACTTATGCTTCCAGTTGCTGGTTGATTTGTTAGACTATTGATCTTTTTCTTCATTTGAATCTTCAACAATTATTTGTTGCTGGTCTTCTGAAGTCTAAGCTGCTTCTGGAGATTTAGACTTTGTAGAGTTTAGAGCAGGTTCAGATTCTTCAAGTTGAGTCTGAATCGATTCATTTTGCATAGAGTCTTGAAATTTGACATGCATTGATTCCTTCACAGATTGAGTCTTTTTGTTGTATACTCTGTAGGTTTTGCTTGTGGTCGAATATCCAAGGAAGATCCCTTCATCTGATTTTTCTTCAAACTTCCCAACTCGATCATTTGCATTTTTCAAAATAAAACATTTACATCCAAACACGTGAAAATATGAAATAATGGACTTCTTACCTTGAATAACTCGTAGGGAGTTTTTTCTAGAATAGGCCTTAGAAAAACTCTATTAATGATATAACATGCTGTAGAAACTGCTTCAGCCCAAAAACGTGAAGAGGTGTTTCTTTCAATTAAAAGAGTTCTAGCCATCTCTTGAAGCGATCTATTTTTTTCTTTCCACGACTCCATTTTGCTCTTGAGTGTATGGAGAATAGAACACATGTTGATAACTAGATTCATCACAAAATCTTGTAAAGTCTTGATTTTCAAATTCGCCTCCATGGTCAACTCGTATACTTGAAATAACATACCATTTTTCATTTTGAACCTTTTTAGCAAACTTTTTGAAGTAAGAAAAGGTTTCAGACTTACTTACCAGGAAATATACCCAAGTGAATCATGAGTAGTCATCCATAATTACTAGGCAATATTTCCTACCTCCAATGCTTTGAGTTCTGATTGGTCCAAACAAATCCATATGCAGAAGCTGCAATACACGATTAGTAGCAACTTGATTTATTGGTTTGAATGAGTTTCTTACCTGTTTTCCCAACACGCATGGTGTACATAGATCAGTCTTTTGAAATGATAGATTAGGTAGACCACGAACAAGTTTCTTTGCTGAAATTTTGGCTATTTGCTTCATGTTGATGTGCCCAAGTTTTCTGTGCCATAAGTTTGCTTCTTCTTGAATTGAGATTAGATATTGGGCTTCATCTAGTTTGACATCCAAGAGGTAGATATTTCCATGTCTTCGACCCATGAAAGACTGAGAGGAATCTTTACTGGTTCCTGAACATATTCCCTCTTGAAAGTTGATTTTGAAGCCGGTGTTGTACAGCTGACTGATACTAAGCAAATTGTAGTTGAGTCATTCCACTAAAGAAACATTACCGATCGTGAGACTTCCAATCTTTACAGTTCCAAATCCCACAATTCTTCCTTTGTTGTTTCCTCCAAATGAAACTTTTCCACCATTAACTTGAACAAGTTTTATAAAGCAATTTGAATTTCCTGTTATATGCCTTAAGCATGCACTATCCAGGTACCATTTAATCTTTCTCTTGATAGTGACCTGCATTTAGAAAAGAGACTCAAGCTTTCTTTGGTACCCATATTTTCTTGGGTCCATTGGTGTTAGTATGATATAATGTCTTTGCCCATACTTTCTTAACAGGTTTCCAAACCATAGAACATTCTTTTTCAAAATGATCTGAACTATTGCACTTAGAACATTTAAGAGCACCGCGACCTACTGGTTTTACAAACACTTTTTGGAAATGATTTTTATAATCATTTCTCGTAGGTCTTTGCTTAATTCTTTCTTTTACTTTAGGAAAATCAATTAGAGGAATGATTTCAGTAGTCATTCCTAAACCTAATTTATTGAAGTAAAGTCTTTGTGCTGAAAGAATTTTCTCAAGTTTCTCAGTTCCTATAGAAAATCTTTTTGAAATATTTGAGATGTTATTTTTCAAGAATGCATTTTCTTTTGAAAGATTGTCTTCATTTTCTTTCAAGGCAGAAACACTTTTGTTTAAACTTTTGACCTTTTCTTTCAGAATAATTTCCTGTTGTTTTAGTGCAGAGTTTTCTCTTTTGAGTTCAAAAATCATTTTAAGAGAAGTCTTGAGACTAAGGCACGGTTTATTAATGTATCTAGAGACTTTAGTAGGGATTTTCAAGTTACTTACATCGATTTCACTGTCTGAATCTAAGTCTGTTTTAGAGTCTGAGTCTGATTGTGCCATGAGACAAAGGCATAATCATCATCACTTTCTTCACATTCTGTATCACTCCAAGTTTCTGCTTTAAGTGCCTTTCGATACTTCTCAGTTTTTTCTTTCTTTTTCTTCAGAATGGGATAGTTGGGTCTGATGTGTCCTTTTTTTCTTACATTCAAAACAGACTATATCTCTATTGGATTCATCATCCTCAACAGACTTACTTTGTTGCTTTTGAAAGCTCTGTTTCTTTGGATTGAATCTTCTTCCCTTTCTGTTTAGCTTTCTGAATCTTCTTATCATAAGAGCAAGCTCTTCATCATCCATATCGTCTTCAGAATCTGTGACATTAGAATCATCATTAATTTTAATGCAATGGATTTCTTATCTTTAGGATCTTCATCTTCGTTGATTCGCTCCACTTCATACAACTGAAGAGTCCCAACCAACTCATCAACAGAGAGTGGCATGATTCTTTGTGTCTCCCTTATTGAGGTCTTTATGTGATTCTAATCCGAGGAGAGTCCACGCAGTAGCCTGTTTACTTTCATGGGATCAGAAATTGGTTGACCTTGATTTTCAAGACCATTCATTATTTCTGTAAAACGACTAAACATGTCAGTGATAGATTCTCCTGTTTTCATTTTGAATGCTTCATATTGTCCAAGCAGAATGTTGATTCTGGTTTCTTTCACTCGGTCAGTTCCTTCATAGATTATGTGTAATCTATCCCAGACTTCTTTAGCTGTAACACAAGAAGATATTATGTTATATTCAGTAGGTGATAATGCATAATATAAAGAATAAATCGCTTTTGCATCAAGAGTTTGTCTCTTGGTTATCTCTTCTTGAGTCATTTCTCTAGACTCAACAGCTTATTTTCCTCTTTCTGAGACAAGTGCAGCTTTAGGAATGATTCCTTTGTCTACCACGTCCCATTCTAGAGGATCCTTTGATCTTAGGAATGCATTCATCTTGTTTTTCCATATGTTGTAATACTTTCCATCAAAGTAAGGCGGTCTAGTATTGCTTTGCCATTCAACCAGTCCTAGAGCCAACATACTAGCCATGGATCTTTAACTTTGAAGTAAAACACTTCAATTCAAGTGAGTGCACAAGCTCTGATACCAATTGTGAAAGCTAGTATGAGCACCTAAAAGGGGGTGAATAGGTGTAGAAATAATTTTGCGAGATATGTGCAGTGCAAATCAACAATAGATTATGAAAAGGAAATTCTCAAAACGAATTACGATCAAAGTAAAAGAGTGTAGAGAAGAGAATATGAACACCGAGATTATAGTGGTTCAGCTTAATCCAAACTTACGTCCACTCTTCCGCACTGACAGCCTACTGGTTGGATTTCACTATGAACAAAAGAGTTGTTACAATTAGGCTCTTCCTTGAATCCACAGTATTGAGACTCTACTACACTTCATCAAGGTCTCTCAATGATATAGACTCTCTTTTGCATACAAGATTTCGCTCAGTAGTTTAATTAACTAAGAACAAGTAGTTTCAGACTTTGGAATTCTTCTATCGCGCATACTCTTGAACAACTGGAGCGTCTTCCTTATATACTTCTTTATGCCATCATACCCATTGGCACTTAACAAAGGAATTCTTCCAATCTACCCGTTGGACAAAATCAATTAGGAAGATCTTCGAGCTATTTAAGGAACATGACGATAGCCCATCAATCCTGCTCGCCCATACAATCAGGATCTTGGTTTCCATAAGTAGAACCTTCCAAGTATACTTCGCCAATCAACGAATCCACGATTCCCAAATCAATCTTGATCAGAACAACGGATTCTGACATGCTATATCCAACCAGAAGATCTACTCCAGTCGATAAAGTCAAATCCTTGACGAAACATCCAGTTCTGGATAAGTCTTCTTCGACGGTCTAGAAACTGTCAATGATGATAGACTTTGAGTCTTGAGTCTGGCAGTCTGGAGGTCTTCAGACTTTGATGGAAGAGTCTGCAAGTCTTCAGACTAGATTGCTAGAAACGTTTTGTCAACTTCAAAACATTCAAGGAAGTTTTCTCCAACACTATTAACTCTCTCTAGGTGATTGTTCTAGCCACAGCATCTTTTAAGCATGATGTCAATGATAAATGATTATCATCTCCTTTTTTACTAACTTGAAAATTATAAAGTTATGAATAAGTTAGGTGTGATTTTACGAATTATCATAAGTACTATTGGAAAGTTTTACACATTACATAAAAATAAGTAAAATGGTAAAAAATAGAAGTAACTTCAAATGTTTTGAAGGATTTGAAAGGCACCTAACGCTGCAGAGAGCAGCGCAACAAAAGTAGAAAAGAAACAAAGGAAAATTAAAGCAAATCCCTAGTCCAGTTCTAAAGAGAATAAGAGGAACAAACCACACATATTTGGTTAATAACCAGAAATTTTTTATTTTTTATTTTTTATTTTTGCTCCCTTTTTTCAATAAATGAATCAATGTCACGCAGCAATAAAAGAATATTCAAGTTATATCTGTTAGGGAAATCCCTTATGATGTTTTGAAGATGACAAAATAAATCAAAGGCTACTAACATGTTTGATGGTTGAGTAATAGACCATGTAGATGATAGAACATGTAAAGGATATTATCAAAGTCAGAAGACGGCCAGAAGACTGAACGTAACATATGTCCAAAGTATATTCTGAAGATTTCCAGATTTCTGTGTCAAAGTCTGAAGACTGCCAGACTCAAGACTCAAAGTCTGAAAACTGCCAGACTTTAGTGTCAAAGTCTGTTCTACATCAGAAGTCTGCTCACTCTGACTAATTCCAGACTGAACGTGAATGATGAACCAGAAGACAGACTCTATGCTGAAGCTAAACTAGGTACAAACCTTAAAGCTAAATATGTTCAGAAGCAGATATGTTCAGACTCAGATTGCAAAGTCTATCGTACTCAGACTCAGATTGTAAAGTCTATTGCTATCAGACTTTATATCCAAATTCGACAGAACGTAATTCAAGCCAAATCATATAACGGCTAGTGATCTGGTTTGGATTCCACAGCAAGATTGATTTGATTGATTCAATCTAATTGATTGACGATTGGATCTTGAAGACAATAACTTTCTATACGAAGAAGCTTTACTTATGGAAACCAAGATTCCGTTTGTATGGGCGATCGGAATCAATTTGGGATTCTACCTTTGTCACTCAACGACTACCAAATCTTCTAAATACAGAGTTGTCCAATGGGTATATTGGAAGACGATTCTCCGGGATACTGTCCAACGGCTAGTTTGGAAGTGGAGGAGTATTTAAGGAGATGAAGGACCGATGAGCAAGTAAGAGAGATAGAGCGTAGAATTTATAATTCCAAAGTCTGAGCGACCTTTGATCATATACTTGTCTCTTGAGAGCTTAAACGTTTGTGATCGTGAGAGAAATACCAAAAGAGTGACTTAGTGAGATAGTATGATCTACTAAGTGTTTGCACTCGAAGTTGTAATCTCTTGTTGATTGCATAGTGGAATCCAGCCAAGAAGGCTGTTAACGTGGGAGAGTGGACGTAGGCTTGGATTAAGCCGAACCACTGTAATTTCTGTGTTCTTATTCTCTTCCCTAACTCCTTTGTTTGAAGTTTATTTTATTCCGCATATATTTGCCAAGATTTATCTTAAACACCTATTCACCCCCGTCTAGGTGTTCATACTAGCACTCTCAATATCCATATGAATGCATAATGACATCAGCGATTTAAAGAGACGACTTATAAAATCTAATTCATAGAGCGATTCAGCAAGTTTCTAATATATACTTAAACATTAAATATGCTGCCCTCTTTAATTACAATTTTTTCACATCCTCTTTGAAAAAAAGAAAAAAACGAAAGAACATGGATCACCTTGCCCTACCAGTAAGGGTGTCCTACAAATAATGAGAAATCGATTAAAAAAGAAACTATCCTGGAAAGAAAGGGAACACATGATGCACACTTCATAGTGACCATAATTGAAGGAAACATGTATAGCCCACAGACTCTTTTACCTTTTTCATTTTCTTCCTCATATGAATTAAATATTTTAGCTTTAGTGTCCTTTCTCTATCTGCCCATCTTTATGTTTACTCAACGTTCTTATTGATTTTTAAATATTCATTTATTTGTAAAAATGCGTGTAATATTTCAAGTGATCCTCTTATATCAGCTTGCGTCAGATATGCGCTCATAATCTTAGATGTAGCCTTTATAACGAAATTTATCTCTTTAAACATTTAAATTTTTTTCTACTAAATTTTTTGTAATAATGCATATCTGACTCATCTCATCCATCTTGAGAGAGCAATCAATACTCGGGAAGCTTCACCACTCTCTTGAATGGTCGAAATCATTTCTATCAAAATAGTAAAAAGCAGTTAGCAAAGTCTAACCAGGCAAGCTAATCATTTTTTCTCGAAAATCAATGCTATAGCAGCCAAAATAGTGCGCTTGGCTCTAAAGGCAAACAAATCGTACTCTTACAATAATATAGTGGGTGGCCCCACCTACCCTAATTTGAAATCATTATGACTAAATTAACGTGATTTCAAGTGACTTTCACAATAATGGTTCACCTTTCATGAATACTTTCATGAACAAGGTGATGTGATTTATTGGCACAAAGAACGAGTTCCGTCTCAATATTACATGTAATGAAAAAATACTTATCCTAATGACCGGTGCGGATGGCATTTAGGCAAAAAGAAAGGTGAAGAGTACGAATTGATGTGTCGCAATGATAATTTAAGCTCACTCTGCCCAAGTTTCTGATGGGGAACAACGCAGCGGCCAAGGTTCCTGAAAAAGGAACAATTGAATTGAATTGTTGAGTCATATTAAATGGATTTAATGAAGGGAAGTTAGTTGTACTAATTTGTGAAGTTTTAGAATTTGATTGCACTATTTGAAAGTTTTAAGAGTCAATTGTATTTTCACGATAAGTCTTAAGACTACTTGTGTACTTATTTCTAAATTTTTTCACACCCTCTTTGAAAAAACGAAAGAACATGGATCACCTTGCCCTACCAGTGAGGGTGTCCTACAAATAACGAGAAATCAATTAAAAAATAAACTCTCCTGGAAAGAAAGGGAACCCGTGATGCAACTTCACACTGACCATAATTGAAGGAAACGTGTATAGCCCACAGACTCTTTTACCCTTTTCATTTTCCACCTCATATGAATTAATTATGTTAGCTTTAGTGTCCTTTCTCTATCAACCCATCTTTATGTTTACTCGACGTTCTTATTGATTTTTTAATATTCATTTATTTGTAAAAATGCGTGTAATATTTCAAATGATCCTCTTGTATCAGCTTGCGTGCTCATAATCTTAGATGTAGCCTTTATCCCAAAATTTAACTTTTTAAGCATTTAAATTTTCTTCTACTAAGTTTTTTTGTAATAATGCATATTTTGACTCATCACATCCATCTTAGGAGAGCAATTAATACTTTGTAAGCTTCACCACTCTCTTGAAAGGTCAAAAGCATTTCTATTAGAATAATAAATAACAGTTAGGAAGGAGCTGCTAACCAGTCTAACCCAGCAGGCTAATCATTTTTCTCGAAAGTCAATGTTATAGCAGCCAAAATAGTGCGCTTGGCTCTAAAGGCAAACAAATCGTACTCTTACAATAATATAGTGGGTGGCCCCACCTACCCTAATTTGAAATCATAAAATTATGACTAAATTAGCATGATTTCACGTGACTTTCACAATAATAGTTCACCTTTCATGAATACTTTCATAAACAAGGTGATGTGATTTATTGGCACAAAGAACGAGTTTTGTCTCAATAATACGCGTAATGGCAAAATAGTTATCCTAGTGGCTGGTGCTGATGGCATTTAGGCATAAAGAAAGGTGAAGAGTACGAATTGATGTGTCGCAATGATAATTTAAGCTCACTCTGCCCAAGTTTCTAATGGGGAACAATACAGCGGCCAAGGTTCTTGAAAAAGGAACAATTGAATTGAATTTTAGCTCTGACCAAAAGTTAAAATTCATGAAGAATATGCCATGTCAACGCCACTCTCTTCAAAAACAATAAAACATGCAACATCATGTTAAGATTTTTGGTGAGTCAATAAAGGGGATTTAGTTATACTAATTTGAGAAGCTTTAGAATTCGATTGTTATTCTTTGAAAGTTTTAAGACTTAATTATATTTTCACGGTAAGTCTTAGAATGTATGTGCACTTATTTCTAAATTTTTTCACATCCTCTTTGAAAAAGAGAAAAAACGAAAGGACATCTATCACCTTGCCCTACCAGTGAGGGTGTCCTACAAATAATGAGAAATCGATTAAAAAAGAAACTCTCCTGGAAAGAAAGGGAACGCGTGATGCACACTTGACAGTGACAGTAATTGAAGGAAACGTGTATAGCCCACAGACTCTTCTACCTTTTTCATTTTCTTCCTCATATGAATCAAATATTTTAGCACATCCATCTTAAGAGAGCAATTAATGCACATCATGACTCATCACATCCATCTCAGGAGAGCAATTAATACTTTGTAAGCTTCACCACTCTCTTGAAAGGTCAAAAGCATTTCTATTAGAATAATAAAAAACAGTTAGGAAAGAGCCGCTAACCAATCTAATGCGGCAGGCTAAATTTTTCTCGATAATCAATGTTATAGCAGCCAAAATAGTGCGCTTGGCTCTAAAGGCAAACAAATCCTACTCTTATAATAATATAGTGGGAGGTCCCACCTACCCTAATTTGAAAATCATAAAATTATGACAAAGTTAGTGTGATTTCACGTGACTTTCACAATAGTGGTTCACCTTTCATGAATACTATCATGAACAAGGTGATATGATTTATTGGCACAAAGAATGAGTTTTGTCTCTGTAGTATGCGTAATGGAAAAATAGTTATCCTAGTGGCTGGTGCGGATGGCATGCAGGTGGAAAGAAAGGTGAAGAGTACAAATTGGTGTGTCACAATGATAATTTAAGCTCACTATGCCCAAACTTCTAAAGGGTAACGACGCAGCGGCCAAGGTTCCTAAAAAAGGAACAATTGAATTGAATTTTAGCTCCGACCAAAAGTTAAAATTCATGAACAAGATGTCATGTGAGCGCCTCTCTCTTTGAAAAACAATAAAAATTGCCACATTGGGCAACACGTGCTTTAAAAAGGTAATAAATAAAATCATGTTGAGATTTTTGGTGAGTCAAATTAAATGGTTTTAATGAAAGTGATTTAGTCATACCAATTTGACAAGTTTTAGAATTGGATTACGCTCTTTAAAAGTTTTAAGACTCAATTGTATTTTCATGATAAATTTTAGGACTTTCTATGCATTTATTTCTAAATTAAAAAGAGCACGAGATGTTGTTTAAAAGTGACAAAAATATTTCAATAAAATGTATCTTAAAGTGTGACACATTCCATACTTTAAACTTATTGATGTTGGCAAAATATGCTTTGCAATAGTAACATTAGTTAAACAAAAAATATCTTAAAATATAAAAAAAAAAATACCATGAGGCTGACGAATACTTTATTATCTTTTTAGTGTGTCCACGAACTCTATTTGGATACACTTGGTATCAATCGGCTTTGCCTCGATCACTTTATAAAATTAATCAAAACTACTTTATTTTCTAGTTTTCTCCCTTCTTCTTGAAGGCCATTTTATGTAGCATGCACGGCATCGGAATGATAACGGAATCTAGAAGTCTCTTACACTGTTATCATTCCACGTTCCCACTCGACCCCATCAATATCAGGCGATCTTTCCACTACTTTTTCGGGAAGTCTTCACAGCTAGAATCACTAGGTCGATTAAATTATTGTGTCGGCGAAATTTCCAAAATGTTATTGCTTTAGGGGGCCCTATCGTTTGGAGTAAACCAACCTGCCAAAATTGACTTCACAGGAAAAAACGAAGGAAGTAGCTCATTTGGCCTATTTGCCGTACAGAATCAGGGGGAAAGAGGAGCAGGGATGATGGACATTTGGAGTGTCTTGGACACGGACAGCGAAATTTGGAAGCCTCCCGCGTGGTTTCTTTTCTATGTTCTCACTCTACTTCCCATCAATCCGACGTGGTTTTCCCTGTTAGCGAACCCTCGCCACAGATAACAAACAGTTCCCAGCATTATGCCGTGCTATGGCAGCATTAGACATCTTCTTTCCCTTCGGCTCTTCAGCCTCGTTAGTTCCACGTCTTCTTCTTGCTCTTGAACAATATCACACTAAAAAGAATATCATCACCATGTACGAAAGAGAAAATATTTAAAAAAATCATGTCAACATTTTCCATCAATCATGTTGGATGGAGTTAACGGAATAACTTGATTGTACCAAATTGACAAATTTTAAAACTTAATCCCATTTTTTTGTAATATTTAGAACTTTTTCTTTGGCCAAGACCGGCGACCGGCCAAAGAAAAAAGAAAAAAAAAAAGAGAAGAAAAAGAGAGGAGAGAGAAAATTTATTCTTAAAAGTTGTTCCAGAAACAAGAAACACATTTTTTTTTTATTTCTTGTTTCTGTTCCAAATGTGTTCCTGGGAACAAAAAGATAGATTTAGAACAAAAACGCAAATAAACGCATTTATGTTTTTTTTTTTTGTTCCCTAGAACAAAAAAATAGAAATTTTGTTCATAAACAAAAACAAAGACAAAGAACATTAACAAACAGACCCTTAGTAACTTGAATTGGAGATAATATAATTGAAAGAGAAAGATTTATAATGAGCTAGGTTGGCGAAAAAAATAGGAAAATGAGCCCCTATGTAAGAAGGATTTTTGTATTTCAATTTGAAAGGTTGGATTGGCCATTCGAAAGGGCACAAAATCCCCCCAAAGGGTTGGCTCAGCCTTGGAGAGGACAAAAATTGCCTTTAATGGGGGTGGTACACCCCTTTAAAAGGCTAAACAGACCCTTTGAAAGTCCTGGGCAGCCCTGCATAGGGTCAAGGCGGGCGTTTACACAGGGGAGAGCTGCGAATGTCAACCGACCCAAAGCGCTGCCAATATAGATAATTTTTTTTTTCTAAATGATATATTGTATTTATTATTTATTTTTAGCACCTCTACCGAGACTATCCTGGTAATACGAACATTCTAGAGCATTTTACGGGGCGATTCAGGTAACACTCTAACTCATGAGTCTTGCAACCTTTTACAATTCACTAATAATGATGCGATCTCTCACTATACTTTCCTTCCTACAGAATTCTTTTACACAACTACAAGTAAAAATCCTTGCAACTATCAATCAACACATGCTTCATCATTTTACCTGTCTCCTTTTGATTTATCTTGAAAGAGCAATCAATACTCGGGAAGCTTCACAACTCTCGTGAAAGGTGGAAATCATTTCTATCAAAATAGTAAAAAGCAATTAGCAAAGAGCTGCTAACTAGTCTAACCAGGCGGGCTAATAATTTTTCTCGAAAATCAATGCTATAGCAGCCAAAATAGTGCGCTTGGCTCTTAAGGCAAACAAATCCTACTCTTACAATAATATTGTGGGTGGCCCCACCTACCCTAATTTGAAAATCATAAAATTATGACTAAGCTAATGTGATTTCACTTGACTTTTACAATAGTGGTTCACCTTTCATGAATACTTTCATGAACAAGGTGATGTGATTTATTGGCACAAAGAGCGAGTTCCGTCTCAATGGTACAAGTCATGGCAAAATAGTTATCCTAGCGGCTGGTGCGGATGGCATTCAGGCAGAAAGAAAGGTGAAGAGCAGGAATTTGTGAGTCACAATGATAATTTAAGCTCAGTCTGCCCAAGCTTCTAATGGGGAACAACGCAGCGGCCAAGCTTCCTGAAAAAGGAACAATTGAATTGAATTTTACCTCTGACCAAAAATTAAAATTCATGAAGAAGATGCCATGTCAATGCCACTCTCTTCGAAAAAGAATAAAAAGTGCAACATCACGTTAAGATTTTTTATGAATCAAATTAAATGGATTTAATGAAGGGGATTTAGTTGTACTAATTTGAGAAGCTTAAAAATTTGATTATGCTCTTTGAAAGTTTTAAAACTCAATTGCATTTTCATGATAAGGCTTAGGATTGTCTGTGCACTTATTTCTAAAAAAAAATTCGCATTCTCCTATAAAAAAAAAAGAAAAAATGAAAGAACATGGATCACCTTGCCGACCTTGCCCTACCAGTAAAGGTGTCCCACAAATAATGAGAAATCGATTAAAAAAGAAACTCTCCTGGAAAGAAAGGGAACACGTGATGCGCACTTCACAGTGACCACAATTGAAGGAAACATGTATAGCCCACGGACTCTTTCACCTTTTTCATTTTCTTCCTCATATGAATTAAATATTTTAGCTTTACTGTCCTTTCTCTATCAAAGCATCTTTATGTTTACTCCACGTTCTTGTTGATTTTTAAATATTCATTTTTTTAAATGCTTGTAATATTTCAAATGATCCTCTTATATCAGCTTGCGTGCTCATAATCTTAGACGTATCCTTTATCCTGAAATTTAACTTTTTAAGCATTTAAATTTTCTTCTACTAAGTTTTTTTTTTTTTTGGTAATAATGCATATCATGACTCATCTCATCCATCTAAGGAGAGCAATTAATACTTTGTAAGTTTCACCACTCTCATAATCTTAGATGTAGCCTTTATCCCGAAATTATACTTTTTAAACATTTAAATTTTCTTCTACTCAGTTTTTTTGTCATAAGGCATATCATGACTCATCTCATCCATCTTAGAAGAGAAATTTTATACTTTGTAAGCTTCTATTAGAATAATGAAAAACAGTTAGGAAAGAGCCGCTAACCAGTCTAACCTTGCAGGCTAATCATTTTTCTCAAAAATCAATGTTATAGCAGGCAAAATAGTGCGCTTGGCTCTAAAGGCAAACAAAACCTACTCTTACAATAATGTTGTCGGTTGCCCCATCTACCCTAACCTGAAAATCATAAAATTTTGATTATGTTAATATGATTTCACGTGACTTTTACAATAGTGGTTCACATTTCATGAATACTTTCATGAGCAAGGTGATGTGATTCATTGGCACAAAGAGTGAGTTGTGTCTCAATAGTACAAGAAATGGCAAAATAGTTATCCTAGTGGCTGGTGCAGATGGCATGCAGGCTGAAAGAAAGGTGAAGAGTACGAATTGGTGTGTCGCAATGATAATTTAAGCTCACTATGCCCAAGCTTCTAAAGGGGATTGACACAACGGCCAAGTTTCCTGAAAAAGGAACAATTGAATTGAATTTTTGCTCTGACCATAAGTTAAAATTCATGAAAGAGATGCCATGTCAGTGCCTCTCTCTTTGAAAAACAGTAAAAATTGCCACATCGGGCAACACGTGCTTTAAAAATGTAATAAATAAAATCATGTTAAGATTTTTGGTGAGCCAAATTAAATGGATTTAATGAAGGGGATTTAGTAGTACCAATTTGACAAATTTTAGAATTTGATTACGTCATTTGAAAGTTTTAAGATTTATTTGCATTTTCACGATAAGTTTTAGAACTTTCTGTGCATTTATTTCTAAATTAAAAAGAGCATGAGATGTTGTTTAAAAGTGACAAAAATATTTCAATAAATTGTATCTTACAGTATGACACATTCCATACTTTAAACTTATTGATGTTGGCAAAATATGCTTTGCAATAGTAACATTAGTTAAACAAAAAATATTTTAAAATATAAAAAAATACCATGAGGCCGACGAATACTTTATTATCTTTTTAGTGTGTCCACGAACTCTATTTGGATACACTTGGTATCAGTCGGCTTTGCCTCGATCACTTTATAAAATTAATCAAAATTACTTTATTTTCTAATTTTCTTTTTCTCCCCTCTTCTTGAAGGCCATTTTATGTAGCATGCACGGCATCGGAATGATAACGGAATCTAGAAGTCTCTTACACTGTTATCATTCCACGTTCCCACTCGACCCCATCAATATCAGGCGATCTTTCCACTACTTTTTCGGGAAGTCTTCACAGCTAGAATCACTAGGTCGATTAAATTATTGTGTCGGCGAAATTTCCAAAATGCTATTGCTTTAGGGGGGCCCTATCGTTTGGAGTAAACCAACCTGCCAAAATTGACTTCACAAGAAAAAACGAAGAAAGTAGTTCATTTGGCCTATTTGCAGTACATAATCAGGGGAAGCTAAGTAACATTAATACTGACACGCAACACGCGATAAGATATGCCGTCACGTCGTTTCTCGACAAATTGAGATTCGTTGTATATTAAATATATATTTTTATATATACATAATAAATTATTAATAAAATGAGCCTAGAATGGATATGCACTAAAAATATTATTTCGCAATTTATTACTATCATTCATTGTTTTAATTTGATAAATTCAACAATAATTCATACACTTTTAAGAAAAAATAAGCGATCCATATTCTTGACTCACATGTTAGATATGTTGGAAGTGGAGAAAAAGAAATTTAAGGGTTGAATTGTATATCATAGGAAGTGGAAGTCAGAATTATTTGAGTGTCGGAGGGTGTTGAGAAAATTAATCAGGTATCAGATTTTCTAACAAATGTTGATTGAGTGTCGGAGAGTGTTCGAAAGTGTCGGATATGTATCCAAATGTTCGATACGACATGAAGACTCTTTAAAAATGTCGGTGTTCGTAGGGGAAGAAGAGCAGGGATGATGGACTTATGGAGTGTCTTGGACACCGACAGCGAAATTTGGAAGCCTCCGACGTGGTTTCTTTTCTACGTTCTCACTCTACTTCCCATCAATCCCAAGTGGTTGTCCCTGTTACCGAACCCTCGCCACAGATAACAAACAGTTCCCAACTTTATGCCGTGCTTTGGCAGCATTAGACATCTTCTTATCCTTCGGCTCTTCAGCCTCGTTGGTTCCACGTCTTCTTCTTGCTCTTCAACAATATCACTAGTGGAAAGAGTCTTGGACAACGACAGCGGATTCCAGGAGTCTCCCTCACAGTTTCTTTTCCACGTTCCAACTTTGCTTCCAGTTGATCTCGCACGCCTTTTCCCACAACTTTTTCGAAAGTCTCAATTTCTTAAATCAATTGGTTCATTGATTGATTGTGCCGCGAAAGTTCCATAACATTATTATATTCTTTTCAGGGGGAGTCTTTTATGAAAGTGACTCCCCAGAAAAACGGAAAAACAAAAAGAAAGATTAAAACGTCACTTAGGTTGTTTAAACGCACGTCATATTTTTTAGTCTTCAATCCTCCCCTAAAATTTTTAGCCCCCATAATTATTCATGAAACAATTACTCAATCTCATGAATGAATTCTCAGGAATCTTACCACAAGACTCTTTATAACTTCAAACACTCATCGATCTTCCACATGTGAAAACCCATGCAGAATGGCACCAATTGGCATGTAATTCACGAGAAAAATTCTCCACCAGTTAGCTTGGGAATTTACCGATGGCGCAAGACCCATTGCACATCACGCACACATGGAGATCCAAAACGCAAACCATTCCCTTTCCCAAACCGACTCCAAAAGAGCAACACGGACCAGTTGCCGTGTTTTTGCATCTTATTACGGCCTCACCATTCGCTCCCGGGATCGAGGTCCCGTTCAGTAGGCAGAGCGGCTGCGCGTTTGGCAAAGAGTGTTGGAAGTTTTGAAAAAAAAAAAATAAATAATAATAATAATAATAAATAGAGTCGCCACTAATTAATTTAAAAAAAACTAGATTAGTTGAAATTCCAGGTCACGTGTGAAAGCATTGATCATTTGCAAAAACCAGAGAAACTTCTGAACGGGGGGGGGGGGGGGGGGAGGGAGGGGTTCAGTAACTTATGGGGAGGGGTTAACGACGCCTTTTTATGCCACATTTTCTATTTAAGTCAATTGAATGTAAAAAAAAAAAAATTCTAAAATTATTGATGCAATTTAAAATGTTTTGGAGATGTAATCAAGGATATTCCCTTAGTCATTTTATGCCCCGCATGAGTTCATTTACCGTGTGTGTTTGTGTTTGGAAAATATGCGATGACTTTCAAAAATTATGCATGAGTCCAAATTTGCCACCTAAATACTTGTGCAATTGGCTAATAAATTATAATTAGATGTTGCATGCTTAGTTTTAAAATTGACGGAACCATGTTATTATTGGGCCTACTTAAATAGAGATTTTTTTTTCCCCGTTCCTTCGGCCATAAAATAAGGATTTTAAAGGTTGGAAATATTTTTAGCGAAAATGACTATAATCCTTTTGAAAACATTTTGGAAAATCAAGATATGAGTGGGGACGTGGGACCTTAGCTCTGCCTTCAGGTCTCTCGAACTGATTTCCTCGGTATTTTGACCCATGGTTTGGCTTCATGAATGTGTTTTCTAATGCAAATCTTTAAACAAGCAAAATAATGGTCCAAGGAAACTATGACATTTCTTATGTTTACTTCAATGGAGTGTAGCTATAAAATCACATTTTTATATTTCAAATGTTAGAATAGCCGTAAAAACACCCATGAATTTCAAATAATTCTCTTATATCAGTTTTTGTCATATATACGCTAATATTCTTAGAAGTAGCCTTTAACATGGAATATTACTTTCTAAGCATTTAAGTTTACTTTTTATAACTCGCATGCAGGAATTTGTTCCATCACTGAAAAAATCAACATATGTGACTTGGATACAAGACTTTGTCGTCATCAACTTGAAAAAAATCATTGTAATTTTAGTGCTAATAATTTTAGATGAAGAATATGCGCAATTATTCAATCAAAATATTTCATAATAGAATCTATATATACAATATGATTGTGGATTTATTACTAAAATATGTGTAAGAACTAGAGATTTGCTGAAGTCACTATGAAAATCAAACTACAGGGTGAGCAGGTGAGTGCGTTGCGTGCCCCATTAACCTTTTGCAATGATGGAAATCCTGGCCCTGTTAGCCTTTTTCAAAAACTCATCATGATCCTCAAGATTTGCTCAAGTCACTATGAAAATCAAACTACAGGGTAAAGCGAGCAGGTGAGTGTGTTGCGTGCCCATTAACCTTTTGCAATGATGGAAATCCCGGCCCTGTTAGCTTTTTTCAAAAACTCATCATGATCCTCAATTCAAGATATTAATAACAAAGTTAGCTTGAAAGCTAAAAAAAACACTATACAAAGTTTTCATGTGAGCGTTACGCATGGTTCAATCATGCACAAGTTTTACCCACTTTATGACTCGTCTCATCCATGTCAAGCAAGCAATAATTGGGAAGCTTCATCATTATCTAGAAAGGATTATAGCGTTCTTATTAGCACAGCAAAAAGCAGGTAGCAAAGAGCCACTAACTAGTTAAACCAGGCGGGCAATGTCTTTTTCTCAAAAATCAAAGTTATAGCGCCAAAATAGTGCTCTTCGTTGTTATAGCAGACAAAATCCTATTCTTATGACAATATTGTTCCGTGGTCCCGCCAACCATTTTGTTTTTCTAAGTTGAAAATTATAAAATTATGAACAATTTATATCTGATTTTGCGTATTAACATTCATATTATTGAAAAGTTCTACATATTACATAAAAATAGAGATATACACACTTGAAGTCATAATCTTGTCGCAAAAGTGTAATTGAGTTCTAAATATTGCAAAATAATGCGATTAAGTCTTAAGACTTATCAAATTTCTGCAATCAAGTTATTCTGTTAACTCCATCCAACTTGATTTGATGGAAACTATTGACATGATTTTTTATAATATTTTCTCTATTGTACATGGCGATGATATGACTAAAATGATGTCTTGATCAAAATCTATTTTTTCAATATAAAAATTTATTTAAATTCAATTAAAAGAAAAAAAAAAGAAAAAGAAAGAGTCGAACCAGCAACAAGAGTTGGGCTTCAAAGCCCTTGTGCTTCTCGTCCCACCATCGCCAAGAAAGGCCAGCGATTTCTTGGCGATGGTGGGGGAATGGTTGGCAAGGGTTAATGGCCTCATGAGCAAGGGCTTACATGCCTTCGTCCAAATCTGGGCATGGGTCACGACCCTCCCCTAAGTCTAGTGAGAGTTGCCAATGGAGGGGTCGGTCTGTTCATTTCCACTGAACTCCGGGAAGTAGTTGTTATTATTACCATTGCTATGAGCAAAATGGCTGTCTTTTGCTTACCAACATCAAAACAGCTCTCTCTAACAATGGCAATTTTCAAAACCAATTGAACTGATCCTGTTAGTGTCTGTCTTCTTGTCATAAGTGCCTTGATTCATCTTTAGTGCTCCCAACGCAAACTTCAAACCTTTGTAACGGCTATGTTAGTGTTAATCAACGTTCCAATCTGATGAGCAAATTGCTAGCACTTTCCAAAACTCAATATCTACATTGTCCTTTACCCATGTTATTAGGAGTGTAGATTACCAGTAGTTTGTTGATGCTATCCACCTATGAAACCATGTGAAATGACTTCCAATCAATCGTCCAATGATCCTCTTGGCTTCATAAGCTTCCAAAGGTTTCCAAGGACATCAACATTTCTACTGATTTCTCGTCTTCATTGAATGACCAGTCAGCATCCAAAATCTAAAGAGAACTACTTTAGTATATTGGTGACCAGGATCTCGATAATAATCTGCCTTCTATTGTCTTCTTATCCTTCCAAGCATATTGCTGACCACCACTCTATCAAGCAGTTCATTTTCACAATTGCGGTCCTTTGAAGATTCAACAAACATTAACATTCTAAGCTTGTTCACCATCGCTAAAGTTCATTCAACCATTCACCTTAAATTGTTTTTTTTTAAGTCATCACGAACATCCTTGTTCTTCTCAATCCATTCACCCTCAATCAAAGTCCTTCTAGGTTGTTCACATTTGTAGAGATCCTTCCGGCTTGTAGACATCTCCACGCCCACTACCTTGTTCATATTAAATATTGGCATAGCAATTCCAGTGGTGATAGAGCACTTAGGATCACACCTGATGGTATCCCATTTGCATAGTGATTTGTGTATATATCACCTAGTACTAAACCAATACACACGCTAGTAAACTTTGATTGTCTTTGCCATTGTCAATACAACATGGGAAGAGAGAGATGGGGGGTTCAAATCCCCACATTTTGAGGGGATTGGGGTAAAGACGATTTAACTTCATGTATGCGTTTTGATTTCTATGCCTTGTAAGGAGGTGCATCAAAAGTCTGAGAATAAATAATATGTATAAAGTAGGGCCGACAAAAAAAAAGGCAACATAGGGGATTTTCCCAATATTTTCATCCTTCGTCCATATATAATAAGGGTTTGGAATGTCGAATTCCTTTTTAGGGAAAATGACTATGATCCTATCATTTTTTTTTTTGGAAAATCATGAGATGCGTGGGGCATTTAGACCTTAGCTCTCCCGCCTTTGAGCACGCTCAAACCAATTACCTCGACATTGCAACCTATGGATTGGCTTTATGCAATGGGTTTTCTAATGCAAATATTTAAACAAGCGAAATAACGGTCTAGAGAAACTATGAGTTTTTTAGGTTTCTTTCAATGGAACAATAGCTATAAAATCATATTTTTATATTTTCAAAGGGTAATTTAGGCATTACATGTCCTATTTATTCGTGAAACGTCTAATTTTAAACCAATAGAGTAACAGCTAATTTATTTAATAATTCTAGCCTAACTCTGGCATTATAAAAATAATTTTATTTAGGGGGTTTAGAATGCTTATTTGTCACCTTGCAACTTTTACTCAATCCGCACCCTATTGAGATTATCGGATTCTTCTAGCTAGAATCTCGCAGGAATTTCCTCACAAATAAAATTAAGTTAGTAACTTGAATTTGAGAGAATATAATTGAAAGAGAGATTATAATGAGCTACGTTGACGAAAAAAATAGTAAAATGAGCCCCTATGTAAGAAGGATTTTTGTATTTCAATTTGAAAGGTTGGATTGGCCA
The DNA here is from genome assembly GCA_019915205.1 of Eucalyptus rudis. NCBI lineage: Eukaryota > Viridiplantae > Streptophyta > Magnoliopsida > Myrtales > Myrtaceae > Eucalyptus > Eucalyptus rudis. Next base: position 17,015,181 of record JAHMTN010000001.1, on the reverse strand, counting down.
TTCGAAAGGGCACAAAATCCCCCCAGAGGGTTGGCTCAGCCTTTGGAGAGGACAAAAATTGCCTTTAATGGGGGTAGTACACCCCTTTAAAAGGCTAAACAGACCCTTTGAAACTCATAGCGGAATCTAGTCTGCACCGTTTTAATTCCACGTTCCCACTTACTCCCCGTCACTCTCAACAGGGTCTTTCCACAACTTTTTATAGTCTTCGTACCGAGAATCGATGGGTTGATTGAATGATTGTGTCGTTGAAATTTCCATAATCTTACTGTTTTAGGGGGGGCCCTTCGTTTGGAGTAAACCACGCTGCCAAATTTGACTTTACCCAAGGAAAACAAAAACGTAGAAAGGAGTTCATTTGGCCCATTTGCCGTACAGAATCACGAGGAATAGAAACAGGACCGGTGGATTTCAGGAGTGTCTTGGACACTGAGCGAAATTTTGAAGTCCCCCTCGTGGTTTCTTTTCTACGTTCCCACTCTACTTCCTATTAATCTCACATGGTCTTTCCTGTTACCGAACCCTCACCACAGATTACTAAGAGTTGCCGATATTATGTCATGCTCTGGCGGCATGAGACAGCTTCTTTCTCTTCGGCTCTTCAGCCTCGTTAGCTCCAGGTCTTTTTCTTCCTCTTCAACGATATCACTAGTAGGAAGTGTCTTGGACAGTGACAGCGCACTTCAGGAGGCTCCCACACGGTTTCTTTTCCACTTTCCAACCTTGCTTCCCACTGATGACGCGTCTTTTCCCACAACTTTCTCGAAAGTCTAAATTCCTATTAAACGCTTAATAGTCCACTTCCCACAAAACGGAAAACGAAAAGAAAGACGAGGCCAATTATTTGGCACCACAAGGAGGAGAAACAGGAATGGTGGCCAGAAGTGTAAATCCGGCCACCTTTACTAGTTGGGGAGTTTTTATGACATAAAAATAATTTGAAACAAATGTGTCAGAATTATACCAGGTTGGAAAAATTTAGCTGGGAGAAAATGGAGAGGGTCAGAAAAACACGTATTTTGTGCGGTATCCGATAGTTTGTATATTGCGGGGGCAAATGAAAGATCGTTGTTGACTCAAACATAGTCAATGTTTGTCGTTTCTCGCTCGCTCGTGGGATCTTACCGAGATCCTTCCTCCTTCCTAGATTCCATCTCCACTCTATTTATGTGGGATAGTCTCTCGAATTGCAGTACCAATCCACACTTGCGTGAGAGAAGAAGACGAAGACGAAAAAGAAGGCGATGAGCGGCCAAGGCGTATCGCAGTCCATGCATTGTGGCACACGAGCGGTGGGGATGCCGGCGGAGCCACAGGAGCATCCCGCGATCCAGCACGCCACCACGCGGGTCGCCAACGAGGCTCAGCCAACAGGCTTTCACTCCAGCTACTTAAATGCCACCGCAAGTAGCTCGGTCTCTGGTTTTGTCAACCTCAACAAAAGCGGCGGTGAGAACAAGTATCTCGACGTCACTCCAGTGAATGCTTCCACACCGTCTGGCCTCCACATCGTTCCAGTGAATGCTTCCATGCTGTCCAGCTGGAGTGAGTCTATTGAGGCGTATTTCGCCTTTGTAGTTATGTCATGGTTGATGATTAGGCTTCATAATTGGATTGATGAGACAAACGCTTTGCTGGTGTTTTCAGATCCGATAAACAAAGTGTGCAACAAGTTGAACCAGTGTGGGAAGAGGGTCGATGATGCTACCAAAAAAGCAGAGGCGCTTGTCGACAATGTCTGGCATCACCGTGAGTTTTCTACATTTTTTCTAGCTAAACATGTCTACATAATCAAATGGAAACGTTTTGGATTTATTTTTTCTAGCTAATTATGATCCTATAATCTGATAGAAACATTTTGGATTTATTCGTGGAGACGTATCTGATTGATGATTGCTTGCTTGCATATATTTCTTCTCTTTTTCTGCAATACATGTGAAGGCTATTGATGTAAATATTCAATCCAAAGAGCTTGGTAATTACCACCTAGGAACAAATATATGTGGACGCTATTGATAAGTCATAGGCTTATTTTGCAATCACCCCCTCAGAACAGAGATACACGCGTCATAATCTGTGTATTCACCCGCCAATTAATAGTTGAGTGGATCAAGTCCTGTGATTATTTATCTAGAGAAGCTCCAACTTTGATGTGCGGTGCTATCTTCAGTGCTTATTCTTTTGGCGATCTATGTCAATTCCTATCTATAACAAATTGCCAAACGCATAATATGGCACTTCCGTGGAGAACATGGCTTGTTTTCCATCATTTTCTATGGCTATCAGGACCCTGAGGCTCTTTGCGTGGCTGAACGTTGGGCCAATTTCTTTTTCCCTGGAAAGAATAAAAAATTAGCTTTGTCCTGTAAGAGCAAGCACTGCAGCAGTTGCATAAGCTTGGCTTTTGCTTGTTGTCAGCTTCTTTTGTTTATTTGTGAGAGACAAAGCCCATAATTTCTTTCATTCTCTTCTCCTCACGGTTTCTATTCGATTGAAATGTGATGTTAAGGACTCTATTCTTGCCGGACCTCAACCAAATCGGTTATCATTCTATGTTTGTTTTTCGAAACAGTTAAAACTAGCCATAGCATCACAGATGCAGCAATAGCTCGACTTGCCCAGGGGACGAAAATGCTCAAAGAGGGGGGACGGGATAAGGTATTTGAACGTACTTTTGAAATTCTGCCGGGAGAGAAGCTTCTGAAAGCATATGCTTGCTATCTATCCACTTCCTCCGGCCTTGTCATTGGGACACTGTATTTGTCAACTAAGAGACTGGTCTTCCATGGGGATGAGCCTATTTGCCATTACGCTCCCTCAGGGCAGCAAGAGTGGGTGTATTACAAGGTAACCTTTTCCAATCTTCCTGTAATTGCTTTTACTATAGAATACCAGTACAAATTGTTATGCACTGAGCTTTCGTTAGAATCATGATAAGTTTTTTATGCATTACAAATTCATAACCTGAGTTATTTTTGTCGAATTGTCTATTGGGACTAGCCTGCTGATTTTATAGTCGAAATTCGGGAGAACCTTCAATGGAAAGAGCCTGCATTTACTCGTCGTCCGTACTACTACACTGAGCCTTGGATCATTCTTCTCGTCATCTTATTTTTATCTAAGGATGAAGCATCTTAATGTAGTGAAACACACCTTTGAAAAAGTTTGTCAAGTTCTGCTAAGCTTCACTCTCCGACCATCAGTTTTTAACGCGCTTTCATCCTGATGGCTGTCTAGGTGCCACTGCTGCTCGATCAGTTGAGCTTTGTTAGTCGTTCTTCGAAAGGGTTGGATAATTCTGAAAAGTACATTCAGGTCGTTACAAGGGATGGTTATGAATTCTGGTTCATGGGTTTCGTATCATATGATAAGGCTCTCAAGAACATAAATGAGGCTTTACAGCACAATCGTGAGAATAACACGGCTGGAAGGATACAAGGACGATCAGTGGCCAAAGGGGGGAAGTGATGTTCAATTGTACTTGAATAATTTTGGTGTGTTGGTGTGGGTGTGTGACTGCTACGGATAATGTTTAGACATGATCTAATTGATGAAAGGGAAGCATTTCATTTCAGTAAAATTCAGTTGAATATAATTGGTCCAATTTGTTACTGTTGGAAGAAAGTCAGCGGAAGACAATTTACCTCTATTCAATGCGCAGTTAACAATTTACTCGGGAATGAACGTTAAATTGCAGATGAAACATGAACAAAAATACTTCATGTTGGTCTGAATGCAATCACGAGGAAAACATCCAATTTCTACAACGTAAATGCCAATTTTCTTGTAAAGAAGAAATGAAATACCTTCTTTTTCTTTGGTGGAAATGAGACAAGAAAAGGAAAAATGCTTTCTTTCTGAGCGTATGTTCTACCAACCGTGTCAATGGTTGTCTTCAGGAAACTTTTATATATCTCCCTTCATACCCTTTCAAAGGGTGTCTTTCTATCATAGCGTATCAAGACAAAACAGTATGTTCTCATTGCATCCCATCATGGACATACTGAATAAGTACAACATCTCCCACTTGGACATGATGGGCTTAATAGCATTCTTTCAATAATATAAGGCATTCGACATTCATCAACTTTACAAAATAATTCATATTGATAAGTAAGCCGTGCGACCGTTGAGTACACATGCACTTGGGAGCTCAAATTATGTACTCGTTAAGGATGACATAATGGCTACAACCCCAAAAAGAAATAAACAATCGATGTCTCACAGTGCCTCATACATATTTTGTTACATCAGTCCAAGTATACATATCTCTTAAAGGCTATACTTGACTATTTTCAAAACACCATATACTTACAATTATATTTGCAATCACATAAGGCGATATAATTGGTCGACAAGTAAATATATGTAATAGATGTAAAATAACAATAGTCTTCCTTCACACTCGTGTCTCTCTCCATTTCAGAACAATTGCTTTCCTAGACACGTCTCATAAAGCCATATTCATTCATGACTGCCAGTAACATGCTAAAGTAGCAACATTGATCTTTCACTTCAAGAACATAGTAAGAAGTAACATATGACACAAAAAGAGAGAAATTATAAATTACTTCAATGGCTCACACGATAAGTAAATAGGGATAATGTTACTCACATTCCCTTGTCGGTTGTACAATGCACATGTAATATGAATTACATTCTATAATGGATTTCTCTTTCTATAAGAGCGTATATCATTTATTAAATATATTCACTATATGAATCTTAGCCTAAACATAGTCACGTGCTTTTTACATACTCATGTTTAGCTCGAGTACTATATCAACTCGCTTTCTATAGCACACGATTAAGTATTTGCATCTGGTATCTTTCAGCATACATAATTGTGGGACTATTTTTTTTTTTTTTTGGTAAGGGTAAGAGATATATTAGCTATTGCAAAACGCAAGACAACTGTACAGTAAGGGGGGCCCCGGCACCAACTTGCACTCAGAGAGAGTCGCAATGAGTGGAGGGGTGCCAGGGGGGAGAGAAAAAAGCTACGAAAAAGATACAGAGCATGGGGAACACAAGCAGCGGAGAGCACACAAACAATTGCGGCCTGCACAAGGAGAGAACTACAAAAAGCAGGACATCACAAAGGACCCAGGAGCCTTAGCTAGGCAGGACGACAGGAAAGAGGAAGCCAAGGCACCCCTTTAGCCACAAGGGAGTGCACAACGGAAGTCTATAGAAGCCCGGCAACAGAAGAACCAAATCGACAACCTCAATTAAATAAGGAAGGGTGAAGGCCCCAGCTCAATTGAAGTCTCCTATTAGCGGGAGTATCCGGGATCTTGTAGAAAGTAGAAGCCTTGTCTTTGATGGCTTTACGGAGGTGCTCTTTTAACACCGGGAAAGATAACCTTTGATTGCGAAATAGAATGTTATTCCTCTCTTTCCAAATAAGATAACATAAGGCACCAAAGGCAAAGCGAGCCAGGGAATGGTGAAAGGTAGCATCCGACAGGTGATCAATAACCCATTGGAGATTTTCCTTTGCCGATTGATTACGCCAAGGTAGGTTACAATTGGCCGCCCAAAAAGAGGCAAGGATGCTAGTAATAGGGCGATCAAAGAAAAGGTGGTCCACCGAATCCGGCCTAGCTGAGCAAAATGCACAAGAAGTATTCGGTATTCTGATATAAGCTAGCAACAATATCTGAGTAGGTAAGCGATTGCGAGCTATCAACCAAAGGTGGGATTGGTACCGAGGAATAAGGGAGGAGTTCCACACAAGTCTTGACTAGGAAACCGTAGGACCCCTCGGCCTTAGAAGGCTCCAAGCCGAAGCAGTAGAGAAGACTCCTGAAGAATGGCCAGTCCAAAGGAGGTGGTCATTAGCCTCATTGAGGCTCGGTAGAGGATCATCCCAATTCACAATGGTGGTTGCAACAGTAGAGGGTAGCGGCAATGCTGTTAAGGCAGCTGCAAAATGATTGTGGGACTATTTTGTCCGGTCTTATTATAAAAAAATCACATACCTCATCTTAACTCCAATCAAGGCGACATCTTATTTTATGTACTAAATTTACTCTTTAGCATTCATTTGTACATAACGTCTCATCTTAACGTGCTAACTATAGCACTTGAGGCAATTGCTCGTGTGAATAATATATGTGTGCTTGTGCTAGTCTCATAATGAATTTGTACTTATTGATAAAATATCAAGTTATCAATAAACAAACAAGGACAATACATATGTCCACATATACATAAACCAATTATCCCCTACAATAACATATATCATATTCTAAGCAATCCTAGTGACATCCTGTGGGTCAAGAATATGTCTTTAGGAATAGCCTTTATAAATGGATCAGCAACTATTCTATTGGTTGAAATGTATTGTATGATCACTTCTTTCTGCGCTATTATTTTTTTTTTTTATGAAGTTATTTTTTATGTCAATGTGCTTCGTCCTTCCATGAATGGAATCCTTCACATAGGCAATGGTTGCTTGACTATCGCAATAAACTATCACTGGTCTTGGAACCTTAGTGACAGTAACTAAATTTTCCAAGAAACGTTTTAGCCATACTGCTTTTTGCACTGCTGTAGAGCATGCAATAAATTATATCTCCATCGTAGATAAGGCTGTGTATGTCTGTTTCTTACTATTTCAAGAAATCACACCTCCATTGAGCAAGAACGCATATCCATAAGTCGATTTACGCTCATTTGGGTCTCCACCCCAATTAGTATCTGAATAGTCTAATAGGCGTAAATCACTCCCTTGGTAACAAAGTCGACAGTCCATAATGCCTTTTAAGTATCTTAGGATCATTTTCACTGCTTTCCAGTGTATTTAACCGGAATTTGATTGATATCAGCTTATTAATTTCACGACATAACATATGTTGGTCGAGTACACATCATAGCATACATTAAACTTCGAACCGCACTAATGTAAAGAACAATTTCCATCACTTTATTTTCTTTTGGAGTCTTAAGACATATCTTAATACTTATGCCTTCACCTTGCATGATAGGGGTATCAGTGGGATTACAGTGCTGTATATTGAAATGTTCAAGAATCTTCATTATATAAGACTCTTGTGATAAAGCTGATCGATCTCTTTCGATCTTAACTCCTAATATATAAGTAGCTTCTCCCATGTACTTCATCTCAAAATTGGAGGACAAGCATTCTTTTATGATGATGACCAAAACCTTGTCATTTCCAGCCAATATAATATCGTTCACATAAAGTAATAAAATACAGATTTATCTTCGAATCGCTTGACATATACACATTGATCTCCTTTGATCATCGTGAAATCAAAAGTGGTTATGGATCGATGAAAAAGAATATACCATTGTTTAGATGATTGCTTAAGGCCATATATTAAACGATGAAGCTTGCGAACTTTATACTCTTGATCTTTAGTTATGAAACCTATTGGCTGCTTCATATAGATTTCCTCATATAGTTCTCCATTGAGAAATGTCGACTTTACATCCATTTGATGTAATTCAAGGTTCAAATGTGCAACGATGGTTAGAATAAGACGTATTAAAGCAAACCTTACAACTGGCGAAAATGTTTCCTCATAGTCTATACCCTCTTGTTGAGTATAACATTTCGCCACAAGACAAGTCTTATACTTTTCAATGGATCCATTCGCCATTCACTTAATCTTAAAGACCCATTTGTTTCCCATGGCCTTACAATTGGGTGGTAGATCAACCAAGTCCCATACATAATTTGCCCTCATTGACTCCATCTCATATTCTAAAGTTTTTCTCCATTATTCATTATCAAATGATGAGAGAGCTTTTTGAACAGTCTTAGGCTCAGCATCATTTTTTTCTAAGCAACCACAAATGCTTCTCCTTCTATCTCAAAATGACAATGAGAAATACCTTTACTATTACTTTTGCGCAACTGAATTTCTCTTAAATTCAATTCGTCAAGCGATACAATACTCCCACTAAGTCTTGTGTGTTGATGTGAATATTCATTTTCCTCTACAACATTAGTGGATATGTTATTAGGATATTCTGTCTTATATAATTGGAAGTCCTCATCAATCTCACATCTACTAGGAAAATGTTCTCCAAGAACGTGACATCTCGTGACTTCATTTCGATCACACTTCCATCTGCTTGTTCATCTATGAACACGTACCCTTTGGAGTGTTCAGAATATCTTATAAAAATACATTTCTTCCCTTTATGACCTAATTTATCATATTTATGGGAAAATTATGAACATAAGCTACACATCCCCATAGACGTAGAATACTTAAGTCTGGTTTCCTACCAGTCCACAATTCATAAATGGTGGAAGTGATCGATTTTGATGGCACTAGGTTAAGTACATATACAACAGTTAATAATGCATCTCCCTAATAGGAGATAGGTAAATTTGCTTGTGCTATTATAGACCTAACAATTTCCAATAGGGCTTTATTCATTCTCTCAACTACCCCATTTTGTTGTGGAGTACCAAGAATAGTAAATTATCGTACAATTTCATTTTCATCACAAAGAGCTTTGAATTGCTCAGATAAATACTCACGTTCGCAATCGATTCTCAATGCTTTTATTGTTTTGTTCAACTGATTCTCTACCATCGCTATATATCGTCTAAAACAATCTAATACTTTTGACTTATGGGAGATTAGAAAAACATAACCGAAATGCATGAAGTCATTTATGAAAGTGATGAAATATGAGACTCCATGCATCGCCTCACATTCAAAGGACCACAAATGTCAGAATGTATGAGTTGCCATGAAAATTCGGTTCTAGTCCCTTTATCAAATGGTTTTCTAGCTGATTTTCTCACTAGACAATGTTCACATACAAGTAGATTAACATTAGTGAGTGACTCTAAAAAGTATTATCTAGCTAATCTTTGCATTCTTTACAACCCAATGTGACATAATCTAGCATGCCAAGTACTTGCATCAATTTCAACATTACTAGAAGATGCAATTAAAAAAAAAAAACAACAATCTATATTAATATTGTACTGATCATAGTCGATGTCTAATATCATAAAATCATTCGATACATGACTTGAACCATAATAAACTGTTCCAAATAAAATGTCAACACAATCATCATGAAATTTTAATACATAACCTAGGCTAAGAAGAATAACTATGGAAATCAAGTTTCGTCGAATATTTGGAGCATAGAGGATATCATGTAGGAATAGGCTTTGACCACCATGTAAAATTAAATTACATATGCCGATACCCTTCACTTGAATTCTTATGTTATTCCCAACATATATCCATCTTTTTCCAAGTTGTATCTGATGATACTCCACAAATGCTTTTTGATATTTAGTTATGTGGTCTGTTGCTTCTAAGTCTATAGTCCACATTGTATGAGATTTAGCAAGCATTACAATGTTAGAAACAAAAACATTACTTAAAAAAATTGAGTAATATGGTACATTTTTCGGTTCAGTGCATTCACGAGTAAAGTGACCCATCTTGCCATAATTGTAGCACTCTATCTTGGTCTTGTCCTTCTTCCTACCACGCTTCTTGCGTTGAAATGTCTTAACCCTTTTAGGTGCCTGATCAGTCATCTTCCATTTATTGTTGAATTGATGATTCATTTTGCGCTTTAAGCCTGAAACCTTATGCAAACTCAATTCAGTAATATAAACATGGGTAGAAGATCTTACAGCCTCTATGTGCTCATCTTTTATTTCCAAATGACGCACAGTATCATCAAAAGTGACAATATTTTCATTATACATCCTATTGATTTTCATATGCTTCCAATTGTCAAGAAGAGACCTTATAACAGCATGAACTTGTTGTTCATCAGTAAGGGAGTGACCTGCTGACTTTAGATCACGAATCATGTTTGATATCTCCCGAATATGCTGTCTCATCATTACATTTAGACGCTTTTGGTTTGTGCCAAACTTGATGGTGAGTCTCCTCAACTTAGTGGCGAATGTACCCCGAACTTATCTTTCAAGGTAACTCACATTGCTTGAGCTTTATCATAACTTTCAAACTCACACATGAGATCATCTTGTATACAGCTCAGTAATGTGATGCGAGCAATGCTATTTTCCTTTTTCCAAGCTTAATAAGTTTCTAGAACTCTCTTGTGTTGAGTTGAAATTCCATGCTTAGGTTCATTCATGCTATGATTGAGGATTTTCAAAACCTCTTACTCCTCAAAGATGTACTGAACATTTAGGTGCCAAATATCATAATTATCACCATTCAACTTTTCACCTTTATTGAAGTTAACCATAATGGTCTTGGATGCCAAAACCATAATCAATTGCTATAACACATTGACATAATAAACGCAGAATCAATACTAGCATACTTTTCAGAGTAACACATAAATTTAATTTGCAGCAAAGACAAACTAAATTAATGATAATTTAACAAAAAGACATAGAAGTGAAAGTTCACTATGTTCTCAATCAGCTCCCATGTACAATTGTTCTATTATCATTAATTAGTTTAATTTACACAAATTTTAAGTTCTAGGTAAGAACTCTTTCGAATTTTACCAACTTACGAACTGTGACATCCTGAAATTCGAGTCCTCTGAAGGACGAGTGGATGTGAATTTCGTCAATGCATTGTTGGTTGATCTCACTCGGAATTGATCACTCTTGAGATACTGACCTTGAGGGGAAAGGCTACTGAGGACAGAACTCGTGCGACTAAAGGACTCGACCTGGGAAAACGACTTGACCGTGAGACTTGCGTGAGGATGATCCTGTAGATAGGCAGGCCGATTCTAAGGACGACTAAAAGTCGATTCGCGAACAGAACATAATGGAACGACGGGTGATTCCGTTTACTGTTATCAAATCCACGAACGACCCTATGTCGATCCTCAGTAATCGTGTACTTTGAAATAAGAATCTATCCCCCGTAAATTCATGTAGTCAAGGACGTCCATGCGTCGAGATGTCTTGAACGTGGTTTGATACGAGTCGGTCACGCGTGAATCCTCAAAGCCACCCGTCAGTCTGAGTTGTAACCGAAATGGCATTTGGCGAAATTGACATGGCAATAGAACTTATGATTGGACTTCAAATTATTGGGAATGTCCGGAACGGACTTTGGATGAAGCTACTTCAGACAGTCGACAGAGCCAGTTAAGCCGAGCAATTGGAAAAAGGGATTTTCGGACCGAGGAAGCAAGCCGTGAGGTCATGGGCCGGGCCAAGCCATTGTGGGCCCTAGGCCCAAAGTTGGGACAGCCACCAAATGGGCCTAAGTCAAGCAAGTGAGCCCATTGGGCCAAACCAACTATTTCTCTTTCAAAGCCCATGGTCCAACTTTGAGCCCAATCAAGCCCAACCAATTTCCAAGCCCACTCCTATTCATGGCCAAGCCCAATCCTTAGGCCCATCCACCAATTTCAGCCCAAGGTCAGATTTGTAATTTGTGCAAGGTGAAATGACCAAAATACCCCTAGTGGTAGGGAGAAAAGGCTAGAGAAGAGAGAGAAAATGATGATGGCTTGGCATGGGGACTTGAAGCAAGCATTTATGGGGGTCTTGACAGCCCTCACTTCACTCTCTCTCTCCCCCATTCGGCCTCCAAACCGGACGAGCTCCTCTCTCTCCTCGTTTTCCCTCTCCTTCAGTTTCTGCTCCAGCTGACCCTTCGTCAAAGAATCGAGTCAAAAGTGGTCTTCCCGGATGAATCAGCCAACTAGCCACATATCACCGTGACCGGGAGAGACAGAGCGTTCCAACGAGACCGATTTCGTCCTGAACGGAGCCGCCGGCCGGCCTGGGCGCCGCCGTGAAGGAACCGGTCGCTGGTCCGTCGGTCCGCCTGCAGCCTGCACTGTTTCGCGGTTTCGGCCATTTTTCTCCCATTCCGGTCCTTCCTCCGCCCATCCCAACCTCCAGCAAGACCCCCAAGACCCCCGGGAGCCACCAGTTGCCAACCACCCGCTTGCCGGAGCTCCGATCGGCCCGTTTTCGCCTTTGAAGCTGCTGGTTTCTTCTCTGCGGTTCAGCCAAGAGCAGAAGCAGAAGACAGCAAGGTTTTGGAGACTTTGTGGCCCGTTTTCAAGCCCTTCCCGGCCTCCGTTGGTGTCGCCGCTTTGGGGTTTATCGACCGCCTTGGTGTCGTGGTCGCCGTGAACTCACCGGCGCGCAAAACCGGTGAGTTTATCCTCTAATTCTTGCTTAGTGAGTTAATGACGCTTAAGGGGTGTTTAGATTAGTCTAATTAGGTTTATGTGATTAAATTAGATTATTTTAATGTAAATTAGATTAGTTGTATGATTAGTTTAATGGATGTTTAATTAGGGCTAATTGTATGTTTAAATTAGTGTAATCTAGTTTAAGCCATAATTAATTATTTTTAATTAAATAATTATTTCGAATTTATAAATATTATTTTATTAAATTATATTATTATAAAATAATATTTAATTATTTAATTTTCGGAATTAAATTTAATTATTTAATAATTTCGAAAATTATGCCGGGATGGCCGGTCGTTAGAATTTCGCGCTGATCGCAGCAGTGCGGTCGGTTTGTGTTAATTGTATGTTTAAATTGAGAAATTGAGTGATTGATGATTATGGTTAATTATTCCAAAAGTGTGGAATTGAGTGATATTGATGAAGTTGTGGTATTTAACTTGAAAATACCCGGTGTTGGCTTTTAGCACCGTAATTGGTTTGTATGACTAGTTTGAATCGTTGGTTATTATTGGATCGAATATCCAGTTCTATGGTTTATTATTGAATGATCAGCTTTGGCGAGCATTGGTTTATATATATGTATCCGCTTAGGCGAGCAATTATGATATACATATATTGCGGCAGCTTCTGGTGAGCTATAGTATACTATATTGAATATTGTGGTAGCTTCTGGTGAGCTATAGTATACTATATGAATATTGCGGCAGCTTCTGGCGAGCTATTATATTATCTATCAGCTACAGCTTTGGAAAGCATATGTCGTATTAACGACTGGTTTGGTAGACGGTATGGAAAGATAGATAATATGATTGAAATGAATCATTGCGAATGATTGGATTGATTGAATTGATAGACCGATATAAGTGTCAGTAGTTTCAGCTTGACGAGCATTGCTTGAATATGAATTGTACTGACGTGTAGGAAAGGGACTGAGGAGAGGTAAGTCCTCTATCCTATTTGTGTGGCTAGAGCGCCCTGAGGCGTATTTTCTTCCTAATTGAGTTTTAGAGGGTAGGACTCGCTGAGACGTAATCTCATCCCGGTTGTGGGATAATATTTCAGGTCCCTAGATGACGGTCGTGGAGGACCGGAAGTCCTGGAGTTCGGAAGGTGGAGGCTGAAGAATCGGGGAACGTGTTTGACAAGTTGGTCATAGGACAGTTCCCTAGTTGTTGAGCCTGTCTATTTTGTAGGCAATCCAGTGTTGTATATAAACCTATGTGTTTATAAGAAAGCTTGTTTGGTTGTGATTGATTGCCTGCTTTTCTATCCCAAGTTTAATGTTGTCAGGGGATTTGTTTCGCTTCCGCATGCATAATAAAATTGAATGGGTCGGCGACGTGTCCTGGGAAGTCGCATTTCTATCGACCGCAGTGGGATGTGCGCGTGCTCGAGGTTCGGGGCGTGACACGACTCCCACTAGGAAAAATAATTACATGACCTCATGTAATTTCTACATTTTTTCCGTTAACACAAAAGTATATCATGATTTGAACCAACGTCCAAAAAATAATCATGTTGCAACTACAATCAAGACTACAATTCAACATGTAATGGAAAAATAAGGATTTCTTACTATTGTCCGAATTTTCTTGGAACTAGAATATTGCAAGTATATTGAATTATATACTTGCTACCATCGAACCAAGCTCTACACATCATGTATTATATCATTTTTATGTAGGCAAGCTACTGTATTTCCAAAACCATAAGAAATACAAGATAAAAATGAATAAGCAACATATTTAAACCCCAAAAATATGTGTACTCAGGGTTCTCTACACATTTTTATACATTTATAAAACTCAAAAATATAAAATAAATATACCATAATATAGAGCACATCCATATGAACCAAACACCACTAACCACACTCCGATCGGAGCTGTCATGTGCCCACAGTGCCGCCTAAGTGCGCAGCGTGTGTGGTGCACGCGCCAGCGAGCTGAACAATTCCTGGCCAGTCCGACTAGTTTAATTGATCAAACCAGCAACCGGTTTGACTACTTAACCGGTTGATCGGTCAATGATCTAGTCAGGTTGGGTCTTCAAACAGGTTGGGTCGCTAGTTGGCGACCAGCCGGCCAACTGTTGTCGGCGATGACGTCATCCAGCGGTTACCAACCATTGGATGACATCATTGATGACATCAACACGCGTCGTTTTGCTGATGCGTGCGTGACGGTTACGCTTTGGCTCTCCCAGCGTGTCTAGCGCATGGTGCCCACGCGCAGCGGCTTCTAGCTGCGTGTGTGGGCGCGTTTAGCGTCCTCCAACGGCGCATGTCTCACTAGTGGACTTGTCTCGATGAGTACTTTAATCCTGTATATTTGGGAGTTTATTTTTCGCCGAAAAAATATTCCAAAAAATGGCCAAAATCGTACGGGTGTACTCGGCCTCAAACCCGTTCCTTGTTCGGTTCAATTTCGAGGATTCATATTGTAATTCTAAGCGATAAACATTCAAAACAATGTAGAATTCAATCTCTTGATCTCGATATCATGTGGTAAACGAGAAAATTCGATGAAAACAAGGCAGAAATCACGACTTGGCTCTGATACCAATGTTGGAAGAAAGTCGGCGGAAGACGACTTTCCTCTATTCAATGCGTAGTCAATAATTTACCCGGGAATGAACGTTGAATTGCGAATGAATCACGAACAAAAATACTTCACGTTAGTCTGAATGCAATCACGAGGAAAACATTCGATTTCCACAGCGTAAATGCCAATTATTCTTGTAAAGAAGAAATGGAACGCCTTCTTTTTCTTTTATGGAAAATGGACAAGAAAATGAAAAACGCTTTCTTTCTGAGCGTATGATCTACTAACCGTGCCAACAGTCGTCTTCAGGAAACTTTTATATATCTCCCTTCATACCCTTTCAAAGGGTTTCTTTCCATCGTAGAGTATCAAGATGAATTGGTGAGTTTTCATCGCACCCCATCATAGACGTATTGATTAAGTACAACAGTTACCATATTAAAATTCCTTAGAAAGTAGGCATTAACATTCCATCGTTCCTTTCATCAGCGGGTCACGATTTCAGGACTCTTTTAGAGTGATGGGATTTCTCATACCCAGTCCTCTCTCAGACTCCTGACCGTTTCTCTTGGTGTGGTTCCACTTCCGGTACATTCTCGGTGGCCTCAGCCTAGGAGGTTTTAAGAACCAAGAAGAATTGTGTACCTTAGCCCAATTCATTTGGAACAATGCCTTGGCCCCTAGATTTCAATTCAACCTTTGCTTGATTACCAGGAATCACCTACCTACTCAGGTTTTTCTTCTTTCCCATTGAAGAATTAACTATGAATTGTGTGCTTTTTGTAGTGCCACCCCGGACTCAATTGATCATCTCTTTTTTTTTAGTGCCACATCCCTGCGACTCTTGTTTTTTTTTTTTTTTTTTTTTTTTCTGGGTTGGGAGATGTAATCTTCCTTGGTGTGATAGGCCGTGGGCGGAGAACATCCTTTGGCCCTTGAAATTCCTGTATGGCAATGATTTTTTCCACTCTATTGCCCGGTTTTCTTTTGGTGCCTTGTGCCATTTAATTTGGAAGAAAAGAAATAGCATCATTTTCCAAGGTGAAGCACTTGAGGTCTCGGCTTTGAAGAATCACCTTATCAAAGTTGTCAAGGACAAAGTGTTGACCTTCAGCAAGGTGCCGAACACCCCAAGGAACAGGCGCCTTCAGCGTGGGTGGGGCTTCGACCCTTCTATTTTTTACGGTGGGCCCGGACAGCTTACTTAGTGTTGGGTTGGTTCGCTTTCCTTTGATGTTGGCCACCTAGTTGCTGTGACAGTCGTTCCTCTCTTGCTGGTTGCTGCTGCCCTTTGTCGCTAGCTCTTTTGTTGCCTTCAGCTCTTCGTCTTGGCTGTGTTGCTGCTTGCTTTGGCTGTGTGCTTGTTTTCTGTTTGTTGTTCCTTTTTACACTGGCTCCCTTCCACTTATTTTGCATGTTCGCACTATGAGTGAAAGTTCTTGACGCCGGTTTTCTTGTATAGATGGTTAGACCTCAATCTATATACTTACCTTGTCCAAAAAAGAAAAAAGAAAAACATTCCATCGTTCCGAATTTTTATATTGTTTTTAATTTTATTTAGTCACTATATGATTAATTAATAATTGTGAAATCTTCGGACGTTGTGGGGATCAATTATGTTCCTGAGTAAGGATTGAAAGAAACAATTTTTGGAACCTTTTATTGTTAAGAAATTAATTAATTCCTTATCATTTTCAAATATAATTAATGTGGTTACTTAACCAATGTGGTTACAGGAGTCAATTGATCATGTCCGTTTACAGTAAAGATGAGATTACATAGGATTTTGACACGTGAAACAACCATTGAAGCCTATTTTACTAGGCTCTTGTACTTTATATAGATATTAGATATTAGTTTAAGAACCCTATTCTTTATTATTAATTTGGAAACTTTGCGGAACGTCATCAAAGTGACGAGAAACACTTCCAATGCCTGTACATAATAGGGTAAGAGAAGCTAATGCGTGCATATAATGTCGCCTGGGTTTATATTGTCTGTGATTAAACAATAAATGATATCGATGGTAGTCCTTATATAAGAAGAGAATGAGGGGCAAGATATTGTCAACTCTTCCAAGTTCGACTACTCCAGGATTAAAGTTTAATCAAGGTTGCAGAAGCGTGCTCCTCTCCTAATTTACATTGGTAAGCTCGACGTTGACCGCTCTCTGAGGGCACCCTTCTTCTACAGGATTGTTGACACCTAAATTTTGGTGACACTTTTAATTAAAAAAAATTAGGGATTAATTTTATCCCTAAAAAAATATTAATTGCATAGATGTTAGGAGCATTAGCATAACAGTTGCATTGCGTGGATCTCATGCAAAATTTGGCAGTGGACATTCAATATTGCTGGCAAGAAGCCCACTCATGCGTGAACTCCAAAAAATTGGCTTGGGCAAAAAGAAAAATCCAAGGGCTCACCAATGTTTCTGCTGAGAAAGATAATGAAGAGAAAAGAAGTAAAATTTGGAGATATTGACCGGATATTCTCTTCATGTGTATCTATGGCGGTATATTTGGTTTGTCTTGAAGAAATTTGTTTCAGGGACACACGTGGACACATAAAGCCAATAAAAGAAGAAAGAATTCAGCTGATTTTACGAAGATGCAGGTAAAAGAATTCGGAAAATTTTTGGCTACAAATGTCATTGTTCTAAAATATAATATGCAGATTTATAAAAACCTAGGGTTAGTCCTACCTATAAAAGGACCATCTACAGACAAGCAAAGAGGGGGGGGGGGGGGGGGGGGGGTGGGTGGCACAATGCAGAAAGACACGGCCACGTTGAGGGTTTTTCTTCGGATCACTAGGCAGAGGGCACTTCTCTTCGTTCTTCTAAGGACACAGCACAAAAACAAAAGAGAAAAGCTTTAGAGGAAAAAGTCAAAAGAAAAAGTTGTGCAGCAGCAACTGCAGAAGGAGACAGAGAGAAGGTGACGTGAGAGGTGAAATAAAAGGAAAAAAGAGAACAGAACAGCACAGAACAGCACTGTTCCTCTTCTTCGGGCGGCCTCCTCGCCGTCGACACCTCCACCTCCGCGCCCCAGCACCAACCCGCGACGCCAGCACTTGCACCGCCCCAGCGCCGGTCACCGCGCTAGCGCCAGCCACCTCGCCGATCACCGCCGCACTGCCGGTCCGCGCCTGCCTCTCCGCCCGAGCGCCGAAGCGCGCTCGTCCCCCCGCGTCTACTGTCACCGCACTGCAGTAGTACCCCGACGCCGTTGCTCCTGCGCCGCTCACAACCTCCAAATCCTGCGCCTCTGCCCACGCCTCCGCCTCGTCTGCAATCTGCAGATCACCCAGCACTGACGCCTGCCGCTGATGCTCGCGACCCCGTCCACCTCGTCGCCGCTGCAACCTGAGGCCAGAAGCCACCGCTCGTGTCCGCTGTCCGCCGCTTGCGGCGCCTCTGCTCCGCCCGTGACCTGCACTAGCTGAGCCCTTGCTCGCCGTCTTCGAGCACCACCGCTGCAGCGACCCGACGCTAGAAATCGCCGCACCACCGTAACATCTCCGGCTGATCCCAAGCATCCCAGCAGCACCACGAATTGTTGAGCCAAGCCCCGTTTTGCAGGTTTACCGGTGCCCTTGTCTACGTCCGGCAACAAAACCGTGGCGTCTCACGTGTTCCGAAAAGAGGATAAAGTTGCCGCAGGTGGAAAGGGATCACAATTTGGTCAAATAAGTGCAAGCGGTGAATTTGTCTTCTGTTGAGTTTTGTCTCGTACTTACAACTTGTGGGTTTTATGGTTTCACTTCATGCAAGAAGATTAATTTTAGGCCAGGAGCTCATGGAGACTTTAGACGTGTGGAGATATTCTTTAGTGGAAGAATAGAGAACAGACTTCGGGTCTCTTGACCGCGAGTACACCGCTGGCCAACCTTGGTCACGGGTCGTGAGTAGCCGTTTGAGGATTGGAATTCGGAAGCCAATATTCGAATTAGGTAAAAATCTTATCTATTTTGATTTTCAAAAATTCCGTTTCCTTATTTGATAAATTCGTTGATGCCCATGATGGAAATTTCCGATATGCTAAGATATGCGAAATCTCGAGTAGCCTTTTAAATTATGAAATCTTCCTAATTTCGCAACGTGCATATGATTGACAGTCCGATTTCACGCTCGAAATATGACTCGCAATCGCACGGAAAAATCGCCAATCCGATCTCACGCTTGAAATATGATTCGCGATTTTATTTGAAATTGGCCAATCCGATCTCATGCGCGAGATACGATTCGTCAATTTATTTCCAAAATGGACATGGATGATATATTGCCTGATTTGTTGCCGTGATGTTCTTGATGTCTTATTTTGATCGCTCCCATAAAAGAAAGGAAAAATCCAAAAAAAAACTAAGTTAGATTAGGTTCGTTTTAGAATATTCCTCGTTTTAGGGTTATCTTGCATGATTAGAATAGGAAATTTATTTATTTCGAATTTTTGAAAAAATGAAAAATCCAAAAATGCATTCATTTAGGATGTTAGTTGCATGTTTAGTTATGTGGCAATTTTAAATTTCGAATTTTATAAAAATAAAATAAAAATATCATGCATATGTCATGTAGAATTAGGGCATTCTTTGCACGTCATTGCATGTTAGGATTGCATATTATAGGTTTAGATAATTTCTCCTAAATAGATTGCATGCTTATTAGGAAAATAAAAATCATGTGCACGTCATATAGAATTAGTTTCATACAATGCACGCCATTTAGTGATTTTTGTTAGGTTCATTTAATTAGAAATTGCCCGTCATTAGAATTAGGTCATTAGATTAATTTAGATTGCATATTTAAGTGTTGCATTTCTTTAATTTCGAATCTCATGAAAAATACAAAAAATTATTTTTTAGAATAAATCCATCTCATGCTTCAGGATAGACTACATGCTTATTTATGTCATATTGCTTAGGTCATATAGCTAAGTCATGTCGTCATGTCATATCATTTCATGTTAAATTAGTGGCATGCATTGCATAAAGCATGATTCTCATTAATTAAGTGAAAACAAAAAAAGAAATTGCGTGTTAATTAGAAATCATATTTAGGATTGCTGATGTAAATTCTAAACTAACAACGCAGATGCTTTCGTTGCTATGAGGTAAGTCCTGCAATTTATTTATTGCTTTAATTGGGTGTTAAATTGGTGGTTTGTGCACCCACATGATCGCCTCACATGTTAGGAAAATAGATTTTAAAATTAATCCAAACTGCTTGTAAAAACATTTTTTCAAAATAAAAGAAATGGTATCGAAAGGGCGTTAGAGAAATCTAGCGTAACCAAGTCCCCGTACCCAAATCTCTGGTTTGTAGGAGTAAAATAAATCTCATGTTACTTTACTTGGGTTCTTAATCGACCCACCAAGAATAGATTAGTGGCGACTCCTAATTGAAAACTAATTGTATGATAAGAACTTGAATCGAAAGTCACGAATTTGTATGGGCTTGGGAGAGCCCGAGTTAAGTTTAGACTTAACAATCCATTAGCCAAACTCCTAGGTGGTTCACACCCGAAAAATTTGGTCACGACAACGATCAGGAAGTCCTTGCTCAGTAGATGGCGTGCCTTGCTTATTGGTCAAGACGTCATTGTTTTGCCAGGAGTCGCTCGACAGAATTGGAGGGAAATGAGTGTTTCTAAAGTTTCAACAGCTGCAATCTCATTGCCGCCATCATTCATAACTCCATCCCTAAATATGCCCTTCCTAAAAGTATGGGAATTGGCATCTCTTTGGTGAAATCTTCTTCCTAATTCAACAGTCTTCTCCCACAATGAACCCGAAGAACTTGTTACTTCCTGCCAATTTCTTTTAATGAACATAACCATGAAAATGAGGAGAGCAGAAATTGCAGCAGCTCCAGCAATCAGAAATAGACCCCAAAAACTGTCAAGACCTAGGCTGTCGGATGAAACCGAGGAATTTGAATTTTGGCAGTTGGTTTTGGATGTAAGCCATGCATTTTCAATTTCTGTCATTTGAGGCCCTTCAGTCACATTGAGGATTGCTCGCGAAATATCCGGTACCAGTTGAGATCCTTTGGGGAAAACCTGTAAACCGAAAAGAGCTGAACATGAGATTTTTTTCAATCAAAGTATTAATTACTAAACCTAAGATATGTCATTATGGAGCTGAATAATGCTCGTGAAATATCCGTCCCACTCTGTATACTTTTCGATCAAAGAGCTGAATAATGCTTCCATTTGACAATGTGATGCTTACTAAAACAGGAAGAAGTTGCTATTGAAGGTGAAACTGGAAAAGTATACAGAGCAAGTTTTCATAATCATTATGGAAGGAGTTTCTGTATGTACCCTTTGAAAGGCGCCGCTAGATTCTCTTGTGCCAAGTGTCAAACAACTGTGTTGATAAGAATTCAATATTCTATCAAACACTCTTGAGGCAGTCATTAGTTGGTTCAATTCCTGATAGAGATACACTAGCAGACACTACTTTTTTGGTGCACCACCAAGAGGCCATATTCAACTTTATCTCGTAGTCCAGCTGCCAACAAAGTATAGAACAACATAGAGTAGTCCCATTTTAAAGTTTGCCTGCTCTCTCATGCCATGCCCGTCTCTTTTTGCATTGCTCTTGGCTCTTGTTTCATCTTTGGCTTGGTACATCATCCATCTTTGCATGAGATGCTGTTACAGTTGTAGAAATGCTTTTAAATCCATCATTTTGAAGGCTAATATACCGAGACCCCTTTTTCTCTCACTTCGTTGTGCTGTTAATATGAGTGGATGTATTTCCTCCTCTTTTTAAATCCAAGTTACGAGAATTCTCCTGATCCAAGACTGACGCTTCACATTTTTTGGCGCAGGTTGTGAAGTACTTCTTGGATGCTAAGACTTTTCAAAAGGTTAAGTTTGTGTACCCGAAGAGCAACGACAGTGTCGAGCCCATGAGATCATTCTTTGATGAGGAGAACCTTCCTACCGAGTTCGGAGGAAGAGCAAAACTGAAGTACGACCATGAAGAATCCTCTAGGCTAACGGCTCAGGATGATATTAAGGCAGCCAGTTTGTGGGGATTTGATCGGCAACCTGAGAAGGCCTTTCATGACGGGAACAAGCATTCTAGAGCTGAGGTGGCTCCTGAGCCTGTCGGGGTTGCACCGCCAGCAAGCTGAGCATCTATACTGCATTCGGTAGGTAGATAAGCAGGCTAACGTGCGCACCCCAATGAACAAACGTGATGGTCGTGAACCTGGCTAGTTAGGATGGGTGGCTGCTAACTGTCTCCGGCAATACGTGATATTAATACAGAGTACCTACAACTGATGATATAACTAGCATTCTGCTGGTATAACTTCCCCCTGTCGCGGGGACCTGTCTCGATTTCCATATTGGAAAAAATTTGCACCATTTGGTCCATAAACTTATATTGTTAAACTTCATTCGATATCTAAATTCGACCCTATATTTTCTTTGCATTCCTTTTCTCTCAACTTCTCTTCTTACGGTCGATCTAGCCTTTCTGTCAGAATTGCTGAACCAGATAACAGGTCAAGTTCAGGGATACCCCAAAACTTCTTTCCTGTGCTTGGTACGGGCTTAGGTCTATCATTCACAGGCTTTGCCAAGTTGGACTTGTCTGGATGCCGTCAGCCAAACCATACCAGCGGCTGTTTGCCATCTCTAGCTGATCACATTGAAAAGAAATGAGACAACTTTGATGTTTATCTAGAGAAGCTCCAACTTTGATGTGCGGTACTATCTTCAGTGCTTATTCTTTTGGCAACCTATGTCAATTCCTATCTATAACAAATTGCCAAATGCATAACATGGCACTTCTGTGGAGAACATGGCTTGTTTCCCATCATTTTCTATGGCTGTCAGGACCCTCAGGCTCTT
This sequence comes from Eucalyptus rudis, assembly GCA_019915205.1. Lineage (NCBI taxonomy): Eukaryota > Viridiplantae > Streptophyta > Magnoliopsida > Myrtales > Myrtaceae > Eucalyptus > Eucalyptus rudis. The sequence continues at coordinate 16,992,599 of JAHMTN010000001.1, read as the reverse complement.
TGCGTGGCCGAATGTTGGCCCAACTTCTTTTTCCCTGGAAAGAAGAAAAAATTAGCTTTGTCCTGTAAGAGCAAACACTGCAGCAGTTGCATAAGCTTGGCTTCGGCTTGTTGTCAGTTTCTTTTGTTTATTTGTGGGAGACAAAGCCCATGATTTCCTTCATTCTCTTCTCCTCACAGTTTCTATTCGATTGAAAAGGGATGTTAAGGACTCTATTCTTGCTGGACCTCAACTAATCGGTTATCGTTCTATGTTTGTTTTCCGAAACAGGTAAAACTAGCCATAGCATCACAGATGCAGCAATAGCTCGACTTGCCCAGGGGACGAAAATGCTCAAAGCGGGGGGACGGGATAAGGTATTTGAATGTACTTTTGAATTTCTGCCGGGAGAGAAGCTTCTGAAAGCATATGCTTGCTATCTATCCACTTCCTCCGGCCTTGTCATTGGGACACTATATTTGTCAACTAAGAGACTGGTATTCCATGGGGATGAGCCTCTTTGCCATTACGCTCCCTCAGGGCAGCAAGAGTGGGTGTATTACAAGGTAACCTTTTCCAATCTTCCTGTAATTGCATTTACTATAGAATACCAGTACAAATTGTTATGCACTGAGCTTTCGTTAGAATCGTGATAAGTTTTTATGCATCACAAATTCATAACCTGAGTTAGTATTGTCAAATTGTCTATTGTGACTAGCCTGCTGATTTTATAATCGAAATTACGGAGAACCTTCACTGGAAAGAGCCTGCATTTACTCATCGTCTGTACTACTATACTGAGCCTTGGATCATTCTTCTCGTCATCTTATTTTTATCTAAGCATGAAGCATCTTAATGTAGTGAAACATACCTTCGAAATAGTTTGTCAAGTTCTGCTAAGCTTCACTCTCCGACCATCAGTTTTTAATGTGCTTTCATCCTGATGGCTATCTAGGAGCCACTGCTGCTCGATCAGTTGAGCTTTGTTAGTCGTTCTTCAAAAGGGTTGGATAATTCTGGAAAGTACATCCAGGTCGTTACAGGGAAGGTTATGAATTCTGGTTCATGGGTTTCGTATCGTATGATAAGGCTCTCAAGAACATAAATGAGGCTTTACAGCCCAATCGTGAGAATAACACGGCTGGAAGGATACAAGGACGATCAGTGGCCAAAGGGGGGAAGTAATATTCAATTGTACATGAATAATTTTGGTGTGTTAGTGTGGGTATGTGACAACTACGGATAACGCCTAGACATGATCTAATCGATGAAAGGGAAGCATTTCATTTCAGTAAACTTCAGTTGAATATAATTGGTCCAATTTGTTACCATATTAAAATTCCTCAGAAAGTAGGCATTAACGTTCCATCGTTCCAAATTTTTATATTGTTTATGATTTTATTTAGTCACTATATGATTAATTATCAATTGTGAAATCTTCTGATGTTGTGGGGATCAATTATGTTCCTGAGTAAGGAATGAAAGAAATAATTTTTGGAACTTTTTCTTGTTAAGAAATTAACTAATTCCTTATGATTTTTAAATATAATTAATGTGGTTACTTAACCAATGTGGTTACAGGAGTCAATTGATCATGTCCGTTTACATTAAAGATGAGATTACATAGGATTTTGACATGTGAAACAACCATTGAAGCCTATTTTACTAGGCTCTTGTACTTTATATAGATATTAGATATTAGTTTAAGAACTCTATTCTTTATTTTTAATTTGGAAACTTTGCGGAACGTCATCAAAGTGACGAGAAACACTTCCAACGCCTGTACATAATAGAATAAGAGAAGCTAATGCGTGCATATAAAGTCGCCTGGGTTTATATTGTCTGTGATTAAACAATAAACGGTATCAATGGTAGTCCTTATATAAGAAGAGAATGAGGGAGAAGATATTGTCAACTATTCCAAGTTCGACTACTCAAGGATTAAAGTTTAGTCAAAGTTTCAAGAGGCGTGCGCCTCTCCTAATTTACATTGGTAAGCTCGACGTCTACCGCTCTCTGAGGGCACCCTTCCTCTACACGATCAGGAAGTCCCTGCTCAGTAGATGGCATGCCTTGCTCATTGGTCAAGACGTCGTTTTGGCTGGAGTCGCTCGACAAAATTGGAGGGAAATGAGTGTTTTCTAACGTTTCAACAGCTGCAATCTCATTGCCGTCATCATTCATAACTCCATCGCTAAATCTACCCTTCCTAAAAGTATGGGAATTGGTATCTCTTTGGTAAAATCTTCTTCCTAATTCAACAATCTTCTCCCACAATGAACCCGAAGAACTTGTTACTTCCTGCCAATTTCTTTTAATAAACATAACCATGAAAATGAGGAGAGCAAAAATTGCAGCAACTCCAGCAATCAGAAATAGACCCCAAAAACTGTCGAGACCTAGGCTGTCGGATGAAACCGAGGAAGTTGAATTCTGGCAGTTGGTTTTGGATGTAAGCCACGCATTTTCAATTTCTGTCATTTGAGGCCCTTCAGTCACATTGAGGATTGCTCGCGAAATATCTGGTACCAGTGGAGACCCTTTGGGGAAAACCTGTAAACCGAAAAGAGCTGAACATCAGATTTTTTTTCAAACAAAGTATTAACAACTTAACCTAATAATTGAAAACTTGGAGGATTTCCTCTTTTAGCTAGAATTGAGGGATCGAGGACTGTACAAAGCCAAATCCAGCAGTTTTGAATGCTGGAATCATGGTATATTTGTTGCAATATTCTGAAAGTATAAGTTTAAGGTAAGGGACTTCATGAAATGCTGCTGCGATCCCGCCTTTTGCACTTCCATTGGAAAGAAGTGCATCACATTCTTCAGGAGACCAATAAGATATAAGTCTTGAATCATCGAATTTCATTTCCTTTAGCATTCCATAAACGAAAGAGCCATGTTGGTAACCCACGTTTTTTCCAGTTTTTAGGAGTTGATCCACATCAGTTACAGTTGGTTGAAGATTTTGCACCACCAAAAGAGAGCTCAAGCTTGCTGTATAACTTTGCGTTAGTATAAGTACCACGAAAACCCACACAACCACAACAAATCGTGCTAAGTTGCTGAGCACTTTCTCCCCTGCAATCCAAATTGAGGCTAACTACATAAATTCTCCTACAATAATATGTGAATTTCAATGTTCGATTGATCTATTATAGTGAAAGGTGATTACTTTGTGCAAAGACCACGGTGGAAAAGGAGAACCAGAAGCTCGTGCCAACTTGATGTGTGGCTGGACCTCTGAAGTCTTCGTTAATCTGATGTTCGAGAGTCCATACAACCACTGCTATAAACACAAAAAAAACATACAGTGGTTAGCCAAAGGTCCCAAGTGAGCGGCTTCAAGAAAACCCAAGCCTTCTTGCTCGTGTCGTCCTTGTATGGCACGAGCATTGCACCCCCTGATTCCGTGTATGGTAAGGTGAAATCCACATACAATGATCTGTTTGCTATGATTGTTGTATCACCCACCACTGCATCATAATTCTGTTTCAACAAAAGGAACGGAAATGTTTTCTTCGTCAACAACATTATAGCATAGTAATTTTTAACATGTATTCCAACAAAATCAAGCACTTGCAATGAGCTCACCTGGTTAAATACTCGATCGATCATGTCATTGTAACTACCAGCGCTACTTCCATTAGGCAAGGCAAATGGAATAAGGTCATACGCCACGGCATAAGGCAATTTTTCTATGACGGCTTGAAAGATGTCAATACAATAGCCAGTGACTTGGGCTGTATTTGTGCTAGGATCTCGAGTCACCTTCACGAATTGATTAAAACCATTCTTCACGGGAACTAAGATTTTCAACCTCTTTCCATTTGTGGGAATCTCCCAACCCTTAGGAACAGAGGTTGAATCTCCCGGCCATATTATTGATCTGAGATTACTTTTCAAAGTGGAATATTTGCTTGTGTTGACTGAACTCAAATCTCTTTGCAGCCCATTGTCTAGCGTCCAAAACCCAATCCCTCTTGCTGCATTTCCATTGATATTGACAATCTGGAACGCTGATGATTCTAGTTGCCCATCAACTAGGCCAAAATTTCCAGCAAGGCCCGTAAATGTCGTAGTGGTTAGTTCTTGGAGAAGTTTATGACCATTTTGAGATATCCCAATATTGTCGAGATCTGTCGCACTTGTTGAAGCCTTCAACATCTGGAAGGTAGAATTGGCCGCACCCATTTCCTCGACAGCCATTGCTAGAGCCCGAGCAGCGTCATAAGCCCTATACCCGAAAATGTTCAACGTAGGATTAAGGATGGATGGATTGTCTTGTTGGAATTTCATCTTCCATCGGAACATGAAATTGTGCAGGTTTGGCGTATCTGGGATATAAGTCTTTATGCCTAGTACTCCTTGCATCGAGCTAGCGACAACAGATGAATCCACAGAACTTAAAAGGTCAGTGATTCCATTAGTCAAGATCCATACGTAACCTTCGCTCATCATTCCCACCTCTTTTGCTTTGGCCAATAGTCGAGAACCGAGAGCAGGTAACATGTGCACGATGAACACCCTCGTTTGCATCGTCATTAACTTGTAGAGTTCCTGTAGGATTTGATCGTCCGTGGCCGAAGGAGAAATAAGACTCCTATAGGGCACTCGCGTGTCGACTTCTTCCAAAGCATCTGCAAGAGAAGGTATGATGCCTTCTCCAAACTGATTGTCCACATATATGAGGACCAATTCTTTCCAGCCAAAAGCTTGGATGACCGCACTTATGGCATTTACTTGGGACGAGTCATTTTGTGTGGCTCTAATGAAGTAACGACTCCGAATCGAACTGAGGGATGGACTAGTAGCAGAGAAAGAGATGATGGGCACATGAGACTTGTTTCCAAGGTCAATGATGAAGTCTGCTTGCAAGGAAGCTTCAGGGCCTATTATGGCTTGGACTTGCTTATTCTTTATCAAATCGTGTGCTGCAAGGGTGAACCAGAAAGACGGTGTAACAATACGGCAGATTATGGAAATTCGTATTGGGAAAGGCGTAGTATCGATCAGAAAAGTCAATGAAAACTTGATGCAGTATTATAGCAGTAGAAATATATAAGAAAAAGGAAAATAGGAGTTTGAAGTTGTCAAGGAAATTGTAGTTGATATTATTTAAAGATACAATCCTTTGACCTTATTGTAGGAATTTGGTTGTCGCCTTTAGAACAAAATAAAATAAAATAAAATAAAATAAAAAGTGCATAAATTGGCTTAGAACGATTAAGTTGATTCTTCTCCATCGATGAGTTGACCTCTCTACCTCATGGCATAAAAAAATTGCACTCTAGAATCCAAGCCTCACATTTCAATTCTATGGCTTTTGTAAGGTCAGACCTTTTTTATTCTGTATTATATATCGGTTCTCTCAACATTCATATTAAACAGCTTTTATGTCTAAAAAATTATTTGGTCGATCTTGAAACTAAAATGTTTTTTTATTTTTTATTTCTCTATTAATAATACAACTTCTATGGAATTAATTAATCACTGACTCAACTAAACATGACTCGTTATTATAATACTTGGTTCAAAGAAATAATCAGCACAATCATGTAGAGATATCTACCCAATCAATATTCTTCCAAAAAAGAATTTGAAATTGTCTCTATCAATCGTCCACACTAAAATGAATATTTTCTAATCTGAAAGGAAAAATAGTTTTATGCTCTTTCCCGAAAAATGTTGGTATGTAGCATGCGTCTTTCACGAGACATTTATAACAAGAATCATCTATCATTTAAATGCAGACATAACTTTGGAGAGTTATGCTACATTTATAGCAGGACAAGCATCATGAGAGAGCTACATATTCATCAAAGTCGTACAAAAATAAACAGAAGAGTTCCGACCCCATAAACACGTTCAAATTTTGACTTCAACTCGATCAATTCTATCCAAGTCGCCTTCTATTGGCTAGTGCAGACCTGCCAGTGGTCCATTGGCGATTTTTCATGATGACTTAAACAACAACAGTCTTTTGTTTGCGGATCGTTTTTTAATGATCTTATTCACAAAACGATAATCTTCCGGTAATTTTAGGGACAGCTAAATGATTTGGCAATAAGAACTTATTTTCAAAGTAGATGATGATTGGCCCGGTTTAATTCAAGAACGACATTTTTCAAAACAAGTTTTTGGATACATCTTTCGTTATCTACATTTCTTTGCATATTATCTTGTCACGGGGCAAAGTAATCTTTTATATATTCTCCACGCGAAAAGGCTTAATTTTTTTTTTTTTTTTTGTGGAATTCACGTCGAAAGACAAAAATAGTTTTTTCCCTTTTAACTTATGGAGCGAAACATCATCCTTTTGGACATTTCGACTTTGTCATTCGTAGAAGTTCCAGTAGTACTATTTCAAAGGTGCTGCACCCCAAAACGCAAAACCCCATGCAAAAAGTTATAGCAGATTAGAGATTTTCGATTTGTTTCCATTGTATCATAGCAATATCATTTCCGGTTTTAGCTTTCTGAAAGGTACACTCCAAGGAAGAATAAATAAATTAAATTGTTCCACGGTCAAATGTTACGCTCGGAGACTATGAATCCTCTCAAGCTAAGCGGTCAAGCTGTCAGTCCAATATGACTGCAAGACTCGGGGGATTATATTGACATATTTCTAACTTCGAGACCCTCCTCATTCCCATTGTGAAAGAGATCGAATGGAATCTTAAGTACCAACTTGATGTTATCTTTGATTTACAACCGACTTGAAAATAATGCTCGAAGATTTAACTGAGAACTCTTTTGAAATTTCATATAAATAGAATCTGAAATGTCCATGTTATTGGCAAATACGTCATTACGAACATTAATTGGTTTTATCTTGCATAATACAAATAGTTGCATAAAATACTTTATCCTCTACGACAGGATGTGTATTAAACCAAAAACAAACCACTTCCAAGTTCAAGCAGAGATTAAACCCATAAATGTTCGGTAAAAAGAAAGATTAATCAAACAAACTTCCACAAGATCAATAGAAGTACAAAAGTCTAAACCCAAAAACTGATGCCGTCATATAATTCTGGACGAGCATCATGAGCAGTCAGTGCAAGAGAGAGAGAGAGAGAGAGAACCTGCAGCAGCAGCAGCAACCTCATCTTGTTTGGAATCTCTAACGTTGAGGACGAGCCTGGTCTTGTAGGAAGGGTTTGAACTATAAAAGTCAGAGAGAGACATTTTAATGCAGCTCAATCCCATCTTACCCACCCACTTCTCCAGATCAAGTACCACCCCAACGTTCACCGGGATCGTTGTCGCATTGTTGCTGTTACTGCTTTGCGCCACAGCGACCCAAGGGCCTTCACAGAAGGTCGTGAGGATTGCAAAAAAGGAAAGAGTCATAAAGAGGAGCTTTTCAGCATCGAAGGAAATTCTTGCTGGAAACATTGGTAAGTGTCTTACGAAAAGGCGAGTGTGAGTTTGTAAGAGAGGAGAAAGAGAAAGATACTCTGAGGACATGCTGACGCTGATGATGTATTTATATTGTGGTAGAGCTTTGAAAAGTAGGACGATGCATTGACAGCTTCCATTCAAGGATTGCTCGACGTGGGCAGGGCCCATCTGGGATTGCTCGACCTCCGGCGGTACCAACACTTCATCTTTTGTTTTTCCCAAGTCATTATTTAGGATAAAGAATATCAGAAATTATTTGACCCCAGGATTGTTTATATCGTCGTCTTTTCCCTGTTATTTCCATCTTGCTTTAAAAAACTGATGATGGAACTGGGTTTGAGTGCTAGAGACGCATTGAATTTTAAAGACTAAGAAATGTAGAGTCGCCAATATGATGTATATGCGACTCATCGTTTAGTGATTTGTTTATGTATTTTCTCAGGCCAATATGGAGGAAGATGTCGTAGATAGAGACTACTTTAGATGGAGTTAATCCAACATGCATAAGCTCTTGTAAGGTAGGAGGTGATTGTTCACGAAGAAGAAGATGAAATTACCCGATGGTTCTCAATTATTATGAGAACTGCGTTTGAATTGAACTTCCTAGCAATTTATAATTTTTATTAACGTCATTTCCCTGGTCCAGCTTCTTTGTTACGTAAACCGAAGGATCAACCTCTTATATAAATGTTACATAGCCGCAACTTGCCTTATTGGCGTCTCTTTTCTGTGGAAGAAGAGAAGTCAAGAGCTCCGACTTTGACTTTCCTCAGGAGGGTAAAGTGGGTCATTTGAGAACCTTGCACGGTGGAACCAGATTCAACAAGAATCTAAAATAAAAAGTTAGTTCAAGCCCAGTTGATTCTCGTAAATGAATTTGTGCATGAAAAAAGAAATTATTGTCAGCTGAACTCTGAATAATAATCAACAAAGTTATCAGCTTCTAGAATAAATTATGTATTTATATTAAATAAACCCTCAATAACCCTAATCCATAGATGATGGACGAAACTAACACAAAAATATCAAGTCAACTAAAATTATGCAAAGATATAAGATTCGATGTCGAAATCTAACGAGCTCACCAAATTAGCATTACAGGCCCAGTGGAACCTTCTAAATAAATAATTTATGGCCTCCTTACGAGTTTCGTCATTTTGGATGCTCCGGAAAATCTTTAGGACCCACTTTTGATATAAAACCGGTAAACCCTTGTCTCATATAGCTAGTAAGAACATATAGACCAAGCTCATTTAGATCGTTCATCATGTTGGTCCCAAGGTGTGGCCCAAATAATTAATGTTTCAGTGATATTGGGGGAGATGATTTACAGCCATTCAATAGCTTCTCCTTAGAGCAAAAATATATTTCATGGTCAAATAGAACATGCAGACTAAGTTCATCTAGACCCTTGGTCACATGACTCTTATGTTCAGACACAATTAATTAATAAATCATATAACATTATAACATGTACAAATTGTGCAATAACTAATTTTTTTTCTTTATCTTAGTGGATAAAAAGACACGACATGTATACACCTATAGGTAACCCTAAGAATTCCACACGAGACGGTCTAGTTTGCTTGTCTTATTTTTTCTGAACCCCAGAGAAAGGTCACTGTTTGCGGGAATAGGACATCTTTGATTAAACGTAGAAATTTGTCTTTGTCCACCTCGTTTACCTTGACCAATTCAACAATAAAACTACACACAGGGCAATTTTCAACCCTCGTGATTAATTCCTCCCCCACGGACGCAAACCTGCTTGAATTCAATTGCATGTTGAGTGATATTTGAGAGTTTCCAAGAAACTGCGTGTGCATTAAAGTCAAACCTTTTGACTTGGATTTCTCCCAATATTGTAATTGCTATATTGGGAATTGCGTTGTTCCATATCCACCTAGCTTGGTAGGAACACATACGGAACCATTGATGAAAGAAGTGCAATCATTGATTGGGTACACTGCAAGCTAGGGTATTATGTCAACATATTTTGAGTGTATGCATGTGTATTACACACACACACACACACACACACACACATATACACATATATATGCGCACGTACAATTTTGTATTTATAGATATATATATATATATATATATATATATATATATATATATATATATATATATATATAACATTGACCCAGTAATTAATTCACAAATTATATTTAAAAAAATCGAAAAGAGTGAAAACTTAATTTAGGAGAAGCTAAATAATTGGCCTCTTGGCTTTAGATACAAGTCAGTAGAATAAGATTCTTAATATGTTTAGAAGGAGAGTTTAAGCGTATCTAAATGTGATGGATGGTGATGAGAGTGCAGATTCTCTCTATCAATTAACTCATTTGATGCAAGTGAAAGCACCAGGTCATTACTTGCGAGGGAATGTCTTGTTTATATTATTATTAGCCTTTGGTAAGTATTATAATTATATGGTTAAATAATGACTTAGAAATTAATTAGCTCTAGTCAACTAGCTTTGTTCATATGCGGAGCCATTAAATGATTCTTAATGTACCGTCCAATTTCGTCCATCGGATTCTATCTTAATTATTAAACAGGAAATTTCGTCGAATGGGCCAATTGTACGAGTCATGCGGTAGACGACTAGAAAAAATTTCACGGGAAAATCTGTATATTTTATGGGGCTCAACAAGAATATTGAGTCCGAACAACAACAATTTAGTTGATACAATGGTAAAAGTCATATGATGGCTGTTATAGACTGGATGAATATTTAGAAACTAGTCCAAACTTTCTGGTTTTCACAGGTTTCCTTCTCATTTCGTTGTCCATGTGCTTGACTAGTATAAATAAAATAATAGTAAAAAGAAATTAAGAATAGAAAAACATAGTGCCCATGATTCGCGGGAATGTTCTAGGCCGTTTGACTTGGGGTTCTACACCACAAGGAAGTTTTAACTAATTCATAAACACTTTGTTTAAGGGTGCATTCATTTTGGAAAAAAAAAATGAATGGTTTCGAAAATATATTCCTAAAAATAATCACTTATATCACTTAAAAAGATATATAAACAAACGAAAATGTTAAAACACAAATTATCGTTAGTGATTAATGTATTTTTCATTTACTAATTATTTCAAATGAAACAATTGATTATTTTTATGAGATGTTTTCCAAATTAATTTTTTTCTGCAAAAAAAATGAAGGCTAAGAGTCAAACTTATCTAGACAAACATATGAGATGTTCATTTATCAAAACTTCATTTATTTAAATCAATAAAAATTATCATATTAGAAAATTATATCCTCATCGTTTTATATTTGTTTTCATAATTAGAAAATTGATTGGATTTATATCATATCATGAATTCGTAATGTGTACATGCCACTATATATGTCATGCATATTAATCCTATAAGGAGAATCTTATGCTTGATATTTGTTAGTATCTATTTTGCTTTTTTTGAAATGATGATGTAGGAAATAATATATATATTTTTCTTGTTATCATGGGTTACTTTTTTAAGGACTTATTAAGCCCTTAAAGATATTAAGTGGAGGATAACTACATAAATGTAAGAATGTTAGTAAACCGATAAATAAGCTTCTCATGTGTGAACCGAACGTGAAGACGGGGCTTGGAATGAATATTTGGAGAATTCGAAAGTAAAAAGCACATGCATAATGAAAAACTAAACAGATCATAAAAATTGAGACGTGGTCATGATATTAATGTCACTTGATGGACTCAAGTTTTGGGAGAATGACACTAGAAGTGTCATAAGTTGTGTACATCACTCACTTCAGTATCAAAAGTTTTTTTTTTTTTTTCAGATCACTTAAGTGTCGCTTTTTTGAAAAAGAATTGATCATTTAAGTGCCAACTCCAATCTAAATCGTCGAAAGTCAGACGTGACCGCATTTTATTAATTTCTTAATCTTATGTGGTTTGTGCGGTATACCCAGTCAATATATAACCCCTAAACGGCGTCGTGTGGCAGGTTAAAAAATGATCACTTTAGTACTAGTTGTTATAAAAATAATAATAATAATAATCACTTCAATGTCAATTGTTGATAAAAAGTGATTATTTCAGTGTCAATCTTAATACTAATAATAAAAAAGTGATTGTGCCAAAAAATGCCACTTCAAATAAAATTTTTAATTAAAGTAATTTCTCTAGCTGAAATTTCTCACTGGAGACACTTAAGTAATAGCTTTTCTTGATTTTTTGGCACTTAAGTGAGCCGGCGATAACCTATAAAATGAGCGTTATACATAATTTGTGGCACTTTTAGTATCATTCTACCCTCAAGATTGCAATTATCACATAAGAAGAAAAGATATTGTATAGACTATTGATGACAAAAAATAATATATTTTAAGAATCATGGTGACTAAGGGCGCGTTTGGTAACATTTATGTTTAAAAATTGTTCTAGGAAACAGAAATAGAAAAAAGTGTTTCTGTTCCGGGGAATAATTTTTGAACAAAAAAATGCGTTTGGTAAACTTGTTCCGGGAATAAAAAATGAACAAAAACACGTTTGAAAAATTTGTATAATTTTTTTTTCTTTTAATTTTTAATATTTTTATTTTATTTTTTATATTTTCTTTCTTATTTTTCTTATTTTATTTTTTATTTTTCTTTTTATTCTTTTTCTTTTTCTTCTTTTGGTCGGTGGCCTTGCCCAGCCACGGCGAGGCTTGCCGGCCCCCGGCGAGGCCGAGCTCACCCAGCGGCCGGCAACGCTTGGCGTCACCAAGCCACCGCCAGGCGACGCCAACCTGGCGGCGGCCTGGTGACGTCGAGCTCGCCCAATGGCCGGCGAGGCTCGATGTCGCCAAGCCACCGCCAGCTGCTGGGCGAGCTCGGCCTCATCGGATCTAGGCGAGCTCAAGCTCGCCCAGCCAAGGCGAGGCCGAGCCTCGCCAAGGGTCGGCAACGCTCGGCCTCGTCGGGGCCCGGCGACGCTCCAGCGAGGTCGTCTACCCTCGACGGCGTCGCCGACCCTCGACAGCCGGTCGCCAGCCATGGCCGAGGCCGGCGACCGGTCAAAGAAAAAAGAAAGAAAAAAGAAGAAGAAAAGAAGAAGAAAAAAGAGAGAAAAAAAGTGTTCTTAAAATGTGTTCCAAAAACAAGAAACAACTTCTTTTTTTCTGTTCCAGATATGTTTTTGGGAACAAAAAAATAATTTTGGAACAAAAACGCAAATAAACGCGTTTCTGTTCCTTTTTTGTTCCTAGGAACAAAATTAAATTTTAACAAACGCGGCCTAAGAAGCACAGTCTGTGGGAAGAAATTTCTTTTTTCGTTTGCAAGGAAAATAGTTTTGCCGATTACACTCGAGCTTTTATACGATTTCTCATGTGATTAATTAAATTGAACATACCTTGATATATTTTTGGCCAAATGATGCACATTACAGTCAGGAGATTTATATCTAGGACAAAAAGAAAAAAAAATCAAATCAAAGAAAGATGTCTTGGATTGAAATAGCTACTTCTTTGAAATTATATACTATAGCATGATCATCTATGAAGCTTTATTTATTCATTTATTTTTATTTATTTTTTGGTCAAGGATAAAGGAGCACATGACTCTTTCAATGAATTATGCTCTCAACTTGACTTTCAAGCTTTGTGAAATTTTCCTAAAATGAAAATGAACATGGTTATAAACAAATTAGATGATTTCGTAGCCCTAAATTTTGTAAAATCAAGCATTTGATAATTGGATTTTAAGCTATTTTCTATTTAACATATTAATTGTGAGTCATTAAGAGGTCAACAGGAGTAGAAGTGTAATATGAAACTTAAAAGACATTAATAAGATTCTATAAAAATATATATAATAAGTTTTATTGCATAATTTTATATTTAACAAGATGAACGTTTTCAGTTCTAAAGTAATTGTGAGATTGAAAGGTAAAGGAAATTCTACGCAATGGTAGTTATGATCCTGATCAGCTGCAAAAGTCTACAGCTTAGGTCTTTACAAGTCTCTAGCTTGAAACTTTTATTTTTATTAGAAATTAAAGACTTAAGTGACACGTTTTGAAGCATATGAGTCGCAATGTCATATTTGCAATGCATGTCCGATAGAGATTCATGAAATTTCCAAGTTCAAATATTATGAATTCAGAACTATTTTTAGTATATATCGAAACATCATGGCCTTGTAATGTTTGTATTGTTCCTGAAGGATTATATCAAGTAGTTATCAGAGCTTGTTTAATCTCTTTGTAGTTATGTTATGGCCGATGATTAGGCTTCATAATGGGGTTGATGAGACAAACGCTTTGCTGGTGTTTTCAGATCCGATAAACAAAGTGTGCGACAAGTTGAACCGGTGTGGGAAGAGGGTCGATGATGCTACCGAACAGGCAGAGGCGCTTGTCGACAATGTCTGGAATCACCGTGAGTTTTCTCCACATTTTTTCTAGCTAAACATGTCTACATAATCAAATGGAAACGTTTTGGATTTATTCGTGGAGACGTATCTGATTGATGATTGCTTGCTTGCATATATTTCTTCTCTTTTTCTGCAATATATGTGAAGGCTATTGATGTAAATATTCAATCCAAAGAGCTTGGCAATTACCACCTAGGAACAAATATATGCGGACGCTATTGCTAAGTCATAGGCTTATTTTGCAATCACCCCCTCAGAACAGAGAAACAGGCGTCATAATCTGTGTATTCCACCCGCCAATTAATAGTTGAGTGGATCAAGTCCTGTGATTATTTGTCTAGAGAAGCTCCAACTTTGATGTGCGGTGCTATCTTCAGTGCTTATTCTTTTGGCAATCTATGTCAATTCCTATCTATAACAAATTGCCAAATGCATAATATGGCACTTCCGTGGAGAACATGGCTTGTTTTCCATCATTTTCTATGGCTATCAGGACCCTCAGGCTCTTTGCGTGGCTGAACGTTGGTCCAATTTCTTTTTCCCTGGAAAGAAGAAAAAATTAGCTTTGTCCTGTAACAGCAAGCACTGCAGCAGTTGGATAAGCTTGGCTTTTGCTTGTTGTCAGCTTCTTTTGTTTATTTGTGAGAGACAAAGCCCATGATTTCTTTCATTCTCTTCTCCTCACGGTTTCTATTCGATTGAAATGTGATGTTAAGGACTCTATTCTTGCCGGACCTCAACTAATCAGTTGTCGTTCTATGTTTGTTTATTGAAACAGTTAAAACTAGCCATAGCATCACAGATGCAGCAATAGCTCGACTTGCCCAGGGGACGAAAGTGCTCAAAGAGGGGGGACGGGATAAGGTATCTGAACGTACTTTTGAAATTCTGCCGGGAGAGAAGCTTCTGAAAGCATATGCTTGCTATCTATCCACTTCCTCCGGCTTTGTCATTGGGACACTATATTTGTCAACTAAGAGAGTGGTCTTCCATGGGGATGAGCCTCTTTGCCATTACGCTCTCTCAGGGTAGCAAGAGTGGGTGTATTACAAGGTAACCTTTTCCAATCTTCCTGTAATTGCATTTACTATAGAATACCATTACAAATTGTTATGCACTGAGCTTCCGTTAGAATCATGATAAGTTTTTTATGCATTACAAATTCATAACCTTAGTTATTTTTGTCGAATTGTCTATTGGGACTAGCCTGCTGATTTTATAGTCGAAATTCGGGAGAACCTTCAATGGAAAGAGCCTGCATTTACTCATCATCCGTGCTACTACACTGAGCCTTGGATCATTCTTCTTGTCATCTTATTTTTATCTAAGCATGAAGCATCTTAATGTAGTGAACATACCTTCGAAATAGTTTGTCAAGTTCTGCCTCCGACCATCAATTTTTAATGTGCTTTCGTCCTGATGGCTGTCTAGGTGCCACTGCTGCTCGATCAGTTGAGCTTTGTTAGTCGTTCTTCAAAAGGGTTGGATAATTCTGAAATGTACATCCAAGTCGTTACAAGGGATGGTTATGAATTCTGGTTCATGGGTTTCGTATCCTATGATAAGGCTCTCAAGAACATAAATGAGGCTTTACAGCACAATCGTGAGAATAACACGGCTGGAAGGATACAAGGACGATTAGTGGCCAAAGGGGGGAAGTGATATTCAATTGTACTTGAATAATTTTGGTGTGTTGGTGTGGGTGTGTGACTGCTACGGATAATGCTTAGACATGATCTAATCGATGAAAGGGAAGCATTTCATTTCAGTAAACTTCAGTTGAATATAATTGGTCCAATTTGTTACCATATTAAAATTCCTCATAAAGTAGGCATTAACATTCCATCGTTCCGAATTTTTGTATTGTTTATAATTTTATTTAGTCACTATATGATTAATTAATAATTGTGAAATCTTCTGACGTTGTGGGGATCAATTATGTTCCTGAGTAAGGAATGAAAGAAATAATTTCTTGTTAAGAAATTAATTAATTCCTTATGATTTTTAAATATAATTAATGTGGTTACTTAACCAATGTGTTTACAAGAGTCAATTGATCATGTCCGTTTATATTAAAGATGAGATTACACAGAATTTTGACAAGTGAAACAACCATTGAAGCCTATTTTACTAGGCTCTTGTACTATATATAGATATTAGATATTAGTTTAAGAAGTCTATTCTATATTATTAATTCAAAAACTTTGCGGAACGTCCTGGAAGTGACGAGAAACACTTTCAATGCCTGTACATAATAGGATAAGAGAAGCTAATACGTGCATATAATGTTGCATGGGTTTATATTGTCTGTGATTATACAATAAACAGTATCAATGGTAGTCCTTATATAAGAAGAAAATGAGGGGGAAGATATTGTCAGCTATTCCAAGTTCGACTACTCAAGGATTAAAGTTTAGTCAAGGTCGCAGAGGCGTGCGCCTCTCCTAATTTACATTGGTAAGTGTTATATTATGTCTCAATAGCCCGTTAAGTTAATACGCATAAGTCTGGCCTTGTGATGTCTTCGAATTTTGTTCCAGCATTAATCCCATCTCTTCATGCGTATGCGTGGAATGAAGCCAGAGAAAGCTGCATGGGGGTTTTAAATTCTTCAAGCATGCAAGCAAAGTCAGAAAAGAAAGATTATCTTCTGGCGAGAGAGGAAGTCCACAATCTTCTGCATTAAATATTGGACCCACCACCTGCTGCAAATGCATGAAGATGGCCCCTCTTTTACGCATGCCTCTCTCAGAGAACAAGAAATTTGAAGACTTCGGCTCACCTCTTTCACGGATCGAAGGCACACGATTGTTGACTCTTCTCTGCCTCATTAAATGCTTTCCCATGCACATGCACAATCCGCTTGCATGCCTTCAAATATGGTGGGCGTTCGGTGCCGATTGTGGGCGCCTGCGCTGCATTTAATGAGGCCATTTACTTTCTTCTTTTGTCCTGTTTTTCTGCCCTCATCGCTAAAAGGAGAAGACGTCGATGCGGAAGCGGATATTGAGAAAAAAGAGCTCGGCATAGAGCAAGAGCAGAGAGCTCGAGAGAGAGTGAGAGGCTTGAGTTCCGAGAGGTTCGTGTGGAAGTCGAGTCCAGTGATTGAGTTGAGTTGTTAAACACTGTGGGTATCGGGTATAAAATAAGATTGGAAAACACTCGAGTGCATGTGTGATTATAATCCTATAACTTTTCGATTTATAGTGGATTGATTTGATGGCTCTCCCCGTAGACGTAGGTTCCGACATTTGGACCGAACCACGTAAATTTCTGGTGTCCTGTCCTTTTATTGTTCCTCGTTTTATTTCAATCGATTTCTATAGCTCCCGACATAATTGCAAAATTTACGATCCGCTTCCGCTGCGACGCCGATTGATTACAACAGTAAGCTCGATGTCTACCGCTCTCTGAGGGCGCCCTTCCTCTACACGATCGGGAAGTCCTTGCTCAGTAGATGGCGTGCCTTGCTCATTGGTCAAGACGTCGTTGTTTTGGCTGGAGTCGCTCGACAGAATTGGAGGGAAATGAGTGTTTTCTAAAGTTTCAACAGCTGCAATCTCATTGCCGCCATCATTCATAACTCCATCCCTAAATCTGCCCTTCCTAAAAGTATGGGAATTGGCATCTCTTTGGTGAAATCTTCTTCCTAATTCAACAGTCTTCTCCCACAATGAACCCGAAGAACTTGTTACTTCCTGCCAATTTCTTTTAATGAACATAACCATGAAAATGAGGAGAGCAGAAATCGCAGCAGCTCCAGCAATCAGAAATAGACCCCAAAAACTGTCAAGACCTAGGCTGTCGGATGAAACCGAGGAATTTGAATTCTGGCAGTTGGTTTTGGATGTAAGCCACGCATTTTCAATTTCTGTCATTTGAAGCCCTTCAGTCACATTGAGGATTGCTCGCGAAATATCAGGTACCAGTGGAGACCCTTTAGGGAAAACCTGTAAACCGAAAAGAGCTGAACGTGAGATTTTTTTCAATTAAAGTAATAATGACTAAACCTAATAATTGCAAATTTGGAGGGTTTCCTCTTTTAGCTAGAATTGAGGGATCGAGGACTGTACAAAGCCAAATCCAGCAGTTTTGAATGCTGGAATCATGGTATATTTGTTGCAATATTCTGAAAGTATAAGTTTAAGGTAGGGGACTTCATGGAATGCTGCTGCAATCCCGCCTTTTGCACTTCCATTGGAAAGAAGCGCATCGCATTCTTCAGGAGACCGATAAGATATAAGTCTTGAATCATCGAATTTCATTTGCTTTAGCATTCCATAAGCAAAAGAGCCCTGTTGGTAACCCACGTTTTTTCCAGTTTTTAGGAGTTGATCCACATCAGTCACAGTTGGTTGAAGATTTTGCACCACCAAAAGAGAGCTCAAGCTTGCCGTATAACTTTGCGTTAGTATAAGTACCACGAAAACCCACACAATCACAACAAATCGTGCTAAGTTGCTAAGCACTTTCTCCCCTGCAATCCAAATTAAGGCTAACTTCATAAATTCTCCTACAAAAATATGTGAATTTGAATGTTTGATTTATCTATTAAAGTGAAAGGTGATTACTTTGTGCAAAGACCACGGTTGAAAAGGAGAACCAAAAGCTCGTGCCAACTTGATGCGTGGCTGGACCCCTGAAGTCCTCGTTAATCCGATGTTCAAGCGTCCATACAACCAATGCTATAAACACAAAGAAGCATACAGTGGTTAGCCAAAGGCCCCAAGTGAGCGGCTTTAAGAAAACCCAAGCCTTCTTGCTTGTGTTGTCCTTGTATGGCACGAGCATTGCACCCCCCGATTCGGTGTATGGTAAGGTGAAATCCACATACAATGATCTGTTTGCTATGATTGTTGTATCACCCACCACTGCATCATAATTCTGTTTCAACAAAAGGAACGGAAATGTTTTCTTTGTCAACAACATTATAGCATAGTAATTTTCAATATGTATTCCAACAAAATGAAGCACTTGCAATGAGCTCACCTGGTAAAATACTTGATCGATCATGTCATTGTAACTACCAGCACTACTTCCATTAGGCAAGGCAAATGGAATAAGGTCATACGCCACGGAATAAGGCAATTTTTCTATGACGGCTTCGAAGATGTCAATACAATAGCCACTGACTTGGGATGTGTTTGTGCTAGGATCTCGAGTCACCTTCACGAACTGATTGAAACCGTTCTTCACGGGAACTAAGATTTTCAACCTCTTTCCATTTGTGGGAATCTCCCAACCCTTAGGAACAGAGGTTGAATCTCCCGGCCATATTATTGATTTGAGATTACTTTTCAAAGTGGAATATTTGCTTGTGTTGACTGAACTCAAATCTCTTTGCAGCCCATTGTCTAGCGTCCAAAACCCAATCCCTCTTGCTGCATTTCCATTGATATTGACAATCTGGAACGCTGATGATTCTAGTTGCCCATCAACTAGGCCAAAATCTCCAGCAAGGCCCGTAAATGTCGTAGTGGCTAGTTCTTGGAGAAGTTTATTACCATTTTGAGATATCCCAATATTGTCGAGATCTGTCGCACCTGTTGAAGCCTTCAACATCTGGAAGGTAGAATTGGCCGCACCCATTTCCTCGACAGCCATTGCTAGAGCCCGAGCAGCGTCATAAGCCCTATACCCGAAAATGTTCAACGTAGGATTAAGGATGGATGGATTGTCTTGTTGGAATTTCATCTTCCATCGGACCATGAAATTGTCCAGGTTTGGCATATCTGGGATATAAGTCTTTATGCCTAGTACTCCTTGCATCGAGCTAGCGACAACAGATGAATCCACAGAACTTAATAGGTCAGTGATTCCATTAGTCAAGATCCACACATAACCTTCGCTCATCATTCCCACCTCTTTTGCTTTGGCCAACAGTCGAGAACCCAGGGCAGGTAACATGTGCACGATGAACACCCTCGTTTGCATCGTCATTAACTTGTAGAGTTCCTGTAGGATTTGATCGTCCGTGGCCGAAGGAGAAATAAGACTCCTATAGGAAACTCGCGTGTCGACTTCTTCCAAAGCATCTGCAAGAGAAGGTATGATGCCTTCTCCAAACTGATTGTCCACATATATGAGGACCAATTCTTTCCAGCCAAAAGCTTGGATGACCGCACTTATGGCATTCACTTGGGACGAGTCATTTTGTGTGGCTCTAATGAAGTAAGGATTCCGAATCGAACTGAGGGATGGACTAGTAGCAGAGAAAGAGATGATGGGCACATGAGACTTGTTTCCAAGGTCAATGATGAAGTCTGCTTGCAAGGAAGCTTCAGGGCCTATTATGGCTTGGACTTGTTTATTCTTTATCAAATCGAGTGCTGCAAGGGTGAACCAGAAAGACGGTGTAACAATACGGCTGATTATGGAAATTCGTATTGGGAAAGGCATAGTATCGATCAGAAAAGTCAATGAAAACTTGATGCAGTATTATAGCAGTAGAAATATATAAGAAAAAGGAAAATAGGAGTTTGAAGTTGTCAAAGAAATTGTAGTTGATATTATTTAAAGATACAATCCTTTGACCTTATTGTAGGCATTTGGTTGTCGCCTTTAGAAATAAATAAAAAAATAAAAAAAAATAAAAAAGTGCATAAATTGGCTCAGAACGATTAAGTTTATTCTTCTCCATTGATGAGTTGACCTCTCTACAACCTCATGGCATAAAAAAATTGCACTCTAGAATCCAAGCCTCACATTTCAAATCTATGGCTTTTGTGAGATCAGACCTTTTTTATGCTGTATTATATATGGGTTCTCTCAACATTCATATTAAACAGCTTTCATGTCTCAAAAATTATTTGATCGATCTTGAAACTAAAATATTTTTTTATTTCTCTATTAATAATACAACTTCTATAGAATTAATTAATCACTAACTCAACTAAACATGACTCGTTATTATAATATTTGGTTCAAAGAAATAATCGGCACGATCATGTAGAGATATCTACCCCATCAATATTCTCCCAAAAAAGAATTTGAAACCGTCTCTATCAATCATCCGCTCTAAAATGACTATTTTCTAATTTGAAAGGCAAAATAGTTTTATGCACTTTTCCGAAAAATGTTGGTATGTAACGTGCATCTTTCACGAGACATTTGTAACAAGATTCATTTATCATTTACATGCAAACATAACTTTGTAGAGTTATGCTACATTTATAGCAGGACAAGAGTCTTGAGAGAGCTACATATTCATCAAAGTCGTACAAAAATAAACAGAAGAGTTAAGACCCCATAAACACGTTCAAATTTTGACTTCAACTCGATCAATTCTATCCAAGTCGCCTTCTTTTGGCTAGTGGCTTACCTGCCAGTGGTCCATTGGCGATTTTTCATAATGACTTAAACAACGACAGTCTTTTGTTTGAGGATCGTTTTTTAATGATCCAATTCACAAAACAATAATCTTTCGGTAATGTTAGGGACGGCTAAATGATTTGGCAATAAGAACT
Organism: Eucalyptus rudis; assembly: GCA_019915205.1. Classification (NCBI taxonomy): domain Eukaryota; kingdom Viridiplantae; phylum Streptophyta; class Magnoliopsida; order Myrtales; family Myrtaceae; genus Eucalyptus; species Eucalyptus rudis. Next base: position 16,971,359 of record JAHMTN010000001.1, on the reverse strand, counting down.
TATTTTCAAAGTAGATGATGATTGGCCCGGTTTAATTCAAGAACGACATTTTTCAAAACAAGTATCTAGGATACATCTTTCGTTATCTACATTTCTTTACATATTATCTTGTCATGGGGCAAAGTAATCTTTTATATATTCTCCACGCGAAAAGGCTTAAAAAAAAATTTGTGGAATTCACGTCGAAAGACAAAAATTGTTTTTTCCCTTTTAACTTATGGAGCGAAACATCATCCTTTTGGACATTTCGACTTTGTCATTCGTAGAAGTTCCAGTAGTACTATTTCAAAGGTGCTGCACCCCAAAACACAAAACCCCATGAAAAAAGTTGTAGCAGATTAGAGATTTTCGATTTGTTTCCATTGTATCATAGCAATATCATTTCCGGTTTTAGCTTTCTGAAAGGTACACTCCAAGGAAGGAATAAATAAATTAAATTGTTCCATGGTCAAATGTTACGCTCGGAGACTATGAATCCTCTCAAGCTAAGCGGTCAAGCTGTCAGTCCAATATGACTGCAAGACTCGGGGGATTATATTGACATATTTCTAACTTCGAGACCCTCCTCATTCCCATTGTGAAAGAGATCGAATGGAATCTTAAGTACCAACTTGATGTTATCTTTGATTTACAACCGACTTGAAAATAATGCTCGAAGATTTAACTGAGAACTCTTTTGAAATTTCATATAAATAGAATCTGAAATGTCCATGTTATTGGCAAATACGTCATTACGAACATTAATTGGTTTTATCTTGCATAATACAAATAGTTGCATAAAATACTTTATCCTCTACGACAGGATGTGTATTAAACCAAAACCAAACCACTTCCAAGTTCAAGCAGAGATTAAACCATAAATGTTCGGTAAAAAGAAAGATTAATCAAACAAACTTCCACACGATCAATAGAAGTACAAAAAAACCCAAAAACTGATGCCGTCATATAATTCTGGACGAGCATCATGAGCAGTCAGTGCATTAGAGAGAGAGAGAGAGAGAGAACCTGCAGCAGCAGCAGCAACCTCATCTTGTTTGGAATCTCTAACGTTGAGGACGAGCCTGGTCTTGTAGGAAGGGTTTGAACTATAAAAGTCAGAGAGAGACATTTTAATGCAGCTCAATCCCATCTTACCCACCCACTTCTCCAGATCAAGTACCACCCCAACGTTCACCGGGATCGTTGTTGCATTGTTGCTGTTACTGCTTTGCGCCACAGCGACCCAAGGGCCTTCACAGAAGGTCGTGAGGATTGCAAAAAAGGAGAGAGTCATAAGGAGGAGCTTTTCAGCATCGAAGGAAATTCTTGCTGGAAACATTGGAAAGTGTCTTACGAAAAGGCAAGTGTGAGTTTGTAAGAGAGGAGAAAGAGAAAGATACTCTGAGGACATGCTGACGCTGAATTTATATTGTGGTAGAGCTTTGAAAAGTAAGACGATGCATTGACAGCTTCCATTCAAGGATTGTTCGACGTGGGCGGGACCCATCTGGGATTGCTCGACCTCCGGCGGTACCAACACTTCGTCTTTTCTTTTTCCCAAGCTATTATTTTAGTATAAAGAATATCATAAATTCTTTAACCCCAAGATATAAGATTCAATGTCGAAATCTAATGAGCTCACCAAATTGGTATTATAGGCCCAGCAGAACCTTCTAAATAAATAATTTAGGGCCTCTTTACGAGTTTCGTCATATTGGATGCTCCAGAAAATCTTTAGGATCCACTTTTGATATAAAACCAGTAAACCCTTGTCTCATATAGCTAGTAAGAACATATAGACCAAGCTCATTTAGATCATTGATCATGTTGGTCCCAAGGTATGACCCAAATAATTAATGTTTCAGTGATATTGGTGGAGATGATTTACAGCCATTCAATAGCTTCTCCTTAGAGAAAAAATATATCGCATGGTCCAATAGAACATGCAAACTAAGTTCATCTAGACCCTTGGTCACATGACTTTTATGTTCAAACCCAATTAATTAATAAATCATATAACATTATAACATATTATGTACCAATTGTGCAATAACTATTTATTTATTTTTTTATCTTAGTGGATAAAAAAGTGTGACATATATACACCTATAGGTAACCCTAAGAATTCCACATGAGACGGTCTAGTTTGCTGTTTGCTCTGTCTTATTTTTTCTGAACCCCAGAGAAAGGTCATTGTTTGCGGGAGTAGGACATCTTTGATTAAACGTAGAAATTTGTCTTTATCCACCTCGTTTACCTTGACCAATTCAACGATCAAACCACACACGGCCATTTTCAACCCTCATGATTAATTCCTCCCCCACCGACCGACGCAAACCTGCTTGAATTCAATCATCAAGTCCCCAGAGACCAGTCATACGGTAGATTCAATTGGTACGTCAAGTTGTACTTTTTTTTATAACTCAACACACTACTCAAGTTGAAGTTGAAGAGATAACTCGGATACATCGTATTGAATGGAAACCTTTGAGCTTAGAAAAAGAAACAAAAATTAAAAAATTCGAAAGCAGATGACGAAGTAGGTCTAGATCCAAACTTTATCACCTAATTACTCCAAGAATCACTAAGAATGAAACCCGCGTATGATTATGGCTTAACAACATAGTAAGCTCGTCGAATCTTAGTGCAGATTAAGGAATTTTATCGCTACTACTATTATAATAATAATCATCATCATCATCATCATGATTATAGTTATTGTTGTTGTTGTTATTGCTATTATTATGATTATTAGTATTAGTATTGTTGTTATTACTACTATCATCATCATCAGTAAAATTGGTTTCTATTGCATGTTGAGTGATATTTGAGAGTTTCCAAGAAATTGCGTGTGCATTAAAGTCAAACCTATTGACTTGGATTTCTCCCAATATTGTAATTGCTATATTGAGAATTGCGTTGTTCCGTATCCACCTAGCTTGGTAGGAACACAGACGGAGCCATTGATGACCAAAATGCAACCATTAATTGGGTACACTGCAAGCTTGGGTATTATGTCAACATATTTTGAGTGTATGTATGTGTATTATATATAATATAACATTGACCCAGCAATTAATTCACAAATTATATTTAAAAAAATCATAAAGAGTGAAAACTTAATTTAGGAGAAGCTAAATAATTGGCCTCTTGGCTTTAGATACAAATCAGTAGAATAAGATTCTTAATATGTTTAGAAGGAGAGCTTAATCGTATCTAAATGTGATGGATGATGATGAGGGTGCGGATTCTCTCTATCGATTAACTCATTTGATGCATGTGAAAGCACCAGGTCATTACTTGCGAAGGAGTTTTTTGTTTATATCATTATTAGCCTTTGGTAAGCATTATAATTATATGATTAAATAATGACTTAGAAATTAATTAGCTCTAGTCAAATAGCTCTGTTTATATGCGGAGGCATTAACTGATTCTTAATGTACCATCCAATCTCGTCCATTGGATTCTATCTTAATTATTAAACAGGAAATTTTGTCGAACGGGCCAATTGTACGACTCATGTGGTAGACAACTAGAAAAAAATTTCACGGGAAAATCTGTATCTTTTATGGAACTCAACAAGAATATTGAGTCCGAACAACAACTATCTAGTTGATACAATAGTCAAAGTCATATGATGGCTCTTATAGACTGGATGAATATTTAGAAACTAGTCCAAACTTTCTGGCTTTCACAGGTTTCCTTTTCATTTCGTTGTCCACATGCTTGAGTAGTATAAATAAAATAATAGTAAAAAAAATGAAGAATAGAAAAACATAGTGCCCATGATTCACGGGAATGTTCTAGGCCGTTTGATTTGGGGTTCTACACCACAAATCGCATTCCCATCACAGTCAACACTGTTACAGCCTAATTTTAGATCTAACTAGTATTATAACGGCCTAGTGACATGCATGATTACTAGCGACATTTTGGCAGCACGGCGATGTATCATGTAACTCAAGATCTTATTTCAACATTATAATGGTCTTGGAACATGCGTTTTTTTTTACTATTTGAATAGGCAACATAATGGCGTATCGTAGGCTTTCGAGCTTAACTTTTGCATTCCAAGGGCCTAAGAAAATGTGGTAAGTCTACTCAAATGGCAACATAATGACGTATTCTATATTTTATGATTCTAGATAGACATTACGATGTCTTAGCATGCATTTCTATTGAAAAATGAAAACAAGGGGTTGAAACTTATCTAAAAGCGCGAGAAGTTTCGGTACAGAAGAACACGCGAACACCAGAGAATCACGAGGACCGAACTCAATTTGAGAGAATTTCAAGGGCAAAAGGATGAGGGAGAGACTCACCATCGCTGAAGATAAGGCATGGCTGCCTTGAGATGAGGGCAGGCACACTTTGTGTCGACATGTGCCGCCTCGTCTCGAGGCCGGCATGCCTGGGTCAAGGCTCACCCTTTCCGAGCTCGCATACCCTCCGTCCGACATTGATTCGTGCGACTTTTGCACTTCCAGAGTGTTTGAGTCGACCTTTCCAATGAGCCCAATATTGCTAGGTGGAGTCGTGAAATCACGGACCCGAGATTTCAATTTATATCGGGTTTTAGGCTTGATTCTGTAAACTAAGCATCGTTTCAAAGACTCCTCATTTTAAAAGTCATCATTGACCATAACTTAGGGGTATGGAAAGTTCCGTCCGATTTTGATACCTTTAGGTACAGTTTCGGCCTTTGAGACCTTTTTCAAGTTTCGGAAGGTACCACCGAAATTTGACTGGCGACTACTTCCTCATCCAACATCCGTTCGGAATGCTTGCGATCATGAGTTTCAGGATGTGGAATCAAAATCGGGAAATGGCAAATTTACGTGATATTGCCTTCGAGACTTCCTCAAGCGTTGGGTTGCTGTGACGGAAATTCCTCTTTGATTTAGGCAATTATTTTCCAAAGAGGGCGATGCCCTTTTGTGGCGACGCACTCGCCTTTTCAGCAGTAGTAAAAGGCAATTCCTATGGGACTTTCCATGAAAGCAATGTAGTGACTTTCTCACTAAGATTCGGCTTCGATGCATCCGATAGAAGCATTTGCATCTGCCATTTTTAAACCCTGCTTGCCAAGTTTAACTTGAAGTTTTGCACAAAAATCTATGAATTTGAATCAACCTATTTTATCCCCCTAGGTTGCATTGCTAGACTCAACAGATTTAGTATACAAAAAGTATTGCATGGGGCATAATTCATGAAGGCATAACCCAATTAACTCCATTGCTTTCGGGAAACAATTCAGGAAGCAATTCGGCAAGGAAATGTTAAGTTTATTGATGACAAAGGACAAGGAAAAATGGAAGTCGACACCGACCCTTTTTTATCAAAGTGGTCCATATTGCACTGGCTATATTTGAAGACAGAACAAGTTGTGCTAACGATGTTGACAGGATATCGAAGCAGGCACCTATATTAAGGTAGGAGGAATTTGTAAGTGAGATGGCAGTTTGGTCAAGGTAGAAATGTTAGTTACCAACCCACTCCCCACACCTACCCATGAGGCTTATAGGCCAAGCATATTCGACCGAGTTAGTTTCTTGAAGAAAGGCCCTGATGAGAAAGAAGTTCCTCGAGCAGCGGTATGAAGAGGGTAACTCTAATGGAGAGTATGATTTCTATGTGATCTACTTACTCTCTGATGGTTTTGGACCTCTCTCATCATAAAACTAGTTCAAAGAATGAGGTATTTCCTCACATTTATGAACCAACCACCAGCCCATTACAGAATTAATGTGGAACGACCTCAACACTCTTTGACATCGACGTCAAAGATATTTTCCTACAAGATGAGAAGAGTTAAATTAGAACTTTCCACTGATTGACAAAGGTAAAGTCTTCGCTTTTTTTTTTTAAGTCTATCATACCCTATTTTTCAACTCACTTTCAGATTTTTCACCCTACCTTGTTGTAAAATATGAAAGTAGAACCCCATATTCAAAGCTAAACCGTGCCTACCCCCGACCCCCTTAAGAAGATGAGGAATCAAACTCCTAACCTCCCTCTTCCCATATGGGAAAAGTAACCACAGAGGCACAATTGTCAAAGTCTCCGCATTGACGAGCCCTAAATGACATCGAGGATACTTTCCTACAGGATGCAAAGAAAGAGGAAGATGTCCAGACGAACAAATCAGGACTTTTGGCGAAAGGCCAGAGCCCATGGGCTTTTCTAGGCAAGTGACAGAACTTCACACTTCTCTCTCTTGTAATCCTCACGTCTTCTTGCCCATTTAGTTAACTTTTGAAATTTTTCCAAACCAAGAGCAAAATCACTTTCTTTTTACTTCAATTTTTTCCTCAAATCCAAACTATTTCCCCCAAATCCATTCATTTTCAACCCCAAACTCTTAAACCCTAGGTTTCACCAAAATCCTCCCTTTCTTCCAAAAATTTCGATCAAAAGAGTCAGAGTACGTTAGCTGCAAGATTTAGATTAAACAAGAAGCAAAGAACAAAATAGATCCGATAAGAGATGTTTTAGAGGCAAAGCTTATATTTGTCTACTAAATAGGTAACTCGAATGATTGCCTTTCTTATTCATCATTTATCTGTCATCAACATCCTTTTCATATCAAGCATTTATCTTAGCATACGCTGGACTTAGTTGGCTGTGGAAGAGCTCCCTAAGGACTATTCGAGAAATCTAATATTTGTGCTGAAATGTCAATGCAATTCCCTACAACATTGCTTTTGTGTATGACCATGATGTTCGATTTGCTAGTTGTTCTAGCGGATCCACAGGGGCCACCACACCCTGGGACTTCCCTTGTGTGTGTGTCAGACATAAAGTGCAAGTTCAATACTCTATACAATAACAAAATAATAATAATTTCATATTTTGAACCCTCACTCAAATTTAGACTCGCATCTTATCTGTTTCATGAGATTAGTGGAGTATTTTACGGATTTGGGATTTTACCTAACTAAAGTAGGCTTCCTCATCATTGAAAGAAAAAGTATGTTTCGAATAAGTTAACTTACATCGTATTAAATTTCTTTTTGACCTTGGAAATCCAAATAATAACTAGCCCAAATATAGAATCGTTCCTATTTATTTTTTTTCTCTATTGATAATTCTTATGTATGAGAGCAAAGTCCCAACTATTTTGAGACCTATGAAACATCTTATAATGTCCCTCGAATTGGTGAAATCCAGACCTGTGCCAGAGACACTTGCACACAGATAATTATGTTTGCTTTCTCTTACCGAGCAAGGAACTTTTTTCGCATCGCGTGATTATACTCTGCGATGTTTGGCACAAATATATTTCTCCATCGCTCTTCCTCGTTTTTTCCCTTTTGTGGGCAGTAAATCATACAGATTGCAATTAAAAGGCATTAGTTATCTTCGAACTGATCCAGCAAAAGGACATTGTTTGGCATCAGCTTCAATTTTCCTTTCTTTTTTACTTCAATTCTTCCTTTCTCTAGCAGGAACACTTGATAAGTGACATTCACTTCCCTAAAAATTGTGTGGTCTTAAGACCTCCTAACATTACATAGGCCCTCCATCAAACTCGTATGAATTGATTTGTCGTGTCACCAAAAGATATTTCTCGGGGTTTTGGTTTTAATTTGTTTTCCTAAGGTTAATTTTAGTTGTATTTGGTGAAAAAGAAAAAAAAAATCTTTGTAAGTTTGTATTTGATGGGGTAAAAAGGGTGATAAAAGGTCTTTCATCCAAGCAAAATAGTATATGCACGGAACATCAGTCAATTATTGTTGAGATCACATTTTTCAGACATGGAGTTCGTGCATTCCTGATAAATTAAAAAAAAAAAATGTAGCATTTTCCCACCTAATTAATAGTTATAAATCATTCTAACCCTTAGTTGATCAGTTACCTTGTGTGTGGGTGGGTGTTATAAATCATTCTAACCCTTAGTTGATCAGTTACCTTGTGTGTGTGTTGGGGGGGGGGGGGGGGGGAGGAGGGGAATGTGGGTTTCATTAATCATATAATGGGGTTAAAGGTGGATTTCATGTATAAAATAATGTTTAGCATACACTTATTAAATTTATTTGTAAATATATTAATTAATTAGTGGAATCCATGTATAAAATAATGTTAAGTGAACATTTATTAAATTTATTTGTAAATATATTCATTAATTACTAAAATTATGTTATTCGGTTAGTAGTTAAAAAGCAGATTTATGTGTGTAAATATGTTACGGTGTAAGCGAGCCAAGCTACTCATAAGCTACTCGAGTTTGACTAGTAGTTCAATTCAGAGATCACTAGAAATCAACTCGACTTTTTTGTCGAATTTGAGTCAAGCTTGAATGGTTTGAGTACTTAAATCTGGTCAAGCTAATGCCGAAAATACTTGCAAGACTCAAGCAATTAACTAGGTTACTTCTTTTTTCTTTTCTTTCTTTTTTGGTTGGAAAACAAGCCTAGTTGAGCGGTACAAAAACTAGAATCTGAGCACAAGCGTGAACTAAGTTTGATCTCCCTATATCACATATCGACTAACTGAGTAGAGAGTAGAGTTGAAATTGAGCTTATTGAAGACCAATCCAAGCGAGCTCAAGCCGGAAAAATCGAGCTCGAGCAGACTTCCTATATCAGGGTTTAAATATCCTAATTGAGTTATACTCAAGTATTCAACCATGTCAAATCGGCTCAACTAGATTATATCGTTAAGGCATGGCACCCAACACATATTCAGTACCCATTCCTAGTTTTTTTTTTTTTTCGTCTAATCCTATCCTATTATCTATTATACAAGCCACTGCGTGCACTATGTGTTGTGCGTAGCTTATGAAACCTTGCTGCCTTACTCACACGTCTCCAGCCCAATCTCTCTAGAAGATGAGAAATTGAACTCCCAACCTCTCCAGTAATCTAGACCTTGACTTTAAGACTCAAATTAACAGATCATTTTGTCATGCTCGACCCGGATGTGTCAAGGCCTATGGTCAACTTGCCAAAATAAGACAGCGAACCCTAGTGGGAAGCCAACCTAACTTTCAACAGGAAAGAAAGATCATCGCGGGCTGGACTTTGGATGGGAAAGACCGGTTGAACCACGGTTCTGCGTCACTATGAAGTTTTCTTTCTTTCTGTCTTTTTGTGCTTTTGGCCACTCCATCCCGTTGGTGAGGTTCAAGAGTCGTTGCCTCAGTCGCTGGTGTTTGGTCAAATCAAGGACACAGCCATGTGAAAAATAATAGGAGGTACTGGTCGATAAGTCAATTTAAAGACACTCTGTGAAGCACGGATCTACCTAGTATGCGCCATTTTTTTTTTTTTTTGAGCAAAAGATTACATATTATCATTCAAGACGCGGAGCGCTACTGTACTTGACTATTAGACGATAATCATTTCCAAAGAAATGATGGGGTGTCTACCTCAACCCCCACCGTCAGTGATGTTCAAGTAGGGTTGCCTCAGTGGTTGGTGATTGGTCAAATCGAGGACTCCGCTTGACATAATGAAACATTGTACTGCGACCTATCCACGCATTGACAAGACAGGCCCAACAAACTGTTGGCATTTAATTCTTCTGTGGAAAATCTTCAACCAAGGCAAAAGAGCCTATTCACATGACTCCGTTCATTGCACCATATCTCGTGGTTTGATGATTAAAGAAAAATTTATAAAGTTCAAATTCTTTGTATTCATGTTCTCACCGATGCATTAAAAAGAATACTAGAGGATGATACTAAGTTCTTAAGATATGCGTCCATAAGATATGATAACTAATGTAGCATGCTTTTATTGGACGGTAAATATGACTCACCTGTTTAAATGTTTACACAAGTCGCATGTCATATCTTTTGTTACACTACTCATTCAGATAGCAAACTCCTCAACATTGCTTGAAAAATGGTGAATTTCAGGGTGGTTACTAAAGTTTCAGCGTGATTTGTAATTACATCGTCGAATCTTGATTTCAATTACCAAATATATTAAAATTGACTTTCATGCTATTGATAAATTTTAACAAAAAGGATTGTTAATTAGCTTACTAATAAAAAAAGACAACAACAATAAGTCACTATTTTATATAAATCATATAGTACAAAACGCTAAGTTTAACCATAACAAGTTGGAGGTCACATGAAGCGAGAATCTCCTCCTTGCACGTGTTTCGCAGCCGGACCGTCGTGCAAATCATCTTCATTCACTAAATTCTGAAAAGGCGTCGGTAGAAATTGGAAAAACGATGGAGAAAAGTCGAAGGGGCTCTATATCTCGAAGTGAAAAGCCACTCCATGCCAAACTATATTCTATGACCATGCGAAGAAGTCTCCTCAGTATATAAACCTTGATTTAAAAAATATAAAGGTTCAATCCGTCCGTAGAAATCATTCCTAGCCAAATGGCAATTTGCTTGTAAAATACGTAAAATAGAGCAAATATGGTCAGTACCGAAAAACTTCAGACACAGTCTTACCCATCTTTGATTTGAAGATTACAATAACCATTGTAGAAGTCTTTGTATAAAACCTTTTTACTCCAACCAAGTATGCTATAATTACCTCCTTTTAAAGGCAATTTTTTTTTTTTATACAAGTACACTGAAATGTAGAGCATCCGAATTTAACTTTGTTATGTATAATTTTATAAAAGAATATGTTCACTAGAAATCCTAAAACTTGTTACACAAGTACGATTGAATCCTAAAATTTGCAAAAAGTGCAATAAAATCTTTTCATTAACACTGTTGACATAACTAATGAAAAATGTTGACATTGTATTTTTAAATTAATTTCTATTTTCCACATGGTATTTTTATTATTTTTTATTCAAATCATTTTTAATTAGAAAAAAACTAAAAAAAGAAAAGCTAAAATTTATTATATAAACAAACTTGTAAAAAAAGAAAATGGCAAGGCTCACGAATAGTCCCTTCTGCCACTGCAACCCATTACAAAAGGGGCTTATGAAGATCACATGCTCTCATCCGACTAAGTGGTGCCTCTCTAACCCTAAGTGAGGTCCGGCAACCCTCATTAGGCTCAGGCTCAAGCACCCAAATCTTAGTGACACCAGCCATCAATTGAGATTGGCAACAATTGATCGCCCTAGGTGAGGCCCTATCGTCCCTAGGCAAGGGCCAACGACCCTTACCAGGCCAGACCAAGGGCGACGCCAATGCTCGCTTGGGGCTAGTGAGGACCAATGAGGCCTCGCCCGAGCCTACGAGGCCTCGCCCTAGCGGGCGATTATTGGGCCAATGCCACTCAAATCTAGGCACACTCACCCAAGCCTAGCTAGGGCCATTGGCCCTTCGCGCAATGGCTGATGGAAGCGCCACTAGACTATCATTCTCTCTTTTTTCTTTTAGGCTCCGTTCGTTTCGCGAAAAATAACTTTCAGGAAAATATTTTTCAAAATTTCCGGTGTTCGGGTGGACGGAAAATCACGGTCAAGGAAAACATTTTCCGGTCAACGGAAAATTCCTTCTTGACATCTTGGAAAATGATTTCCTCTTTTGAAAAGAGGAAATCATTTTCCATGCCTCTCGCCTCTCGCACGAGCTCTCTTCCTTCGCGTTCTCTCTCTCTCTCTCTCTTGCTCTCCCTGCTGCGAAGCCGGCTTCGATGACGTCCTTCTCCGGGATCAGCCTCCGCCCTCCCTGGCCGCTCCTGCCCGCCTGCTCCGGCCGAGTTGCCGCCGCCGCCGCCGCGCTCCGCTTCCCTGGCGGCTCGAAGCCGCTCGGGAGGATCCGACTCAAGAGGGAGCACCGTGGCGGCGCCGGGAGGCTCGCGGGGAGCCTGCCGTCTAGGCCGCTCGTCGTGCGGTGGCGAGCCGTGAACTCGTCGGATCTAGCGGCGGAGCTCGCGGCTCGCCGAATCTAGTGACAGAGCTCGGGCTCCCGATCCAGGCGAGCTCGAGCTCTGTCACCAGATTCGGCTAGCTCGGGTGAGATCGGCTGAGCCTCGAGCTCGCCGGATCTAGCGGCGGAGCTCGCGGCTTGTCGAATCCAGGCGAGCTTGAGCTCTGTCGCCAGATCCGACAAACTCGGGTGAGATCGGCCGAGCCTCGAGCTCGTCGGATTTGGCCATCGGGTCTTGGTCGGCCGCTGGGCAGCTGACCATCGTCAGGCAGGAAGGAGGTGGCGGCGGCGGAAGGAGGCGACGACGGAGGAAGGAGGAGGAAGAAGGAGGAGGAAAAGAAAAATAAATAATAAATAATAAATAATAAATAATATTTAGATTTTTAAAAATATAAATAATTAAAAAAATCATTTTTAAAAAATATAAATTAATAAAATAAATTTTGTGGTCAATTAAAAATATTAAAATTTAATTTTTGACAATTTTTTCTAAACAATTAAATGAGCTAACGAACGGCGGAAAATATTTTCCACTCGAATTTTAGATTTTGGCCGAACACCAGAAAAAAGAGTCATTTTCCAGGAAAATGACTTCCAGGAAAATATTTTCCAGAAACACGATATTTTCTGCGAAACGAACAGAGCCTTAGTTTTGTTTCTTTGATAAAATTGTTGGTATTCTTTTTTTAGTTTTTTAATCTAATTTAAATAAAGATTTAAATAACTAATAATAAAAATGTCGCGTCAGTATTTTTATTAATCAAATTAATGATGTTAACAAATTGACTTAATTGTACGTTTTATAAATTTTAAGGCTCATAATAAATTTTATGATTTTTAGTGAGCATATTCCTTTTATAAAGTGAAAGACTTTTTAAAAGATCCGAATTTAGTTTTTAAAAAGATCCGCAAGAAACAGGTCTGGCCTGCAAACTAAATTCAACTTTCAGCATTCCTTATAAAATGCATCTGCTTTTTATACAGGTAAAATGCATCTGCTTTTTATACAGGTAAAATGCATCTGCTTACACTTGACTAAAACAGCACATTCCTCTCAAGATTTTCTCAATCCGCCAATCCCCAAAGCCACCCATCATGGAAGAGCAGGCGGTGGTTCTGTATTCTGCACCGGCCATCGGCCACCTCACGCCCATGGTGGAGCTGGGCAAGCTCCTTCTCACTCGCCAACCTTCCCTCTCCATCCACGTCCTCCTCCCCAACCAAGCCTACGAAGGCGGCTCCATCTCCTCCTACATCGCCGCCGTCTCCGCCACCCACCCTTCCATCACCTTCCACCACCTGCCTCCCACCTCCCTCCCTCTCGACTACTCCACCACCTCCCCGCACCTCGAGACCCTCGCCCTCGAGCTCCTCCGCCTCAACAACCCCAACGTCCACCGCGCCCTCGTCTCCATCGCCGAGACCCACCGCGTCCGGGCCCTCGTCATCGACTTCTTCTGCACCAACGCCCTGTCGGTCGCGCGCGACCTCGGCATCCCATGCTACTACTTCTTCAGCTCCTCGGGGGGCGGCTTGACCGTCTTCCTCAGCTTGCCCGTCCTCCACAGGACCACCACCAAAAGCTTGAAGGACCTCGACACCGACACCGACACCGTCCTCCGCTTCCCCGGCGCGCCGCGGTTGCTGCCTTCCGACATCCCCGAACTGGTGCAAGACCGCAACGACCGGGCCTACGAGCTCTTGCTGGAGAGCGCAACGAACATGCTGATGGCGTCCGGGATTATATTGAACACGTTGGAGAAGCTCGAGGAGGAAACCGTGAAAGCCATCCGGGACGGCAAATGCGTGCCCGACGGGCCGACCCCTCCACTTTACTGCATCGGGCCCCTGGTCTCGAGCGGGGATGGCGGAAAAGCCGGGAGCGGCGGCGGCCCAGGCAACGACAAGCCGGAGTGCTTGACATGGTTGGACTCGCAGCCGAGAGGAAGCGTCGTGTTCTTGAGCTTCGGGAGCCTCGGGGTGTTCTCCGCCGAGCAGCTGAAGGAGATAGCGACGGGGCTCGAGAGGAGCGGCCACCGGTTCCTATGGGTGGTCCGGAGCCCGGCCACCGGCAAGGGCCACAAGGCCGTCTCCACGGCGGAGCCGGACCTGGGGGCGCTGCTCCCGGAGGGGTTCCTGGAGCGGACCGCGGGGAGGGGCTTCGTCGTGAAGTCGTGGGCCCCGCAGGTGGCGGTGCTGAACCACGGCGCCACGGGAGGGTTCGTGACCCACTGCGGGTGGAACTCGGTGCTCGAGGCCGTGTGCGCGGGGGTGCCGATGATCGCGTGGCCGCTCTACGCGGAGCAGCGGCAGAACCGGGTGTTCATGGTGGAGGCGATGAGGGTCGCGCTGCCGATGGAGGAGGCGGCGGGGGAGGAGCGGTCGGTGAGCGCGGCGGAGGTGGAGCGGCGGGTCCGAGGGCTGATGGGGCCGGAGGGCGAGGCCATCAGGGAGCGGATGCAGCATCTCAAGCAAGAAGCGCAGGCAGCACTGAATCCCGGCGGGTCGGCTCAGGTCGCGTTGGCTGAGTTAGTACAGTCATGGAACATCGCTTGAGCTTTTGCCTTTTTCCATCGTTTCTTTTTCTTTTATTTTTTGTCTTTTTCTCTTCTTTGTGTGCTTTTGAAAAAAAAAAAATACGTTGCAAGTGGTCAAACGCTAAGCTGCAATGAGGGCACGCTCGAAACCCTAGAGAAAATTCTAGTAACTAGAAAAATAATAATGGGATTTGATCCTTTGCACCGATCCCTTTTTTGATTTAATTCTTAAACTACGTTTCACGGGACATGTGTTCTGGTTTGGTTGGTGGGGGTCGGTTCGCTAATGACATGTAATCCCGGGGTATGAAACAAAAGAAAGCATTTTGACTATATTGTTAAAGCCGATGTATTATTAGGGATCGCAATTACAATAATCTTGTCGTTATGCTATCGAGATGGTTACAAACGGCCCTTATTTCGCCACAGCGCTGTCGAATGATGTCATGTGGATAATTTATGGTTTGTTGCGTTTTAGTGAGTGAATGACGAAGGTCATATGCATTATTTATGCCAAGGTCGTGACAAAGTGCATAGGTAACCATCAGGAGCGTGAAAAAGTCATCAGCGCTCTGGAATTTAAATGTCCGCAAATCATTTGAATATCCTAATTTATATTCAATGTTCATTCCAATGCAAATAATTTTTTTTTCGATCATTTAAATATTATATAATTTTTCAATCAATCACCTTAACTATCATAATTATTTAAAAATGTTCACAATAAGTGACATGTTACATTGGATTTTCAGCATTTTGGTAAATGTTTTTAAAAGTTTTTACATTTAAATGACTAAATGAAAGTTATGGCACTTAGATGAAATGTTTTTTAGAAGTTGTGACATTTAAGTGATAAAAAAAAGATTATGGCGCTCAAGTTAGGATACAAAAGTTATAACACTTGTTATGTCCTTATTTCGATATTTGTGTTACCCAAGCAATAGTTTTAATTAGCCATGATTAGTATGATTATTGCAATTGATTGAAATAAACGAGGCATCCAAACTTAGCCGAACATTACAAAATCGTTAACTTGATGGTAGGTGATGTACTTCAACCGAGAACTTCCTTATGGATTTTATCAAGATTTCTACTAACCCTCGTCTTGCCCTTGTCCGCGATGCTCGATAAACTTCCAACAACACCTCTGGCATCACCAGGCGCTCCCCCAATCATCGTGAACCCCTTGGGATTAGGGGCCACATGATTTCGACGACTCTTTCAAAAGATATGCTTTTGCAAAGTTGAAGTCGCTGACCAATGAGTAAGCATACTTGTCACCAACAAATGTATTTCTCTAGAAAGTTATGGGGTAGAAGACTGTGGCATTCTTGCTCTAATTTATGAGAGCTTCCCATGGACACCAAGTTAGACAATTTGATGCTCTCTAGATAGAAATATCAGTGCTTGAACAAGGCAACCTAGGAACTAAAATTTTGGAAAACCAGCTTGGTCCATAGGGCCGTCCAGTCCATCTCCTCATCAGATTGCAACACCGTTTTTCACAATTGAAATCAGAGGTATGTAAGTTTTCTTAATTTGAAAAGATATTCAAATTTTCTGTTCATTTCTAGAAATTACGTAAGTCTTGAAAAATCCAAGAAATCATGTTGTCGAATTGTGAGAATGGGATAAACTTTTTAAATGATCGATATCCAAATTTGGGTAGTAAAAAAAAAATTTAGTTGTAACCTTTGAATGCTTTGGTGCCATGTTTAAAGTACTTGCAATAATAGATTAAAAAATCATATTTAATCAGTAAAGCAAGTATACAGCCTTAAGAAAGAAACGCAGGCAACACTGAGTCCCGGCAGTTCAGCTCAAGTCGCGTTGGTTGAGTTAATATAGTTATGGAGCATCACTTAAGCTTTTGCTTTTTTCCATCGTTTCTTTTTCTTTTTCTTTTTCTTTTCTTTTCTTTTATTTTCTTTTGGTCTTTTTCTCTTCTTTGTGTGGTTTAAAAAAAAAAAAAGAAACTCTGCAAGTGGTCAAAGGTTGAGCTACGATAGGCCCAGGATAATATGTATGGAGGGCACGCTCGAAACCCTAGAAAAAAAATTCTAGTAACTAGACAAACAATAATGGGATTTGATTATTTGCGTCTACCTAGAGGTGAGCATGGTCCAAGTTGGGTCGGTCCGCCCCCTAACCCTTGGACCAATCCGCACAGTGCTGGTCCTCAATTTTTAGGACTAAAGACCTATCCTATTGAACTTGGGGCTGATGACTGGACCCACCCAAACCCACCCAATGGGTTCGGTTCGATTCTGGGGTCAACCCGTGACCAATCAATAATTTTTATTTTATTTTTTGTGCTTCTTAAAAAAGCAATTGATAACCGAACTGACCCATTGGGTTCAGTCCGGTTTCAGGGTCAACTCAGAACCAACTAATAATTTTTTATTTTATATTTTGTACTCCTTAAAAAAGCGATTGAGGACCAAACTAACCCAATGAGTTCAGTTTGGTTTCAGAGTCAACTTAAGACCAACAAATAATTTTTTATTTCATTTTTTATACTTCTTAAAAGGACAATCGAGGACCATACTGACTTAATGGATTCGATGATGAGCGAGGTCAGCTAAAAAAGGCAAACGATGAGGGTCAAGTGGGGTGAGCATTGAACAAAATGAGCATCGAATATTGATCGGAAAGCAACAACCAAACAAGCATTAAGTGGCAAGTGGCACGAGTGACCCAAAGCGAGCGAGGCGAGTATCAAGTGATGAGCGGAGAAGTTGTTTCTTTCGATTTTGGCAAATTAAAGACTAAGAGGATAATGCCATAAGGAGCTGTTTATGCCTTTTTGGACGTCGTGAGGATTTCTCACAAAAACATTTTCCTCATTGGTAAATTATAATTATTGATACCGTAAAAGACATTAAAAATCTAAGTTATTAAAGAACAATGTAAAATTACTTGAACTCCTCACTAAAGAGCTGTTTAATATTGTTGACACCATTTATTTTAAGATTTTCTCCATATAAAAAAATTATAAGTTATATATAGTTAGGGTTGGTCCGGGTTGAACCAACTCGGAACTCTCAGGACCGAGAACTAATTCGCACAGTGCTAGTCTAGGAATTCTAGAACCAAGGACCGACCAAATCTCCTTGGAAATCGGACTAGGACCAGCAGGGTTGGGCCGATCCAGGGTCGGTCCAGGGTTGACTCTAGACCGATGCTCACCCCTACGTCTACCCCATTTTTTATTTAATTCTTAAACTACGTTTCACACGACATGTGTTCTAGTTTGGTTGGTGGGATTCATTTCGCGAACAAAATGTAAGCCTGAGGTATGAAATAAAAGAAAGCATTTCTAACTATATTACCAAATCCGATGTATATATAGGGACCGCAATTACTATAATATTGTCGTTATGCTATTGCGATGGTTAGGAACGGCCCTATTTTGCATGTGCCTTTGAATGATGTCGTGTTAATAATTTATGGTTTGTTGCTTTTTAGTGAGCGAATGACGAAGGTCGTATGCATTACTTATGCGAGGTCGTGACAAAGTGCATAGGTATTTATCAAGAGCGTGAAAAAGTCACCAATGCTTTGGAATCTAAATGACCACAATCATTTGAATATGATAATTTAGGGAAAATTGTCTAAAAAGTCCTAAATCTATTGCAGTTTTGCTAATTCAGTCCTAAACCTTTCAATCTTGCCGATTGAGTCCTAAACCTTTCAATCTTGCCAATTGAGTCCTAAACCTTTTGTCAGTTTGTCAATTGAGTCCATCCGGCCAAAATTGGCCGGAAAATGCTGACGTAAACGCCGGCGGTGCCACGTAGGACTGTCAGCACTAACGTGAACAAATTTTAATAATTTTTTTAATATTTTTAATTTTTTAAAAAATATTTTCTGTTTTCTCTCTCTCTCTCTCTCTCTCTCTCTCTCTCTCTCTCTCTCTCTCTCTCTCTCTCTCTCTTTCTGCTTTTCCCTTGCCCTTTTCCCGGTAGCCGGTCACCAGCCACCGACCACAGCTAGCCAATTGGCCTCGCCCGCCACAGGCGAGGCCCGGCCGGATGACGGCGACGCCTGGCGAGAGGAGCCCTCGCCAGATCTGGCGAGGCCAGCCCTCGCCGGGGCCAGGGCTGGCCTTGCCCGCCATAGGCAAGGCCCGGTCGAGTGACGGCAGTGCTGAGCAAGGCTAGCCCTAGCCCCGGCGAGGGCCGGCCTCGCCAGATTTGGCAAGGGGAGCCCTCGCCGGGGCTACCCGCCATAGGCGAGGCCCAGTTGGACGACGGCAACGCCGGGCAAGGCCAGCCCTGGCCCCGGCAAGGGCCGGCCTCGCCAGATCTGGCGAGGGCTCCTCTCGCCAGGCGTCGCCGTCATCCGGCCGGGCCTCGCCTGTGGTGGGCGAGGGCCAGCCCTGGCCCCGGCGGCGTCGTCGTCGCCTAGCCGGGCCTCGCCTGTGGCCGGCGAGGCTAGCCGGTTGGCTATGGTTGGTGGCCAGCTGTCGCTTGTGGTTAGTGGCCGACCACCGGATAAGGGCAGGGGAAAAACCAAAAAAAAAAAAAAAAAGAAGAGAGGGAAAAAACATAAAATATTTAAAAAAAATTTAAAAATTAAAATTTTATTAAAAATTGTCCACGTCAGCGCCGTCAGTCCTACGTGGCACCGTTGGCATCCATGTTAGCATTTTCCGGCCAAAATTGTCCAGATGAATTCAATTGGCAAACTGACAAAAGGTTTAGGACTCAATCGGCAAGATTGAAAGGTTTATGACTGAATTGACAAAACTGCAATAAGTTTAGGACTTTTTGGACAATTCTCCCTGATAATTTATATTCAACGCTCATTTCAATATAATAATTTTTTTTTCAATCATTCAAGTATTATATAATTTTCAATCGATCACCTAACTACCATAATTATTTAAAAATGTTCACATTAAGTGATATACTACATTAGATTTTCAGCATTTGGGTGAACATTTTTAAAGTTCTTACACTTAAATGACTAATTAAAAATTATGGCACTCGGGTGAAATGTTCTTTAGAAGTTATGACACTTAGTGATAAAAAAGGTTATGGTGCTCAAGTGAGGATACACGAGTTATAACACTTGTAATGTCCTTATTCCGATGTTTGTATTACCCAAGCAATAATTTTAATTAGCCATGATTAGTATGAGTATTGCAATTGACTGAAATAAATGAGACGTCCAAACTTAGCCGGACATTAGAAAATTGTTAACTTGATGGTAGGTGATGTACTTCAACCAAAAACTTCCTTATGGATTTTATCAAGCTTGATGCTAACCCCCATCTTGCCCTTGTCCGCGGTGCTCAGTAAACTTCTGACAACACCTTTGGCATGACCAGGCGCTTCCCCAATCATTGTGAACCCCTTGGGATTAGAGGGCACGTGATTTCGACACCTCATTCAAAAGATATCTTTTTGCAGAGTTGAAGTCACAGACCAATGGGTAAGCATATTTGTCACCAAAAAATGTATTTCTCTAGAAAGTTATAGGGTAGACTATGGCATTATTGCTCTAATTTATGAGAGCTTCCCATTAACACAAAAGTAAGACAATTTGATGCTCTCTAGAAAGAGGTAAGAGCGCTTGGAAAAGGAAACCTAGGAATTAAAATTTTGAAAAACCAACTTGGTCCATAGGGCCATCCAATCCGTCCCGTCATCGGATTGCAACGCCATTTCAGTGGTGAATGCACTATCTTATGTAAATTTTCTTAATTTGAAAGGATATTCAAATTATCTATTGATTTCTAGAAATTATGTAAGTCTTGAGAAAATCCAAGAAATCATGTTGTGGAATTGTGAGAATGGGATAAACTTTTTAAATGATCAATATTGAAATTTGGGTAGTAGAAAACAATTTTAATTGTAACTTCTGAATGCTTTGGTGCCATGTTTAAAGTACTTGCAATATTAGATTAAAAAAAACATATTTAATTAGTAAAGCATGTATACAGCCTTAATTGTGTTTTGGGCCAATAGGGTTTTTGGGCCCATGGACCCAAAATCAGCCCTAGAGGACATTTTCAAAATTTTTCACCGGATGGGTTTTAGGCCATAGTGATTTGATTAGGTGAATAGTTTTGAGATGTTGAATAGTAGTTTTTAAGATAATTTATCTCTTCAATGTAAAAATTGCATTACATGATTTATGGGAAAATTCTGTCATTTTCAAGAATGTTACATGATGATTTGTTCCAAGTTGTACTACTTGGTAAAAAGAATTGAGTTAATAGACACTTAAATGCCAAGTCGAACAAATCGAGTGCACA
Source organism: Eucalyptus rudis (assembly GCA_019915205.1). Lineage (NCBI taxonomy): Eukaryota > Viridiplantae > Streptophyta > Magnoliopsida > Myrtales > Myrtaceae > Eucalyptus > Eucalyptus rudis. The sequence goes on along the minus strand of JAHMTN010000001.1, from coordinate 16,950,773 downwards.
CATCATGTTATGATTTCCTTGATGCGAATTCGTGGCCCTAAAGTGTTCGAAAAGAAAGTTTAAGTATGTCAGACAGAGAGAGAGAGGAGCCCTTTATCAGGTGCTCCAAACATATACCAGTCCAGTACACCTTAATCTTAATCATAAGGATCTCATCCGAAACATACCAAAACCTAAGTCCAGACCAAGATAGTAAGCTAGGAGGCAGTGTGCCAATCCTCGCCAAAGGCTAGAACAAGGGTCATGGGTCGAATCATACTGCTGAAGGGCGAACAAGTGTTGAATAATTTGCTCATGGCCAAGTTTCATGCATTTGGCATACTTAAGCTTCCAAGAAGAAAGCAACAAGCCACTTCAAAGAGCGGAATACTCACCCTACATTCATGAGGGCGACATCAGGGCTCGCTCAGGGCTGACGAGGCTCACCCATTCACCAACCCTAGGCGAGGGCCAACAAGGCCTCTCCCAAGCCCGTAAGGCCTTGCCCAAGGCGAGCGATGATTGAGCAAGCATCATCCAAATTTAGGTGCCTTCACCCGAGCCTAGTTAGGGTTCCAGCCTTTCCGACAATGGCCAATGGAAATGCCATTAGCCTGTCGTTCTCTTTTTTTTTTTTTAGTTTCGTTTCTTAAATAAAATTTTAGTTTTTTTTTAGTTTTTAATCTAATTTTAATAAAGAATTTAATAAAATAATAATAAAAATGTCACTGCTGTTTTTTTATTAGTCAAATTGACAATGTTAACTGGGGATGTGTAGCTGGACTAGGTCTACCCAGGAACCAAATTGTCCCACCTAGAAAACAGGTCCAAGATTCGATTCCCATTAAAACCGATTTGAACTAGTCTGGTCCACGGTTCCGAGTGAATACCCACCTAAGAACTGAATCGACTGGACCTATTTGGGAACCGGATTGAGAACCGGTTTTGTAAGCTCAAAAGTTTAGAACTCTATCTTTTTTAACGTGATTTCTAATATTAAAACAGTATTTTTCCTCTCGGTTCCTTCTCTCGTTGGCTCACGATCGTACCATCCATCGCCAACTCACGATCACTCTATTTCGTCTCATCAACAATGAAGACCTCATCCATAAGCTTGCAAATTTCCTTGGTTTTCTAGAATTTTCTCTCGAATTGAAGCTGGGTTTTACTTTTTTTCTTGGGGATGTTTTCTCGAGCTGGATTTCTTGTCAAATTGGTGGAAAGTTTACGTTTTTTAAGGATATTTAGCTAACATGGCAAGGTCGAAGACGATGACCTTTTGCTTGGCATAGTCGATGGTCTAGACCTTGTAGGTGCCAAAGAGAGTGGCAAAGAAGAGGTCGGAGGCGTTGCAGGAGAGCATGCGGTGGAAGCTCAGGGAGCTGGAGCCGTCGTCAATGGCGGAGGGGTAGAAGGCGGAGATGGGCTTGCGGGAGGTGTAGCAAAGGGACGGGGGGAGGAGCGAGAGGGTTAGGGTTAGGAGGTTGAAAATGGCGGTGGTAGTTGTGGGAACACAAGGAAACCTTGAAGAGTGCATTTAGAGAGAGAGAGAGAGAGAGAGAGAGAGAGAGAGAGAGAGAGAGAATGCTAAGGGAAATACGAGAAAGAAGAAGGATTGTGAGTCATTTTTATCCAAGAACGACTGCCACTTTATTGATCATTTTGGCACCACTAGTCCACAGTCATGGGAGGAAACCAAGAAATCACTCTGAAAATTTGCTTCCAGTTGTCTTCTATTAAACTTTGAATTAGTTTGCAAAGCCACAAATAGACAAATAAAACCACTCTACAATCATAGAATTTTTACTTTGCCTTATGATTTTTATTTATGATAATTAATCTTATGAGTCCTTAATTTTAGTTTAGTCAAAAAAAATTATATACTTATTAATTACACATGTTTTAATGTTTCAATGCAAATTAAGAAGATTACATTATTTTATTGCGTATTAATGTAAAATTCAAACTACATAGGATATCAGGCAGTTACAAAACAGATTCCAATGAAAATAGGATTGACCCTACACTCGGACTGAAAAAAGAGAATGATCCCAAAATAGGGTTCAGAGTAAATAAAATCGAGTATATAGTCCAAAAATGAGGAACCGATTATAATAGGATTAGGTACAGGATCCAAGTCTTAAATCTATCCACACTAGATCCAATCACCCCTAATGTTAACACAAAGACTATATTGCATCAATTTAATAAATTTTAAACTTGATTATATATATATTTTAAATTTTAGGAGGCGTAATAAACTTTTAGACAACATATCCCTCTATAAACTGAAAGACTTCTTAAAAGATCCGAATTTATTTTTTTAAACATATACACAAGAAACAGGTCTGACCCGGTCAACCTAAATTCAACGATAAATTCATCTGCTTTTGTGACATGTAATATACATCTGCTTACACTTGACTAGACCCGTTAAATGGGTGGGTCGGGTCGGGTTTGGGTCGGGTCATAAATGGTCCGACCCAAATCGACCCATTTAACCCGTTTATGACCCGTTTATTGCAATGCAAAAATTTTGACCCTTACCCGACCCGACCCATACCCGACCCATACCCGACCCATTTAACTAAACTTAATTTATTATATATATATATATATATATATATATATATATATATATAAATGGTATTGCTCAAATAATTTTATACAACAAAAATTTAATGGACAATTTTTATAACTTTTAAAATAATTATTTTAAAAAATCGAATTTTAATTATTTTTTTATTTTTTAAAAAATAAAAATTTAATTTTTTATTTTTTAAATATAACTTTTTTTTTCTTTTTTCTTCTTCTTCTTCTTCTTTGGCCGGCCGCTGGCCATGACAACGGCCGGCCAAAGAAGAGAAACCAATCTATCCTTCTCTAGTATCATTTTTCCAATTGGCCAAGTGACTGATTTTTCTAAGGAATTTTTTTTTTTATAGATGGAATGTGTCTCAATGGATGTAAGAATTTAAGGAATATTAGTGCAGTACTTTGATAGTTGAGCAAGTGTCTATAGATCTTCATGAGCCCCTTTTGCTGAGAGCATTGAACAAATAACTTTGATGCAACATTCTCTACAGGTGCCACCTTTATGCCTAGACTAATTTTAAGAGGTCACAAGTATTGAAATTTGCCACTGACCCACACTCCGTCAAGCGGAAAGGAATCCCAAAATGATCTCATAATTGAACAGCTCCTATTCATTGCCAATCTCTCATCATTGATACAATATCCGCACACAGCAGAAGCAAAATATACATCAAACAAAACAAACGCATGGTAGTCTCGAGACTAAAAGATTTCAATCTAACTTAAAACAGGGGTACATCATATGCTGATTATTTATGAAAACTCATATGTACTCAGAACTCCATGAAGCCTTTGCTGCATCATCTTCATCAAGCTGGCTGTGAAATCGAGTTCCCCCTATCTTCCTAGAATGGACTTGATCTTCATGTTCTCCAAAAAGATACTCGTCAAACATAATCAAGATTTTAGCTGTTCCAAATTTACAAGCACTTGCAGAGAAATGTCACTCAAACCCCAAACATCACTTTAACAGTTTAATTGTGACATCACCAATATCTCTATTTCTATCTCCAAATGAACAGGAACTTATATAGCGAACCAATTTTATTGCACATACCCACTCACCTGTAAACTATAGTTACCCCATAAAATCTATACTCTCACTCTGAAACACACAAACCCTACAAATAGTCTGAGAGACCAAGCCTGCACACAAATGGTGAAGATGCTGCAAAAGACTCATCTCTAAGCAAAACCTCTAGGATAACATAAAAATCATGAACATTAAAAAGCCGAATACACCAAGCAATGCAGACACTTTCATAACAAGACCAGGGAATCAAGTAATAATTTTTCTATTTCACGTAGGTCCTTTTGAAAAAATACATGCGCACAATTTCAAGAACACTGTTCTTATTGTAAAGATCACAAGAACAAACAGACGAAACAACATGAATGAATCACTTTGGCCCTAGCTACCATCCATCTAGCAACAGTCACGAGTTCCATGATTCAATTTCTTGGCTTTCAAATGAAGAACACGTATCTACGGAGCCCGTGATTGAGGTTAAGCTGCATTGTATTGGTAATGAAAGACCCGTTGTTTCACCCGAAGAATAAGAACCTTTGGAGCCCCCAATCGAGGTTAACCAATCGGAATGACCCACATCGCAACTCAATCCCATAGAAAAACCGAGCAAGCCCCATGCCCCGATCAGCTTGCCACCAAAGAAGAGGCCAAACCCAGAAATGAGACAAGCGAGAAGGGCGTGCCCGCGACACGATTACTTACCCGGTTGTTACGAAAACGGCTTAGGTTTGCGGCTGAACTGCGCCGGACGAGAGCGACGGAGATCTAAAAAAGACCGCAGATTCGCCCAATCAAAGCGCAATCGCTTTCCGCGGACGGCGAAGACGGCGATGACGGCGGTGGCTGCGGCGACTGATGGCAGAAGGAGAAGGAGTGCTCGGAAAAAGACAGGAATTCACCGGCGAGCTCTCGGCCTCTGAGTCGCGACTTGCAGTACGTCGTACGATGGATGAGGGAATGCGAGAAAACGAAGACGTCGAAGAGGGAGAGTAAATGGGTTCGCTTTAGTGGGTTGATAAGTGGGTCATAAATGGGTCTGAGGACAGACCCATTTAAAACCCATTTATTTAAGCTTTTTTACTTTTAAAACCCATTATGGGTGCAAGCTTGACCCATTAACGACCCATTTAGCTATAAATGGGTCTATAAATGGGTTAATGACCCATTTTGACACCCATACACTTGACCAAAAGAGCACATTTCTCTCGAGAATTTCCCAACCCGCCGATCACCACAGCCACCCATCATGGAGGAGCAGGCGGTGGTTCGGTATTCTGCACCGGCCATCGGCCACCTCACGCCCATGGTGGAGCTGGGCAAGCTCCTCTTCGCCCGCCAACCTTACCTCTCCATCCACGTCCTCCTCCCCAGCCAAGCCTACGAAGGCGGCTCCATCTCCTCCTACATCGCCGCCATCTCCGCCGCCCACCCTTCCATCACCTTCCACCACCTGCCTCCCACCTCCCTCCCTCCCGACTACTCCACCACCTCCCCGCACCTCGAGACCCTCGCCCTCGAGCTCCTCCGCCTCAACAACCCCAACGTCCACCGCGCCCTCGTCTCCATCTCCGAGACCCACCGCGTCCGGGCCCTCGTCATCGACTTCTTCTGCACCAACGCCCTGTCGGTCGCGCGCGGCCTCGGCATCCCCTGCTACTACTTCTTCAGCTCGTCGGGGAACAGCTTGACGGCCTTCCTCGGCTTGCCCGTCCTCCACAGGACCACCACCAAAAGCTTGAAGGACCTCGCCACCGACACCGACACCGTCCTCCGCTTCCCCGGCGCGCCGCCGTTGCTGCCTTCCGACATCGGCGAACTGTTGCAAGACCGCAACGACCAGGCCTACGAGCTCTTGCTGGAGAGCGCGACGAACATGCTGATGGCGTCCGGGATTATAATGAACACGTTGGAGAAGCTCGAGGAGGAAGCCGTGAAAGCCATCCGGGACGGCAAATGCGTGCCCGACGGGCCGACCCCTCCGCTTTACTGCATCGGGCCCCTGGTCTCGAGCGGGGATGGCGGAAAAGCCGGGAGCGGCGGCGGCCCAGGTAACGACAAGCCGGAGTGCTTGACATGGTTGGACTCGCAGCCGAGAGGAAGCGTCGTGTTCCTGAGCTTCGGGAGCCTCGGGGTGTTTTCCGCGAGCAGCTGAAGGAGATAGCGACGGGGCTCGAGAGGAGCGGCCACCGGTTCCTATTGGTGGTCCGGAGCCCGGCCACCGGCAAGGGCCATAAGGCCGTCTCCACGGCGGAGCCGGCGCTGCTCCCGGAGGGGTTCCTGGAGCGGACCGCGGGGAGGGGCTTCGTCGTGAAGTCGTAGGCCCCGCAGGTGGCGGTGCTGAACCACGGTGCGACGGGTGGGTTCGTGACCCACTGCGGGTGGAACTCGGTGCTCGAGGCAGTGTGCGCGGGGGTGCCGATGATCGCGTGGCCGCTCTACGCGGAGCAGCGGCAGAACCGGGTGTTCATGGTGGAGGCGATGAGGGTCGCGCTGCCGGTGGAGGAGGCGGCGGGGGAGGAGTGGTCGGTGAGCGCGGCGGAGGTGGAGCGGCGGGTCCGAGGACTGATGGGGCCGGAGGGCGAGGCCATCAGGGAGCGGATGCAGCATCTCAAGCAAGAAGCGCAGGCAGCACTGAGTCCCCGCGGGTCGGTTCAGGTCGCGTTGGCTGAGTTAGTACAGTCATGGAACGTCGGTTGAGCTTTTGCCTTTTTCCATCGTTTCTTTTTTGTTTTTTGTTTTTTTTGTCTTTTTCTCTTCTTTGTGTGGTTTTTAAAATAAAAAAAAAAAAACAAATACGCTGCAAGTGGTCAAAGGAAGCTGCAATAGGTCCAAGAAAATATCTATGGAGGGCATGCTCGAAACCCTAGAAAACATTCTAGTAACTAGAAAAATAATAATGGGATTTGATCCTTTGCGTCTACCCCTTTTTGATTTAATTCTTAAACTACATTTCACACGACATGTGTTCTGGTTTGGTTGGTGGGATTGGGTTCACGTTGAAATGAAAGCGGGTATGGAAAAAAAAAAAAGACATTTTGACTATATTGCTAAATCCGATGTATTATTAGGGACCGCAATTACAATAATCTTGTCATTATGCTATCGCGATGGTTCTTGATATTTTTAGGAACGGCCCTTATTTGGCCACGTTTGGGTGCCGTCGAATGATATCATGTGGATAATTTACGGTTTCTTGCTTCTCAATGAGCGGATGACGAAGGTCGCACCCATTATTTATGCCGAGGTCGCAACAAAGTGCATATGTATCCATCAAGAGCGTGAAAAAGTCATCGATGCATTGGAATTTAATTGATCTAATCATTTGAATGCCATAATTTATATTCAGCATTTATTTCATTTGAGTACAATAACTTTTTTTTTCAATCACTCAAGTGTATATAACTTTTCGATCAATCATCTAACTATCATAATTATTTAAAAATGTTCACGATAAGTGACATGCTATGTTAAATTTTCAACATTTGGGTGGAGGTTTTAAAAGTTGTTACATTTAAATTAGTAATTGAAAGTTATAGTACTCAGATCAAACGTTTAAAAGTTGTGACACTTAAATAGTCAAAAAAAAGTTATGGCGCTCAAGTGAGGATACAAAAGTTATAACACTTGCGGTGTCCTTATTTCAATGTTTGTGTTACCCAAGCAATAGTTTTAATTAGCCATGATTAGTATGACTATTGCAATTCGCTAAAATAAACCAGGCATCCAAACTTAGCCGAACGTCATAAAATTGTTAACTTGATGGTAGTTGATGTACCTCAACTGAAACTTCCTTATGGATTTTATCAAGCTTTCTGCTAACCCCCATCTTGTCCTTGTCCACGATGCTCGACAAACTTTTGACAGCACCTTCGCCATGACCAGGCACTCCCCCAATCATCGCGAACCCCTTGGGACTAGAGGGTACATGATTTCGATGCCTCGTTCAAAAGATATGCTTTTGCAAAGTTGAAGTTGCGGACCAATGAGTAAGCATATTTGTCACCAAGAAATGTATTTCTCTAGAAAGTTATAGGGTAGATTGTGGCATTATTACTCTAATTTATGAGAGCTTCCCATGAACACCAAAGTTAGACAATTTGATGCTCTCTAGAAAGAGGTATAAGCACTTGAAAAAGGAAACCTAGGAATTAAAATTTTCGAAAACCAACCTGGTCCACGAGGCCATCCAATCCATCCTGTCATCGGATTGCAATGCCGTATCAGCGGCGAATGCACTATCTCATGTAAATTTTCTCAATTTGAAAAGATATTCAAATTATCTATTGATTTCTAGAAATTACGTAAGTATTGAGAAAATCCAAGAAATCATGTTGTGGAATTGTGAGATTGGGATAAACTTTTTAAATGATCGATATCGAAATTTGGGTAGTAGGAAATAATTTTAATCGTAACTTCTGAATGCTTTGGTGCCATGTTTAAAGTACTTGCAATATTAGATTAAAAAAACATATTTATTCAGTAAAGCAAGTATCTTTACAGCCTTAATTGTGTTTTAGGCCAAAGGGTTTTTGGGCCCATGGACCCAAAATCGACCCCAAAGGACATTTTCAAATATTTTCACCGGATGGGTTTTAGGCTATGGTGATTTGATGCGGTGAATAGTTTTGAGATGTTGAATAGTAGTTTTTAAGATAATTTATCTCTTCAATGTAAAAATTGCATTACATGATTTATGGGAAAATTTGGTCATTTTTAAGAATGTTACATGACGATTTGTTCCAAGTTGTACTGCTAGGTAAAAAGAATTGAGTTAGTAGATACTTAGGGCGTGTTTGGTAACAATTCTGTTCCCGAGAGTAGATTCTGATCAGAAGTGATTATTTTTTATTTTGTTCCTAGGAACTGATTTTAAGCATTTTAAGCTGTTTGGTAATTGTCCAAAATTTCTGATTACGGAATAGAATTGCATTTGGTACCATGCTCATTAATTATGTTCCAAATCAATTTCTTTTAATTTTAAAATAATTCCTTTTTTCTTTTTTCTTTTTTTTTTTTCCTTTTTCTCCTATTCTTCTTCTTGTTGTGGCCGGCAACCTCACCGGAGCATCACCGGCTCTCGTCGGCCGAGCTTCGCCAGCAACTGAGCGAGGCTCGCCGGTGGCTAGGCCGACCTCGCCGGGGCTGGGTGAGGCCCGCCTGGCTACCCGCAAGGCTTGGCCTCGCCAAATCCGGGGAGGCCGAGCCTCCCCGGTGGCTGGGCGAGGCCCGCCTATCCACCGGCGAGGCTCGGCCTCGCTAGATCTGGGGAGGCCGAGCCTCCCCGGTGGCTGGGCTTGACTCTGGCGAGCTCGCCGGACCTTGCCCTAGCCTGGCGAGCCTCCGGAGAGCTTGCCGGACCGGCGGACGGCGATTGGCGGCGGCGGCGGACAACGGCGAGCGGTGGTGGACGGCGATCGCGAGATGGCCGAAGGGAAGAAGAAGAGTTGTTGATTTTGATTCTCAAATTTATTCCTGGAACAAGAATCAACTTTTTTTTTTTTATCCTTAATTCCACTCTCAATCTGTTCTCGGGAACAAAAAATTTACCAAACGCAATTCTAGGCCCAAACTGATTCTGGGAACAAAGAATCAGAATTTGGCCCTGTTTGGATGGTTACCAAACAGGGCCTTAAATGCCAAGTCGAACAAACCGAGTACACACATCATGTTCCGATTTCCTTGATGCAAACTCATGGCCCCAAAGTGTTCAAAAAGAAAGTTCAAGCATGTCAGACAGAGAGAAGAGCCCTTTATCGAGTGCTCCAAACATATACCAATCCAGTGTACTTTAGTCTTGATCATGTGGATCTAATCCGAAACGTACCAAAATCTAAGTCCAAACCAAGATATAGTAAGCTAGGAGGCAGTGTGCCAATCCTCGCCGAAATTCAGAACAAGGGTCATGGGTCAAATCATACTGCTGAAGGGCGAACAAGTGTTGAATAATTTGCTTGTGACCAAGTTTCATGCATTTGGCATACTTAAGCTTCCAAGAAGAAAGCAACAAGCCACTTCAAAGAGAAGAATACTCACCCGACATTCATGAGGGCATCATCAGGGCTTGCTCAGAGCTAAGGAGGCTCACCAGATTTGGGTGAGCCTCGCCAACCATAGGTGAGGGGCAACAAGGCCTCGCCCAAGCCCACAAGGCCTTGCCCTAAGCGAGCGATGATCGAGCAAGCATCATTCAAATTTAGGTGCCTTCACCCGAGCCTAGCTAGGGCTCCAGCCTTTCCGACGATGGCTGATCGAAATGCCACTGGCTTGTCATTCTTTTTTTTTTTTTTTTTAGTTTTGTTTCTTTAATTAAATTTTAGTTTTTTTTTAAGTTTTTAATCTATTTTTAATATAGAATTTAATAAAAATAATAAAAATATCATGTCAATTTTTTTCATTAGTCAAATTGATAGTGTTAACTAGGGATGTGCAGCTAGACTAGGTCTACCTGGGAACCAAATCGTCCCACCTGGAAAATAGGTCCAGCAATCGATTCCCATTAAAATCGATCTGGGAACCAATTCCCAAAATTTGAAACCGATTTGAACTAGTCTGGTCATCCGTTCCAAGTGAATACCCACCCAAGAACCGAATTGACCAGACTTGTTTGGGAATGGGTTTGAGAACCGGTTTTGTAAGCTCAAAAGTCTTACTCTTATCTTTTTTTTTAAACATGATTTCTAATATTAAAACTGTATTTTTCTTCTCGCATGATGCTCCACTTTCGATGTTCCTCTTCCTCGCTCGCTTCCTTCTCTCGTTGGCTCATGGTCGCACCGTCCATTGCCAACTCACGATCACTCTGTTTCGTCTCATCAACGATGAAGACCTCATCCATAAGCTTGCGAATTTCCTTGGTTTTTCTAAAATTTTCTTTCGAATTAATGCTGGGTTTTTCTTTTTTTTTCTTGGGGATGTTTTCTCAAGCTGGATTTCTTGTCAAATTGGTGGAAAGTTTACGTTTTTTTAAGGATATTTGGCTAACATGGTAGGGTTGAAGACGACCACCTTGTGCTTGGCATAGTCGATGGGCTAGACCTTGTTGGTGCCGGAGGGGGTGGCAAAGAAGAGGTCAGAGGCGTTGCAGGAGAGCATGCGGCGGAAGCTCAGGGAGACACAGCCATTGTCAATGGCGAAGGGGTGGGAGGCGGGATGGGTCCGCAGGAGTTGAAGCAGAGGGATAGGGGGAGGAGCGAGAGGGTTAGGGTTAGGAGGTTGAAAACGGCTGTGGTAGTCGTGGGACACAAGGAAACCTTGAATAGTAGTGCATTTGGAGAGAGAGAGAGAGAGACTACGAAGGGAAAGACGAGAAAAGAGAAGGATTGTGACTTGTGAGTCATTTTTATCCACTTTATTGACCATTTTGGCACCACTAGTCCACAATCATGGGGAGGAAATCAAGAAATTAGTTTGAAAATTTGCTTCCAGTTGTCTTCTATTGAACTTTGAATTAGTTTGCAAAGCTTGAGATAGACAAATCAAATCACTCCACAATCATAGGATTTTTACTTTTCATTTAGTCAAACAAATTCATGTACTTATTAATTACATATGTTTAATGTTTCAATACAAATTAAAAATATTACATTATTTTCTTGCGTATTAATGTAAAATTCAAAATTGCATAGGATATCAGGAATGGAAATAAGATTGACTTTGGAACTAGATTGAAAAAAGATGATGGTCCCAAAACATGGTCCAGTGTAAATAGAATTGAGTATATAGTTAAAAAATGGGGAACCGATTATAATAGGATTAGGTATAGGATCCAAGTCTTGAATCTACCCACACTAGATCCAATCACCCCTAATGTTAACACAAGGACTTCATTGCATCAATTTAATAAATTTTAAACTTAATTATATCTTTTTATAAATTTTAGGAGGCGTAATAAATTTTAGAACTTTTAGACAACATATCCCTCCTACAAACTGAAAGACTTCTTAAAAGATCCGAATTTATTTTTTTAAACCTATACACAAGAAACAGATCTGACCCGGTCAACCTAAATTCAACTATAAATTTATCTGATTTTTTGACATGTAAAATACATCTGCTTACACTTGACCAAAAGAGCACATTTCTCTCGAGATTATCCCAATCCGCCGATCACCAGAGCCACCCATCATGGAGGAGCAGGCGGTGGTTCTGTATTCTGCACCGGCCATCGGCCACCTCACGCCCATGGTGGAGCTGGGCAAGCTCCTTCTCACGCGCCAACCTTCCCTCTCCATCCACGTCCTCCTCCCCAGCCAAGCCTACGAAGGCGGCTCCATCTCCTCCTACATCGCCGCCGTCTCCGCCGCCCACCCTTCCATCACCTTCCACCACCTGCCCCCCACCTCCCTCCCTCCCGATTACTCCACCACCTCCCCGCACCTCGAGACCCTCGCCCTCGAGCTCCTCCGCCTCAACAACCCCAACGTCCACCGCACCCTCGTCTCCATCTCCGAGACCCACCGCGTCCGGGCCCTCGTCATCGATTTCTTCTGCACCAACGCCCTGTCGGTCGCGCGCGGCCTCGGCATCCCCTGCTACTACTTCTTCAGCTCGTCGGGGAACAGCTTGACCGCCTTCCTCGGCTTGCCCGTCCTCCACAGGACCACCACCAAGAGCTTGAAGGACCTCGCCACCGACACCGTCCTCCGCTTCCCCGGCGCGCCGCCGTTGCTGCCTTCCGACATCGGCGAACTGTTGCAAGACCGCAACGACCGGGCCTACGAGCTCTTGCTGGAGAGCGCGACGAACATGCTGATGGCGTCCGGGATTATAGTGAACACGTTGGAGAAGCTCGAGGAGGAAGCCGTGAAAGCCATCCGGGACGGCAAATGCGTGCCCGACGGGCGGACCCCTCCACTTTACTGCATCGGGCCCCTGGTCTCGAGCGGGGATGGCGGAAAAGCCGGGAGCGGCGGCGGCCCAGGTAACGACAAGCCGGAGTGCTTGACATGGTTGGACTCGCAGCCGAGAGGAAGCGTCGTGTTCTTGAGCTTCGGGAGCCTCGGGGTGTTCTCCGCCGAGCAGCTGAAGGAGATAGCGACGGGGCTCGAGAGGAGCGGCCACCGGTTCCTATGGGTGGTCCGGAGCCCGGCCACCGGCAAGGGCCACAAGGCCGTCTCCACGGCGGAGCCGGACCTGGGGGCGCTGCTCCCGGAGGGGTTCCTGGAGCGGACCGCGGGGAGGGGCTTCGTCGTGAAGTCGTGGGCCCCGCAGGTGGCGGTGCTGAACCACGGCGCCACGGGAGGGTTCGTGACCCACTGCGGGTGGAACTCGGTGCTCGAGGCCGTGTGCGCGGGGGTGCCGATGATCGCGTGGCCGCTCTACGCGGAGCAGCGGCAGAACCGGGTGTTCATGGTGGAGGCGATGAGGGTCGCGCTGCCGATGGAGGAGGCGGCGGGGGAGGAGCGGTCGGTGAGCGCGGCGGAGGTGGAGCGGCGGGTCCGAGGGCTGATGGGGCCGGAGGGCGAGGCCATCAGGGAGCGGATGCAGCATCTCAAGCAAGAAGCGCAGGCAGCACTGAATCCCGGTGGGTCGGCTCAGGTCGCGTTGGCTGAGTTAGTACAGTCATGGAACATCGCTTGAGCTTTTGCCTTTTTCCATCGTTTCTTTTTCTTTTATTTTTTGTCTTTTTCTCTTCTTTGTGTCGCTGCAAGTGGTCAAAGACTAAGCTGCAATAGGTCCAAGAACATATCTACGGAGGGCACGCTCGAAACCCTAGAAAAAATTCTAGTAACTAGAAAAATAATAATGGGATTTGATCCTTTGCGCCTATTTCATTTTTGATTTAATTCTTAAACTACGTCTCACGCGACATGTGTTTTGGTTTAGTTGGCAGGGGTCGGTTTGCGAATGACATGTAAGCCCGGGGTATGAAAGAAAAGAAAAGCATTTTGCTTATAAAATACATGAATGAATATTCATTATATTTATCTTTTTAATGTACTTATTAAGGTATATTTGTATCATACATTTTAAGTACGTCTCCATATAATCTCCCCATCCAATACATGTATCATTCGATACATTGATATTAATGATAAATACATTCTTATTTTTCTATAAATATGAGTTTAATTTTTGTTGTAGACATAACAATTATATAACAATCACACACTTGAAATAAAATTCTCTTCTCTAACTTTTTCTATGATCTCTGGTGTATGATTTTCTCAACTCAATCTCCCTATTATCTCTATTATATATTTGCAACTCACTATTTTACAACACGTTATCAGCACGAAGATCTACCGACTGAGTAAATAATTTTTGCAAGGTGAGTGTTCTTTTTATTAATCAACTTATACTTCATATTCTTCTATCAATTTTTCATTTTTATTTTTCTTGGCACGAAGCTAAATTTCAAATCTAAAAGTATCATTCTGCTCCTGAAGTAGTGGTGGATATTTAGAAATCCTTCTAATTAATTTAAGGATTTATTTTTACAATGATTATGGCAAATATTGAAAAGCCCAAATTTCATATCTTGGAAGTAAGTGGAAAGAATTATTTATCTTGATGTCTTGACATGTAAATGTACCTCCAAGGACAAGGTCTCGCTAATGCAATTACAGATGAAAGAACCTTAAATGAAAAGGATAAAGCAAATGCGCTGATTTTTATTCGCCGTCATTTGCATGAGAGTCTGCAGACTCAATATTTATCCGTTCGAGACCCTTAGACCCTGTGGATGAGGTTGAAGGATAGATATTATCATACCAAGATTGTTATCCTCCCTCAAACACAATATGACTAGCAAAATCTCATACTGCAAGATTTTAAATCAGTGTTTGACTATAATTCCGCTTTATTTTATATTATTTCTCGACTTAAGTTATGCAGTATCAAACTCGCTAATGTTGAATTGTTAGAAAAAAAAAAACTGTCTTCACATTCCATGCTTCGAATATTATATTGCAACAGCAATACCGGCAATGTCAGTTTGCCACATATTCTAAATTAATTTTCGTGCTCCTCACTGCCGAGCAAATTAATGAATTGCTGCTAAAAAATCATGATCTTAGACCTGCTGGCTTAAAAGCATTGCCTGAAGCACATGCTAACTTTAAGAAAAATACTAGCCATTTTAAGGGCTATAAGTACATGCAAGAACATATTTTTAGAAGGGATGACAATAAATTTAACCGCCCTAGAAAATTTAACTTTGGCCTGAATCATAGCAAAGAAAAAAAGCCAAAGAAGGTGATTAATGAAAGTATTTGTCATTGTTGTGGCATGATTGAGCACTGGTCACGTACTGGTTGTACGCCAAGGCACTTTGTTGACCTATACCAGGCATCTTTAAAAAATACGAGCAAGCATAGTGAATCTTATGTCATTGAAATCAATTCTGCTGCCATAACCACTATTAAGACCAACAATATATTCGTTGGTAAAACTCCTCTTGCTCCAGAAGTAGCAAATGCATCTTTAGATGTCTTTGATTTCTTTGAGGACCCCTGATTACTTTGATGAGGCATCAGATTAGTGGATGGTAATTTGAACTTCGAATTTTATTATTCTAATAATTTCTTTTTAGTTGTTTTGCTTTAAACTTTTTATTATTCTTTCATATGGTTATGAAATGCTTATGAACATTATATAATATTTATTTGACTTTATAACTAAGATGCAAGATTGATTAGTCCCAAAAGTGGTTATATGGCTCAATTGAGGGGGAGATATTATGAACTCTGCATTGCAATACTAATATGCGGCGAGTTCACAAGATGCAAGATTGACTAGCCCTAGCAGTGGCTATATGGCTCAATTGAGGGGGAGATATTATGAATTATGCATTACACTCTTTTTTTTTTGTCCGATTTTTTCCCACGGGGTTTTTTCGACTTAAAGTTTTTGACGAGACAATTAATGCATTTATAAAAGGGAGAGATCATAAAATTTGTACTCTACACCTTTTTTTCCCTTTTGTCCGATTTTTGTCCCGTTGAGTTTTTCCGACTTAAGGTTTTTAATAAGGCAATTTAATTCGATGCACATTCGTAATGAATACAATGAATATTCAAGAGAGAGTGTTATGAAATACATGAATGAATGAAATACATGAATGAATATTCATTATATTCATCTTATCTAATGTACTTATTATGGTACATTTGTATCATACATTCTAAGTATATCTCCATATACAATGAATGTTCATCTCCCTATCCAATAGATATATCATTCGATACATTGATATTAATGATAAGCACATTCTTGTTTTCTTATAAATTGGAGTTTAGTTTTTGTTATAAATATAACAGTCATATAATAGTCATACACTGGAAATAAAATTCTCTCCTCTAACTTTCTCTATGATCTCTGGTGTCTGATTTTCTCTACTCAATCTATCTATTCTCTCTAGTATATATTTGCAAAGCAATATTTTACAACAATTTTAACTATATTGCTAAATCCGATGTATTATTAGGGACCGCAATTACAAAATCATGTCGTTATGCTATTGCGATGGTTAGGAACGGCCCTTATTTCACCACATTTGGGTGCCGTCGAATGATGTCATGTGGATAATTTATGGTTTATTGCTTTTTAGTGAGCGAATGACCAAGGTTGTATGCATTATTTATGCCGAGGCCATGACAAAGTGCATAGGTAACCATCAAGAGCATGAAAAAGTCGTCGGTGCTCTAGAATTTAAATGTCCACTAATCATTTGAATATCCTAATTTATTTTCAATGTTCATTTCACTTTTTTTTTTCGACCATTTAAATATTATATAATTTTGCAATCGATCACCTAACTATCATAATTACTTTAAAATGTTCACAATAAGTGACATATTACGTTAGATTTTCAGCATTTGGATGAACGTTTTCAAAAAAATTTACACTTAAATGACTAATTGAAAATTATGACACTCGGGTGAAATGTTCTTTAGAAGTTCTGACACTTAAGTGATAAAATAAAAAAAAGTTACGACACTCAACTGAGGATACGAAAGTTATAGCACTCATAGTATCCTTATTATGATGTTTGTATTACCCAAGCAACAGTTTTAATTAGCCATGATTAGTGTGATTATTGCAATTGACTTAAATAAACGAGACATCCAAACTTAGCCGGACATTAGAAAATCGTTAACTTGATGGTAGGTGATGTACTTCAACCAAAAACTTTCTTATGGATTTTATCAAGCTTTCTGCTAACCCTCGTCTTGCCCTTGTCCGCGATGCTCAACAAACTTCCGATAACACCATAGGCATGACCAGGCACTTCCCCAATCATCGTGAACCCCTTAGGATTAGAGGGCACATGACTTCGACGCCTTGTTCGAAAGATATGCTTTTGTAGAGTTGCAGTCGTAGATCAAAGAGTAAGCATATTTGTCACCAAGAAATGTATTTCTCTAGAAAGTTATAAGGTAGATTGTCGCATTATTGCTCTAATTTATGAGAGCTTCCCATGAACGCCAAAGTTAGACAATTTGATGCTCTCTAGAAAGAGGTATGAGCGCTTGAAAAAGGAAAGCTAAGAATTAAAATTTTGGAAAACCAACCTGGTCCACAGGGCTATCCAGTCCGTCTCGTCATTAGATTGCAATACTGTATTAGTGACGAATGCATTATGTTATGTAAATTTTCTTAATTATAAAAGATATTCAAATTATATATTGATTTCGAGAAATTACGTAAGTCTTGAGAAAATCCAAGAAATCATGTTGTGGAATTGTGAGAATGGGTTAAACTTTTTAAATGATCGATATCGAAATTTGGGTAGTAGAAAACAATTTTAATTGTAACTTTTGAATGATTTGGTGCCATGTTTAAAGCACTTGCAATACTAGATTAAAAAAAACATTTATTCAGTAAAGCAAGTATCTTTACAGCCTTAATTGTGTTTTGGGCCAATAGGGTTTTTGGCCCATGGACCCAAAATCGGCCCCAGAGGACATTTTCAAAAAAATTCACCGGATGGGTTTTAGGCCATAGTTGATTTGATGTGGTGAATAGTTTTGAGATGTTGAATAGTAGTTTTTAAGACAATTTATCTCTTCAATGTAAAAATTGCATTACATGGTTTATGTGAAAATTCTGTCATTTTCAAGAATGTTACATGACGATTTGTTCCAAGTTGTACTGCTTGATAAAAAGAATTGAGTTTGTAGACACTTAAATGCCAAGTTGAACAAACTGAGGCACACATGATGTTCCGATTTCCTTGATGCGAATTCATGGCCCCAAAGTGTTCGAAAAGAAAGTTCAAGCATGTCAAACAGAGAGAGGAGCCCTTTATTGAGTGCTCCAAACATTATATACCAATCCAGTGCACCTTAATCTTGATCACGTGGATCTCATCGGAAATGTACTAAAATCTAAGTCCAAACCAAGATATAGTAAGCTAGAAGGCAATGTGTCAATCCTTGCCGAAGGCCAGAAGAAGGGTATGGGTCTAATCATGCTGCCAAAGGGCGAACAAGTGTTGAATAATTTGCTCATGACCAAGTTTCATGCATTTGGCATAGTTAAGCTTCCAAGGAGAAAGCAACAAACCACTTCAAAGAGCATAACACTCACCCTACATTCACGAGGGCAACATCAGGGCTCACGGCTGAGGAGGCTCACCACATTTGGGTGAGCCTCACCCAAGCCTGCAAGGCCTTGCCTTAGGCAAGTGATGATCGAGCAAGCATCATTCAAATTTAGGTGCCTTCACCCGAGCCTAGCTAGGGTTCCAGCCTTTTCGACGATGGCTGATAGAAATGCCATTGGCCTGTCATTATCTTCTTTTTTTTCTTTTAGTTTCATTTCTATAATAAAATTTTAGTTTTTTTTTTGTTTTAATCTAATTTTAATAAAGAATTTAATAAAAAATGGCACATCAATTTTTTTCATTAATCAAATTGACAATGTTAACTAGGGATGTGCAATGGGAACCAAATCGTCCCACCTAGAAAACAGGTCCAGGAATCAATTCCCATTAAAACCAATTTAGGAACCAATTCCCAAAATTTGAAACCGATTTGAACTAGTCTAGTCCTCCGTTCCAAGTGAATACAAACTCAAGAACCGAATTGACCAGACCTGTTTGGGAACCGGTTTTGTAAGCTCAAAAGTCTTACACTTATCTTTTTTTTTTTAAACATGATTTCTAATATTAAAACTGTATTTTTCTTCTCGCATGATGCTCCACTTTCGATGTTCCTCTTCCTCGCTCGCTTCCTTCTCTCGTTGGCTCATGGTCGCACCGTCCATTGCCAACTCACGATCACTCTGTTTCGTCTCATCAACGATGAAGACCTCATCCATAAGCTTGCGAATTTCCTCGGTTTTTCTAAAATTTTCTTTCGAATTAATGCTGGGTTTTTCTTTTTTTTTCTTGGGGATGTTTTCTCAAGCAGGATTTCTTGTCAAATTGGTGGACAGTTTACGTTTTTTTAAGGATATTTGGCTAACATGGTAGGGTTGAAGACGACCACCTTGTGCTTGGCATAGTCGATGGGCTAGACCTTGTTGGTGCCCGGGGGGGGGGGGTGGCAAAGAAGAGGTTAGAGGCGTTGCAGGAGAGCATGTCACGCCCCAAATCTCGAGCACGCCAATATCCCGCCATGGTCATGGAAATGCGACCTTCCTAGGTAGTGTCGCCGACCCTGATTTATTTAATTAATGTGCAAGCGGAACATACTAAGAAACCCCTTACAAACATATGGGATAGGACAGCAGGAACATCAATTCAAAATCAAACAACATACTTTCATACATCATCATCAATCCAGGGCTTACATACATCAACAGGATCCAGAGACTATGTACCAAAAATGGATCAGAGTTTATGTGCATAAAAAAAGGGGTTAGCCTACACTGCATGGATCAATCCACCAAAAAGGAAAGAGACAGTCCTAGGACTACGGGTCAGCCCCGTTCGACGATCCCACATTCTCAGGATCTATCACCCAAGAGGCCGGGGGCGAAGCGTTGATCACTCGACCGTCGAGAAGATTTGCCACACCTTCACCCAAAATGACATTCATCACCGCCAACAGAATGTCCATGCTATCAAGGGGCCCAACCCTAACGCCATCTACTCCTGAACGAAACCAAGCCCTACACATATACGTTACTCTGTCATGCACAGTCACCTGGACCCAGATAAAAGTCCTAACCAGCTGATAGACCCAAGGACTCCTAGGGTCAGGAGCACTCTCTGCCGTCTGGTCAATCTCCGTCAGCAGGCCACTCATCTCCGGGGGTACCGCCATCTACGGTCCTATAATATTTTCCCCAAACCGGGATGAGACTTTGTCTCATCAAGTTCACCCCTTCAAAACCCCTATTAGAAAAAAAATACGCCCCAGAGTGGTCTAGCCACGTAACACAGAAGACTTACGTCGCCTTCTTGCCTTCCTGCATATTAGTACAATTCATATCACTCAATCATAGGTAATAATATGGACTTAAATCATTGGAACACAATCAATTTCACTTAATTCGCAATCACAGCAAACCTCTCAATCATCAATCACTGCCACACAAGGGCATAGCCTACTCGCAGTTCGGCTATCTACTGACATATAGCCAGGCATCGCCTCCCCCCTTGGAGCGCGGCTTCGTCAGTACATCGACAGCGTTCCCGAAGGAGTATGGGCCCAGAATCAACTGCGACCCGCATCCGTTGTATGGGGCATCCCATATAGGGGTAATTCCAACTTAATAGTTCGAAACAATTCCTCACAATTATCATACCATAACTCGTAATCAATTCAAAGCACTTCACACATCATTCACATATTCGAATTACAACATTAATCTTTAAAAATCCAATTTCGATATCAAACCCGACATTTGAGATTTTCTAAATAAAATTCCATATTTTTCTCAATCAACACTCAATTTGTATCAACCATTCATCAATTTCAAATTCTAAATATACAGCGACGATCGGCACAAAATTCTGAGCAATTAGGGTTAAAAATAATTTTTCAAGTTTTTTTTAAAAATATTTTAATGATTTTCGGAATATGATTTATTATTAAATAATCCAACAATTTCGAAACATTTATTTAAATCATAAATAAATTCTTTTAAGTCACATCAAGGCTTATTTTAAAATAAACCTACTTAACCCTTAAACTAAACATGCTTTACTTTAATTAAACAACTTAATCTAATACATATTTAAATGAACTAATCTAACAACCTAGTTCCAATCAACCTAAACTAAACACACCTAAGGCATGATTAACCCACTAATCAGGGTTTAGTGAGTAAAACTCACCGGAATCACTTTCCGACGAGTCTTCGGCGAAGAGCACGACGATGTTGACGACAAGCCGAGCTCGAAGGGTGCGGAACGGCGACGGAACGACGGTTGAACGGGCAGAGGAAGACCGATGAAGGCGGCTAGGTCTCAGGACGGCAGCTCACGGCGACAGACGGCGGTGAAGGAGGCTCCGGCGACGACGAACAGCTGCTGCCTTGGAGAGACGACGACGCGGGATGCTCGGCGGACGGAGGTGAGGCAGCTCAGTGCGGAACGGGACGGCGACGCTGCGAGCTTCGGCGAACGGCGAACGACGGACACGCGGGCGAGACGGTGGCCGGCCGAGTGAGAAGTCGAGCGGCGAAGGGGGCGGACGAAATGGCCGGCTGGTTCTTCCACACACACCCTCTCTCTCTCCCTCTCTTCCAAGTTCAAAAGGTAGAAGATGATGGGGACAAGAGGGAAGTGACATCCCACCTTTCCAAGGCCTCATCCCCACCTTCCACTTGTCACAACCCTAGCCCATCTTGCCTCATCCATGACATCACATGTGATGTCACCATCCACTAACTCCAACCTTCCACAACTTTAGTCCAATAGGTTCAATTTCATTTTCCGCCGAGGTCCAAGTTCTTGCACATCCAATTACTCCAATTTCCATCAATTCTCTTCCAATTGAGTCCAAATTAAAGTCTATAAATTAATCCAATGTTCCTAATAAGATTTGTGACACACCATGACTTCTAGTTTTAGAATTCAATCTCAATTTCACGGTTAATTTCACTTTGGCACAATACTAGCGCATCCTAATCTACCGAGCATCGTTTACAAATTTTTGTGCATTTGACTTGCAGTTGATCATTTCAAACCACAACTTTCGGTTGTCGGGAGAATCTCAAGATTTCAAATACGGGCACAGGGTACCTAATCATTAGAAAAGTCGGCCCAGTGTCGGTCAACAAGAATTGTGCGATCCGGTGGAATCACCCACACCTGATCACATGCCTCCATCGAGTCAACCTATTTCCGATCTCTAATCGATTTTTATTTGTGCCTTAATGACCCTTGTAAATTGTCTCGGTCGAAAGGTCGCTTCCTGATCAAATCCTCAAGTTTGATGCATTAGAATTTGTTAACGGCTTCACCGGATAGACTAGTTTTCACATGAGTGGCCGACTCAAGGAATGGAACTATATGCGTGCCAACGAAATGCCCGTATAAATTTATTGAAATTAAAATTGGAAAATCGGGCTGTCACAACTCTTCCCCTCTTATAAAAATTTCATCCTCGAAATTTAAATCATTACATATATGAATTAAAAAGGTGAGAGTACAATTCTCTCATCGAATCTTCGGTTTCCTAAGTTGCTACTTCAGTGCCGTGGTGTTGCCAGACCACTTTGACCAACGGAATGGTCTTGGTGTGCAAAATCTGCTCATTGCGATCCACTATTTGAACCGGGCTTTCAAAGTACGACACCCTGTCATCCACGTCTAATTCCTCAAAGTTTAGGACGTGGGCCGGGTCAGGTTCATACTTCCTTAACATCGATACGTGAAAGACATCGTGCACTTGTGCCAACCTCGGGGGTAGTGCAAGACGATATGCCAGAGTCCCTATCCTTTCCAAAATCTCGAAGGGGCCTACATACCTCAGACTCAGTTTCCCCTTTTTGCCAAAGCGGGAAGTACCTCTCATCGGTGACACGTTCAGAAAGACGTGCTCACCAACTTGGAACTCCAGTGGCCTTCGACGCTTATCGGCATAACTTTTCTAACGGCTCTGAGCGATCCTTAATCTGTTTCTGATAATAACAACTGCCTCCACTGATTGCCGAACCAACTTTGGACCGGTGATCTTTCTTTCCCCGACTTCATCCCAACACATTGGCGTTCTGCACGCTCTGCCATACAGTGCTTCAAAAGGAGCCATCTGAATACTCTATTGATAACTGTTGTTGTAAGCAAACTCAACCAGATGAAGTTGTTCCTCCCAGCTTCCTTTGAAGTCCAAGACGCAAGCTCGCAGCATATCCTCGAGAGTTTGAATTGTCTTCTCAGACTGGCCATCAGTCTGCGGGTGATAGGCCATACTATACTGCAGCTTTGTTCCTAAAGCGGATTGCAAGCTTTTCCAAAAAGCGGCGGTGAACCTCGGGTCTTTGTCTGAAGTAATTGTAACTGGCACTCCATGCATACGAACCACCTGACGTACATATAGATCCGCGAGTCTGTCCAAACTCAAGTCCCTTCGAACTGCAATGAAGTGAGCCGACTTTGTCAGCCTGTCGACCACTACCCAAATCGAATCATTCCCCTTCTAGCTCCTCGGTAGTCCCGTCACGAAGTCCATTGTGATATGCTCCGATTTCCATTCTGGGATCTCGAGGGGTTGTAGAAGTCCTCCCGGTTTGCAATGCTGAGCTTTCACTTGCTGACACGTCAAACACTTGGCAACGTGCTTGGCGATGTCCGCCTTCATGCCACGCCATCAGAAGTATTGACACAGATTCTGATACATTTTGGTATTACCAGGATGAATGCTGTAACTGCTATGATGCGCTTCTGACAGAATTTCTTCTCTAAGCCCCACATCATCAGGTACAACCAATCGTCCTTGGAACCTCAATGTTCCATCCTCAGAAATCTGAAAGTCAGCCTTCCTTTTCTCTGCATCCTCTTGCAGGATCTTCTGAACATCTGGATCCGTTTGCTGAAGCGTTCTGATTCTGACCTGCACGTCCGGCTCAATTCTAAGGGTAGCCACCGGATTCGAAAGATGGCCTACCTCAAACTTGAAATCTGAATCTCGTGCTCTTTCAATTAGACCACATTCCTTGAGTACCATCTGAGCAACTGAAAACTTCCTACTCAATGCGTCGGCGACCTTATTCGCCTTTCCCGGGTGATACAAAATCTCACAGTCATAGTCCTTTAAGAGCTCCATCCATCGACGCTGTCTCATATTCAACTCCTTCTGAGAGAATAAGTACTTGAGACTCTGATGGTCAGTGAAGATCTAAAATCTTTCTCCACACAAATAATGCCTCCAAATCTTTAGGGCAAAGATGATTGCTGCAAGCTCCAAGTCATGCGTCGGATAATTTAACTCGTGAGGTCTCAACTGACGGGACGCATATGCAACAACCCTACCATGCTGCATCAATACGAAACCCAATCCTTTGAACGACGCATCACTGTAGATATCAAACCCTCCTGGACCAGATGGAATAGTAAGCACTGGTGCGGTAGTTAGCTTATGCTTAAGCTCTTGGAAATTACTCTCGCACTTATCCGTCCACACAAATTTATCTTCCTTCTTCAGTAGTCTTGTCATCGGCGATGCTAACCTTGAAAACCCTTCTACAAACCGTCTGTAATACCCTGCTAAACCCAGAAAACTCTTATTTCTGTCACTGTCGTCGGTCTCGACCAGTTGATCACTGCTCCAATCTTTGCTGGGTCCACTGAGATTCCTTCTCCGGAGATGATGTGACCTAGGAAAGCCACACGAGTCAGCCAAAACTCGCACTTACTAAACTTGGCGTACAGCTCGTGATCTCTTAAAGTCTGGAGCACTATCCTTAAGTGCCTTTCATGATCCTCGGTACTCCTCGAATACACCAGGATGTCGTCGATAAAAACAATTACGAACTGATCCAAGTACTCTCTGAACACTCGATTCATCATATCCATGAAAGCAGCTGTAGTGTTTGTCAACCCAAATGGCATCACAGTAAACTCATAGTGGCCGTATCGGGTGCGAAATGCCGACTTCGGTATGTCTTCCTTCTTGATCCTCAACTGATGATACCCTGTCCTCAAGTTGATCTTAGAAAATATCGACGCCCCTTAAAGCTGATCGAACAAGTCATCGATCCTCGGC
The DNA here is from genome assembly GCA_019915205.1 of Eucalyptus rudis. NCBI lineage: Eukaryota > Viridiplantae > Streptophyta > Magnoliopsida > Myrtales > Myrtaceae > Eucalyptus > Eucalyptus rudis. The sequence goes on along the minus strand of JAHMTN010000001.1, from coordinate 16,926,068 downwards.
AATGGATACTTGTTCTTAATCGTCACCTGATTGAGTTGACGATAGTCGATGCACAAACGCAAGGAACCATCCTTCTTATTTACGAACAGAACTGGCGCTCCCCAAGGTGATGCATTAGGACGAATAAATCCTTTATCCAACAACTCTTGCATTTGCACATTCAGTTCCTTAAGTTCTGATAAGGCCATCCGATAAGGAGCTTTAGAGATCGGTTCTGTCCCGGGGGCTAATTCGATCACAAACTCTATCTCTCTCTTTGGTGGCAAACCCGGTAACTCTTTCGGAAACACGTCTGGGAACTCTTGCACTACTGCTATATCTTCAATCTTTAACTCCTCCACTGTCGTGTCTACGACAGTCGCCAGGTAACCTTGGCAACCCTTGCCTAGCAAGCGGGTTGTTTCAAGTAATGAGATTAAGGAAACTGAGGGTCCTCCTTGACTCCCAATAAATTCGAAGCTCTCACCTCCTAACGGGTTAAACTGAATCGCTTTGCGATAACAGTCCATTTTAGCTCGTTATTTGGTGAGCCAGTTCATACCAATTATCACATCAAAATCAAACATGGCTAGGACTATCAAGTCTATCCTCCCCTCTCGCTCATCAATCATTAACTTGCAACCAAGACAACCCATTGTAGCTAACACCTTAGCCTTCAACGGCGTAGATATGCTAATCACAGACTCCAACAACTCAGGAATTAATTCTACCATCTCAACATATCTTTCAGCTATAAATGAATGAGAAGCTCCAGGATCAAATAAAGCATAAGCAGGTTGGTCGTTTAGGAAGACCATACCTGTGATCACGTTAGGCGCATCCTCCGCCTGTCCTCTGGTGATCGCATACGTCCTTCCTTGAGCTGGAGGTCGGTTTAATCCGCCCTGCGGCATGATTTGCGGCGTGACCCCTCTGATCTGACCCAACGGTGGCGGCGGCGGCAACTGACGCTGACCCATCTGATTCCTGGGGCAATTTCTGGATATATGACCCTGCTGGCCACACTCATAACAGGCACCTGTCCTAGAGGGACACGGGCCAGTACCGTGTCGTCTTCCACAAGAACGACACACTCCTTGATGGTTCGGTGATGGCTTCCCTATCCCACCCTTCCTGTTGAGTGGAACAGGGTATCTTCCTCCAGACATCGGCATCTTCCCAAACCGATTACCTTCTCTGTTCGAATTAAACCGCGACCCAGATGCGGCAGCTCTCTCATTCTGGTCTTTCTCAATCAGCTGGGCCCGCTTATAAAGGTCTTTGTACTCCTTCAAATCCAATGGTACCACAAAGCTCCTCACTTCTAGCCGGAGCCCATCTCTAAACTTTCGAGCTCGGTCTGCCGGTTTCTGAACCAACTTAGGGGCATACTGTGACAGCTCAGCGAACTTCGCTTCATACTAATCAACTGTCATCGTACCTTGACGAAGGCGCTGGAACTCCGCCATCTTCAACTCTCTAGCACAATCAGAAAAATACTTCTCATTGAAGGCCTCCAGAAACGCATTCCACTCTGGAGCTACACCCTCAGGGAACACTATCCCTTTATTCGTCTTCCACCATGTGGCTGCGGTCCCCCTCAACTAATAGGCTGCCAGCACGACCTTCTCTGTTTCAGTGCACATCAGCAGCTCAAAGGCATTCTCTAGTTCCTGAACCCATAGTGCTGCAGCTTCGGGATCTCCTGCTCTCGTGAACGTTGGCGGATTCAACCTCAGAAAATGTTGTACTAGCTTATGTCTAGGCCTCCCAATGGCCACATCCTCAAGTGGAATTTCCTCAAGTTCCTCTTCTGGCTCGGGAATCGGTGTGGTGGTGGTAGCAGCGGCGGCATTAGTGGTGGCAGCAGCATGGGCGGCATTAGTAGCATTGGTGGCAGGGGCGATAGTGGCGGCTGAAGCGGCGGCCTGCTGGTCAAGTCTGTCACCCATCATCTCAAGCATCTGCATGATTCCAACAAACCTCGGATCCTCAGGGGCTGCTGTATCCTCCGGAGGCGACGCTGCACCACTAGCATTAACCTTAGCCTGCGCTCTTCCCAAGGCACCCCGGGCACCGAGTCTCATCGATGGCCCACCCCGAAACACGGGGCCTACTGCTCTCTTCCGAGCAGCTCTTGGCACTCGGTCACTCATGCTACAGGCTCAATATAGATGCCTATTTGCAAATTTCAATATAACATTAGAATCTAAGTGACTTCAAAACAAGTCAACAAACAACTAACAATCACTTGCATCAGTATAATAAAAACATTTCCTACCAACTATCCCATGACTCCCACGCACCTTATCCCTCCATACATGAACCAAGCTCTAATACCACTTAAACGGGGATGTCACGCCCCGAATCTTGAGCGCGCCAACATCCCGCCATGGTCATGGAAATACGACCTTCCCAGGTAGTGTCGCCGACCCTGATTTATTTAATTAATGCGCAAATGGAACGTACTAAGAAACCCCTTACAAACATACGGGATAGGACAGCAGGAACATCAATTCAAAATCAAACAACATACTTTCATACATCATCATCAATCCATGGCTTACACACATCAACAGGATCCAGAGACTATGCACCAAAAATGGGTCAGAGTTTATGTGCATAAAAAAAAAGGGGGTTAGCCTACACTGCATGGATCAATCCACCAAAAAGGAAAGAGACAGTCCTAGGACTACGGGTCAGCCCCGTTCGACGATCCCACATCCTTAGGATCTGTCACCCAAGAGGCCGGGGGCGAAGCGTTGATCACTCAACTATCGAGAAGATCTGCCACACCTTCACCCAAAATGGCATTCATCACCGCCAACAGAATGTCCATGCTATCAAGGGGCCCAACCCTAACGCCATCTACTCCTGAACGAAACCAAGCCCTAAACATATACGTTACTCTGTCATGCACAGTCACCTGGACCCAGATAAAAGTCCTAACCAACTGATAGACCCAAGGACTCCCAAGGTCAGGAGCACTCTCTGTCGTCTGGTCAATCTCCGTCGACAGGCCACTCATCTCCGGGGGTACCGCCATCTACGGTCCTGTAATATTTTCCCCAAACCGGGATGAGACTTTGTCTCAGCAAGTTCACCCCTCATAAACCCCTATTAGAAAGAAAATACGCCCCAGAGTAGTCTAGCCACGTAGCACAGAAGATTTATCTTGCCTTCTTGCCTTCCTGCAGATTAGTACAATTCATATCACTCAATCATAGGTAATAATAGGGACTTAAATCATTGGAACACAATCAATTTCACTTAATTCGCAATCACAGCAAACCTCTCAATCATCAATCATTGCCACACAATGGCATAGCCTACTCGCAGTTCGGCTATCTACTGACATATAGCCAGGCATCGCCTCCCCCCTTGGAGTGCGGCTTCGTCAGTACATCGACGGCGTTCCCGAAGGAGCATGGGCCCAGAATCAACTGCGACTCGCATCCGTTGTATGGGGCATCCCATATAGGGGTAATTCCAACTTAATAGTTCGAAACAATTCTTCACAATTATCATACCACAACTCGTAATCAATTCAAAGCACTTCACACGTCATTCACATATTCCAATTACAACATTAATCTTTAAAAATCCAATTTCGATATCAAACCCGACATTTGAGATTTTCTAAATAAAATTCCATATTTTTCTCAATCGACACTCAATTTGCATCAACCATTCATCAATTTCAAATTCTAAATATACAACGACGATCGGCACAAAATTCTGAACAATTAGGGTTAAAAATAATTTTTCAAGTTTTTTTTAAATAATATTTTAATGATTTTCGGAATATGATTTATTATTAAATAATCCAACAATTTCGAAACATTTATTTAAATCATAAATAAATTCCTTTAAGTCACATTAAGGCTTATTTTAAAATAAACCTACTTAACCCTTAAACTAAACATGCTTTACTTTAATTAAACAACTTAATCTAATCCATATTTAAATGAACTAATCTAACAACCTAGTTCCAATCAACCTAAACTAAACACACTTAAGGCATGATTAACCCACTAATCGGGGTTTAGTGAGTAAAACTCACCGGAATCACTTTCCGACGAGTCTCCGGCGAAGAGCACGATGACGTCGACGACAAACCAAGCTCGAAGGGTGGTGGAACGGCGGTTGAACGGGCGGAGGAAGACCGGTGAAGGCGGCTAGGTCTCGGGACGGCAGCTCACGGTGACGGACAGCGGTGAAGGAGGCTCCGGCGACGACGAACAGCTGCTGCCTTGGAGAGACGACGACGCGGGATGCTCGGCGGATGGAGGCGAGGCAGCTTGGCGCGAAACGGGACAGCGACGCTGCGAGCTCCGGTGAACGGCGAACATCGGACACGTGGGCGAGACGGTGGCCAGCTGAGTGAGAAGTCGAGCGGCGAAGGGGGCGGACGAAATGGCCGGCTGGTTCTTCCACACACACCCACTCTCTCTCCCTCTCTTCCAAGTTCAAAAGATAGAAGATGATGGGGACAAGGGGGAAGTGACATCCCACCTTTCCAAGGCCTCATCCCCCACCTTCCACTTGTCACAACCCTAGCCCATCTTGCCTCATCCATGACATCACATGTGATGTCACCATCCACTAACTCCAACCTTCCACAACTTTAGTCCAATAGGTTCAATTTCATTTTCCGCCGAGGTCCAAGTTCTTGCACATCCAATTACTCCAATTTCCATCAATTCTCTTCCAATTGAGTCCAAATTAAAGTCCATAAATTAATCCAATGTTCCTAATAATATTTGTGACACACCATGACTTTCAGTTTCAGAATTCGATCTCAATTTCACGGTTAATTTCACTTTGGCACAATACTAGCGCATCATAATCTACCGAGCAGCGTTTACAAATTTTTGTGCATTTGACTTGCGGTTGATCCTTTCAAGCCACAACTTTCGGTTGTCGGGAGAATCTCAAGGTTTCAAATACGGGCACAGGGTACCCAATCGTTAGGAAAGTCGGCCCAGTGTCGGTCGATAAGAATTGTGCGATCCGGTGGAATCACCCACACCTGATCACATGCCTCCGTCGAGTCAACCTATTTCCGATCTCTAATCGATTTTTATTTGTGCCGTAATGACCCTTACAGATTGTCTCGGTCGAAAGGTCGCTTCCTGATCAAATCCTCGTTATGCATTAGAATTTCTTAACGGCTTCATCGGATAGACTAGTTTTCACATGAGTGGCCGACTCAAGGAAATGAACTATATGCGTGCCAACGAAATGCCCGTCTAAATTTATTGAAATTAAAATTGGAAAATCGGGCTGTCACAGAACATGCGGCGGAAGCTCAGGGAGACGCAACCGTTGTCAATGGCGGAGGGGTAGGAGGCGGGATGGGCCTGCAGGAGGTGCAGCAGAGGGATAGGGGGACGAGCGAGAGGGTTAGGGTTAGGAGGTTGAAAATGGCAGCGGTAGTCGTGGGACACAAGGAAACCTTGAATAGTAGTACATTTGGAGAGAGAGAGAGAGAGAGAGAGAGAGAGAGAGAGAGAGAGAGAGGCTGCGAAGGGAAAGACGAGAAAAAAGAAGGATTGTGACTTGAGTCATTTTTATCCAAGAATGATTGCCACTTTATTGACCATTTTGGCACCACTAGTCCACAATCATGGGGAGGAAATCAAGAAATTAGTTTTAAAATTTGCTTCCATTTGTCTTCTATTGAACTTTGAATTAGTTTACAAAGCCTGAGATAGACAAATCAAATCACTCCGCAATCATAGGATTTTTACTTTTCATTTAGTCAAAAAAATTAATGTACTTATTAATTACATATATTTAATGTTTTAATACAAATTAAAAATATTACATTATTTTCTTGCGTATTAAAGTAAAATTCAAAACTGCATAGGATATTAGGAATGAAAATAAGATTGACTTTGAAACCGAATTGAAAAAATAAGATGGTCCCAAAACAAGGTCCAGTGTAAATAGAATCGAGTATATGGTCTAAAAAAGAGGGATCGATTATAATAGGATTGGGTACAAGATGCAAGTCTTGAATCTACCCACACTAGATCTGATCACCCATAGTGTTAACACAAAGACTTCATTGCATCAACTTAATAAATTTTAAACTTGATTATATTTTTTTTATAGATTTTACGAGGCGTAATAAATTTTAAAACTTTTAGATAACATGTCCCTCCTATAAACTGAAAGACTTCTTAAAAGATCCGAATTTAGTTTTTAAACATATACACAAAAAACAGGTCTGACCCGGTCAACCTAAATTCAACTATAAATTCATCTGCTTTTTTGACATGAAAAATACATCTGCTTACACTTGACCAAAAGAGCACATATCTCTCGAGATTTTCCCAATCCGCCGATCACCAGAGCCACCCATCATGGAGGAGCAGGCGGTGGTTCTGTATTCTGCACCGGCCATCGGCCACCTCACGCCCATGGTGGAGCTGGGCAAGCTCCTCCTCACCCGCCATGTTTCCCTCTCCATCCACGTCCTCCTCCCCAGCCAAGCCTACGAAGGCGGCTCCATCTCCTCCTACATCGCCGCCGTCTCCGCTGCCCACCCTTCCATCACCTTCCACCACCTGCCCCCCACCTCCCTCCCTCCCGACTACTCCACCACCTCCCCGCACCTCGAGACCCTCGCCCTCGAGCTCCTCCGCCTCAACAACCCCAACGTCCACCGCGCCCTCGTCTCCATCTCCGAGACCCACCGCGTCCGGGCCCTCGTCATCGACTTCTTCTGCACCAACGCCCTGTCGGTCGCGCGCGGCCTCGGCATCCCCTGCTACTACTTCTTCAGCTCGTCGGGAGGCGGCTTGACCCTCTTCCTCGGCTTGCCCGTCCTCCACAGGACCACCACCAGAAGCTTGAAGGACCTCGCCACCGACACCGTCCTCCGCTTGCCCGGAGCGCCGCCGTTGCTGCCTTCCGACAGGGCCGAACTGTTGCAAGACCGCAACGACCGGGCCTACGAGCTCTTGCTGGAGAGCGCGACGAACATGCTGATGGCGTCCGGGATTATAGTGAACACGTTGGAGAAGCTTGAGGAGGAAGCCGTGAGAGCCATCCGGGACGGCAAATGCGTGCCCGACGGGCGGACCCCTCCGCTTTACTGCATCGGGCCCCTGGTCTCGAGCGGGGATGGCGGAAAAGCCGGGAGCGGCGGCGGCCCAGGTAACGACAAGCCGGAGTGCTTGACATGGTTGGACTCGCAGCCGAGAGAAAGCGTCGTGTTCCTGAGCTTCGGGAGCCTCGGGGTGTTTTCCGCCGAGCAGCTGAAGGAGATAGCGACGGGGCTCGAGAGGAGCGGCCACCGGTTCCTATGGGTGGTCCGGAGCCCGGCCACCGGCAAGGGCCACAAGGCCGTCTCCACGGCGGAGCCGGACCTGGGGGCGCTGCTCCCGGAGGGGTTCCTGGAGCGGACCGCGGGGAGGGGCTTCGTCGTGAAGTCGTGGGCCCCGCAGGTGGCGGTGCTGGACCACGGCGCGACAGGCGGGTTCGTGACCCACTGCGGATGGAACTCGGTGCTCGAGGCCGTGTGTGCGGGGGTGCCGATGATCGCGTGGCCGCTCTACGCGGAGCAGCGGCAGAACCGGGTGTTCATGGTGGAGGCGATGAGGGTCGCGCTGCCGATGGAGGAGGCGGCGGGGGAGGAGCGGACGGTGAGCGCGGCGGAGGTGGAGCGGCGGGTCCGAGGACTGATGGGGCCGGAGGGCGAGGCCATCAGGGAGCGGATGCAGCATCTCAAGCAAGAAGCGCAGGCAGCACTGAATCCCGGCGGGTCGGCTCAGGTCGCGTTGGCTGAGTTAGTACGGTCATGGAACATCGCTTGAGCTTTTGCCTTTTTCCATCGTTTCTTTTCTTTTTTCTTTTTTGGCTTTTTCTCTTCTTTGTGTGGTTTTTAAAATATAAAAAAAGGTACGCTGCAGGTGGTCAAAGGCTAAGCTGCAATAGGTCCAAGAAAATATCTATCTATGGTGGGCACGCTCGAAACCCTAGAAAAATTTCTAGTAACTAGAAAAATAATAATGGGATTTGATCCTTTTTGCCTGTCCCATTTTTGATTTGATTCTTAAACTACGTTTCACGCGACATGTGTTTTGGTTTGGTTGGTGGGGTCTGGTTTGCGAATGACATGTAAGCCCGGGGTATGAAAGAAAAGAAAGCATTTTGACTATATTGCTAAATCCGATGTATTATTAGGGACTGCAATGATTCGGAATGGCCCTTACTTGGCCACGTTCAGTGCCGCCGAATGATGTCATGTGGATAATTTATGGTTTGTTGCTTTTTAGTGAGTGAATGATGAAGGTTGTGTGAATTATTTATGCCGGGGTCGTGACAAAGTGCATAGGTAACCTTCAAAAGCGTGAAAAAGTTATTGGTGCGACTTTTGCACTTCATGAGTGCATGAGTCGAGACCTTTCCAACGAGCCCAATATTTCTCCGAGAAATTGTCAAATCATGGGCCCGAGATTTCAATTCATATCGGGTTTTAGGCTTGGGTCTGTAATCTAAGCATCGTTTCAAAGACTCCTCATTTTAAAAATCATCATTGACCATAACTTTGGGGTGTGAAAAGTTCCGCTTGATTTTGATACTTCTAGGTACGATTTCGGGCTTTGAGACTTTTTAAAGTTTGGGAAGGTTCAATCAAAATTTGACTAGTGACTACTTCCTCATCTGACATCCGTTCGGAATGTTGGAGAAAGAATTTGTTTTAATCCTCGGTTGATCCTTAATTGCAATTCCAATCTCGTAGATGATACAACAGATCATGGGCACGGAATATTTCAAAGAAGACAATATTATGTGCATTCTTTCCTCTCTTTTTTTTTTTTTTTTTTTTTGTTGCTTGTACTACATATACAATCATAGGCTTGTATAATTGACAGATCAATGAAAATACAAGATACATTACTTTTATTGTCCCACATTTTGTGTCATGGTATCGGAGCTGCAGCTCTGACCCAGCTTTCGCAAAATTTTCTGAGTTACCCCTGATCGTCTTCTAGTTTGTTGTTGCAAATCATATCTTGCAAAACAAATTAGCACCTCAGGTTGGAATTCAATTTTTATTCAGTATGCAGAATCCAATCAACAAAGGTGACCAAGATCTGACCCTACCTGCACAGGAGGAGTCGTCCAACCGAACATCTGAACAGATCGATCATGCATATGAAGAGAGAGTCTGCTCCAGCTCCTGCTCCAGTCAAGACGTATTTCCCTACGCCTACTCAATGGCAGTTCATGCCATGGATTCCAATCCAAGCCCATGGGCTAACGATCTCAATCAGCAGTGGGCTAGTTACGACCCACTTAGACAAGAGATCAATTCAGGGCTCCACCCTAATAGAGATCCAGACCCGAGTTCGCCGGGTCATAGATCCGAACCAGACCCGAGAGGGACGAATCCCTACCCGGGTCCCCAACCTAACTTTACACCATTCATTTTTCCGGCCATCAGTGGCCGACTAAAACCGGGAGACCCCCTTTACACATCTCTGGCAAATAGGCTGAAGCTATGGTTGATTACGGTTCAACTCACCGGATCCAAACACTATTCTTCTTGGGCGAGAGACTTCTGACGAGCCCTCATAACCAAGGATAAGGATGGGTTCCTCGACAGAACCATCCCTTTCCTGGCCAACAATTGAATGCGGCGACATTGGCGCAAATGCAACCAACTCATTTGCACTTGGATCGGAAATTGTGTGGCCCTCAAGGTTGCAGCTAGCCTCCCACTAACCAAAGACTCAAAGGTCATGTGGATAATATTTGGGAAATGTACGGGAAAACTCGATCAAATTAAAAAAAATTCTCTCACCCAAGCCCTCTCAGAAACAAAAGAAGGGAACCTTTCGGTGACCTCTTGTTTTAATCATCTTTTTGCCCTGTAGAATGAACTTGAAGCTGCCGAAGAACAACTAGAAGGGCCGAAGGTGACTCTTCTACAGTACCGAAAAATCGAGGAGAGGGAGAAGGTAAGTCGGTTTCTTCTAAGTTCTAACCCTAAACAAAAGTTACATACATTTTCGCCTGCAAATCCTTACTATGGGATCCCATACCTCCACTCGGTCAAATTTTCCAATTAGCTGTCCAAGAAGAAAACCAGCAGCTTGCGACCACGGGATATGAGAAAGGAGGAGAGGGCGTGGCTCTAGCTACATTGGCGGGACTCTCGAACTGATCTCGTGGTGGTTTCTGACCATCACAGCAAAGACAAAGCTTCAAGGGACTTCATGCTGCGAATCCTTTTCGCTGGGAAGAAGAAAGCCACACAAACCCTAAAGGCTTGTGGTTCAATGGCTCAGATCAAAGCCATGGATCAGACAACTCCCCTTTCCTCCGCACCGACGGTGCATATCAAAGACGCAGGCGTGGATCGGACGGTCTACTTATCCCAAACTGACGGCTTAGATCTTAAGCAAGGGCACGGATCGGACAGCTCTCACAAGACCAAATCAAATGGTCTTGTATCACAAAAGGAGGGGGGGCGCAAAATTCTAAATTTAAGGGTAAGTATTGTGAATATTGCTGATGCCCACATCATATCATTGAAACATGCTGGAAATTACATGAAAAGCCTACTGACAAAGAAAAAAGAGAAAAAAGAAATTTCTATCTATTAGGTATTAGGAATTGACAAAGCTCATCAACCAATTACTCAAGATCAGTATTAGTATATCATGAAGACACTGAGTCAGTTGAAGACAGTCAATAAATCAGCAAATTTCTCAGGTACTTAATTACGCGAGCCCAAAAATATTTCAGTTGATACATAGATTATTGATTCCGGCACTAGTGACCACATAATTTGCAATGAGTACTTATTTTCTAATATTCATAAAAAAATATCATTCTCCCATATCAATTCGTCTCCCAAATGGGAATATCACCAATGTCACAAAAGTTGGTACTGTCCACCTAAGCCCACATATTACTCTTAATAATGTTCTTTATATTCCTGAATTTGAATTCAATCTCACATCAATTTCCAAAGTTTGTCAAGATAATTCCTATCGTGCCAATTTCAATCCCAAAAATTGTTTCTTTCAAGAACTTTTTGACTGGGAAACTGATGGGCTTGGGTAGTATGGCAGAAGGGCTATATTTTTGGATCAACTTTCCAAGAAATTTTAATTTATTCTCATCGAATGAGAGCATTTCATGTAATGCCATTGCTAGTAATAAAATCTCTCTTTCTCATAAACGTTTTGAACATAGTGCTCGTTTCCCTTGTCCTAATTGCAAGATATGACATTTGGCAAAACAATCACGAGCACCATTTCTAACTAGTATTACTCAGGCAACTGAATTTTTTTCCTCAGTTCATATGGACATCCGGGGTCCTTATCACATTTCACATCGTGATGGATCTCGATTCTTCCTCACCATCGTGGATGATTATTCTCACACTACTTGGGTGTTTCTCATGCAATCTAAGAGCCAAACTTTTCTTATCCATCAAAGTTCTTCTCCATGATTAAAACTCAATTCGATAAACCTGTTCAAAGAATTTACACAGATTTTGGACGAGAATTTTTTTCTACTAAGCGTCAATCTTTTCTATCTTCACATGAAGTACTTCATGAAAGTTCTTGTACATACACTCCCCAACATAATGTGATTGTTGAATGTGAGCATCAACACCTTCTTGAAATAGCTCGAGCACTAAAATATCAAGCTTTCATTCCTGAATCTTTTTGGGGATATTGTGTGGTCACAACAACCTATTTAATCAATCGCATGCCAACTAGAATTCTTAATGGGTGCACGCCATTTGAAATGCTTTTTGGGAAACGATTAAATATTGATCATCTTCGAGTTTTTTATTGTCTTTGCTATGGGAAAAATGTGGGCCATAAAGATAAATTGGATCCTAGACCTCTTCGATGTGTTTTTACAGGATATCCTACTCTACAAAAGGGTTATCAGGTTATGGAGATATCTACAGGCCGCTTCTTCGTTAGCCGAGATGTTATCTTCCATGAGAATATATTCCCCTTCCAAGATACGAGGTTTTCACATGATCCATCGACATCTACATTAGATCATCAGCAATTCTTATTAGTGGAGGATATTTCCATGACACCGCAATATGCTCTAATTGCACCTAAGCGATTGTCTGAGCAGCCATTGCCTACCTTATCTCCTACATCGTCACATCTTGGATCTTCCACTACATTGGCTGAATCTCCTATTTCTTCCTGTGACATGAACAATTCATCGTCACAGCCATCCATTAGTGGGTCCTCATTGCCAACTACCAAATTGATACCTACTGACAAGCCTAGACGATTAGGACGACAAATTCGTCCCCCGACATGGACAAAGGATTATATCTATCCTACCTTGGATACTTTAGGTACACAATATCTTATATCTTCGTATGTTTCTTTTAGTCGACTATCATCACAACATAATTGTTGCATTAGTCGAATTTCTAAAGAACGGGAACCCACTTCTTATGAGGACGCAACACGTGATACACACTAGCAAAAGGCTATGGCAGACAAATTATTTGCTCTTACAGAAAATAATACTTGGGATATTATTCCTTTGCCTGCTCATAGAAAGCCCATTGGCTGCAAATGGGTTCACAAAATCAAGGACAAGGTAAATGGTTCTATGCAGCGTTACAAGGCCTACCTTGTGACTAAGGGATTCACATAGCGTGAAGGCTTTGATTGACATGAGACGTTTTCTCTAGTTGCTAAGGAAGTTACTAGTTAATCTTTCTTGTATGTTGTAGTCTTCTGTAATTGGAACTTGCATCAAATGGATGTCAACAACGCCTTCCTTCATGGTGATCTCAATGAAGAAATATACATGGAACTTCCACAGGGTTTACACAAACAAGGGGAGTCTCGAGTATGTTGTCTTCGTAAATCCCTATATGGACTCAAATAAGCCTCTCGATAGTGGTATGTAAAATTCACCGTTGCTCTCACAAGTGCAGGTTTTCAACGCTCCAAGCATGATTATGCTTTGTTGACATGCACCAAAGATACTTCATCAATATATTTGCTGATTTATGTGGATGATATACTGATAATGGGAAATGATGACGTCGCGATTCAACATTTTAAGAAATATTTGCATTCAACTTTCCATATCAAAGATTTGGGACCTCCCAAACATTTTCTTGGTATTGAGATAGCTCAATCCGAGAAAGGAATCTGCCTTAGTCAGCGAAAGTTTGTCCTGGAAATTATATCAAAAGTAGGATTATCATGATGTAAACCAGTTATGATACCTATTGAGCATAATGTTAAATTGATGACATTTGAGTATGACACAGATTCTCCATCAGCCAATGAAGATCCACTACTCAAGAATCAATCAGGATATCAAAGACTTGTTGGAAAATTAATCTATCTCACAATGACTAGGCCTAATATATGTTATACAATACAAATACTTAGTCAATTCATGCACAACCCGAAGCAATCTCATATGAACGCAACGCTGAAGGTTGTAAAGTACTTAAAATGATGTCTAGGACTCATAATTATTTTATCTCATGATTGCAACATGAAAATGACGGCCTATTGTGATACGGATTATGCTACATGCCCAATGACGAGGAGGTCCATTACTAGTTTTTGCATCAAATTGAAAATCCTTGATTTCCTATAAGACAAAGAAGTAGTCAACAGTTTCATTGTCATAAGCAAAATCAGAATATCAAACAATGGCAAAAACTATTAGCGAAATAGTTTGGAAATGAGAATTGCTACTAGACCTTGGTGTGCAAGTTGATGGTGTGAGTGAATTGTTTTGCAACAATGATGCTGCACTTAAATTAGCAGCCAATCCAGTTTTCCATGAAAGAACGAAGCACATAGAAGTTGATTGCCATTTTACTCGAGAAAAAATATAAGGGATTGTTATGACTCGAGGAATTGGAATGGTGGAGCAGCCTGTAGACATTTTTACTAAATTGTTATGTCAGAGACAACACACATACTTATTAAGCAAGATATGCGTCTTTGACATATATAAGCCGCCAACTTGAGGGGGAGTGTTGGATAAAGAATTTGTTTTGATCCTCGATTGATCCTTAATTGCGATTCCGATCTTGTAGGTGATAGGCAAATCATGGGCACGGAATATTTCAAGGAAGACAATATTATGTGTATTCTTTCCTTTTTTTTATTTTATTTCTTGTACTATATATACAATCTTAGGCTTATATAATCGATAGATAAATGAAAATATAAAATACATTACTTTCATTGTCCCACATTTCGTGTCATGGAATGCTTGCGATTGTGAGTTTCAGGATGTGCAATCAAAATCAGGAAATGGCAAATTTACAAGATATTGCCTTCGAGACTTCCTTGAGTGATGGGTTACTGTGACAGAAATTCTTCTCTGATTTAGGCAATTATTTTCCAAAGAGGGTGATCCCCTTTTTCTAGCGATGCACTCGCCTTTTCAGCAATGGTGGAAGGCAATCCCTATGGGACTTTCCACGAAAGCAATGTAGTGACCTTCTCACTAAGATTCGGGTTCGATCCATCTAATAGATGCATTCGCATCTGCCATTATTAAATCCTCCTTGCCAAGTTTAACTTGAAGTTTTGCGCGAAAATTTATTAAGTTTTCAAGTCAACTTGTCTTATCCCCTAGGTTGCATTGCTAGACTCAACAAATTTAGTAAACAAAAAATATTGCATGTGGCATAATTCATGATGGCATAACACACTTAACTCCATTGCTTTAGGAAAACAATTCAAAAAGTAATTCGGTAAGGAATTATTAAGTTTATCGATGACAGAGGACAAGGGAAAATGGAAGTCAATGCGGACACTTTTCCTTGAAATGGTCTGTATTGCATCGGCTAGATTTGAAGACAAAGAACAACTTGTGCCAATGATGTCAAGACATTGAAGCAGGCACCTATATTGAGGAAGAAGGAATTTGTAAGTGAGATGGTAGTTTGGTCAAGGCAAAAAGGTTAGTTACCAACCCACTCCCCACTCCTACCCATGAGACTTGTAGCCAAGCATATTCGACCGAGTTAGTTTCTCGAAGAAATGCCTTAATGAGAAAGAAGTTCCTCGGGCAGCAATTTGAAGAGGGTAGCTATTGCGACCTAGCCTTGTGTGCACCACCTAGGGTTTGGCTAATGGACTACTAAGTCTAAACTTAGCTCGAGCTCTCTCAAGCCCATACCAATTCGTGACCGAGGTTCAAATATTTAGCATGTAAAAGATTATTAGTTAGGAGTCGCCACTAATCTATTTTCTGTGGGCTCAATTAGAAATCCAAGTAAAGTAACAGGGGATTTACTTTACTCATGGGAATCAGAGATTGTGAGTTCGGGGACTTGATTACGCTAGATTTCTCAAATGCCTTTTCGATACCTTTCTCTTTTATTTTGAAAAAAATATTTTGCAGATAGTTTGAATTGATTTTAATTTACTTCCCTAACATATGAGGTGACCAAGTGGGTGCGCAAACCACCAATTTAACACTTAAGAAAGCAATGATTGAATTACGGGACTTACCCCATAGCAATAAAAGCATCCGCAATGTTAACACATATCAATAGTCCTAGATATGACTCCTAATTAGCACGCAACCACTCAATCTTTTAAGATTTTTTTCTTATTTGACGAAGCCTAGAAATTACGTGCAATGCAATGCAATGACGTACAAAAATGTCTAACTAAAATGACATGTAACATGTAATCTATCATGCAAACTATATGTCACGTGACATTTATTAAATGACCTAATCTAGTGATAGGAAAAGATTAATGCAACTATTCAAACATTTACACATTTAGATGATGTGCAATAAATGACCTAATTCTACATGACATGTGCATGATAATTTTTATTTTTTCTTTTATTTTTAATTAAATTTCGAAATTAAAATTACTCAATAATTAAACATGCAATTTAAATTAATGAAAGGAAAAAATAACATCCTAAATTATTTTTTTTTTTTTGGATTTTTATTTCAAAAATTCGAAATAAATAAATTTCCTATTCTAAACATGCAAAATAACCCTAAATAAGCAATATTCTAACATGAACCTAATCTAACTCAAATATATATATTTTTTGGGCTTCCTTTTATGGAACAAAATCAATTCAAACAACACGACAACAAATCAGGCAAAATATGATTGATATCCATCTAGTAAATTAATAGATCGCATCTTGTACATGAGATCGGATTTGCCAATTTTAACAAAAATCGCAAATCGTATCTTGAGTGTGAGGTTGAACTGGCGATATTTCCATGCAATTATGAGTCATGTTTTAAGCATGAAATCGGACTGTCAATCATATGTACGTCATGAAATTAGGAAGATTTCCCAATTTTGAAGGCTGCTTGAGAATCTAGATATTTTAAATAAGGACATGGAATATTCATAAATCAAATTAAACAAATTTTTTACCTAATCCGAATATTGGCTTCCAATTTGGACTTTGCGCAGTTGGACTGGGATCACAATCAGCTCCTTGACAGTGAACGGCAATAGTGGCAAGTGATGAGTGGCGGCGTTACCACAATTCACGAACTAGGATGTCGATGGCGGCTGACGGTGGTGGTCTCGGCGGGGGCTTGGCAATGGCAAGGACGTCGCGGGTGGCTTGGGCAGCAGGCTCGCGATGGTGCTTGGCGACGGGACTTGCAGTAAATTCTGCAAAAGAAAAATCGAGCGCGATGGGGCTCACCAAAGGATCGGTTGCGGTGACACTACAAGGGAGACTGTTGTTCGCAGCTTGACGACGACGTGGGCGTCGGGACCTGCAAGGTAAAACAACCTAAGCGAGGTCAACACATCGCCATGCATCCCCAAATTCTCACGATCTCCTTCCTCCTTTCGTCTTATAGCTATGAAGAACCTATGCTCTTGATGAACTTGACCGTGAGTAGGTGTCTGACCGAACTGTCAAACTACACTCACGAACATTACTACTCGATCACCCCCTTCAATATCCAAGGGCAGTGCAATATTTCTTTCTCGACTCCCACTCACGATTTTCTCTCTGTTTCTTCGCGTATATCTCTACATGTGGCGTGTGTATCAATATGTGTGGCCCCATCTTTTGTCTGTATGCAAGCCAATTTATAGGCGAGGGACTGAATATTTTATTTCCTTTTCATGTCAATGGGCACGAAGATTGCCTATAACCTCCCGAATGCAATATATCTTTTTATTTTCCTCATATCTTTGAATATTCTCCACCGATTTTTATCGCATATTGCCAAAAATTCAAGATTGTAATAGGATTTTTTCGAATTCCAAATCTTGTGAAAATGAGCTCGTAATATCTCCTTGTTACACTTGCCCTTTCCGAGGATATATGAATAGATTGCATAAAAATACATAAAATCATTTGTCATATCACCAAAAATATCAAATCGCCAATTCTTTAATTTTTGGTCATTAGAAAATAACGGGCTCTGAATCATCAAGTCAAATCCATCCTGATCCAATGCAAATGCAATAATAATAATAAATGCTCCTAAAATTATATGTTATGCAATTTTATTTAATATTTTTGTTTACAGGTTAAAAATTAATCTCTAATTTTTTTATCAATAAATAAATGACCAGGTCACAGAAATTTAGGTGTCAATATTAACCCTAATGTGAGAACGTCCAGTTGACATAGTGGAAAGTATGATTTCTATATGAGGTATTTGGGTGGTCTTGAATCTCTCTCATCGCAAAAGTTAGCTTAAAAATGAGGTATTTGTTCACATTTATGAACTGACTACCAACCACTTCCACGACTAATGTGGAACAACCTCAACACTTGGAACCACCCGTCTTTGACATCGGCATCAAAGATATTTTCCTATAAGATGAAGAGTCAGACTAGAACTTTCCATTAAATGACAAAGGTAGAGTCTTGCTTTTTCTTTTTTTCTTCTTTTGTCTATCCTATCTAACTTTAAACTCAATTTCAGACATTTTGCCCTTTGTAGAGCACGAAAATCTAAGACATCCTTACCCAAACCCAATTGAGAGGGTGATGAATCAAACTCTCAACTTTCCCCTTCCTGTGTGGGAAAGGTAACTAGTAGGGCATAATTGTCAGAGTCTCCACCTTGAGTCTCCACCTTGACGAGCTCTAAATGACATCAAGGATATTTTCCCACATGATGCAAAGAAAGAGGAAGATGCCTAGACAAACGGATCGAGACTTTTGGCAAAAGGCCAGAGCCCACGGGCTTTTCTAGGCAAATGACGGAAATTCACACTTCTCTTTCTCTCTCTTGTAATCCTCACATCCTCTTGCCCAATTACTCTACTTTTGAAATTTCTCCAAACCAAGAGCGAAATCACATTCTTTTTACTTCAATTTTTTCCTCAAATCCAAACTATTTCCCCAAATCCATTCATTTTCAACCCCAAACTCTTAAACCCTAAGTTTCACAAAAATTGTCCATTTCCTCCGAAAATATTGATCAAAAGAGTCAAAGTGCGTCGGCTGCAAGATTTAGATTAAACAAGGAGCAAAGAAAAAAATAGATCCAATTAGAGATGTTTAAGAGGCAAATCTTATATTTATCTGCTAAATAGGTAATTCAAATGATCATCTTTCTTATTCATCAGTTATCTGCTATCAACATTCTTTTCATATCAAGCATCTATTTAGTATATGCCGAAATTAGTTGGCTGTGGAAGAGCTCCCTCAAGGACCATTCAGGAAATCTAATCTTTATGCTGAAATTTCAAACCTCACTTTTGTGCATGACCTGATGTTTGATTTGCTAGTTGCTCTAGCGGATCCACAGGGGTCACCACACCCTAGGACTTCCATTGTGTGTGTAAGACAGAAAGTGCAAGTTCAATACTCTATACCATAAAACAAGAAAAATAATAATAATAATTAATTTCATGCCCTCATAAGAACTTAGACTCGCGTCGTACCTAATTCATGAGATTAGTGGAGTATTTTATGGATTTGGGATTTGACCTAATTAAAGTAGGCTTCCTCGTCATTGAAAAAAAAAAGGTATGTTTTGAATAAGTTAAACTAAACCGTATTAAATTTCTTGTTGACCTTGGAAATCCAAATAATAACTAGCCCAAACATGGAATCGTTTCTATTTTTTTTTTTCTCTATTGATAAGTCTCATGTATGAGAGCAGAGTCGTGACTATCTTGAGACCTATCAAACACCTTACAATGTTCCTCGAATTGGTGAAATCCAGACCTGTGCCAGAGGCATTTGCACACAGATAATTATGCTTGCTTTCTCTTACCGAGCAAGGAATTTTTTTCACATCTCGTGATGATACTCTGCGATCTTTGTCACAAATATATTTCTCCATCACTCTTCTTTTTCTTTTTTTCTTTCTTCCTTTTGTGGACAGCAAATCATACAGATTGCAATTAAAAGGCATTAGTTGTCTTCGAACTGATCCAGCAAAATGACATTGTTTGGCATCAGCTTCTAGTTTCCCTTTTTTTAACTTCAATTGTTCCTTTCTCTAGCAGGAACACTTTGATAAGTGACATTCACTTCCCTGAAAATTGTGTAGTCTTAAGATCGCCTAACATTACAGAAACCCTCCATCAAACTCGTATGCATTGATTTGTCGTGTCACCAAAAGATATTTCTCGGGGTTTTGGTTTTAATTTGTTTTCCTAAGGTTAATTTTAGTTGGATTTGGTGAAAAAATGAAAAAAAAAATCTTTGTAAGTTTGTATTTGATGGGGGTAGAAAAGGTTATAGAAGGTCTTTCATCCAAGCAAAATAGTATATGCACGGAACATCAGTCAATTATTGTTGTGATTTCCACATTTTTCAGACATGGAGTTCGTGCATTCTTGATAATTTTTTTTTTAAAGTAGCATTTTCACACCTAATTAATAGTTGCAAATCATTCTAGCCCTTATTTGATCAGTTAGCTTATGTGGGTTTCATGTATAAAATAAGTTAAGTATAAATTTATTAAATTTATTTGTAAATATATTCATTAATTACTAAAATTATGTTGTTGAGTTAGCAGTTAAAAAGCAGAGTTATGTATGTAAATTATGTTAGGGTGTAAGCGAGTCAAGCTACCCATAAGCTACTCGAGTTTGACTAGTAGTTCAATTCGAGATTACTAGAAATTAGCTCAACCTTTGTCGAAGTTGAGTCGAGCTTGAATAGTTTTGAGTACTTAAAATATGGTCAAGCTAATGCTGAAAATACTTACAAGACTCGAGCAATTGACTAGCTTAGTTCTTTTTTTTTTCTTTTCTTTTTTGATTGGAAAACAAGCCTAGTTGAGCGGTAGAGAAACTAGAATCTGAGCACGAGGGTGAACAAAGTTCGATTTCCTATATGACATATCGACTAATTGAGCGGAGAGTCGAGTTGAAATTGAGCTTATTGAAGACCAATCCAAGTGACCTCAAGCCAAAAATATCGAGCTTGAGCAGACTTCCTATATCAGGGTCTAAATATCTGAATTGAGTTACACTCAAGTATTTGACTATGTCAAATTGGCTCAACTCAATTCTATCGTTGAGGCATAGCACCCAACACATATTCAGTACCCATTCCCAGTGATTTTTTTTTTTTGTCTAATCCAATCATATATCTATTTTACAAATCACTATGTGCGTTATGTGCCACGTGCAAGTTACGAAACTCTGCTCCCTCATTCATGTGTCCCCATCCCAACCTCTCGAGAAGATGAGAAATCGAACTCCCAACCTCTCTAGTAATCTAGACTTTGACTTTAAGACTCAAATTAACATATCATTTTGCCGTGGTCAACCCGGATGTGTCGAGGCCTATGCTTAACTTGCCAAAATAAGACTGCGAACCCTAGTGGAAAGCCAATCTAACTTTCAACGGGAAAGAAAGATCGTCGCGAGCTGGTGTATGGATGGGAATGACTGGTTGAACCACGGTTTGCGTCACTGTGAAGTATTCTTTCTTTCTCTCTATCTTTTTGTGCTCTTGGCCATTCCATTCCGTTGGTGAGGTTCAGGGATATTTGCCTCGGTCGGTGGTGTTTGGTCAAATCGAGGACACAGCCATGTGAAAGACAATCGGGGTTATTAATGGGTCAACCAGTCATTTAAAAGACATTATGTGAGGCATAGGTGAACCTAATAGGAGCCATTTTAGGACTGCATCTTGTCATTTCAAACGCAGAAAATTACTATACCTAACTACCCAACAATAGAAATTTCCCAAGAAATGGAGTGTCAACCTTCACCCCCCAAGGTCCCCCTAGTTCCTAGGTGTAATATTTTCTTGAAAATACTTCCGAAATCTTACATCTTAAAGTTCAAATGGAAGAGTTTAAGGACTTAATGAGCTCCGATTATTTTGTGCCTTTGGCCATTCCATTCCGTTAGTGAGGTTCAAGTAGCACTGCCTCAATTGTTGGTGATTGGTCAAATCGAGGAGTCTGCTTGACATAATGAAACATTGGACTGCAATGCTATCCACACATTAGAAAAGACAGGCCCAACAAACTGTTAGCATTTAATTTTTCTGTGAAAAATCTTCGACCAAGCCAAAAGAACGTATTTACATAAACTCTGTTCATCCCACCACATCTCGTAATTTGATGATTAAAGACAAATTTATAATGTTCAAAATGCTTTGTATTGTTCTTAGGACTTATATTCGAACCGAATATTAAAGAATAATGCATTACAAAGAATACTAGAGGACAATACTAAGTTAATTTAGATATGTGTCCATAAGTTATGCTAACCGATGTAGCATGCTTTCATTGGATGTTAAATATGACCCGCTTGTTTAAATGGTCACGCAAATCGCATCTCATATCTTTTGTTTCACTACTCATTCAGATGGCAAATTCCCTGGCATCACTTGTGTTGTGATCAAAATTTTGGGTGCACCATCTAGAGTTTGACTAATAGATTACTAAATCTAAACTTAGCTCGGGCTCTCCCAAATTCATACTTAGATTCAAGTTCTTAACATGCAATTGATTTTTTTAATCGGGAGTCGCCACTAATCTATTTTTGGTAGATCGACTAAAAAATCAAGTGAAGTAACGAGATATTTACTTTACTCCTACGAACTAGAGATTGTGAGTTCGGGGACTTGATTCTGCTATATTTCTCTAACGTCCTTTCGATACATTTTTCTTTTATTTCAAAAAAAATGTTTTGCAAGCAGCTTGAATTGATTTTAATTCACTTCCCTAACATGTGAGACGATCATGCGGGTGCGCAAACCACCAATTTAACACTGAATAAATTGCAAGACTTATCTCATGGTAATGAAAGCATCTGCAATGTTAGATCAGAATTCATATCGACAATCTTAGATATGATTTTTAATTAACACAATTGTTTTTTTTTTTTACTTATTTAATGAGAATCATACTTTATGCAATGTATGTTACTAATCTAACATGAACTGATATGACATGGAAATATGACCTAAACTATATGATGTAAATAAAATATAAGCATTCAATATATCCTAAAGAATGAAATTGATTTATTCAAAGACAATTCTTTTTTTTTTGTATTTTCCATGAAATTCGAATTTAAGAAAAATGCGAAAATTATCTATGTAGGTTGAGATATCATCCAATTTCTATTAGGAATTAGGTCAATCCAAATCATAATTTAAACTAGCAAATTATCTTAACTAAGTAATCTAAAATGCAATCTATCTAGGAGAAATTATCTAAACCTATAATTAAAAAAAAAAAAAAGCACGCAATCTTATCCTAACATGCAATGACATGCAAAGAATGCCCTAATTCTAATTTTTTTTCTTTTTCTTTTTATGAAATTCGAAATTAAAAATTGACACATAATTAAACATGCAATTTAATTTTTTTTTTAAAAAAAACTAACATCTTAAATGAATGTATTTTTTTTGGATTTTTATTTAAAAAAAAATCAAAATAAAATCCTTATTTTAAATATGCAAGATAACCCTAAGACAATGAATATTCTAAAATGAACCTAATCTAACTCAGATTTTTTTTTTTTTGGTTTTATTTTACATAAACAAAATTGATTCAAACGACACAACAGCAAAATCAGGCAAGATATGATTGATATAAATTGACGAATTTTTAACAAAATGATGAATCATATCTCAAGCGTGAGATCGGATTTGTGATTTTTCCATGCGATTGCGAGTCATATTTTAAGTGTGAAATTGGACTGTCAATCATATATACGTTATGAAATTATGGAATAGTCCCTAATTTAAAAATCTTTTCGGGAAAACTTTGGATAAGATGCATCATTCGAAGATTTGAATTTAATCGCAATATCAATGAATTAAGTAAGGAAATACCAAATTAAATTTGGATAATATCTTTATCTATTTTGTAATATCGTTCCCGAATTTGGACTCGTCACAGGGACCAGCGATGGCTCATGGTGGATGATTCACGGTCGATGTGCCTGGCGGTGGGTCAACGAGGTGCCCGTGGGTCGTTAGCGTGTAGCGGTGAGGCTAGGAGGTGAGGAGGTGCCAGACAACGTCGGAATTGATTTGGGATAGGCGAGGACCACCGATTACTCGTTAGTCGCTCGCCTAGAAACCTGCAAAAACTAACATCGAGAATTTAAGGAACAATGAGGTGGCTTTGCTGGTAAGTTGTAACTTCCAGCCGTCGAAGGTGCCGCAGGGACGGCAGCTTGAATTGGTGGCAGCTGAAGTCAACTTTTGCCTTTTCCTCCCTAAGCTCGGGCTACCCACTAGCGTGCTGCCAAATTCCTGCCCTTGACGTCCCAAATAATCCCCTTGGTCTTTCACTTGATTTTCTTTGCTTTCTTTGACAAAGAAAAGGAAACAATTCCAACTCCACTTGGATACTCCTCCAATCACATGTTCACCGTGCCAAAATTCTTCTTTTTATGTGTTCTTGCGCGAGTCCAATAGGGATTGACAGGCGCATGAGTTCCTTAGACGGCAGATTGTGACAGGGACTTGCAACGAGAGACAGCGAATTTATCTTGTCATCTTGCGTATGCTTCGCGTTAGGGTGTAAGAAGCTTGACCGCGAGGTGGCCGAGATCTGGGACGATCAGAAGGGTCCAGGACAGCAAGATCCGCCGACGGCTGCGTGCGATGGGACTGAGCGCGGTGAAGACTGGTCTGGGTTTGCTGCACGACGACGCTGAGCCGCTTCCTCGGGAACCGCCAAAAACCTGCAAGAAAAATCGTCGCCGCCGGGAAGAGCGCTAGCAAGATCTCGGTGGCGGTGTGGGAAAGAGGCTGCAAGCACGAGGGCGCAAAGAAAGTGCTCGACACCAGCACACCAGTCGTTGTACAGGAAACACTGGCCCAAGGAAAATGATCCTTCTTTGCTTCCCTTTTCACCTTTTTGGACTCTCTCGTCTGTTTTTCTCCTGTTGTGAAAGTGCGTTCTCTACCTCCAGGGTATGGAATTGACCGAGAGGAGGAAAAAAAACAGAGAGCCCCCCCTCTTGTGTGGCCGTATGTATCAATATAAAAAAATAAAAAAAAAAAACGAAATAGAACCCCAGAACTGATGAAAAGAGAAGCCCCCTCTCGTGTGGTCGTATATTCAATGTGTGGCCTCCCTCATTTTAGATCAACATCCATGAGGATTTTTCCCGAATGCAATATTTCTTTTTATTTTCCATATCTCTTCGGATTTTCATTGCAAAAATGAATATTCTCCACTAATTTAATAACATATAGCCAAAGATTCAAAATTGAAATAGCATTTTTCTCAAATTTCAAATCTTGCAAAGATGAGCTCATACTATCTCCACGAGGATACGGGCTTGGGCTAATTTGCTCTCTTTGGAGGCTTAGTCCAACTTGTTAAATTAAAACTCTGAACTATCAAGTCAAACTCATCTATCACTGATCCAATACAAATGCAATAATAATAAATAAATATATCTAAAATTATATGCTAATGTAATTAATTAATTTTTTTAGGGCTTAAAAATTAACCCCTAATTTTCTATGAATAAATTACTAGGTCACCAAAATTTAGGTGTCAATAACTTGAAAAATGGTGAATTTTAGGATGGTTACCAAAGTTTTAGTGTGATATGACCCTCACCAGGCTCAAGCTTGGGCGTCCAAATCCAAGCAGTGTCGGCCCTCACCTAATGTTGGTGAGAATCGCCCACGTTAGGCGAGGCCTTGCCAACCCTGGGTAAGGGCTAGCCAAGCTCGAGTGAGGGCAACACTAGTGCTCTCGAGGCTAAGGAGGCTCGCCAAATCTAGACGAGCCTCACTAACCCTAGGCGAAGGCCAATGAGGCCTCACTTGGGCCAGCAAGACCGCACCCCCAACTGAGCCTAGCTAGGGTGGTTGGCCCTTCTGAAAATGGCCATAGATAGGGTCGTTGGCCCTTCTGACATTGGCCATAGCTAGGGTGGTTGGTCCTTCTGACCATGGCCATAGATAGGGTCGTTGGCCCTTTTGATAATGGCCAATGGAAGCGCCCTCGGCCTTCCATTCTCTCTTTTTTCTTTTAGTTTGGTTTCTTAAATACATTTTAGGTTTTTTTTTAATATAATTTAAGTAAAGATTTAAATAAAAATAACAAAAATGTTACATCAGTATTTTTGTTAGTTATACTTTATAAGTGTTAAGGCTCAATAATTTAGTTTTTAGAAAGACACACAAGAAATAGGTTTGACCGGGGACCTAAATTCAACTATAAATGCATCTGCTTTTTCTACATGTAAGTGCATCTGCTTACGCTTGACTAAAAGAGCTCATTTCTCTCAAGATTTTCCCAATACGCCGATCCCCAGAGCCACCCATCATGGAGGAGCAGGCGGTGGTTCTGTATTCTGCACCGGCCATCGGCCACCTCACCCCCATGGTGGAGCTGGGCAAGCTGCTCCTCGCCCGCCAACCTTCCCTCTCCATCCACGTCCTCCACCCCAGCCAAGCCTACGAAGGCGGCTCCGTCTCCTCCTACATCGCCGCCGTCTCCGCCGCCCACCCTTCCATCACCTTCCACCACCTGCCCCCCACCTCCCTCCCGACCGACTACTCCACCACCTCCCCGCACCTCGAGACCCTCGCCTTCGAGCTCCTCCGCCTTAACAACCCCAACGTCCACCGCGCCCTCGTCTCCATCTCCGAGACCCACCGCGTCCGGGCCCTCGTCATCGACTTCTTCTGCACCAACGCCCTGTCGGTCGCGCGCGGCCTCGGCATCCCCTGCTACTACTTCTTCAGCTCGTCGGGATGCGGCTTGACCGCCTTCCTCGGCTTGCCCGTCCTCCACAGGACCACCACCAAAAGCTTGAAGGACCTCGCCACCGATACCGTCCTCCGCTTCCCCGGCGCGCCGCCGCTGCTGCCTTCCGACATCGGTGGACTGGCGCAAGACCGCAACGACCGGGCCTACGAGCTCTTGCTGGAGAGCGCGACGAACATGCTGATGGCGTCCGGGATTATAGTGAACACGTTGGAGAAGCTGGAGGAGGAAGCCGTGAAAGCCATCCGGGACGGCAAATGCGTGCCCGACGGGCCGACCCCTCCGCTTTACTGCATCGGGCCCCTGGTCTCGAGCGGGGATGGCGGAAAAGCGGAGAGTGGCGGCGGCCCAGGTAACGACAAGCCGGAGTGCTTGACATGGTTGGACTCGCAGCCGAGAGGAAGCGTCGTGTTCCTGAGCTTCGGGAGCCTCGGGGTGCTCTCCGCCGAGCAGCTGAAGGAGATAGCGACGGGGCTCGAGAGGAGCGGCCACCGGTTCCTATGGGTGGTCCGGAGCCCGGCCACCGGCAAGGGCCACAAGGCCGTCTCCACGGCGGAGCCGGACCTGGGCGCGCTGCTCCCGGAGGGGTTTCTAGAGCGGACCGCGGGGAGGGGGTTCGTCGTGAAGTCGTGGGCCCCGCAGGTGGCGGTGCTGAACCACGGCGCGACGGGCGGGTTCGTGACCCACTGCGGGTGGAACTCGGTGCTCGAGGCCGTGTGCGCGGGGGTACCGATGATCGCGTGGCCGCTCTACGCGGAGCAGCGGCAGAACCGGGTGTTCATGGTGAAGGCGATGAGGGTCGCGCTGCCGATGGAGGAGGCGGCGGGGGAGGAGCGGTCGGTGAGCGCGGCGGAGGTGGAGCGGCGGGTCCGAGGGCTGATGGGGCCGGAGGGCGAGGCCATCAGGGAGCGGCTGCAGCATCTCAAGAAAGAAACGCAGGCAGCACTGAGTCCTGGCGGGTCGGCTCAAGTCGCGTTGGCTGAGTTAGTACAGTCATGGAGCATCGCTTGAGCTTTTGCCTTTTTCCATCGTTTGTTTTTTTTTTTTTTTTGGTCTTTTTCTCTTCTTTGTGTGATTTTTTTTTTTTTTAAACACTCTGCAAGTTGTCAAAGGCTGAGCTGCGATAGGCCCGGGATAATATCTATGGAGGGGAAACCCTAGAAAAAATTCTAGTAACTAGACAAATAATAATGGGATTTGATTAGCCCGAGCTTACATCTCGAGTTCCCCCAGATTCGGCGAGGCCGATTCTCACCGGATCTGGGCGAGCTCGAGCTCGCCCAACCAAGGCGAGGCCGCCTCGCGTCGACCGACGAGATTGAGCCTCACCGGATCTATGCAAGCTCGAGCTTGCCTAGCCAAGGCGAGGCTGCCGGCCAAAAGGAAAAAAAAAATCAAAAATCAAAAATCAAAAAATTTATACAAAAAACAAAAAAAATATACAATTTTACCAAATGTGTTTATGTTATTGTTCTATTTCAGAAATAGAAATTTTGTATAGATACCAAACGCGTTCTCCTATTCAAAAATTGTTCTCCGGAACAGAAATAGTTTTTTCTACTTCTGTTCCCTAAAATAATTTTTGAACAGAAACGTTACCAAACACACCATAAATGACTACAATCATTTGAATATGATAATTTATATTCAACGCTCATTTCAATATAATAACTTTTTTTTTCAATCATTCAAGTATTATATATTTTCAATCAATCACCTAACTACCATAATTATTTAAAAATGTTCACAATAAGTGACATACTATGTTAGATTTTCAGCATTTGGGTGAACATTTTTAAAGTTCTTACACTTAAATGACTAATTAAAAGTTATGGCACTCGGGTGAAATGTTCTTTAGAAGTTATGACACTTAGTGATAAAAAAAAGGTTATGGTGCTCAAGTGAGGATATGAAAGTTATAGCATTTGTAATGTCCTTATTCCAATGTTTGTATTACCCAAGCAATAGTTTTAATTAGCCATGATTAAAATGAGTATTGCAATTGATTGAAATAAATGAGACATCCAAACTTAGCCGGACATTAGAAAATTGTTAACTGTTAGATGTATACCATAAAGCTGTTATGTAATAATTACATATTATGGATTTCAATTGTACATATAAAGATTATGTTCTTTTTATTTTTAAAAGGGATTGATTAATTAATTATTTGTTCGTTTAATTAAATAATTAATTAATTAATACCTTTTAATAACTAATAATAAAATAATATATATAAAGCTTCATGCATGTGCATGAAGCACATGCATGAACCTTGGATGGTCAGCAACCACTCACCATCATTCACGAAATCGTGCATGAACGGTCAGCAGTTGCTGACCATCATGCACGATCGTTCGTGCATAAGTGGGGACGATAAGCAACCGTTGTTGATCTGTTTATATATATATATATATATTTTTTTAAAGTTGGTTTTTGTGTGACACTTCAAGGGGTTGAAATACAGAGAAAGGTGGGCGTGCGCTAGTTTTTAAGAAAGTGATGCTTTGCTGAAAATAGAGAGCAAAGTGTGTGCGTGTTCTTGTGTCTTTGAGACGCAAGAAAGAAGAGCGTTATCTCGTTCGATCCGTGACTATTATACATCAAGAATACAACGGATTGTTTCCACGTGATTGCTAGCACGATCGAAGTGGTGAATATCCGAAAGTTTTCTCTTCTGTTCGACGTTCGTTATTGGTGTGTCTGAACTAGAGGTCCGACGTTTGTGGGACTCAAACTATAGAACATCCGAACCGATTCGTTTCAAAGCGCGCTTCGAGAGGTAATTCTTTTGACTCCTTTTTATGTTTAGATTTTTGATTAAAAGGCACGAACAACGCCTTAAGAAAATAATGTATAAAATATATATTTGTTTCCGCTGCGTACTTTATGTTAATTTTTCTTATACATGATTCATGAAACCCCAATAGTGGTATCAGAGCCAACCTTAGGTGTTTTTTGTGCGTTTAATTGATTTATAGTTCAAATATGTTTTTGCGTTCTAATAGCCAATTTATGTTTATTAAGAGAATTGGTTATCTTGCTCAAATGTGGCCTATAGAAGTTGATTGATTTATGTGATAAATTTAATCAACAAAGCAAAAATTAAAACTAAATCAATTTTGAATAAAAAAATCCGTAACTTGTTATACTTGATGTTTATATTTTGCAAATGATATGCAGAATTTTATGCATGCCTTCCAGAGCTTTAAATTTTGAATTTATGGCTCGTAAGGAAGGGTGGTGATCATGGAAAAATCTCTGATTGTTATATGGATGAATGTATGATGATTAGAGGTATTCTTTTTGGGGATGTAATTATTAAATGGAGGTTGCGTCCTTCCTTTTATTTTATTTTAATATGTAATTTTAGTATAGTTTAGTATTTCAATTGTTGATGTAAATACTACAAGAGAGGATGAGCCATTGAAGGAGCCATTAAACCGGTGAGCTCTATGGGACCGGTCTTTGAAGAGTTCAAATATTGAAGAAAAAGTTAAGAGCAGGTCCATATTATTAAAACATTAAAATGGCTAAATGGGTCTTTTTGGCTCGAGACCCATTGAACCATAATTCCATGATCACCACATAGGATAGATATTATGTGATATCTATTTATGTATTGTGTTTATGAAATCGTGCATGTTAAACCGGTTAATGTGCAAAGTGAGACCGTTAATAACGACTCAAATTTCCTTACAAAGAATATTAAGTCGAAACGGGTTTCAGACTCTTGGCCTTCCATCATCGTGGTTTGATCCAATATTATAGTAGTTAACTAACCGATTATAGATACATAGGGGTTAATTACCATTTATAATATTGGACCACTTCATTATGCATATGATGCTGTGGGGTTGGAGCTAAATGATTTCTAATAACTGTCAGGTGAGGGAATCATTTGTTTTTTTTCAATACTTGCATGAGACGATGGGCTAGACTTAACTATGATCATGATGCCAATAACTGTTATGTGAGGTTTTCATGGTCTAGAGGCCGAACTTATGATTGGGACTCGCATATGATGCGTTGAACAAGCTGGTTCATTCACTAAGTTCATAGGACACCAATAACTGTTAGGTGAGGTGGACTTTGGGCTAGTGGGACTCCAATCCCCACTAGTAATATTTACCCAACAATGATTACCGCTTCCCATCTTAAGGAGTATGAGATTCGAAGATAAATTTAGTGGGATGATCTATTTCATTTAAAGACCAAAATGAAATAGTTATTATGAAAAGTACAATGGCTAACAATTTATTTTTTGCAACATATATATTATTACTCTGGAAATGATGACCACAAACCCACTCGCTTCTATACTTGATAAGAATTGTTTGACTGGACCCAATTTCATTAACTAGGTGAGGAATTTGAAAATTGTTCTCAATTCAGAAAAAAAAATTGGGTATGTGCTTGATGAAAATATGTCAGCCTCCTTTCTTGAGGGTGGGACCCAATAGGAACGTGTCACTTATAATAAGTGGCATGATGATGACTTAAAAGTTAGGTCATATATGCTTGCTTCAATGAATAATGAATTACAAAAGAAGTATGAATCTATGGAAGATGCTAGGTCGATCATTTTGTATTTAAAGGAATACTTTGATGAGAATGGTCGAACATCTAGATATGAGATATCTAAGGCATTGTACCATATGAGGATGGCTGAAGGATCATCAATTAATGATCATGCTTTGAAAATGATCTGGCACATTGAAGAATTGGCTAGGCTAAATCTCGTTATGAATAATGAGTTAGCTGTGAATTTGATCCTCCAATCTTTACCCGATTCCTTCTCTGGTTTTGTCCAAAACTTTCACATGCATAAGATGGAGAAAACTCTTGCTGAGTTACATAGCATACTAGTAGTTTATGAGAAGGAAATGCATAACACGATGCCAACTGTAGTGGCTATGACTAGGCTTCTTCTTCAAAGGGTAAGATTGTTTTAAAGAAGAATAAATGGAAGAGGCCTACCAAATCTGTTGTGCAACCAAAACCCATAATTGATAAAGGGAAATGTCATTACTGTGGTGTCAAAGGGCACTGGAGGAGGAACTGTAGAAGGTACCTCGCGAGCTTGAAGGTCAAGCCCAAGAACCAACCTTATGAAGGTATGGTGTCTATGCTTATTGAAACTAATCTTATGGTTAGTGCTGAATCCAGCTCGTGGGTTCTAGATTCTACTGCAACTTCACATATTTGTATGTCTTTGCAGAATCTGGAAATAAGCAAGATGCTAGGGCGAAATGAGATTGTCCTGATGTTTGCCAATGAAGCAAGAGTTGTTGCATTAGCTATAGGGACTTTTCATTTATGTTTGCCTTCTGGACATGATTTGGTTTTAAAGAACTGTTTGCATTATAAGAATGCTGTTAGGAACATCATCTCTGTACCTCGTTTGGGTAAAGAGAATTATGAATTTTCTTTTGCTGATGATGTATGTTCTATTAGAATATGTGTTGGTTCTAGCTTATTAACCAACAATCTTTATACCATTACAATGTCCGGTAATGCGATTACCAATGTTAATAAGCAAAATAAAATTGATATAAATGCCATAACTAATAAACGCCCTAGAGACGGTCCAAATAAAAAGTATGTTTGGTATCTCCGATTAGGTCATATTGGAGAAGACAGAATTAACAAGTTGAGTAATGATGGATACATTGATCCTTCAAATTTTGAGTCATACTCGACTTGTGAGGCATGTCTTCTAGGAAAAATGACCAAAGCGCCTTTTGTGGAACAAAGTGCGCGAGCTGCTGACATATTAGAATTAATACATACAGATGTATGTGGACCAATTAATGAAACTGCTAGAGGTGGTTATAATTACTTCATTACCTTCACCAATGATTAGTCACGGTATGGTTATTTATACCTCATGAAGTATAAATCTGAATCCTTTTGAAAAGTTCAAGGAATTTAAGGCTGAAGTTGAGAAACAAACAGGAAAATGTATTAAGGCTCTTCGATCAAGTAGAGGAGGTGAATACCTTAGTATTGAACTCCTGGATTTTCTTAAAGAGAATGACATTTTATCACAATGGACACCTCCTGGAACTCCAGAACATAATGGTGTATCTGAACGAAGAAATCGTACTTTATTAGAAATGGTACAATCTATGATGAGTTACACCGATTTGCCAATATCCTTTTGGGGATATGCCCTTGAGACAGCTGTATATATACTGAATAGAGTGCCGTCCAAATATGTTCCAACTACGCCCTATGAGATATGGCATAGTAGGAAACCTAGTCTTAATCATATTAAGATTTGGGGTTGTCCAGCTTTTGTGAAAAAAGATGAAAATGGAAAAATTGGAGGTAAGATCTGAACAAGGTCACTTCATTGGATATCCAAAGGAAACGCTTGGATATTATTTCTATTTTCATTCAGACCAAAGAATTTTGATATGCAAGCACGCTTCTTTTTTGGAGAATCAGTTCATCCAAGAAAGTGGTGCTGGGCAGAAAATAGTCTTACAAGAAGAAAATAATGAAGTATCAAACAACCGAGTTCAGATACCAATCTTTGATTCAGTGGGAGCTTTTGATACACAACCTCCTAGGAGAAGTGCGAGAACGTCTCGCCCACCTGCTCATTATAGACACTCGGTTGATCATATTGAACCATTATTCATTGTGAATGATAGTGATCAACCCGGTGATCCTAAAACCTATGAGGAGGCGATGTTGGACATCGATTCTGGTAAATGGCTAGAAACCATGAAATCTGAAATGGATTCAATGTATTCCGATGAGGTATGGACCTTGACTGACCTGCCTGATGGTATTGTACCAATTGGCTGTAAATGGATCTTCAAGAGGAAGATGAATGTTGAAGGTCAAATTGGAATTTACAAAGCACAGCTGGTGGCAAAAGGATATCGTCAAAAAGAAGGAATTGATTATGACGAAACTTTCTCACCTATGGTCATGCTAAAATCCATTCGGATTATGTTGGCTATAGCTGCACATCTTGATTATGAGATATTCCAGATGGATGTGAAAACGACTTTTCTAAATGGTTTTCTCGATGAGAACATCTATATGAAACAGTCACAGGGTTTTGAATCCAATAGTGAAAAACAGAAGGTGTGTAAGCTTAAGAGATCCATTTATGGACTCAAACAAGCCTCTAGAAGTTGGAACATCCGTTTTAATGAAGTAGTCAAATCGTTTGGCTTCATCAAAAATCCGGATGAACCTTGTGTATATAAGAAGATCAGTGGAAATGCAATTGCATTTCTGGTTTTGTATGTCGATGATATACTTTTGATTGGAAATGATGTACCAATGATATCATCCATAAAACTATTCTTGTCACAGAAATTCTCCATGAAAGATTTAGAAGAGGCAACAAACATTTTAGGTATCAAGATCTATAGAGATAGATCAAGACGATTGATTGGCCTCTCACAATCTACGTACATAGACAAAGTGTTAACACGGTTTAACATGCAATGTTCCAAGAGAGGATTATTGCCTTTTAGGCAAGGGATCCGTCTTTCTAAGGAGATGTGTTCCAACACTCCTGAAGAAAGAGAGCAGATGGCAAAGATACCATATGCATTCGCTATTGGAAGCATAATGTATGCTATGCTATGTACTAGACCTGATATTGCGCATGCTATAAGTATTACTAGCAAATATCAGTTTGATCTAGGAGAAAAGCACTGGATAGCAGTCAAGAATATTCTTAAGTACTTGCAAAGGACTAAAGTTTTATTCTTGATATATGGAGAATGAGAATTTAAAGTTGTAGCTTATACTGATTCTGATTTTCAACCGGATCATAATGATTATAAGTCTACGTTTGGGTTTGTCTTTACATTCAATGGTGGTGCAGTTAGTTGGAAAAGTTCCAAACAAAGTATAACTGTTGATTCCACCACTGAGGCAGAGTATGTAGCTGCTTCAGAAGTAGCAAAGGAAGCCGCTTGGATGAAGAAGTTTATTTCTGAACTTGGAATCGTTCCTTCAATTGAGCAACCGATCACATTGTTTTGTGACAACAATGGGGCGATAGCTCAAGCTAAGGAACCAAGGTCTCACCAAAAGTCCAAGCACATTGAGAGACACTTCCATCTCATCAGAGAAATTGTTGGGAGATGTGATATCGCCTTATAGAAAATTGCCTCAGCAGAAAACGTGGCAGATCCCTTCACTAAGGCCTTACCTCAGTTTTCTTTTGAAAGACATATTGACAAAATGGGTTTGAGGTACCAGACAGGTTGGCTTTAGTGCAACTGGGAGATTGTTGGATGTATGCCCTAAAGCTACTATGTAATGGTTACATATTAGGGATTTCAGTTGTACTTTCATTATTATTATTTAATTAATGGCAATGACGTATTCATTCATTTGTCCAATTATTTTATATTGGTGAATGATTCCATAAGATCAGTTGCAACTAGACCTATTCTTGAGATGTCAAGAATATATGTAACGGGTTCATAGTTAGACCGAATCTTTAAATCGTTCCTAGTCGATGGATTATTGAGAGGATATTAATAATCCTGTTGAGACCGGTGTGTTCTTAACTTCGCCATTAAGTATTGGATACTTAAGGGAATGACGAGTCACATGTCATTAGGTATTATGATGCCTGAGTTAGAACACGGGTGTTTGTATTAGACAAATTCACTGAACGTGACGCATATGGAACGATTAGTGACATGGAAGCTTTTAGCGTGGTCAATGTCTAATTGTTCATACTTTGGACTTGTGTAAATAATCCTTAGACTTGAGGCACAGTGTTAACTTGTGTATTGAACAACTATGGTTCACGGGTGCACATAATGCCGGGTCGTTGATCCGTCTTTATACCTGATGGTCATAGTTTGTTCATATATGAAGTTACACGTGTGCGCAATATGGAATCTGTCTCCTTGTTATATGCAAGGTATCATAATGATGTCCTATGCGATCTAATTGTGACACTGCATTGAAATCCTCGACCGGGGTTGTAACTGAAAATAAATTGTTTATCTCTCGAATAAAATGCATGTCAATTAGATTTGTGCATATGATCGAATTAATGACTTGACAAATATTCCATAATCTTTGTTTGATCAGGACATAGTAAGACAGGGGGATTGAATTACATTGTAGCCAAAGCTGACAGGTTCATTATGTTCTTAAAGTATTCTTAGCCATGACATATTGCTAGATGTCAATCGCGGCATGTAGGACCTAAAAGATTAATCGGGACAATTAATTCTTTTGGAAGTACTAATGTGTTAGTACAAGTCTTACTACCAGCTTAGTGATGAACCTAGGGATGTCACACACCATAAACAATTAGGATGATATGGAACAAGAGAGAAATATTATTGCAAATATGTTTACAATTACTGCAATCGAATTGAGTCGATTTGAAATTAAATTAAATGAGATTTAATTTAATTTGTATTATAGTCACGAGCCTACTTGCATATGATACACACGCATGCCCAAAGGGGATATATGTTAACATACCCCAATTGTGTACTTTCATTATTATTATTTAATTAATGGCAATGAATTGACCAAATGGGTTTGAGGTACCAAACAAGTTTACTTTAGTGCAAATGGGAGATTGTTAGATGTATGCCTTAAAGCTGCTATGTAATAGTTACATATTAGGGATTTCAATTGTACATATAAAGATTATGTTCTTTTTATTTTTAAAAGGGATTGATTAATTAATTATTTGTTCGTTTTAATACCTTTTAATAACTAATAATAAAATAATATATATAAAGATTCATGCATGTGCGCGAAGCACATGCAT
The DNA here is from genome assembly GCA_019915205.1 of Eucalyptus rudis. NCBI lineage: Eukaryota > Viridiplantae > Streptophyta > Magnoliopsida > Myrtales > Myrtaceae > Eucalyptus > Eucalyptus rudis. The sequence continues at coordinate 16,890,120 of JAHMTN010000001.1, read as the reverse complement.
GAACCTTGGATGGTCAGCAACCGCTAACCATCATCCACAAAATCGTGCATGAACGGTCAGCGGTTGCTGACCATCATGCACGATCGTTCGTGCATAAGTGGGGACGATCAGCAACCGTTGCTGATCTGTTTATATATATATATATATTTTTTTTTTTTTTTAAAGAGTTGGTTTTTGTGTACTTCAAGGGGTTGAAATACAGAGAAAGGTGGGCATGCGCTAGTTTTTAAGAAAGTGATGCTTTGCTGAAAATAGAGAGCAAAGTATGTGCGTGTTCTTGTGTCTTTGAGACGCAAGAAAGAAGAGTGTTATCTCGTTCGGGCCGTGACTATTATACATCAAGAATACAATGGATTGTTTCCACGTGATTGCTAGCACGATCGAAGTGGTGAATATCCGAAAGTTCTCTCTTCCGTTCGACGTTTGTTGTTGGTGTGTCTAAACTAGAGGTCCGACGCTTGTGGGACTCAAACTATAGAACATCCGAACCGATTCGTTTCAAAGCGCGCTTCGAGAGGTAATTCTTTTGACTCCCTTTTATGTTTAGATTTTTGATAAAAACGCACGAACAACGCCTTAGGAGAATCATGTATAAAATATATATTTGTTTCCGTTGCGTACTTTATGTTAATTTTTCTTATACATGATTCATGAAACCCCAACATTAACTTGATGGTAGGTGATGTACTTCAACCAAAATCTTCCTTATGGATTTTATCAAGCTTTCTGCTAACCCCCATCTTGCCCTTGCCCGCGGTGCTCAGCAAAATTCTGACAACAGCTTTGGCATGACCAGGCGCTTCCCCAATCATCGTGAACCCCTTGGGATTAGAGGGCACATGATTTCGACACCTCGTTTAAAAGATATCCTTTTGCAGAGTTGAAGTCACGAACCAATGAGTAAGCATATTTGTCACCAAGAAATGTATTTCTCTAGAAAGTTATAGGGTAGATTGTGGCATTATTACTCTAATTCATGAGAGCTTCCCATTAACACCAAAGTTAGACAATTTGATGCTCTCTGGAAAGAGGTAAGAGCACTTGAAAAAGGAAACCTATGAATCAAAATTTTGGAAAACCAACCTGGTCCACAGGGCCATCTAGTCCATCCCGTCATCGGATTGCAACGCCGTATCAGCGGCGAATGCACTATCTTATGTAAATCTTCTTAATTTGAAAGGATATTCAAATTATCTATTGATTTCTAGAAATTACATAAGTCTTGAGAAAATCCAAGAAATCATGTTGTGGAATTGTGAGAATTGGATAAACTTTTTAAATGATCGATATCGAAATTTGGGTAGTAGAAAACAATTTTAATTGGAACTTCTGAACACTTTGGTGCCATGTTTAAAGTACTTGCAATATTTAAAAAAAAACATATTTATTCAGCAAAGCAAGTATCTTTACAGCCTTAATTGTGTTTTGGGCCAATAGGGTTTTTGGGTCCATGGACCCAAAATCGGCCCTAGAGGACATTTTCAAAAAATTTCACCGGATGGGTTTTAGGCCATAGTGATTTTATGCAGTGAATAGTTTTAGATGTTGAATAGTAGTTTTTAAGATAATTTATCTCTTCAATGTAAAAATTGCATTACATGATTTATGGGAAAATTCTGTCATTTTCAAGAATGTTACATGACAGTTTGTTCCAAGTTGTACCGCTTGGTAAAAAAAATTGAGTTAGTAGACACTTAAATGCCAGGTCGAACAAACCGAGTGCACACATCATGTTCCGATTTCCTTGATGCAAATTCATGGCCCCAAAGTGTTCAAAAAGAAAGTCCAAGCATGTTAGACAGAGAGAGGAGCCCTTTATTGGGTGCTCCAAACATATACCAATCCAGTGCACCTTAATCTTGATCACGTGGATCTCATCCAAAACATACCAAAACCTAAGTCCAGACCAAGATATAGTAAGCTAGGAGGCAGTGTGCCAATCCTCGCCGAAAGCTGGAACAAGGGTCATGGGTCGAAGCATACTGCTAAAGGGCGAACAAGTGTTGAATAATTTGCTCATGACCAAGTTTCATGCATTTGGCATACTTAAGCTTCCAAGGAGAAAGCAACAAGCCACTTCAAAGAGCAGAATACTCACTCTACATTCAGGCAAGCACCATCCAAATTTAGGTGCCTTCACCCGAGCCTAGCTAGGGTTCCAACCTTTCCAACGATGGCCAAATGGAAATGCCACTAGCCGGTCATTCTCTTTATTTATTTTTTCTTTTAGTTTCGTTTCTTTAATAAAGTTTTAGTTTTTTTTTAGTTTTTAATCTAATTTTAATAAAGAATTTAATAAATAATAATAAAAATGCCAAGTCAATTTTTTTCATTAGTCAAATTGATAGTGTTAACTAAAAATGTGCGGTTGGACTAGGTCTACCCAGGAACCAAATCGTCCCACCTAGAAAATAGGTTTAGGAATCGATTCCCATTAAAACCGATTTAGGAACCAATTCCCAAAATTTGAAACCGATTTGAACTAGTTTAGTCCTCAGTTCCGAGTGAATACCACCAAGAACCAAATCGACCAGACCTATTTGGGAACCGGTTTGAGAACCGGTTTTGTAAGCTCAAAAGTCTAAAACTCTATCTTTTTGTAATGTGATTTCTGATATTAAAACTGTAATTTTCCTCTCACGTGATGCTCCACTTTCGATGTTCCTCTTCCTCGCTCGCTTCCTTCTCTCGTTGGCTCACGGTCACTCTGTTTTGTCTCATCAATGATGAAGACCTCACCCATAAGCTTGAGAATCTCTTTGGTTTTTTCTAGAATATTCTTTCAAATCGAAGCTGGGTTTTTCTCTTTTTCTTGGGGATGTTTTCTCGAGCTGGATTTCTTATCAAATTGGTGGAAAGTTCACCTTTTTAAGGATGTTTGGCTAACATGGCAGGGTCAAAGACACTGACCTTGCGCTTGGCATAGTCGATGGGCTAGACCTTGTAGGTGCCGGAGGGGTGGCAAAGAAGAGGTCGAAGGTATTGTAGGAGAGCATGCAGTGGAAGCTCAAGGAGCTACAGTTGTCGTCAATGGCGGAGGGGTAGGAGGCGGGGATGGGCCTACAAGAGGTGTGGTAGAGGGACAAGGGGAGGAGCGAGAGGGTTAAGGTTAGGAGGTTGAAAACGGCGGTGGTAGTCGTGGCCCACGACGCACCGACACTCTAAGAGCCTTTATGTCGTGATGAACACTTTGACACGTGTCCGACACTTTCCGACGCCCTCGAAATAATGAATAATATTAATAAATGGTTAATTAATACTTTTAGTATAAATTCATTCTAGGTTTTTTTAATTATTTATTTATTTGTGAGTTTGAATAAAATTAATTTGATGGAAATAATCATAAAAATGATCATTTATTATGTTTATATAAAAATATATATTTAATATACAACGTGTCCCAACGTGTCAGAATTATCTATTTTTTTTATAAACGACGTTTTGGCGTGTTGTGTTGTATTACGTGTCGCGTGTCAATGTCGGTACTACTTAGGTCATGGGAACACTAGGAAACCCTGAAGAGTGCATTTGGAGAGAGAGAGAGAGAGAGAGAGAGAGATTGCGAAGGGAAATACGAGAAAAATGAAGGATTATGAGTCATTTTTATCCAAGAATGACTGCCACTTTAATGAACATTTTGGCACCACTAGTCCACACTCCACAGTCATGGGGAGGAAACCAAGAAATCACTCTAAAAATTTGCTTCCAATTGTCTTCTATTAAACTTTGAATTTATAACATCCCGAGTCTCCACTGTACACATATTGTCCGCTTTGAATACTAAGTTTTCACGGTTTTGTTCCTCTTGAGACAGTTCATACTACCCTAAGAAAACGCGTACGTACAATTAGAGGGACCTAAGCCTTATAAATTAGCCCATGACTTTTTCCCTAGGCGATGTGGGACAAGAGAGGGACCTCTTCCTTGCGCACGTGCGGGGACCGAGGTGCGTCCACGCTAGTGCGGGGCCCAAAGAAGACAATATTATAGCTTGGAAGAGAGAATGCCTATGGGATGGCCTTTGCCCCTACATAATGCGTTTTAAAGCTATGAGGGAAAATGTCGTGACTGGAATGGCGGTTCGTCCACGTTAGAGCGGGTAACCCAAAGTGGACAATATGAACATTACAAAATTAGTTTGCAAAGCCTAAGATAAACAAATCAAAATCACTCTGCAGTCATAGGATTTTTACTTTGCCTTTTGATGTTTATTTATGGTAATCAATCTTATGAGTCCTTAATTTTCGTTTAGTCAAAAAATTCATGTACTTATTAATTATATATGTTTATATTGTTTTCTTGCGTATTAATGTAAAATTCAAAACTACATAGGATATCAAGCAATTACAAAACAGATTCCAATGGAAATAAAATTGACTCCAGAATCGGACTGAAAAAAGAGAATGGTCCCAAAACAAGGTCCACTGGGAATAGAATCAAGTATATAGTCTAAAATTAGGAACTTATTATAATAGGATTAGGTATAGGATCCAAGTCTTGAATCTACCCACACTAGATCCAATCACCCCTAATGTTAACACAAGGACTTTATTGCATTAATTTAATAAATTTTAAACTTAATTATATTTTTTTTTATAAATTTTAGGAGGCGTAATAAATTTAGAACTTTTAGACAACATATCCCTCCTACAAACTGAAAGACTTCTTAAAAGATCCGAATTTAGTTTTTAAACATATACACAAGAAACAGGTCTGACCCGGTCAACCTAAAATTCAACTATAAATTCACCTGCTTTTTTGACATGTAAAATAGATCTGTTTACACTTGACCAAAAGAGCACATATCTCTCGAGATTTTCCCAATCCGCCGATCCCCAGAGCCACCCATCATGGAGGAGCAGGCGGTGGTTCTGTATTCTACACCGGCCATCGGCCACCTCACCCCCATGGTGGAGCTGGGCAAGCTCCTCCTCACCGGCCATCTTTCCCTCTCCATCCACGTCCTCCTCCCCAGCCAAGCCTACGAAGGCGGCTCCATCTCCTCCTACATCGCCGCCGTCTCCGCCGCCCACCCTTCCATCACCTTCCACCACCTGCCTCCCACCTCCCTCCCTCCCGACTACTCCACCACCTCCCCGCACCTCGAGACCCTCGCCCTCGAGCTCCTCCGCCTCAACAACCCCAACGTCCACCGCGCCCTTGTCTCCATCTCCGAGACCCACCGCGTCCGGGCCCTCGTCATCGACTTCTTCTGCACCAACGCCCTGTCGGTCGCGCGCGGTCTCGGCATCCCCTGCTACTACTTCTTCAGCTCGTCGGGATGCGGCTTGACCGTCTTCCTCGGCTTGCCCGTCCTCCACAGGACCACCACCAAAAGCTTGAAGGACCTCGCCACCGACACCGTCCTCCGCTTCCCCGGCGCGCCGCCGTTGCTGCCTTCCGACCTCGCCGAACTGGTGCAAGACCGCAACGACCGGGCCTACGAGCTCTTGCTGGAGAGCGCGACGAACATGCTGATGGCGTCCGGGATTATAGCGAACACGTTGGAGAAGCTCGAGGAGGAAGCCGTAAAAGCCATCCGGGACGGCAAATGCGTGCCCGACGGGCCGACCCCTCCGCTTTACTGCATCGGGCCCCTGGTCTCGAGCGGGGATGGCGGAAAAGCCGGGAGCGGCGACAGCCCAGGTAACGACAAGCCGGAGTGCTTGACTTGGTTGGACTCGCAGCCGAGAGGAAGCGTCGTGTTCCTGAGCTTCGGGAGCCTCGGGGTGTTCTCCGCCGAGCAGCTGAAGGAGATAGCGACGGGGCTCGAGAGGAGCGGCCACCGGTTCCTATGGGTGGTCCGGAGCCCGGCCACCGGCAAGGGCCACAAGGCCGTCTCCACGGCGGAGCCGGACCTGGGGGCGCTTCTCCCGGAGGGGTTCCTGGAGCGGACCACGGGGAGGGGCATCGTCGTGAAGTCGTGGGCCCCGCAGGTGGCGGTGTTGAACCACGGCGCGACGGGAGGGTTCGTGACCCACTGCGGGTGGAACTCGGTGCTCGAGGCCGTGTGCGCGGGGGTGCCGATGATCGCGTGGCCGCTCTACGCGGAGCAGCGGCAGAACCGGGTGTTCATGGTGGAGGCGATGAGGGTCGCGCTGCCGATGGAGGAGGCGGCGGGGGAGGAGCGGTCGGTGAGCGCGGCGGAGGTGGAGCGGCGGATCCGAGGGCTGATGGGACCGGAGGGCGAGGCCATCAGGGAGCGGATGCAGCATCTCAAGAAGGAAGCGCAGGCGGCGCTCAGTCCCGGCGGGTCGGCTCAGGTCGCGTTGGCTGAGTTAGTACAGTCATGGAACATCGCTTGACCTTTTGCCTTTTTCTATTGTTTTTTTTTTTTTTTTTGTCTTTTTCTCTTCTTTGTATGGTTTTTTTTTTTATAAAAAAAAAAATCTGCTGCGAGTGGTGAAAGGCTAAGCTGCAATGGGTCCATGAAAATATCTATGGAGGGCACGCTGGAAAACCCTTGAAAAAATTCTAGTAACTAGAAAAAAAATAATGGGATTTGATGCGTTGCATCTACCCTATTTTTGATTTAATTCTTAAACTCCGTGTCACGACACGTGTTCTGTTTTGGTTGGTGGGATTCAGTTCGCATATGAAATGTAAGGCCGGCATATGAAAAAGAAAAAAAAAAAAAAGCATTTTTCTCTTCGTTGTGTGGTTTTTTTATTAGGGAGCGCAGTTACAGTAACCTTGTCGTTACGCTACTGCGGTAGTTCTTTGATATCTTTAGGAACGGCCCTTGTTTCGCCACGTTCAGAAGCCGGCGAATGATGTCATGTGGACAATTTATGGTCTGTTGTTTTTTAGTGAACGAAAGGATGAAGGTCGTACCCATTTTTTATGCCGGGGTTTTGACAAAGTGCATAGGTATCCATCGAGAGCGTGGAAAAAGTCGTTGATGCTCTGAAATCTAAATGACCGAAATCATTTGAATGTCATAATTATTATACACAGTTCATTTCGGTATAATAACTTTTTTTATCAAATGTTATATAACTTTTTTAATTAATTACCTAAACATCATAATTATGTAAAAATAATCACAATAAGTGATGTGCTCTATTGAATTTTCAGCATTTGGATGAACATTTTTAAAGTTTATTACACTTAAATGACTCATTAACAATTATGGCACTCGATGAAATATTCTTTAGAAGTTATGACATTTAAGTAGTAAAAAAAAGATTATGATACTTAAGTAAGGATACGAAAGTCATAATACTCATGGTATCTTTATTCTGATATTTGTATTACCCGAGTAATAATTTTAATTAGCCATGATTAGAGTGACTATTGCAATTGACCGATATAAACTAGGCATCCAAACTTAGTTGAATATCGGAAAATCGTGAACTTGATGGTAGGTGATGTACTTCAATCGAAAACTTCCTTATGGTTTTTATCAAGCTTTCTACTAACCCCTGTCTTGCCCTTGTTGACGATGATCGGCAAACTTCCGTGGACACTTTTGGCATGACCAAGCACTCCCCCAATCACCGGGAACCCCTTGGGATTATAGGGCACATGATTTCGATGCCTCGTTCAAAAGATATGCTTTTGCAAAGTTGAATTCGCAGACCAATGAGTAAGCATACTTGTCACCAAAAAATGTATTTCTCTAGAAAGTTATGGGGTAGTAGATTGTGGCATTCTTGCTGCAATTAATGGGAGCTTCCCATGGACATCAAAGTTAGGTAATTTGATGCTCTCTAAAAAGGCATATGAGTGCTTGAAGAAGGCAACCTAAGAACTAAAATTTTGGAAAACCGACCTGGTCCACGGGGCCGTCTAGTTCATCTCGTCGTCAGATTGCAACGCCATTAATTAGTGGTGAGTACACTATGTTACGCAAGTTTTCTTAATTTGAAAAGATATTCGAATTTTTTGTTGATTTCCAGAAATTATGGAAGTTATGGGAAAATCTAAGAAACTATGTTGTGGAATTGTGAAAATGGCATAATCTGATTAAATTATCGATATCGAAATTTGGGTAGTAGAAAACAATTTTAATTGTAACCTCTGAATGCTTTGGTGCGTACTTGCAATATTAGATTTATGTATTCAGTAAATGAAAGCATCTTTACAGCCTTAATTGTGTTTTGGGCCATTAGGGTTATCGGGACCATGGACCCGGACATTTTCAAAAAATTTCACCCTATAGGTTTTAGGCCCAAGTGAATTGATGCGGTGAATACTTCTGAGCTGTTGAATAGTAGTTTTTAATATAATTTATCTTTTCAATGTAAAAATTGCATTACACGGTTTATGGGAAAATTCTGTCCTTTTCAAGAACGTTACATGACAATTTCTTCCAAGTTGCACTGCTTGGTAAAAAGAATTGAGTTTAGAGGACACTTAAATGCCAAGTCGAACAAGCCGAGTGCACACATCATATCCAATTTCTTTTATGCGAATTATTGGCCCCAAAGTGTTCGAAAAGAAAGTTCAAGCATACCACTCGGAAAGGAGCACTTCATCCGGTGCTCCAAACATATACCAGCCCATTGCACCTTGTTCACGTGGATCTTATGTGAAACTCCAAACATATACCAGCCCATTTCACATTGTTCACGTGGATCTTATGCGAAACGTACCAAAACCTAAGTCCAGACCAAGATATAGTAAGGTATGAGGTGCCGATCCTCGCCGAAGGCTGAAACAAGGGTCCTGGTCGAACCATGCTGCCAAAGGCCGAACAAGTGTTGAATAATTTGCTCATGACAGAGTTTCTTGTTTTGGCATAGTTAAGCTTCCACAGAGAAAGCAACAAGCCACTTCAGAGAGCAGAATACTCACCACCCTCGATTCATGAATTCACAGAATTTAAGAATTAAGCAGCAGCAAAGTCTTACGAAGTGAAAGCATCCATACCACCGAGGCAAACGAAGCTGACGCCTACCGAGGTTTCTACCACTTTTTTTACACTTGGGAACAGCCTAAAATTTTCTGCACTGAACAGGTATGAAGAATTTCCTAGGATATAGAGTGCCGCCTGCGTCTCATGGACGATGCGGAAGACTTGGTATCTGCAGGAACCACAGACGTCGGGCTCTGAGAACTCCCGGATGTCTCCGAGCTCTTGTGCTCCCCGTGCCCCTTGCCGATGGGCCACAGTTTATCGAATATCCTCCTCGATCTCGAGGGAAGCAACTGGGCCCCGCTTTGGCTGTTCCTGCTAGATTTCTTGGCCAGCTTCCGGTTCTTCTTCGCTTCGCCGTTATCAATCTTCATGTGGCTCATCTGTTTCTCGAGCTTCCTGCAACTTCCCGGGGTCATCTTCTCTGATTCCTCGTCGGTGTTCGTCGTGGAGCACGAAGTGTCTCGCTGAGTGCTGTTGAGGCCTTGAGCCCCTCTGACCTGCTCGAAATAAAGAACTTGGACAACAACCCGAAGTGGGAGACGCTCATTCTGCGCAGCGTGGATGGATGCCTCCATGGTCAGTTTCTTGACGTCCATCAACCCACATATCCTTTTTCTTTCAGATTTTGTCAAGCTCGGATGTTCCTGTGGCCAAAGAAACATTATTAGAGGTATGCCCTTTCTTTCATATGAATTGGAGTAGGTGCTCCACCAATTTCACATGCTAAACCAGCGACGACAAGTGCCCTCTCCATGCAAAAAGATCATGTGTTATGCCAAACCTCAAGCATGCAAAGAATGAGCGCTTCAGGTTAATAGTCAAAATCAAAAAACATAAGGTCATTATGAAAAACAAGTGAGAACAACATTCTGCAGCAGGATTAATAGAGCACAAGATCAGAGAGAGAGAGAGAGAGTATAGCATCTAAAAATGAACTGGGTATGATGAATGCAGGAAATGTTACCTTCAGATATATGTCAATTGATCTGTACAAGGTATCATGAATCGGTCTCGCTGAATCAGGAATTGACTGTGATAACTCGATGAAACTTGATAGTGGCAGATTCGGATCATGTGCTATTTCCATGAGATACCCATCTACCAGTTTACCAACATTTATCAAAGAATCATGCTCCAAAAGGATCATGCCATTTCCAACTTCGTTATTCTTGATGCCATAGTCCCTGCCATAATTCCCATGTGATAGATATTGCTTCAGAAGGCACTTCACCAATTCTACATCATATTTTGTGCTATGTGGAGCCCGACAAGGAATTAACAAATCCATCACTGATGCCTCATGCAACATCAGACTAACTCTTTTCACCAATTGTTCCCTTACCAAACCATCTGTTGCCACCAAGGTAGCCATTTTTAGTAGTTTTAGCAAAAAACTACAAGAACTGGAATTAACTTCAGATGGCAACAAAGCAATGAGAGTTTCAAGAAGAGATTTGTTTCTGAATTGGTTGGCATCTGAAACCAAAGCATCAACAGAATCCGGCAACCATCTGACAGCATAAGTTCTGAGAGCCTCTCCAATCACACTCGCATCCATCCGTCCTTTTGACTTCGCTGTGACGATCACTCGCTTGAACAGATCAATATCCAGCTCACATAGATCTTCAATCCACCAATCTTTGGGTACAGATTCCATTCTCTCCTGAAACTTTATCCCCTCCTCAACAATTCTATCTGCCGAAGCTAATTTGCGATTGTGTGTGTATGACCAATGGACATTTGTAGGATCGATAGAAGTCTTTGAGGCAATAGAATCTATACATCTCCCAACTATCTTGAGGTCATTGGACCATGGAAGTAGAGACCTTGTAGTTTGAAGAACAATGATGGAATCCTTCCAGCTCCGAAAGATACTGGAATTGAGAAATACCTCGATTTTGAAAATCAAGTTACCCCTATCAACATCCTCAGTCATCTCAAGGTATTCGGCTGCACAACGAGCAGCCACAACGTCGTAAGCATTAAGAGTAACTGTCATCCCATAACAGAATTTTGCACAAATCTCAAAAGCCTTTGGTCCTCCAGGGAAATCAACCAAATTAATTTCATCAGAATTCTCCTCATGAGCCTTCTGCACTAACTTCTGCATGCGATAGCTCTTGGACAAGAGAGGGAACTGCAGACGCGTTTGAAGAAAATAGATCAGATCAGCTAGAAAAGGAATGTACATGGTTTGTGCATGACAATGGTCACAAAACAAACTTGGGAAAAAAAAAAATCAGATGAACTTCAAAAGCAATGTAAAAATAATTGATGCCTTCAACTGCTGTACGCCATCATGCCTTCATCCTGTTACAGCAGAAGTCAGAAAAATGACAGGCTAAGATCTGTCAATATATTTGCATTGGAGAGTTGGTACTTAGTCTGGTATTGATGCCTTTCTTGGGGAAGGGTGTGCATATAATATACTAAGTTAGCTGCAGTGACTAAAAATGAATGAACTAAGATAATAGGATAGACAAATTCACACACTTAAAATCCTATCGGTAATTGCGGATGTCTATGGTAGCTTTCACAATTTCATGTTCTTACACATCAAATGCAAAAATAAGCATCAAATTGAGATGAGGCAGTGTAATGTCAAAATAAACTAGTCCTACATACAGGGGAGAAAAATAAATGCTGAGACAACATTCTCCAGCACACTAGAGGCAGCATCGAAAGATGCGTTTCCTTACCTTATGAAGGTAGAACTTAACCTCACCAACACATATGGCAATGTCCGTCGCCAGTTCCGCAGATATATACCTAAATCAGTACATTTACAATGCTTAGCCAACAAAGAATGTCAATGAATTACATTGTAAGGGAAATCAGCTTCATAGTAACAAAAACAGCAATTAAAAGTCCAACAATCAGCTAGAAGGTTGACTATAACATTGATGCCATTAGGATGAAGGAAGAAACATATCTTTCTAATGAGCACTGTCCAATGTATACATAGGAAAAGGCAATTGACGAAGAAAATATCTGCTTATTTCACATTTACAACTTGTATAAGATAAGTGTTTATTGGTAATATCTGGATCTCTATTAGTGATCACATACTGAGGCTTGATTCAGATATTTAGTCAATGGATCTTGCTAGTCACAAAACAATATAAGTGAACTGGTAGGTTTTTATCTTAGTGTGAGATTGGATCACCCATTACACATTTTGTTGTGTTCTTATTTCTCATGGCCCGTCCAAGCATAGACAGTACTCGTGTTTCAGTCGACCTTTGCAACTCTGCGCCTCTGGGTAATGTGTTGCATCTCATTTCCAAATCATTCCAATTCGAATAGTCACACACTTTACTGCCATAATTCGAGAGAAACCGCCACCAAACTGAGGTACCTCTGGGTCACAATTCCTCTTGCAAAGTGGAACCACGTGTTTACTTACCATCAAGTATTTCCCTTTCAACACTGTCAAATGAAGGAGGACAGCAAAACAACCCCATTAAATATCTTCCCCTTTCCGCTCTAAACATGTGAGATTCAAAGCAAATAGTGGTTCCTACTAAAGCTCATCCATAATGATTGAGAGCAAAAGGCCTCGACCTCGTGTTAGAATCATAGCTCATTATTCTCCAGAGATAAAAGAATTACTCTTTCTGATGATTAAAGGGCTTGGCCACCCCATGTGACTTTTTCCCCCCGTTTGGACCACTAACTCATAAAAAGGTAAGTCCAAAAGCTGGACCACAACCTCAAGGGCACCAGATCCCCCACATTGTCCAGGAAAGAAAAGCAACCTTTTCTTCTCTCTTCTATATATATAATACAACACAATACTTAATTATAAAATGGCGCAGCTTCTGTCCAATTATTACCTCGACTTCGTAGTTTACAGCCAAATTCTTCCTTGCGGAGGCATTTCACCCCCATAAAAATCAGCAGACAGAGAACACTGCCAGGCTGATACAGGAAATTGAATACTTGCTCCCAAAAAGAGATGCGCTGTCCCAAGTACGGAAATACCCCCCAAGAACGAAGATGCAAACGAGCCCATAAGAAACCACAAGCCCCCCCACAGAAAGTGCATGGGCAATTTGTTATTACAAAAACCGAGGGCGATCAAAGGTTATATTAAGACAAGAAAACAACGCAAAAAAGTACACACGCACAGCTCATATCATGCTCGCAGAGACAGGAACGTAAACAGGGCTGGTACAGAACAGAATAAACAATGGACCGTTCTCATCTCACCTGATAGATTTTCCATCTGCAAGGAACGCATCTGGCTTCGATCCCAACTTCATGAACTTCATTTTCCGTAATCTTTCGCAGAGGAACAGAGCAACCCTTTTTTTCCTGTCGGAAAATGGCCACGAGAAAAAATAAGTTTCTTTCGTCACACAGAAATGGCGGGCTTCGAGCCTAGAGAAGAACTAACACTAAGCCAGAGGAAAGTAGCGGAATCTGAAAACAGTGGACACGCTATGTGCCGCGAACTATCTTGCTCGTTGGAAAGAGAGAGAAAAATTCTCACTTGAACGAGCTAACCCGTCACGGAGACAGTCCCACCAGGCTCGAGACCTTCATGATGCTCTAACGGACGCCATTCCAAGTAGAGAACAAGAGAGAAGGAACTTTCGTTCGCTAGAAAGAAGATATAGGAGAAGGAAAATGCTATGAGGAAGAACGGGCAGAGCAAGAAGCTGCCTTATCTTTTTCTTTTTTTTCCAGAGTGGAGAAGGAAAGAAGTTGGAAGCAGAGGGGAGGAGTGAAGGACAAGCAAAGAAGGGCGGTTGAGCCAAGTTTCTCAAGACATCAATGGCTTAGCGAGCGAGAGAGAGAGAGAGAGAGTTCGTACATGCACAGCAGGGAGCAATGATGAATAGAAATATGTGGAAAAAGAAGTATACCCTCTGGGGAGAAAATGGGAAAGGAAACAACCCAAGGGCAAATTCGCTAGAGAAAAGTTGGTGAGAAACTATGGCGTCATATGGAGAGAGAAGAGAGAGAAAGAGAGGTGTCAATCGGATGAAGTGAAATCATAAATTCTCGCCGCCTTTGCTTTAAATCATCCTGATCCGCCCCGACGATTTCCCCCTTCCTCCTCACTCCCCACAAACCGGCTCGAATCTCGATGCCATCTCACCACTCACCACCCCCTCTCTCTCTCTCTAAAACCCACCACCCAGTTCTCTCTCTCTCTCTCTCTCTTTCCCCTCTCTGGGTTGCAAACCGTGATGACACCTGGCACTCCTGTCCCCTCCTCTCCGTGGCCCGGGCTCTCTCTCTCTCTCTCTCCTCTTCCCGCTGGCCCTGAATTCTGCAGAAAACAGAGAAAAACAGAGAGGGAGAGAAGGAGAGGGAGAAGGGGGAGGGGGGGCGTTGTTGGGACGTGTTTGTTGCGAGTGCGTGAAGTGTAGTAGTGGGACTGGAGCGTGTGTAATGGCGATGCGTGTAGGGGTGGACTAAAAGTAAAGCAGAGTAGAGGTTACAGCTGCAGAGAGAGTAGTACAGGGTGGCTCAGAGGCAGGGGACGACGACTTTTCTTTCTCTCCCCTCCCTCCCTCCCTCCCTCCTTCCCTCCTCGCTTTTGCGCTAAAAAAATTGCCGTTAATGCACGCCAACCCCCCCGGCGGACCCTTTTGCCCCCCGCTCGCCCCCCGAATTTCGGCTCCCTGCCCTCGCCGTGTCCCGTGGTGGTGCGACGCGACGCGTAGCTCGGCTCTGTCTTTTGACTTTTTTGGTGCTGTGCTGGTACGATTATTCGGTTCGGCTTAATTCGGGCAGGGAAAGGGCAATTTGACTCCGATTGTGAAACGAGTCAACCGTTTCATGTGGAGAGGGGAAAAAATAAATTGGTCAATTTCATTTTTTGGGCAAAAAATAAATCCTTCGTCTTAAGGGTTCTTTGGACTTAAGCATATTCTTAAAAGACTCAAAAGAGGAAATAGATGAGATAACCGCCTTAGGGTGAGAATCCTTGCGCTGTCCTTTGTATTCTCTCTTTATTAAGACGAGAAAGATAGATAGAAAATTCAGGCCTCTCAATGGGGAAAGTAGATTTCACATTAGAGCTTGCTCTGATTACCATTGAGTAGGGTGATATAGTAGCTACCCACGCCTAAGCAAGGGAGGGTGGATGAAATACTTATTATTGTGTTGGTCAATTTGACTTCGATCGTAAAACGAGTCAACCGTTTCATGTGGAGAGGGGAAAAAAGAAATTGGTCAATTTCATTTTTCGAGCAAAAATTAAATCCTTTGTCTTAAGGGTTCTCGCCCTTTTTACTTGAGGTACAAGGGAGAGTAAAAATTCTGATGCACTCTCATTTGAAAAGTAACTTACTCATAATAATAAATGACCTCATGAAAAAATGGTTCATTCCAACTGATAATCTGAGACATGCTATAAAACTATTAAAGTATCGATGCTCCGAAGGAAAAATATCGAGAGATATCATAATTCAAAGGAAGACGACTGTTTTACACATCATTAGAATGGACGTCGAGATTTCCATTTTCCAAAGGATCCTTAGCTCCCCGTGCTTTGATGGGTTGTTGAGATCCTTTTGACAACCTGTGTTGAGTTGAAGGAATATCCATATTGATTCGATTGATTGCGTGAAGAACCGGGGGAAAGAAAACGGAAAATTTAATTTTTTTTTTTCATTGGAGCATTGATTTTAAAATGTAATAAATGTTGGAAAAACTTTTGTTAATAGTTACTCAACATGATGTGCCTTTTGTAGGTTGTGATAATCCAAACTATGCTGCTCAATGATGTGATAAACTCTTTCCATGATCCTCTTGGTTGGAGACAAAAAAAAAAAATTTGTTTAATATTTTTTTTTCTTGAAATAGATCTATTAAGCAAGTGAAATTTCCAATGCAAATAAGGATAGAGAAAAAAAAATCAAGAGATATCATAATTCAAAGGAAGACGATTGTTTTACACATCATTAGGATGGACATCGAGATTTCCATTTTCCAAAGGATCCTTAGCTACCCGTGCTTTGGTGGGTTGTTGAGATCCTTTTGACAACCTGTGTTGAGTTGAAGGAATATCTATATGGTTTCGATCGATTGTGTGAGGAACTGGGGGAAAGAAAACGGAAAAGTTAATTTTTTTTTTCATTGGAGCATCGATTTTAAAATGTAATAAATATTGGAAAAAATTTTGTTAACAGTTACTCAACATGATGTGCCTTTTGTAGGTTGTGATAATCCAAACTATGCCGCTCAATGATGTGATAAGCTCTTTCCATGATCCTCTTGGTTGGAGACAAAAAAAAATTGTTTAATATTTTTTTTCCTAAAATAGATCTATTAAGCAAGTGAAATTGCCAATGCAAATAAGGATAGAGAATGTGCCGATTACAATCGATCGCAAAAGAGGAGGCTCCTATTCCCATGGCTAGACAAGTTTTAATACCGATTTTGTCAAATTGGTCCAACTTATCATTTTATTTGCATACAAATAATTTGGAGATAATTACATAAATGATTTCTAAATTTTGATCAAACATAAATGCGGTCTATGAACTTTTAACTTGTTTAATACAACTCTTGAAATTTAGTAAATTTTCAATCTAGTCCATAAACTATATAAATAGTCTAATGTTATCATTCCATTAGCTCAAGTTCATGAACAATATTGAATATTTTTATACAATTTAATGACCAAATTGAACATGTATTAAAAGTTTAGGAATTACATTCAACAAATTAATTCATTAACTATTTATGTCATTTTTTCAATAATTTAATTAGTATGACTATGGAAACACGGTTGGTATTATTATCAAAGTGTCATTTACATATTGCATAGATATAAAGTGAGTTCTTGAAGAAGTTGAACTGGTATTCGAATTTAGGAGGGTTGGACCTAGAGATTCCAATTTGAAACGCAATGTCGTTTTGTCAAATAAAACATATGGTTGATGCTCCAATTCTTTTGTATGTAGTGCTAATTAAAACATTATGTCATAATTAATGTTATTTAATTATGATGATATGGCAAATAATAAGTTGTCGTGCTTACGGTAAAAGGCATTAAGTTTTATCCCGTCATATATCATGCATAATAGAATGAATTACATGAGAAACTATAGATATAATTAAACTATCATATTCGTAAAGTTATTTTAGTGTTTACTTCTTTAGATATTGCTTATTATACCTAACCTACCAACACCTATAACCATGTTAATGTTTTAAAATTTTATTTCTCTTAAGTTTTGAAAAATGTTTTCTCATTCTCATAAGTCAATTTTAATACTTATTGTTAAGAAGATATTTCACTTTTTCTTCCAAAAATTCTTAAATTTTCTTTTGAAAAAGAAAAAAAAAACTCCCTGAATTATAGTCTAGTGCATGTAATGTGTAGAAGTCTCTGACCAAAAATAAAAGTGTAAAAATCACTTTCAGTATAATACTAATGTAGTTGCCAATGCTTCACATGGGCTTCACATTTAAAAATTTGTATTTCACTAAACCTCCTTCTTTACTTTTTCACATTCACCTTATAAGGAAATTTAGTGGATTCTAGAGTTACAGCAATAAGAATAACCACAAAAATTAAATAATCTTAGAAAAAATATCATGAAACATTAATGTTATATGATCGAATCATGTAGGTTTGTTTGTCTGGTATAAAAAATCACTTTACGCTTCTAAACATCTTTTTTTAAAACTATAATTGTATTAATGTAGACGCATTTTTGTTTTTAAATTTGACATTATTATTTTGTCATTTTTAAGCATAATCACCATTCTTTAATTACTCAAAAATAACTCCAATATTGTATTCCGCTACATTTTATATAGAATTGAACCAAACTATTTTATACTCCATGTTATTTGATCGATTAATATTTATCTATAGTTCCTCTACCACATAATAGATTGTGGAAAGTATAATCAAACTATACTGTTGTAGATTTCTAGTATGAATTCTATTTTTCGTCACTACATTTTCACGCATTATCTAATCGCTTTTGTACTTTTAATTGTCTAATTGAATTATTTACTTTCATAAATTTTCTTAATAAGTCCCTTCGACATCAAATCATGCTAAATTCAATTGACATAACACTCGGCAAAGACATGGATAACTATTTTTCCCACATGGACATCCACAATTGTGGCCACATTGGTTAAATTTATACGCAATCTTATTCCGATATCGTTTACATCGGCTGAATTTTACGATGGTGGTGTCCAAATAGGCCTCCATATTGACTAAATTTTATCCAGTCATAATTATGCCGGTAATATTTGAAAGTGGGAGACTTTGACTAGAAAATTTGTAAAAGTAAATGACTTAATTAGACAAATCAAAAGCACATGCTTTTAGTCTAACAAAAGCCGAAAAGTTAATGGACGAAAAGTAGTATATTCCTTTTCTTTTCTTTTTTTCCTTTTCTATTTCCTATAAATTGTTTCGTATTTGTCAGTTTGTCGTGCTGAAAGTTCTATTCCAAATTACAAAGTCAATATCTCCATTGTATATATTTTTTTTTCTTTTTCTATTCATCACATACCATACCCTGCCTAATGTAGTCAATTCCACTTAAACTTATGATAATAATATCTTCTCATTCTAATGAAATTAATCAGATTATTTACTTTCATGAACACAATTAGATATATATGTTCTGAAATATTCTTCCCTTAAAATTTTCTTACGAGAATTTAAAGAATTCTCTTGATCATACAGTTGTCATACATAGTCTATTTCACTACATTTATAAATTCTCCCAACATATGTACTCATTCATATTTACATCGCTATTTTAAGAGTTTTTCCTTTAAATATGTACTTTTCTTGAAAGAACCTAAGAATTTTTTGGAAAAGAGAAGAACGATTCCATTATATGTATATAATATTCATTTATTTATAATATATTTGATTCGATATTAGATGTGCCTTCAAATTATCTGCTAAAAGCTATTGATGAGAACATATACTTGCAAACCTTAAAAAAACGTACATAGTACACGAGCAGTTAATCTCTGTATTGTTGAGAAGATGTCACGTGGCCTATCCATCTGAAAATATGTCAAGATGCAAAAGAAATTACAGAATTTGTCGAGCAGTAATTGACTGATTGGTGTAGATGGACTGGCATAAGGCAAACGACGCCAGATTTCTGGCTAGCAAGTAGCAAGTAGCAAGTAACGTGCAAATTAAGTTCTGGCCAGGAACAATTTATTGAGGGACACCTTATTTTCAGGGTAGATGCGACCTCAAACATTGAAGGATCGTACCTTTGGCATTGACTCGACCTGTACGTACCTGCCTTGGATCCGATCTCTTCGCCTTCGTGATCGAAGAAATGAAAAGCAGAAACACTTTGGATCTCACTGCTCATTTGAAAAAGGAGTAGCCGATTGGCGATCATTTGGGAACCAGCCTTCACTCATGAATTATCGAAGAGGTCATTTGACTTCAATTTTTCAGCATTCAATATGAGCCTCGAGGTGTTATAAACTCTCTTGATTTCAAGCATTGACAACCTCCGGTCTTTGCTCCTGTTGCCTACTGACACTTCCCTCATATCGGATGTGTCAATCAGTTCTATCAGGCTTCCTTATCCCATAGTTTGCCACGAGCTGTACTTTGTCTGAGTGCTCTTCCCATGGCAATCGCACGGTCGCTCTTTGTCCTAGCAGAGAGAGTTGGCTGGGCTCATCTAACAACCACGTGCCTATGGGAGGGGAGTTTCGTTCTAACATCGGCTATAACGACCGGTCCGTTTCAGCATGCTAAACTTTAAAAGAACTATTGAAGCTGTGACCATAGGATGGATCTTTATTAATGAATCACTTAGCAAACCTTCTCCCATCCACGATGAGCCCCAACTCCCATCCATGGTGAACTTCGCGGCATTGTTCATTCCAAACAAGCCAATATAGTATTGAACCGAAGGTCACTTGAATAGATGTGTTTTATTCGAAAACGGACCAGATAAGGCAGGAGTCAATTGTAAGGGACAAATAAGGTGTGGCTTTTCCTTGAAATTTCAAATATGATGAATGGTCATAATTAAGGAATGACCCAAATCACATATCCAATTGAGTGTATCCTAAGGTTTTCTAGGTTGACATTAACAAGGACATTAATGCTGTAAGTGAAGAGTTTATAACACTCCAAATCCTACTTTGGATGAAAGAGAGATTTGAGATGTCATACTTAAGTAAATTACTCACACAAAAGACTACGACTTAAGTATTCTTTGGTGGCTTAGCTCATATAATAAGGGTAATGGCTGGTGCCATAACCGATGGTATCGATCCCCTCCGATTGCTCTTAGATTTGTTTACATACTTAATTAGCTGATTTGATGAGGATAGGGAGTGCTTGACAAGTCGAGAGGGCTTAGATCAAATGCAGCTCCGTGCTGGCCTTTATGATGGCAAAAAATGTGGAATGCACCAGGTGAATAGTGGATTGACTAGGCTATGTGGGCATGCACAAATTAATAAGGACGTTAGCACCGTATTAGGGGCGGTTTGTAACATCTTAAAACTAACCATGGAAATATTTAATTATAGAGGCAAATAGAGGCTTGGAAATATATGAACTTTGACCTCATGTTCTAATATTATGTGAAATTTTGTAAGATCATTGTTAATAGTTATAAAAGCTTAAATTATTAGATAAAGATATGGTTTAATAATTAGATATTCTATCAAGGTTAGATCCACGTGGATTGAAGAGTGCTTATTGAGTGGTTCCCAAGTGAAAAGTCATCCTAAAAAAATTGAGAAATTGACTTCTTATCTGTGGGAACTTGGCTTATGGCCGAACAAGTCGTTTGATAAGAGATCTCAAGAATAAGCAAATATCAACTACACTAGAGATCACATTGAGATTATTTGGATCAACATGTAAAATGCACGCCCATTTATCTGTTTGATTAACAATCTGGTCACCTTCCATATTAACATGGCTACAGGTATTCCTTGCGATCGATATGGTCATGTGGGCTGCCCGATACCAATCGATAATGTTTAAATCAATCGCTTTCTTAATCTAAACCGAAAAGGTTTCCCTAAAATCGTCACCGATTGGTAACCATGGGGAGTTGTGGGACCGAAAATGAATATTATCAGATGCTTGATTTTCCTGATAACTTTTCCTTTATTTTACCCCGCGACAAGGCTGAAAAGGCCATCCGACGGCCATGGCAGAAAATTAAGGCGAGAATATATAGACTAGGACATGCCAAATGGTCCCTTTTTGAGTTCTTGTGGGAACCTTCCATCAATTCAACGATAACAGCTGATTGATAGACCTAACTTTGTCCCCATCTCTCCATGATGGTCCATCATCTATCTATCAAACGCATTTAATCATAAGCATGAAATCCATCTATCCATCATTGTAACCAAAACTGGCGCTAAATGAAGTTTTTCACGGCTTCAAAAGCTTTAAAGCAAAAAAAATTTCATTTAGCTAAGCAGTAGCAATTGACTTTTTCTTCTCTTTTTTTTTTTTGGCAAAGAATGAGGGGAATGACAGGGAATGACTCAAAACACTTACGGAGGGTGTGAGTTTTAGTTTCGTCGGAGCTGCATCTTGTGCGTGTGGGGAAGTATTTCTCAAGATCGTATGAAATTCGAATCAGCAGTCGGAGTAAGTTTCTATTTCACCGTTTTCTCATCTTTTCGTGTTTTGCATCGCCGAGTGTCTCTTGAACATCTATTAAGCATACTTAAGGAGATACTCAATTTTCAAATGATTGATTGTGCATATCACGAGAACAATAAGTGATTAGAATTTATGATATTTCCTCATTTGATTTCTTAACAAGTGCTTCGGATGTGCTCCTCAGCAAAATCTTTTTCAGTAAGTCTCTAAGTGTTTATTCAATTAACGTCATTTGATGCAATTTAAAGTCATAAGCCATTGCGACCATTTTCCTTGTTGGAAATTCTCCTATACTGATATTACATGCATCAATTGTGAAAGTTCAAACATTCCAAATCCTTCATTATTACTCACATTTTCTTAATTAATATGGTGGCTACGGAGGTTAGACTACATAAGACCACAAGCAGGCATCTCCAAAGGGAGACCGAGAAAACAAGATTTTAATGGCTCTCGAGGTTTGATTAGCCTCCATCAATGAGTATCCTTGTCCACATCATGATAGAGTCCCTTAGTCCAGAACGACTTTAAATGTGGCAAGTTGACGTTATTTGTGAGCGAGTTTTACGTTCTCCTCGGACATTAATCTTATCCATTATGTATTTAGTTTTTCGTGGATCGATGATCAATCGGTCAAGTTTCAAGTAATAAATGTCTCGGAGGTGACTATGAAATTAGTCATGTTTCATATCTGATTGTACATGAAGAGATGGTTAGCCCAGTAATAAATGAGTAATCTGTCCTCTATGAATCACAGCTTCGATTTACTTCGGAGTGAACCTCTAATGGCTATTGCCATATTGCCTAGTTGCGGCATGTCTAGTGTGGAGGGATTTGCAAGCCCATTACATCACAGTCAGACTATGGTGATAGGTTTACCAACTTCGGATCTTCGAATCATAAAAAGTACGGAATAGTATTGATCATCTAAACATTTTGTAATGGTTGTGAGAACCTCATAGTAATGTCCAAAGAGAGTCACTAGCATTAGATTCCCACTCATCAATCTTATCCCAATAAGGTAAAAAAGAAGAAAGTGATAGGGTACATAATTAGTTTTCTATTTGTTCAAGCTCAATGAAAGTCTTCCACTAAGATGTAGCAAAAGATTATAGGATTTGGAAAATTCCAAATCATCTCTTCTTTCCTCATCACTAGGTCGAGAGATAAGTTCGCCTAAACATGTAAATTATAGAAAAAATATTGTATGGTCTATAAATAATGTGGACCAAGGCCATCTTCATCATTGATTACTAGATTTACAATGCGACTAACCTAATCAATTATTGAGATGATATTAATCTACATGGTCCAGCATAAAGGCATGAAGAATGTAATAGAGTCCGTTCCCCAGTCATTACTAGACAGTCTTTGTCGAGCTCGAGTTCTTCGCCTTCATTCCCCTGGTCCCTAGCCTATCCCCCCTAGAAAATCCATATCTTATTTTGGTCCATCCCGTTACCTAATCGAGCCTCCCCCAGTTTAAAACCCCAGGAAAGGGATTGGCCGCAATCACAGCCAAAAGCCGAACCCCATGTGTGGTTCTAAATCGCAATCATTATCGAGACTCAGGCGTGGGGGGGGATAAACCATCATAAATAAATGATGACGACGACGAAAAAACGGGTGGCCCCATCCCCAAGCTCATGATGCCCCCCATCTTATGTGGACGATCCGGCTCTTTTGCTGCGGCCATAATGTCGTGCCGGGGACCATCATGTCAGTTCCCATCACGCCCGAAACCCTAATTTCCTAAAAAAAGAATGTTTTTTCCCTTAAGGCGATACGTGTATGTCTTGGGACGACAGCAGCTGGATTCTCTCTCCAGGTCCTATGCTCTTAAAAGGGTCGACATGATTGCACTAACCACTCGCCCCCAACATCCGTTTTCTCCGATTCCGCGGACAGATCGCACTGTAGCAGCAAAGAGAAACGAGAGAGATCGTGTGCTAGATGGTGGTGGTCACATGGAGTTGCACTGTTCGGCAAAGTATCCTGTTGGCCAACTACGGGGGGAAGAAGATTCGTTTCTTTTCCGTGAAGTTGCTTCGTCGATTTCCTCGAAGGTTTTCCAACGCGGATGCGGTAAGAGAGTTTCCCGAACGGTCTTATAGGTGTAGAGCGCAAGAGATTGAGCATCATCGACTGATTTGCCGGGGTTTTGGGCAAGAAATTTTTGCCCATCTAGACCGGCCAAAAATGGAAGTTGGAAAGGATTTTAATAGGATGGGGTGTATAAATGACTCAGTCCTCGAGGGCTGAGTACGAGAGCTCGATGTTTTGCATTTGTATATATGAGAGATCTTTCAATCGAATGAGTGAATTTAGATGTGGCGCTTTATGCTTCATAAGCCCAAACATTATCATCTTTGTGAGATTTGATAATTTAATAATCATCAACAACTCTAAAAATTTAACTTTTTAGATAAAAACGTGACTTATTATTTAAATATTTTAACACTTTACCTTAAGAAGGCAAATAGGGATCTGAAAAATTCAAACTCAAGCGTTTTAGTCCTGACACTATATGAGATTTGATGGGATTATTACTAACTATTTTAAAATTTTAAGTTATTAGATAAATGCATAATTTATTATTTAAAAATTCTAACTATCATTAATAAACAATAGTTATGGATATTGGTCCCACAACATTTAACTTTTCCCTGATTTCAAATTTAGAACTCACAAATACTGATTTTCCAGACAGTAAAGCGCCAACACCATCGCTGGAACATGACATATGAAGTCCAATTACGAGACACTTTCCCAAATTAAGGACTCCTTTTTTTTTTTCTTTCTTTTTTTGCCATGTTGCCTTGTCCAAATACATATAAACATCGTATATTGAACTTACTACATAGCCAAATTATCCTCCTCGGTACAAAGTACAAGTCCTAACACTATCATATTGCAGGTTTCGGTGAAATCCAAGTGGGCGTTTGGCTTTGTTCAAAAAAAAAAAGAAAAAGAGGGCGTTTGGCTCCAGCTCCACTCTTAGTTGAGATCAAGCTGCTGCCCAAACCCTAAAGATTAGCTGCTAAACCTCTCCTGATCAATTCCCATTCCTAATTCAGGTCACAAGACGTGCGACCGTGAGTATACATTCAACCATCTGCAACGTTGGATGCCCTCGTCTTCTGCAGCAATTTTGCACGCTCGGCGATCCTTTACGCTGGCGGAGATCACGACCACTCCTCTTTTTCAGTTCCTTCTTTTGTCCTGGAGGGCAGCGCCTCTGTTTACCTGCATCCTCAGGTCAACCCTTCAGACATTCTTGGACACTTATAGGTTAACCAAAGAACAAGCGCCATGCATGCACGCGTGCATGCATGCAGAGGAATATGTGAGCTGTGAGGGGCCTTTCATCTGAAAGCAACTAAGCAGCTTGACTTCGAATTTCACAATTCGGAGCACATGCAAACGTCTCGTCCGGTGTCGTCTCTGCGGGGGGATTGGCATTGAGAGAGAGAGAGAGAGAGAGAGAGAGAGAGAGAGAGGAGAGCCTCTTTTGCTTTTCCCAGAGAATGTTGAAGTACAGGGGCGTGGCTGCTTTATCTGATATCCTAGCTGGGCCACCAAGCAGAGAAATTGTTACCATAAAATGTGGGACAAAAATTATTGAGCAATGTTCTCCGAATGCGACGATAGATACAGCCAACCAAATTGAAAGAATGTCCAGGAATAATTGTCCTTTTCGTGAAATTTTCACAATATTTTTATGTGTGATTGATTTAACAAAATCAGAGTTCTTGGGTACCCGGTATATTGCTAACTATAGATTCGATGTTCTTTCGCATAGCATCAAAGTCATTATGCAATTCCTTCTCATGACCAGATTTAAAATGGTATTTCTACAAATTCCCGATACTAGGTCTTAATGCGGGGTACATTGGGATTGGATTTACATCTTTTAGTTAATTTGATTTTTTTTTTTTTTGGGTTTGACGTTTTATTTCTTTATTGGTTTGACTTTAGGGACTAAATTAAAATACTTGATAATTTGGTTTGATTTTCAGGGAATATCAAATTAGATTATATCAGATTAGATTATAGATAGTAGTTTCAGATTATCCTAAGTTATCTCTACGTAGTTGTCTCCTAGTTTGGTTTTTTTTATGGAAGGGCTTTTGGTTATAGATATTTCATTCGTGGCACTTGTAAATTCAGTTCATCAAAAATCAGAAATTATTATTGAGAGTTCATCTCTGTGCGCTCCAATGGCACGTGATTATGAGTTGAGACTCGATGACAACAACCATCTCGCTAACGAAGGTTAGGGGGCTTAGGCTTTGTGGATAGCTGTTCGTCATTTCAAAGCAGAACCTGGAGTGGGAATTTGGTGGGATGCATCAGACTAGGGACGCAATTGCAAATCGACTTGGTGTCCTAGAGCTAGAGAGAAACCCGAGTGGAGACAAAAAAGTAGAAATGTCAAAAGATTTAGGATTAAATTGGCACTAATGCAATATATTTATAACTTTTTTGTTTGGTACTTTTCCCTCTTGTACTTTTCCCTCGCTTGGTGTCCTAGAGCTAAAGAGAAGCAAGTGGGGACAACAAAGTGGCACTGCAGTAAAATTGAGCCCGGGCCAACAATTGGTAGACCTCTTACAATGGATCGTGATCACAAATGAACTTTTGAATTCTTAGATTATGGTGAAGATCGCCGTCACAACAGTCATCTCAAAGAATTGCATGAATTTCACCTCAAAGTTCCGTATTGAAATCGTTAGTTGAATATTAAGAACTTTGTCTTAGCTATACATGAATTCTTTTGTTACATGTAATTGCTGGAAATCGGCAAAGCAAACTTAATTTGTAGCAGATCGAAAGTAGATGTGTTCTATGGTAGGATTCGTTGCATATAAGTATACTCTATTATGTAAGTAAGTTTGTCTGTTTTTAGAGTTAACATAAAATCGAGACATTTCTCGCTATGCGCTCCGTGCGTTCACGCTTCAATCGCACATTTGTGAGTTTTACTCGTATCTATCCGTTTCTACTATGTCAAGAATTGGTGACCATAGGTTCGCAAGACAATAAAATTCAGTCATTCATCGAAAACATTTGAAATGTTTGTGGGATTTGATATTCTATGTAGAAAATACTACAAAATGCGTTTGAATACGATTGGTCGAAATGAGACTTCAAGGCGTAGAGACAACCCTACACGTAGACCAGCATTGCTGAGCGGTGAACTGACTAGATGTTTGGGTAAGAGGGGAGGCGGATGGTCCGCCGGACTGTCATTGCTGGCCGACGGTCGGTGACCGGACGGGACGGCAGGCGGAGCTCCCGGAACATGTTGCAACATCTGCTGGATCATGGGCCGGAGGATCCGATTTGGGTCGGGCCTGAAAGAGGGGAGGGCCCATGGGAGAGTGAAGGCAGGGGAGGGCTCTGCCAGTTGGACATCACTGATTTTGTGGTTGAACATCTTCCTTTCTTTATCCTCTCCTCTATTCTCATTTTGTTACTCCATCTTTATGCAGTTACCCCAACAATACATAACGTATATGTGTGTCTATGTGTATGTATATATCTACTTCATAATACACTCAGAAAATTCGACTTGACACAACACGACGTGATACAATTTCATCTCGTTGCTGAATTATAAAGCTCAAATTTGTTTTAATCCTATTTAAATGAAATGATATATAAAATTAATATTACGAAAAATCCCAAAATTGTTACATGTGATAAATTTATCTCAAATTAATTTTTTGATTACCGAAAATCTTAAATCGATGCACCTGTCTCAAATTTATCTAAAATTAAATTTTCGACTACTCAAATTGATATATTTATAACAATTTAACTTATGTTAGTTTCTATTAAATTAAATTAATACCACAAAAAAATCATAAATTGGTACACTTGTGATAAACGGAGGGTAAAAGCTCAAATTGGTATACCCATTAATTGTCATATGTCATTCAACTTAATAATTTGATGATAAAATTTAATGAAAATTAATGAAAAAGATATACTAGTTTAAGTTTTTGGTGATCAAAATAAATTAATTTGGAATAAATTTATCGATGATATATTAGTTTGGGACTTTCGTAATATTAACTTTAATATATATGTATGACACGACGTGAAATTACAATTTCATCCCGAGTTATAGCATTCGAGTTTGTCCTAATCCTATTCAAGTAACATAACATGTATGTGGTGGACCGACGGCTAGGCGCATGGGAATTGCTACGTGTTCCTCAACGCCAGTCCTCTCGCCTCCCCACTCCATCAACGTGGCCGGTCCTCTGCGCATTCGCCGATCGCATCGGACTTCATAAATTCACTTTCCGGCGAAGAAGAGTTCGCAAACTTGAAAGAAGAGAGAGAGAGAGAGAGAGAGAGAGAGAGAGAGAGAGATGGCTGGAGAGACCTACTGGAGGAGAGCGGCGGACACCCACAAGGTGAGGGTGGGCGACACGGCCGACGCGTGGAGGCGGCCGAGCGGCAAGAGCTTCCCGTACAACACGACCACCATGCTCGTCGGCGGCTTGCTCCTGGTCTCCGCCGTTGGACTCTACACGGTCTATGCCGACCGGAGGCACAAGGCTCGCGAAGTGGCGAGGGTGGCCGATCGCGTCGCTGAGAGGCCGCCGCCTCCACCACCACCGACGCCGGCTGATGCTCACCCACGAAAGTGAAAGAAATTGTAGCGAATACAAGCTTGTATTTTACGGAGCCGTGACTGTATATTTGCTCGTCAAGAAGGATATATGCTCGATAAAGAAATAAGATCTTCATATAACTTCGCTTTGTTTATTTCCTGAAATTTATGTAGACATGTGCTATTCATTAAACTCAAAGCTTATTGCTCGAATACGAGCCTAAGTTTCTTCATGACAAACAAAGAAAGCATAAGGCATGTAGAAATGTCGTGCAGCAGACACAGGAGCGAACTATTTCTCAGTTGTATCCAAATAACTCGAATTTGTGTCATAATCTGAAAAACAGTTTTTTTCTTTAAAAAATAAAAGAATTAGTATCACGAAAAAATTTAAATTGATATATTAGTTACAAATGATCTCAAATTAATTCTTTTATTACAAAAAAAAAATCTAAAATTGTTATGAATTTATAAATTAATTTTTTGATAATAAAAACTTCAAAGCGATATAATAATAAATTTACTTTAAATTTGATTAATATCATAAAAAATTATAAATTGATACATACGATAAATAAAGAGTAAATACGATAAATAAGTGATAAAATTTCAAATTAATACATTCAACAACTATCACACGTCGGTAATTTGATCATAAAATTTAACAAAAAATAATGAATAATGAACTTATCTTATGTCAGTAATTTGACCATAAAATTTAACAAAAAATAATGAATAATGAACTTATCTTATGTCAGTAATTTGACCATAAAATAAACCATTGACCATAAAATTTAACAAAAAATAATGAATAAAGAACTTATCTTATGTCAGTAATTTAACCATAAAATAAAACAAAAAATAATGAATGGTGAACTTATCTTAAGTATATCAATTTGGGTTTTATTTGGAAAAAAATTGTTATTGATGATAGTTTGGGGGTTTTCCATGTAATTAGATTAAAATAAATAAATAAATTACTTATGTAGACGTAATAAAACTGCCTCCAAGCCGGCGCCTTCATCTCGTTGACTGAACTACAGACCAAAAAAGGGAAAAAAGGAAAAATCTCATTGACTGAACTTGAATAGTATTTACTCAACAAATACCCCTCGCGGGAGAAGCACGTGTCATCATGGCTCACGTCCATGAAGCAGCAGTCTCAATTGTTCCGGCCTGCTCCGCCAGGATTTATGCTTCTTATTTTAGGAGACAGGATAGTCCAGGAATACCTTGCCCTCGGCTTTGCAATGGTGGATCCGTAATGTTATTACCAAAACAATTAAAAACATTGCATTCACTTCACAGGATATTTTGCAATAAAATAACGACACGAATTGAGCATTTACATGCAACTTTGGGCCTCCAAAAGGGGTGTGCAGCTCAGTCCAATTTGAGAGCTGGACCGGACAATTCTAGATGATTTCTTGAGTAATTTGTTCAATTCTTGATAATAACTGATCTAGCTCCGGAATCTATGTAAGGAACCGTCCGCCCAAATTACTTAATTTTTTTTTTGAAGTAAACCCTATATTGGTAATGTATGTTTCAATTTTCATTGAAATAAAGTAATGACTTTCATATAAATAATTATAAGTAAACCCTATGCATTCCTCCATAACTTTGTTTGTCCATATATATATTTATTATTTAACATATGTTGATATGCTGGCATGTAATAAAGTTATGACTACGAAATTCAGTGAAAGATTAGTCGATCATCAATTAGCGTCAAACCCTCGATCATGTAAACATTTATTTGACAAATAAACTAAACATAATGCTCTTATTTTTCTTTTAATATTGGAAGACTCCACTTATCATGTAAACATTTATTTGACAAATAAACCAAACATAATGCTCTTATTTTTCTTTTAATATTGGAAGACTCCACATGTAAGGAATAGAAGAAACAAAACCAAAAGAGGACTCCTCAGTTTCAAGATTAACTTGGATCGGGTTGGCTGATTTCTAGTTCTACAAATGAGTAAACAATTCGATTCTAGGTTGCAAGGTAGAACCAATCACCCCTACTCCTAAGACCCCTAAGCCAAATATTTGGTGTTTATTAACACAGTCTCAAGAGCCTTTGATGTAGATTTTTGATTTCCAAACCTCAAAGCCCACGCAAATTCTCCCTTGCGTTGAGCTTTTATCATTTTTTGAAAATGCAATTTCGAGCTAATAATTTATTTTTCTTTTAATTTTATCCTCATTAAACTATGTAAATTTCAATTTTACTCTCACAAGTAGAGCAATATAGAGCCGTGCTCTCTAAGGCTAGCATGACCCAAGTAGATGGGATTGCGTGACCTCGTCTGCCTATTGCCTAGAGTCATGACAAGTCAGCATCGCCCCAGACTTTTTTTTGTTATTTCCTGATCTTATTTTTTAAAATTTAAAAATTACTTTGTACTAAACATTTATAACAAAAAGTTTATCAAACAAAGTATTTCATGAGTTTTTTTTTTTTTTTGAACATTGTCTTAAATTTGAAGTTGTCCCGAATGCCCTCGATGACCCTGATTCTCCGTTCATGGACAAGGATAGGAAAACAAAATAAGCCTCCAAGCCCCACCTCTGGACCATATCGAAGCTCCAAAATTCGAAAATATCCACCACCCCCTCCTATCTCTTCATCTTTCATGGACGAATCCACGAGGTGAGGACGACGAAAGAAGGAAACACTTCTGGTCGAGCATCCATAAGTCTGCGTTCCATTCCAGATAAGCAAGCTCTCTCTCTCTCTCTCTCTCTCTCTCTCTCTGAATGGAATGTCGTGACTTCGCATGCCATGCGTGTTCTCGCGGTGCCTTCTTTCGTGGCGAGCGGTTCGACCCACTTGTGTCGTCGCGTGGAAACGCGCCCCTGCTCTGATTTCACCTGCTGTGCATAGCCACCGGGTCTTGTTATCTTCCCTCCTCGCCCCATGGCTGTTTTGACAGTCTGCCCTTTTGCTTCTTGCTGCGTGAGTATTGGGTTCGGCCCAGCTGCGCCCGACTGTGGTTTACTTCCTGTGAGGAGTGTCTATGGGTCAGCGGAAGCGTCGGTATCTGGGGATTTGAGAGCTCCCAAGCGCTGGTCTATTGGAAAATCGAACGGGAACGGTAAAAAACGGGGTGGGTTCGGTTTGGTTGTTGTTAATTGTTCGAAAGATGGGATCTTTTCGAAGGGGCAGCGAAGAGGGTCCCTGTGTCCTGAAGAAGTTCTTGATGTATTGAAGATGAGCTCGAGCCCTGAGCAGGCTTTTGCGTACTTCAATTCATTTGCTGACTTGCCCCAGCGGGTCGTTCATACCACTGAGACTTGCAATTGCATGCTTGAAATCCTCAGGGTCCACAGGAAAGTGGAAGACATGGTGTTTGTGTTTGATATGATGCAAAAGCGAATAATCAACCGGAATTTGAGCACTTACTTGACTATCTTTAAGAGTTTGTACATAAGAGGCGGCATTCGGCAAGCTCCGTATGCGCTTGAAAAGATGAGAAAAGCTGGTTTTGTTTTGAATGCGTATTCGTACAATGGCTTGATACACCTGCTGCTTCAGTCTGGTTTTTGTAATGAAGCTTTGGAGGTGTATCGAAGGATGGTTTCAGAAGGGCTGAAGCCTAGCATGAAGACTTATTCGGCGATCATGGTAGCTCTGGGAAAGCGAAGGAACACTGAAATGGTCATGAGTCTTTTGAAGGAGATGGAGAATCTGGGACTGAAGCCAAACATATACACCTTTACTATATGCATCAGAGTATTGGGAAGGGCTGGTAAAATAGACGAGGCACATGAAATACTGAAGCGAATGGACAGTGAGGGATGTGGGCCTGATGTGGTTACTTACACTGTGCTTATTGATGCTCTATGTAATGCAGGAAAACTCAGTGATGCCAAAGAGCTGTTCTTCAAAATGAAAAATAGCAGGCAGAAGCCTGATAGAGTAGCTTATATTACTTTGCTAGATAAATTTAGTGACCGGGGTGATGTAGAATCAGTGAGGCAATTCTGGAATGAAATGGAAAATGATGGTTATGATCCTGATGTTGTTATTTACACAATTCTTGTTAATGCATTTTGTAAGGCTGGCAATGTGGACGAAGCATTTGCCACTTTGGATGTCATGAAGAAGAAAAGAATCTTGCCTAATCTGCATACATATAACACATTGATATGTGGCCTCCTCAGTGTAAATAGACTGAATGATGCGTTAGGAATTTTTGGCAGTATGGAGTCTTTGGGTGTAAAGCCAACTGCTTACACATACATCCTTTTCATCAACTACTATGGAAAAAAAGGAGATTGTAAAAGTGCTCTTGAGACATTTAATAATATGAAAGAAAGGGGCATCATTCCCAATCTTGTTGCGGTTAACGTGTCTTTGTATAGTCTTGCAGAAGTTGGAAAAATTGGTGAAGCAAAAGAAATCTTTTATGGTCTTAGAAATAGTGGACTTGCCCCAGATTCTATAACCTATAACATGATGATGAAGTGCTATATTAAGGTGGGGCAAGTAGATGAAGCCATTAAGTTGCTTTCAGAGATGATCGAGAGTGGTTGTGAACCAGATGTGGTCAACATCAACTGTTTAATTGACGCACTTTTCAAGGACAGTCGGCGAGATGAGGCATGGAAAATGTTTCATAGGATGACCATCATGAGGCTTGTCCCTACCACTGTGACATACAACACATTGCTTTCTGGGTTGGGGAAAGATGGTCAAGTGCAGAAGGTCCTCGAACTTTTTGAAAGTATGACCAGGAAAGGGTGCTCACCAAACACAATAACTTTTAACACAGTGTTTGATTGCCTTTGCAAGAACGATGAGGTGGATCTGGCCATTACTATGATGTACAATATGGCAGAGCTGGGATGTTGTCCTGATGCTTTGACTTACAACACTATCATCTTTGGTTTAATTAAGATTAACAGTGTCCATCGTGCATTCTGGTTCTTTTTTCAGATGAAGAAATCACTCTATCCTGACCATGTAACTATATGCACCCTCCTTCCTGGCATTGTGAAAGATGGTAGGGTTGAGGATGCTGTTAAGATTGCAGACAATTTTGTCAATCAGGACAGGGTCTGTGTTGATGGGGCCTTTTGGCAAGATTTAATGTCTGGTGTTTTAAGTGCAGCAGGCATATCCAAAGCAGTTGTATTTGCTGAAGAGTTGGTGTGTAACAGGATATGCCAAGATGACTCTGTGTTGATACCTCTGGTCAGAATGTTATGTAAGCATAAGAAAGCCCTTAATGCATATGCCATATTTGAAAAATTTACCAAGGACCTAGGGGTAATTTTTACAGTAGAAACATACAATTCTTTGATTAATGGGCTTATTGACATCCATCAGATGGAAAAGGCATGGTATGTTTTCAATGATATGAAGACTGCAGGTTGTGCACCAGATATTTTTACATACAACCTTCTACTCAACACCCTTGGAAAGTCTCGGAAACTCAAGGAACTTTTTTTATTGTATGAGGAGATGCACCGGAAGGGCTGCAAGCCTAACACCGTGACTCACAATATATTCATCTCCAGTCTTGTGAAGTCAAATGACTTGGATAAAGCTGTGGACTTGTACTACCATCTGGTAAGTGGAGATTTTAGACCCACTCCCTGTACATATGGCCCTCTCATAGATGGTCTCTTTAAGTCAGGAAGACTAGAGGAAGCAAAGAAGATCTTTGAAGAGATGGGGGACTATGGCTGTAGGCCTAATTGTGCAATATACAACATACTGATTAACGGGTATGGGAAGACGGGAGATGTGGAAAATGCATCTCTTCTATTTAGAAGGATGGTCAAGGAGGGAATAAGGCCTGATTTGAGGTCATACACCATTATTGTAGATTGCTTCTGTATGGTGGGCAGAGTGGATGATGCTCTGCACTATTTTAATGAGCTGAAACTAACTGGCCTTGATCCTGACTTAATTGTGTATAATCTTATAATTGATGGACTTGGCAGATCACGTAGAATAAATGAAGCTCTCTATTTTTTTGAAGAGATGCAGAATAAAGGTTTATGTCCCGACCTCTACACGTACAATTCCTTGATACTCAATCTAGGGATTGCTGGAATGGTAGAACAAGCTGGGAAAATGTATGATGAAATACGCCTTAATGGCCTTGAACCAAATGTCTTCACGTATAATGCTCTTATTCGGGGATACAGTTTGTCAGGAAAACCAGACTCTGCATATGCAGTCTACAAAAGGATGAGGGTCGGCGGCTGCAGCCCCAACCAGGGAACATTTGCACAGCTCCCTAATTAATCACTGTTGGCTTTTGACCCTGCTTTACAATCTGTTGCTCCTTATGGCGAGTCCATAATGAAGACAAGTTAGGTACTCTCCTTTCTTGAACCTGTAGTGATGTTTTTGTCTTATGTACACTACAATTTTTGTTAAATTGTTTGTAAAATGTGCATTACTCTCATATATTGGTCGAGCAGATTTTCCGTCATGCACTTTAACTTGTTTATCTTGGTAAAAGTATTTTTTTTCAAAGCCCATGGGGGGATTCTTACAGAATACTGTTGATTATTTAGGTTGAATTGCAAAAGATTTGGACCGATTGACATGGCAGTTGTTTATGCTTTGCATGCTGCACAAGATGCTTCTCTGAAGTTAGAGTTCGGATTCTTCCTCTTTGCAAGACATTGCCTCTGGTAAGGATTTTTACCAGGACAATAAATAGTGGAGCATTTAAATAGATATGTTCTGACTGAGGTCACCTATTAGAGCTAAGACAGACTAGATGTTTGCCTACTTTTGAATACTGTGTAAGTAGAATTCATGAATGGTGTGCTATGATGGTCCAGGTACATTTCCGCGTATCTGTGGGTTGTCATTATTCTGTCGTACATACTCCAGAGTCAACTGTAATGGAGATCAGAACGTGGAGAGCAAGCTGCTGTTGTTGAGGATATCACTCTGGAATTCCTGGATGGCGGGTTCATCCATAAAGCAAATTATATATACCATAGTTCTTGGTAGATACATTTATTTTTGAAGCTTCTATCAGCATCAAATGTTTTCCTTCTGTAGCCATTTTCCAATTAAATCACTTGATTGATCCCTTCATCTAGGAAGAGCTTTGGTAATTATCTGATCAAACTCTTCTCTAGGTAGCATCCAATCCGGTTGACTCTTGGTGATCTGTTCTTTAGGATGACACCTTGTAATTAACATTTGTACAGCAATTACAAATGTATTAAAATTTGTAATTTCAAATACGAAGTATTTATCTCCTGTCTTGCTGGGAGGATAGCTTAGAGAGGAAGTGTCTATATGGGATTACTGGTGATGGGGGAGTGGAGCCTAGCCTTGTGTTTGGTGCATCTGGCGTTATTGATTTCTCTGAGTTCTTAACAAAAAAAAAGTAAAATTTATAATGTATATTTCTAACTATGCTATTGGACCGTATGCTTTACATTATGGTAGAGCATTTCGAGTGGCTGTGGCTCCTATAACTTCTGCTTTCTGTTCGAAGCTTTCAGATCAGTTTTGTACTTGAGCACCCACAGTTGAGCGAGGACCGGTCGAGTTCCGTTTAAATGAATTGGAGTGATGAGCTGCTCATCGTAACTGAGAAAGCTTTGCCTGATCGTTCCAAGTTCGGCCTGTTGGGTTGATCCATGTCCAACATGCAAAGCTGATTCGGAAACGCGCTGTGTTGGAGAAAGATAACTTGGACTGGTTTTGCAATTCTATTTCATTTGTAACCGGGGCTCTGTAAGTGTTCTCTTATCTGCCCTCATTCGTCTTCACTCATACAAAAAAATGGATTGTGGTTTTTCCGTTATCGAACTTAAATTTGTTACCAGATTTCGTCGTTTGGGCCTTTCGAAACCCTGACAAGCCACCGGCCAGTTGAACCCAATTTTATATCAGCTAAAGTTTTGCTCCTTTACATAAACGTGACCTGCTCCCTCAGCAGAAACTCTGTTTACGTACACCACCGCCGGAGAGACCGAGAGAGGAGAGACGGAAAAGTCGAAGCAGGAACTGTTGGTCTTCCATCGGGAAACTTTATCGCTGCTCTGTGAAGTATGCATTACCATTTTCGTTCAAGTTTCAAGCATCAAAAGTTTCAAATTCGGTACTTGAAGTAACTTTGCATTCTCTCCAAGCCGGCAAATTCTCGACGATTTTGCCAAAACCGAGGACGTAGAACCACTCTTCTCACCAAGACGAGACTCTGCAATTTGTCAATGCTCGAATCTGATGAACCGTCCAAGGGAATTGACCCTCTAGATTACGTGTTCGAGCTGGTGAACAGGTATTTTCCTTGTGGATTTTGGACCTGTTCGAGTCATGTTCATGATCTAAACTTGTCGCATGGTTGTGATGGGTCGTGCTATATTTCCTTCGACACCGCAATCACCTGATTTTGTCGCATTTGGTTGGAGAGCCAAGTCAGTGAATTGGGTACTTGAAACATTTCAAAAGTCACTTGGAAGCTTTCAACGTTCAATTCAAGTTGGAAAATTAAATTAGCTCTTGACTAAACTTCTTTCCGATTAGTCAAGTTGAGGAAGAATCCTATTCTACTCAAAGGGAGGAATCACCTTGGTCTTCTTTTTCCGATTAGGTAAAGAAAAGCTCGTCTAAATCGAGTCAATGTTCATAAAAGAAAGGTGGAATCCAGATTTTGCCATTATTTATAGTGTGCAGATAACTTCTAATGGCTTGTACCGTTCACTCCGCTGGACTTTGATGCAGTTTCACCATTGGACACAACATGTTGGACTCTACATTTCATTGAATTTTTGTAATTTTTGAACGCAGTTGATATTTTTCTTTCTTTGGTAAATTTCCAGAAGTTGCGGTTTTACTGGAAAAATGAAGTTTCCACAAATAGGAAAATAATTCAGGAGTGAGTCCCAAGCAGAGCATTCTCATAGTGTCATTCAATGTTCGAACTTGGTGAAAGCTGTTGAGACAATTTGGCATGAATAAGTGTAAGGCTAAACTCAATTTTCCAAAGAATCTGAACTTCTTCAATCATGGTAATGAGACGGGTAGAATTATCAAAAAAGTTATAAACCTTTTGTAGTTGTGTCAATTCAATCTTAAATTTATTTTTTTGGTCAATTGAATTTTAAATTTTTTACAATTATGCCAATTTAATCTTTCTGGCCAAAATTAGCCAGTAGGCGCTGATGTGGCTGCCGACAACAAATTTTTTAATAATATTTTATTTTTCAAATCATTTTATTAATTTTTTTACCTTTTTTTTCTCTCTTTCTTTTCCTCCCTCCTACTTCCTCCTCCCCCTCCTCCTTCCTTTGGCTCTGGCGATTGGGCGAGCTCGCCTCACCGTCGTTGGGCAAGGGTGAGTTTTCCTAGCCACTGGTGGGGCGAGCCTCCGCCAGATTTGGCAAGGGCTCACTTCGCTGTCACTAGGCGAGGGGTGAGGACTCCCTCACCATTGTTGGGCGAGGGGGGCATCGCTGTCGCTTGAGATGGTGAGGCGAGCCCTCGCCAGATTCGATGGGAGCTCGCCCCACTAGTGGCTGGGGGAGTTACCCCCGCATAGTGACGGCAAGGTGAGCCCTCGCTAGACTCGGCAGGGGCTTGCCCACCACCAATGGCTTGGCAAGCTCGCCCTCGCCTAGTGATGGCGAGGTAAGTTGGCCCAGCCGCCTCAATTTGGTGACTGGCAAGGGTTGGCCGGTTGCCGGAGCCAAGTGAAGAAGGAGGGAGGAGGGGGGGGGGAGGAGGGAGCCCCCCCAAAAAAAAGAGAAAAAAGGGTTAAAAAGATTAAAAAATTAATAAAATAATTCGAAAAAATAAAATATATTTTTAAAAAAAAATTGTTGCCTACATTGGCCAGCGGTCACGTCAGCATCAACCGGCCAATTTTGGCTGAAAGGACTGAACTGACACAATTGTAAAATATTTAGGATTCAATTAACCAAAAAAAGAAGTTTACGATTGAATTGACAGAACTATAAAATGTTTAGGACGTTTTTGGTAATTTTCCCGTAATGAGATAATAAATACTTAATGAGATAATAAATACTTTTTCCCTTGTTTTTTTTTAATCTTCTATTTAATTATTTTTATGAGAAGAGAATACTATCCTACTACCCCTTGACGGTGAAAAGATCCATGCCATTGCGGACTTGGGACAAAAAGATGGTTATTAGAATCGACAATATGAAATGTGCATGTTTCATCGAAATTCATTTTTCAAAAATATTTAAACCCTAGCCTTAAGAGATGAATCATCACATGGTTAATTTGGTATATTTTACGTGCTCTTAATGCGAAATACTGTTAAAAAAATGCGAAATACAATTTCCGAGTGCAATCATTTTTACTAAACAGTGATCTAAGATAATTACTTTGCGAAATGGTAAACATTCGAGGACGGAAACAAAGAAAGGACAATGAAACTCCATCCAATTGACTAAGTTGCTGCACCTTCTGTCTTGAACGAAAATGCCTATCTACCGAGTTATGGGTCTTCCAGGTAATGTTTACCACTATGGCATGCCCCTTGTCTTGGTTCTTTTTCGAAAACCATCTTGCCATTTTCAGATAGCCTGGACAATTCTCGCTGGCAAATATAATTTTCAACTAGGGGTGAGTGATTTTAGATGTTGGAATAAGTTTCTTATTTTTTGAAATCTGAAACTTATCCTACATATTTTAAAATTTGGAACCTATCATGTCACAAGTTTCAAGGATTACTCAGGTTTTACCTATATTGTTAATTGAATGACAATAATGGATTATCAAATTTAATGGCTATCACTTGCTGCTACAATTCACTGGCCATAATTTATATTTAGACATATGAATTAAGAAAGTAAAAGTCTCAGTCATTAAATAGAAAATTAGACTAG
Organism: Eucalyptus rudis; assembly: GCA_019915205.1. NCBI lineage: Eukaryota > Viridiplantae > Streptophyta > Magnoliopsida > Myrtales > Myrtaceae > Eucalyptus > Eucalyptus rudis. The sequence continues at coordinate 16,851,159 of JAHMTN010000001.1, read as the reverse complement.
GGGTAAGCATGATTTGTCTCAGTCATTAAATAGAAAATTAGACTAGGGGTAAGCATGATTTGGATGGATGGTTCCAAAAAATTGAAATTGGGAACCGCTCACTAAGGGCCAGTTTTGAAAAATTAAAACCAGTGGCCGCCCGTTGGTTCCATGGATCCACCTAAGAACCAAATCACCGGTCCAATCCATTTCCCGAGTAAGTCCATGGAACTGGCCAAATTAAAGCAAAAAACAAAGAATTTCCCTATTCTTAATTGCAAGATTAGTAAAAAGATTTGACTTATATTAAAAAGTTGAGAATTGATGTCGTGAGTCAATGAGCATTGAGATGAAGGCTGTGAGTGAGAGATAAAGGGACAACTCATGCGAAGTGAGAGTGAGACAAGATAAGCACTTAGTTAATGGGTGTTAAGCTTTAGATTAGGGATTTTAGGGTTTTCATTTTTCTTAATATTTTTGGTTTTAAATTTTTCTCAAAAATTAAATATATATTTATACATTATTGGTACGGTCCAAGTAGGTGGGTGAGTGATTCCACACCTAAAACTAGGAATTGGACTGGTCCCTTGGGAACCGTTGGTTCCAATTTGATTTGGTTTGGTCCCAGGTGGTCTGGGTGGTTCCTAGTTCTTTTGCATACTCCTAATTAGATTAGTGATTTTAAATTATACAATTAGCATAAAATGCTAAGGAATACCTGAAAAATAATTTTATCAATTTTTGAGACTTAGAACCTATTTTACATACCTTGAAACCTGAAATCGAACAAGTTCCCAACTGATCTGTTTCTCAAATTTCAAGTTCAGCCCTAGAGCTGTGCTCATCTCTATTTTCAACGCAATCGCCAACAGGCACCGGCTTGGAGAAAGTATCGTCAGTGAACCCAATCATATAAGAGAGGAAATCCTGAATCAAGGACTTTAGAAACCATTCAGTCATCTCTCGTAAAGTTAGAGCGGGGCAAAATTGAGTTGCCAGTTCATGCCACCTTTGAGCATACTCCTCAAAAGACTCAATTCTTTTTCTTCTAGGTACTTCATAATTCCTGGTCACAAATCCAGTTTCAGTGCATTTGCCAATAGGCACCAGCTTAGAGAAAGTATCGCCGGTGAACCCAATCATGTAAGAGTAGAAATCCTAGGGCAAAGATCTTCGAAAAACCGTTCAATCATCTCTCGTTCAATTAAAGCGGGGCAGATTTGAGTTGCCAGTCCATGCCACCTTCGAGCATACTCCTTAAAAGACTCATTCTTTTTCTTCTCGACACATGATAGGTCATCTCGAGTGAGGGCAAAGTCAAGGTTGAACTCAAATTGCTGCACAAAGGCCTCGGCCAATTCCTCCCATGTCTTCATTTGATTGGCCCTAATATTTGTGTACCACAGGAAGGAAGGTCCAGTTAGACTGTCTAATAAAGCCGGAATCATGAGTGGTACGTTTTCAGCATAGTGAGCCATCCTGTGCATGTAGAGCTGGATGTGGGCTTTGGGCATCAAGAAGCATCGTATTTCACTAAGTCTGGCACGTTGAATATGTCTGGTACTTCAAGCTTAGAGTAATGTGTCAAGCCCTCGGCTGCCTGCGATATCTCCAAACCTTCCAGCGTCTTGAACTTTTCTTCCGTCACGCAGCCATCTGCGCAAGCATGGGACACAATTCCACTGTTTTTTTTTTCTTTGTTTTGAAAACATTTTCCAATACTTTTCAAAATATATGAAAATGACCTTTGGCCAAAATTTAGGTGTCAACATGGAGATAGTCCTTGTATTATTAGGTTTTGATATGAGATTAAATTTGGACTTGAGTAGGTCCTTAAAAGGCTAACGGAGGAAATAGGTGGGAGAACTGCTTTGGGGTGGGAGACCCTGCGCTATTCTCCTATTCCCTCCCTGTCAGGAAGACAAATATAGATATGGAATTAGGGGGCCTCACGGTGATAAAGGTAGACATCACGTCAGGACTTCAATTCTGGCTACTACCGAGTAGGCAAGTATAGTAGTTTTTTGCGCCTGAAGTAAGTAAGAGTGAGTGAAATGCTCACAGCTGGGTTGACATGCCTTACGGCACTGTCCTCAACCACAGGTTGACCAGTTCCCCTAGTTGAGGATAGTGCCGTAAGGATCAAGAGAATAGTTTAACATGCTTGGTGTTGGCTTGCACGATAGAGCTCTGTCAAAATGCCGAGACCTTGAATAAAGGATCAAGAGAATAGTTTAACATGCTTGGTGTTGGCTTGCACGATAGAGCTCTGTCAAAATGCCGAGACCTTGAATAAAGGGGCAGATATCTGAATAGTAGTGTTTTTCCATTGAAATACTACGTTTTGCACAAGGTGTTATTACACTGCTTGGCGAGATTGGCTGATTTAGTGTTGCCTATTGATTGTTAATTACTAAGACGGAGAAATTACGCACAGAGAGAACAAAAAAGCTGCATTTATTTAGACGGAGTCTTATTTAAAGCTATAAAACTTGAAGACGCACAAGTGGCCTAGTTTTTGCCGGTTAGGGCCGGTTGTGGTTTTGTAGTTGTTTTTGGTATCTTACTTGCTGGGAAATAAATATGTTGTGATTTGATTGATGTTTGTCATGTTGAGAACTCATGTGTGACATCATTAGGTTGATTGCTCCATGTTGGTTGTTTATTACTATTGCCAAAGATGAATTTATGAGCTTTTAATTAGAAAAACAATTAGGTGTCGGGTTGGACGCCAAAACTTATTTGCCTAATAAAACAATGAGGTTTTAGATTAGGTGCGTGCAAAGTTTGATGAATTAATTTTGAGTATGTGAGCACTTATGAATTTATTTCTAAGAGTTTTGAACAATAAAAAAGGGGTTACTAAAGTTTCGTTCCAAAAAGGGGTAGTTGGAAAAGAAAATAGAAAATAAATGAGGTGTCGGGTTTGGACGCCAAATTTTATGTGAGGTGTCGTGTTTGGACGCCAAAATTTATGTGCTCAATAAAACGAGGAGGTTTTATATTAGATGCGTGCAAAGTTTGGCAGGTTAATTTCAAATACGTGACCTCGTACGAATTTATTTCGGAAGATTTTGAAAAAAAAAAGGGATTGCAAGATTTATTGGTAAAAGGAATTTTTTGTATTCTTGGCTAATAAGGAAGATAAGAAATGGGTTGATTGAGGGTGTGCTCGTGTGATCACCTAATACCCTGATGCATATGAATATGCGGGGTAATTAACCCATCTTGATGCGTATGAATATTCAGGATGATGCTTGATTAAGTTCGGATGCTCCATGTCAATAGATGTCGGTTGCCATGGAGGCCGGGCCGATGCTCCTATATGGCATGCCGTCCTGATGCGTATAAATACACGGGATGATGCCGTGCCCGACGGAGCGGGACGACGCTTGGTTATGCCGGATGACCGTCAACTGTTGAGTTGGCTGTGGCCGTTGGGTTGTAGTAACTGGAACACGCCTGTCTGGTTGTGATAGCTGCGCTTGATTATGGGACAAAATTGTGTGGCACGGTATTGGACGTGTCATAATAGTTTAGCCTTATAATCGAGACCCGTGTGATTAAAATGATGTGTTCCGGTTATTAAACCATGTTTGTTGCACTAATGATGGTATATATGTTGAGCTAATGTGTAGGTACGTGCCGAGGTGAGGTAAGTTCTGTATGGTGTGTGTTTAGGATTGCCTTCGAGGCGAATTTACGTCCCAATCGAGGTTTAGGGTTTTAACTTGCTGAGATTTTAGCTCACCTCATTGTGACTAACCATTTTCAGGGCTGTAGCGTGGAGATCTATTGAGTGCGGATGTGGTGGGCGCAAGATGCAACACCTTTTGGCTAGTCCAGCCGTTAGCGAAGTTTAGGGTGACCTTGATCCCTAAAGGTTGTTGAGAGGGTCAATAGGAAGTGGCCGACGAGAGGCTTGCAATTAATAGACTTTTTAGGGTCAACAGTTGGTGAGGAAATTGTCCGTTGTTTTTACTATCCCTGTGTTTATTTGTTGACTGGGTGTTATATTTAATTCGCTTCCGCATGTGCTTAATTGAAAAAAAGAAAAAGAAAAAAAGAAAAAAGAAAGGGTTGGTGATTCGTCTTAGGACGTCGCTTTTTTAGTCGACCATCGAGGGATGTGTGCATTCCCAAGATTTGGGACGTGACACTTTGCATTAAAATGTTCATCCAAAAGTATATTTTGGGGTTTGATGTCCAAGTGAATTATTTTTTTGATGGCATTCCTCATGGAGATAGGCTAGTCCTTTGGCAATGTTGAGGATAATCTTTCTCCTCACTTGCCAACAGACTTCAAACTCTTGATCATTTTGGAAGATCCACTTATCAAGAGAACCATTGCACATGTATTCATAAACTAAAAGCCTATGTGATTTATCTGCACAAAATCCAAGTAATCTTACCATATTGACATGATGAATTGTGCCCAAAGTTTTGGCCTCGGCCAAGAATGACTTCTTTATTTGACCAAAACCATCAAGACGCTTGACTGCAATCCTAATGCCGTTGCATAAAGTTCCTAGAAACACCGAGCCAAATCCTCCTTCCTCGAGCTTGATGTTGAAATCTCCTGTCACGGCCTTCAAGTCCTCATAAGGGAATCTAGATATCTAAAGCCTTTGTAAGCCCGAATCATCATCATCGACAATATTTCTTTTCTCCTTACTTGAAATATGAATCCTAAATATACTTATTAAGAACATCGAAATTGCTCCAACAGTAGTCCATAGGATTAATACCGTTTGCCCCCTATTGTTTCTTTGAAAGATTGATGATGGCATCAATGTGTTTGAATTATAGTTGACTTTGATAAATGCTGAGATGGAATACAGCCCGTACGTGTCGTCTATGAGGGAAAATGAATTTGATTATAAATAGCAATCTCCACCGAAGAAATTGGTTCGATTACGAAATAGTGCCATTGAGCATGAGCACCCTTTCCTCATACACTCTTCCTTGCAACTCTCCATAGTTGTGTTTGAGAGGTCAACACTAATATTATCATCCCACAAAGTAAAGACGGTGACATTCACAATTTCTACGAAATAGTTATTGTGTGAATCACATGAGAAAGGTAAGCTGCGATTGCAACTGTAGGACGAAGATGTCTAGGCAATTTGCGTTCTCTTTTGGACACCGACATTGACAGGGAAATGAGCAAATGCCATAACTACCACACGCCAATGGATAATAGCAATCATCAATTTCAAGAAGATCGTCCTCATTCCAGCAATTGGAGAACGCATCATAAATATAATGCTTCAGATGCCCATCAAAATCCAGCCAGATATACTGAGCCGATAAAGTTGAGAGAAATGAAACTCATCGAAGCTTTCATTCTTGTAAGGTGCTGCAACCTGTCCACTGTCGCTCTTCATTTTGTTTACATTGCTCATTTTGTAGTAAATTTGGGGAGAAGAGACTCCCAGTAGAGATGCGACAAAGCCTATGTGATCATCAATGGCGAATGTGTAGAATTGTGCCATCTCATTTGGCAAATATGTTGGCATGGTTAGTGTCATGCCGAGATGTAGCTCCTGTTCAGGAAGAATTATGTTTGTAGGGTGATCGAAAGACTGCCAAATGATGGCATCATTTCTGTTGTAGAGGATGAGATTTCTAATTCAGTCAGGTTTAAGCTTACAACTGAATTGACAGCGGTATTTGCCGACCAAATCTTGTTTCCATTATCACCCAGTAAAATTAGGGTGCGCATGGCAACATTTCTATTCCGAGGAACTATTTCTTTTCGGAAAGAGTTTTTTTTTTTTCTATTTCTACTTCAGGAACAATTTCTAAGTAAAATAAGATGTTTGGTAATTATACAAAATTTATATTCTTGGAATAGAAAAAGAATAGAAATACGTTTGGTAAAAAATTATAAATTTTGTATTGATTTATTTTTTTCTTCTTACTCACGGACTGCTAGTCGCTGCCCGCCATTGCACGATGGCCGCACGATCGTTGCACGACCGCCACATGATCGGTGCATGATTGGCGCACGAATGCTGCATGATTGCCAACCATTGCCGCCGATTGTCACCGCAGGATTGCCGCCCATAGCCCACTGGCGGCAAGAGGGGGCGGTGGCCGATGAGCTATGGGCGGCGGTCCTGTGGCGGCAATTGATGGCGACGGTTGGCAGTCGCATGGCATTCCTGTGTCGGTTGTGCACCGATCGTGCGATAGTCGTGCGACGATTGGGTGGCCGTCGTGCGGTGGCAGGTGGCAACCGACAGTCCATGAGTAAGAAGAAAAAACAAATCAATACAAAAATTTATAAATTTTTACCAGTGGTCGGCGGTCATGCGACGATTGGTGATGATAGGTTGCCAGCGGACAGTGGTGGTCGTTGGCTGGTGGGCTATGGGCAGCGGCAACCGTTGCCAGCAATCGACTACCGACGATGGCCGCGGGTGGCAGGAGGTGGCCAACGGTCGGCAGGCGGTCGGTAGTGGCCACAATAAGGAAGAAGAACAAAAGAAAAATAGAAAAGAAAAAAAAACTTATTTCTAGAAATTGTTCCTGGGAATAATAAGCTTACTTTTTATTTTATTTTATTCCAAATCTATTCCCAAGCCACTTTTCTATTCCGGGAAATAGAAAAATAAGTTGGCGTTACCAAACGGATTTCTGTTTTTTTTTTTTTTTTTTTTTTTTTTTTTTTTTTGTTCTGGAGAACAAAAGAACAGAAATCAGGAGAAATAGAAACGTTACCGGCCCTTAGTGAATCGCCCTCCTGGGTGAGTAGCAATTGGATAGTGCTGTTCAAGGGTGCCTCCCCAAAATAACAAACCGTCGCAACTGACCCTGGATGGATGTTTTTCATGTCTTATGTTGGTTGGAAAATAAACAGGCCTAGAGAGCAGCTACCGTCATCAGAGCATAAGAAGCCGAAAAAGAAACTTGGGCCTGAGTTTAGCCTGTAAAGCACGACCTTGTGACTAAAATAGGGATCGGTTAGATTGAAATAAGACTGACCGGTAGTCCATAGGGCGGGAACATTGACCGATGAAGGTCCATTCTTGAATTTGGCGATAGTTAGTGGCAGAAGTAGGAGGAGGAGGAGGCTTGGAAAAGGAGCAAGGAAATAAGAAGGGATTATTTGACCACGTAGAGCCATTGAGTTGCGTGCAAGTAAGGTGAGGAAACTAGAAGAAGGATTGCCTCTATTACTAGAGATCTGCTAAAGATTGTGCCTTTTATAAACAAGAGGTCTCTTTTATTGTTGAAAGACTTCAAAGTTTGGAATAAGTCCATTCCTTCCTCATACCGCGAAAAATCCCTGTTTTTTTTTTTTTTTTTTTTAATTTGAGACCATTCACGTGCTAAATGATCATGGGATTGTTGAGAGCATTGATAAGATAGATAAAGTTAATTTATGAGTTCAATTGCCTATAAAGTTAATCCTAAGGAGGTAATTAGATGTTATTTGGAAAGTTTAAATGTAACAATAGAGAGTTAAGTTTCATGGATAGAGAGCAATTTTCGTTGGATTTGAAGAATAATTATGAGAGAAGGAAAATCAAGGGTAGTGAGACTAAGCTGATTTTTGAAATAACACGAAAATAAGTATTAATTATTTATTGTACTCCTAATCAATAATATCATCTTTTACCCAAATCATTTGTATTATGAACATTTAATGGGCAATACGGAGTATGATAAAAAGAAAATGCAAGTTAAATTAAAAAATTAGAATTCTTTTTAATTTGTTAGCAAAATAAAGATCATTGCGAGTCTTATTCGGCTTCTTTACTACATCGACTCTTCTATTTACCTTAGACCAGCACTATCTCTATGAAGACCTTTTTGACAAAAATTAGAGATGGTCGCTGATCCTTTGGCAAAAACTAAGACAATCTTCCAATCAACCAAACGTGCCGATATGGAAAGATTAACTTATTTTGTATGTGAGGAACACAGTTTTCTTAAAGACGATAAGTGTATGAAATACCATAGATGAAGTAATCTATGAGCCCAAACCCAAATGGGTTACCCTATTATGAATTATAGAAAACCGTATACGTGCCGTGTCTTTACTCCACATATACAAGCACTTTCTTTAATTGTTATACTAATCCTAAGACTTTTGGGTAAAACTTGTTGAAAGCATAATCATAAACCAAATCAAACACACACTGATATTAATAATACAAGCAGCAAGGTGCACAATTGCCAAAAGGATTATGAGATTAAGCAAATACGAGACGAATTGAGTGACGAAACTTTTCCATTTATATAATTGGTTCATGGCCACGTTAACAAGTGCTTATACACATTTAATATGAACTAGTTCAATCTTATATATTGAGCATACAAGATTCACGAAAAAGTAAGTGTATTCAAAATTATGAATATTTTCTTGATTTATTTCTTAATGAGCGAAGGCTTAGATCGGCTGACAATTATTCAACGTTCCCTGATGTCAAAAAGTGGGAGGCATCCCTTGCATGACAATCGACGTGGTGGGGTACTGCCACGTGAGACATCCAGCAACTTTATTGACGAAGTCAACCTTCTCAAAACTTAAAAGCAATGAGATCAGAAGCTAATCTTCAAACCTTCTTTCTTCATGGTCGGTGGTGGGATCCTGATTTTGCCCAAAACACGCGCAATCTTCGAATCAACCAAACTTTAAGACTATGTTTTGCATGCAATGAACCTTTTTTCTTAAGCTTACTTTAAAAAGATAACTTCAAGTCTACAAAATAATATTTGATTATGTCTTGAATTTATGCCGTGTGTGAAATTCATATCTATGGTAAGATTTTGATTTGTTCAAAATCTGGTGTTGCCTTTGACGGATGATAATCTTGGATTATAGGGGATATATATAAAATCCAAGATTCAGCACAAGATATGGGGTGGTGACTTCTCCAAGTTTGAATATTTGACCGAGAAGTTGGCGTCTCTTAAAGTGCGTTCATTTCGGAGAAACTTAATAATTTTAAAAATATTTTTTCGAAAACTTCTCTGTTTACGTAAGTCATGGCCATATGTCCCTATGCATATTTACCACGAACTAGTTCAATATCCAGATATTGAGTATACACTATACAAGAAAGATAAGTGCATTCAAAATTATGAGATTTTCTCAATTTATTTCTCAATAAACTAAGGCTTAACTCAGTTAAAGAAAATTCAACGTTCCCCAATGTCAAAAGCGTGAGGCATCCCCATACTTGACAATTGACATCGTGTGACACTACCGCACTAGATTTGTAGCAATTTTATTGCCAAACTCAACCTTGCGGAAATAAAGAGAACAAAACCTAATCTTCTTCGGACCTTCTTCCTTTATTCGTACTTCAGACTGCAGAATTTCTAATGCGGACCGCAATAAGGTTAAAACGTGCAACGCCCTCTTGTATCTATTCCCATGACGTTTCAATTTGTGAATTATAAAATAACGTGTGATTGGTTAACTTATGTGGTTTTCATCTTTTGCCAATCGGTCGACCAAATGTGTCGTCTATTTAGAGATATTTTTTGGAACTATTTTTAGTAGCCTCTCTACCATTTTGACATTCTACATTAAACGGGAGTCTTAAAAAAAGAGGTAAATGATCTTTAGTCCACCATCTAAACCAAATTCATCATGAACGATAATCTATAGATCATTTGTTATCACTTTGGAAATTTCATATTTGGAAATGTAAATAACTTTTCATCAACATTGGGTTTTATCTTGACGAAAAATAATATACCGACCTTAAAATGCCGGTCAAATTAGAATGTGTCACATCCCAATATTTTATATACTAATGACATATTGGGCTGCTAGTGATCTTTCTATAATCGCAAAGTGATATCAAACACCTTTCTCTCACTTCCTTTGAACTGAAATCGAGAAAATCTCACAACTCTTTTGTATTGATTGTTGGCCATTGAGTTCTTCCGGGAGCACTTGATTTGCAATTTTTGTAGGTTCTTCACAAGCTGCTTTAGTCTGATGAACGGAAAAACAATTTAGGTAGGTCTCTGTGACGATACTGGGAAAACATGTGACACAGTTTGGTTTCGGACGCAGGATAGATTGAACATTCTTAGAAAGACGAATGAAAACATTCCTGTCAACAGAGGGAAACTCTCAAGGTATAACGACAGACAGAAGAAGCTCGCTCAAATAAATGACACATAATGTGTTCACATGTCGCAGCAATGAAAATCCTACAATGGGCCAGTGAGAAGGCAGAGTGGAAGAAAAAGGTGGAAATGAAAAGGCCAAATGCTCAAAATATTCTAGCTGACAGCTTGGAAAATAAGGCAAAACGGCCATCCCATCGGAAGTCCATCTCAGGATATGGAGATGTACCGCTTAGCAGTCTCTTGTGAGCACTCCAAGTTGCCTTTCTTCGTATTAGAAGCAGAAGGGGCCTTGCTGTCATCAAAACGGCAAGCCCGAGAAACCACGGCTCGACCAGAAGCAAGTGACCGAGACAATTTCTCAAAGCTTTGATGAAGCTGATCGGAATGGAAATTTTACAGGTTGACAAGCATCTTCAAATAAATTACATTAGACATGTCAGTGGCTCAGTGTTCGCTCGAGAACAACAAACCAAGGCATGTAAAGCAGAGAAAGAAAATGTTCTACTTGGATAATCCATTTAGATTTTGCCTTTGACCATGGTTCATCATCCTCTTTTTTCCTTTGAGATTATGTCAGCTCCAATGTTTGCAAAAGATGCTCATTTACCCCTCTCGTATCATTATCTGAAAGGACCACTTGAGAGTGAAAGTTTAATACTGCAATGAGAGCTCTTGAAGAATTAATGCACAGGAGCTTATAAGCGAAACGAGTCCCGTCCACCCAGAATCTGAAGATTGCGAAGCTAGCTTAGTAAATTGATTGACCATGTGATCGCTGTGATCCGAACGAAATGAGAAGCTTAGCATTCCCTCCATCGAAGTGTCAGAGCTGATATCGGTAGCTAGCTTTCTTCACCTAGGACCTGATAATTGCAAGGCTGACAGCTAAGTAATTTCATCAACAATCTGCTAGCTGTGACTGGAAGGAACTGGGAAGCTAATAACTTGAGCTATCTATACTAACTAATCGCTCAAAGCATTTAACCACTGCAGACATGGAAGGCCTCCTACTAAATTCATCTTGCAGACACCATGCTGATCAAACCGTCCGTGGTTGCCACTGCATATTTCAGCACAAAAAACCAATGACAAGCAAGAGCGCGCACTCGTGTACTCATCTCCGAGTGCCTCTCAGGCATTTAATCAAACACTTGTCGACGTCGACGTCACGCCTTCTTCAAGCACATCTTTTCCTTTCTGGGAGTAATGTTACGGTGCTTTCGAAGGCGGGACTACTCGTGTTAAGTTGTCTATTTTATTTTTTTAACATGCCAACCCCGTGATATAAATATTTAAATTTTTTTTTGGGTAATTAGCTAATTATTCGAATTTATCGTGATAGGCGACTCCCAACAAAAGAAAAGCGAAGGTGCAATACGCATGTGATTCTATTAATATTAGGCGTAAGATCGCGCAATAAAACTGATATTTTTTGAACTACTTTCCTAATCCAATTTTAGAATATGTTATCACAACTCATCCCATTAACGTAGGCCCGTATGAACCAAAATTTCCAATTTCTTCCGCAGATTGCTCTGTTGGTAGAATGTCGAGATGCCTTTTTTGTCCAAACGGTAAACTCCAAACACATTTTAATTTGCCGAATAGATCTCTCTCTCTCTCTCTCTCTCTCTCTCTCTCTCTCTCTCTCTCTCTCCCTCCAAGAAGTCTCATTTTTAAGCTGTGGGACAAACCTTCCTGCAGAGAGGACTCAAAATTAAAGAGTACTGTGATGAAGATATCTTCACAAATTCTATGTTTTTTTTTTGGTTACTTGCTCAAAGTACCTAATTTGACATACCAACTATTCAAAGGCCAGAATGATGCAACGAACCCATAAGGAGAAAAAGAAAATCGATATAATACTGATGAACAAGCTCTAACGTGCAATTGGCAGCGTATTTACAGAGGGTTCCAATCGGTAGGTGCATGCAAGCAAGGCAATTTTCAGCTGCAATCCACATGCTATGACTAGAGCATCCCCAGGAGTTGGATGGTTTAGGTTCTTTTGACTCTTTTTGCTTGATTGTGCGTCTCCCTCATTGCTAAACCATGAATTCCAGATTCGGACTGATTCTGTTCTTGGCTGGACGGATCCCTTCATGTTCTGAGCTTTGTTCACCAAAAGTTCATGACTTTTTGACTAGTGCCTCACACCAAACATACTCGTTTCTCCTCAAGGTAATGAGTTCCCTTATCTCCACTTGGTTACTTCTGTCATCATCTGCATAACGTATGATCTGAAGGCAGAAGCTCATATCACAACTCCACATGTCAATGTCAGCCCTTGATGACTCATTAACAACTGCTCAGTTTTTTTACATCCGATGGTCTGTTAAGATCACGCAAGTAACAATGTGCTCCATACCGTGCTTTAATCTTCGCCTTGTATGTTGCCCATGATTCTTTTCTAGCGGTCTAATTATGTAGATCCTGTAGTTGTAATTCAGCTACTCTATGCTCAGGATAGTCCTCCCTCCTCTCCCCAACTAAGAGCAAAATCATCTTCCCTCTGGAAAATCCCTTCCTTTGGCGAAACTTACACACACCATTCTAGCCAAATTTACCCATCTCTTTTCTGGAATTTAAATTATTAATGTGGTGCATCTCTGAAGTTGGGAGTGGTAGAAATTTTTACTAGCAACCCATTTTATAAACAGTTTCAGATCCATCCTGTCAGACTTCTTCTTAATCAAATTATCGTGTTCAAAATGTTAATGAGTACATATGATGCGTTACACATCTTGATTTAGAGAGAGGATCTTTCTTTCTTTAGAGGAATGTTTTGCTATTCGACCATGTGTTAGTTCACTTGGGTTGGTATAGAAAAACTTGAAGTTTACATCTAGAGTAATATTAAGCTATCTTTGCTATGACGAGGCCTGGAAACACTTCAAACAGGACAAAGTGCTTTGTGTGTTGACCTGCTGCTTTGTTTGGAAATGAGAAATATCATATACCGTAGTCATGACAGCAAGAAACAGTATGGTGATTTACGAAACGTCTCTTACAAAAAAGGTTGCCTTGATGTCCATCCTCTATTTGGATCGCAACAAGAAAGAGTGATGGAATCGAGCATTGTCTCCTGCCAACTGGTTTATGGTTGGAATCTTTATTTGTACCATGACATTTCAACCAATGAAAATGACAAGCCACTTAGAATTTCATTAAAATTATGGGATCATAAGTACTAGTGCGAGACAGAAAATTAATAAGGCAGAAATGCCAAAAGAAGTTATCCCATCTAAGCATCAGAGTTCCATGTCCGAAGCTCGTTTTGTTCATCACCTAGGACCTGATAGTTGTGATGGCAATAGCCGAGTAGCATCATCAACACTGTGATCGCTGTGACTGGAAGGAACTGAGAAGCTATGTCTCAAGCAATCTTCTATATCAGTTGAGCCCTCCAAGCATTTAACCACTCTCGACATGGGGGGCCTCTTGCTACTATCATCTTGCAAACACCATGCTACGATTTTCATCATTTTGACAGCTTCTTGGCCATGTAGTTGCATGTCACCACTAGATTTATCAACCATCTCCATTAGTTGTTCTTGTTTTGCTTTGCACTTGAAAAGGGTCAACATATGCACTTCTTCACTAGGCAAAGAGCGGTCGATATTTTTCCTCCCACATAGGACTTCTAACATGACAATGCCAAAACTGTACACATCTACCTTTTTTGTGATAACAGAGCTCAACCACTCCAGAGCAAGGTAACCGGGTGTTCCTCGCATGGTCGTCATGACATGGCTTTGGTCTTTATCAATTAGCTTCAACAACCCAAAATCAGCAAGCTTTATGCGACATCATGAAATTTGACCCGTCTCGATAATATAAAATGGACATTTCATCGACGCGCTTATGGTCATTTTACTCTGAGCTAGCCACTCACGAGTTAACTAATTTATTAGATGAAACTGTTAAAAGATATAAACGTGACATATTTGAGAATTCGATAAAAAATTGATCACTCAACTGTAATAATCGGCAAGGGTCAATACGACACCGTTATAATCGATTAGTGATCAGATATAGGTCGATTCGACAAAAACACGTAATTAAATTGTGGGTGATTCTGCATGATTGCGAAATTCGAGTCGAACGGTACTAACCCGATTTTTTGTCAATTTTATACTCGGTACCCATAATTGAAACCTTGCAATTTTTACGACAACCAAGAGTCGCCGACGAGTCGAAGATGTACAAACGTGGATCGAAAATTATCGACCATGGGTCAAACACACTAAAATCCATAAAAGCTATCCGATAGGTTAGGTTATACTAAAATCGCGTTTGGTTGATTTTAACCACGAAATTGAATTCAGTTTTAGGATTCAGACATTCGAGTGTGTCACGATTAATTTATAAGACGTCGTCTCATTTTTCGGAGAAATTTTGACGAGTTCGGAATTTTTTGTGGAAAATCGAATTTTGGACAAATCGGAATATGAAAGTGAAATTCGGATGGGCTCTTTAAGTGGGTTATTTGGCTGCCAAAAGGATTTTATTTGTGAGGATTTGAAGGGAAAATGGTGATTGGAGGGCCCCTTGACCTTTGGCATGAAACTTTTGAGGCATTTTTGCTTGAGTGCTTAGATATTTCGTTAGGCTTCCAATTGGCCAAAGGTTGGACTTTCTCTCCCCCCTTCTCTCTCTCTCTTTCCTCTCTCCTTCTCACCCCACTCTTGCGCATGTTGACACCTAAATTTTGGCAATCCGTTTAGTCATTTATCGTACTAAAAAATTAGGGATTAATTTTAACCTCTAAACAAAATTATTTAAATTAAATTGCTTAGCATATAGATATTAGGGGCATATTTCATTTAAGTATACATTTGTTGAGCCTTGGAGGGGATGCAACTGTGTAGAATGAGAAGTTTGAAGCCGATGAAGATGATGAAGACTACAATGAAGAAGGCTAAGTCAGCATGGTGTTATTTGTTGATGCAAAACCATTAGATGTGTTTGGATAGAGGTGTAGACAGCTCACATGCTAAACTTTGGAAACATCATCAAGACTGGGTCGAAACTAACTAGTTCCAAGCTACTTTAGGAAGTTCATAGTTCAATGTGTCATAATGCATACATGTCCAAAAGCTTGTGATGATTGTCACATGGTGTTATCATCAGTCAGCTCACTATTATCACTAACTTTTCATTCCTTTTCGGTTTGGAATTTACTGATGCCCTCAAGTATATTTTATGTTTCAATGCATGAGTGCTGGATCTTATATTTGTGTAGCCATCTTTCCTTGTACTCCTGTATCAGGAAACATAGGAAAGCCCAATTTTGCAAGGAAGTCACGAGAGAGCTTCTAATAGTAGGCCTTGATCTTTGCATGATCAAGAACAAAGGTGGCTGGACATCGTTCCACTACACGGCCATCAAGCGTAGGGTCAAGTGAAGAACGATCAGTCCGATGCGATCAAGAAGTTGTAGAAGATGGAGATGCGGACGACCTTGTGACTACCAAAGATAACGATGGGAACACAATTTCACAGCTGGCTGTGGCTTCAAAACATCTCCAGTCCACTGGATTGCAAAATGGGGTCAAGCTCATTGAAAGGCTATGATGACCGCACTCTCTAAATGAAAGAGTTTTAATTCTGTTAAGCGAAAGTTTTGACCCATTGACCCATGCAAAAATTCTTTCAATTTTGAGTGGGCACGCGACTTTCAGTAATTAAGGAAAGGAAAGATGTGTGGGAGATGTCTTTGAGGAAACAAAAGCTGGCAGAGAATAGGAAAGAAAAGGGATACGGGCAAGAAAGTTGAAGAATCAATATATTGGTATATTGAAGGAGGAATAGAAGGTAATCTTGATCAACTAGGTGCAAAAAAGTGTGATATTTATGCTTCATTACTTCTTGTTTTAAAACAAGAAAGAGTGCACCATCAAAGAAATCGCACGCATTCATGAGCTCGAGCAAAAAGGAAACGAATTCTCTGCACTAACTCAAGGACAAAGAAAGAAATATTGTTGGATATACTCATGGCTCTATTCACAGCAAGAAAGGGAAGAAATCGACAAACTTGCGAGCTGATATTCAATTTGAAGAAACGAAATCAAAAGAGAATATTTTGCACGTATTCGACCGACTTGGAGCTGCCATATTATAAATAGAGTAGTAAACTTTGAGGGGGGGGGGGATTCCGAATTTCAGAGACACATGTGAGAGAGAGTAGAAGCAAACACGAGGAATCTCAACTAGCTCTTGCCTGAGTGAAAAGAATCAAATCCAAGAACAGTAGAACGCATTGTAGAGAGCAAGCTTTTCTTTTGACTAAGGGCATCGACAACCTAATTCTGAGCTCCAGCCTTATGCTTAATAATGAAAGTGAACTCCTGGATGTATTCAGCCCATTTTGCTCGCTTGGAGTTAAGCTTTTGCTGTTTGAAAATATACTTGAGAGCTTCATGATCAGTATATAAAATAAACTCCCGATGAATAAGATATTGCCGCCAATACTCAAGTGTGTGAAATAATGTGCTGTTGCAATGAAGTTTGGCACCATTCAATTTTCACTAAAGAAGGCGATGGGTCAACCTCCTTGACTTAGAACTCCTCCTTTGCTAGTACCTGATACATCACAACGCACTTCAAAAAAACAAGATCAAAATTAGGCAATGCAAGTACCGGGGCTGTGCTCAATTTTTCTTTGAGCTGTTCAAAACTTTTTTGAGTTGCATTCATCCATTCGAAAACTCCCTTGTTCATGCAAGAAGTGAGTGGCGCCACAATGGTGCTAAAATGCGCAATAAACCGTCGATAGAACGAAGTGAGGCCATGAAAACTTCACACTTCATGCACATTTGTTGGAGTTGGTCATTCTCAAATCATCTTGATCTTAGAATCATCCACCGAAATGCCATCCTTTGAAATATGAAACCCCAAGAAAATGATTTGTGGTACCATAAAATAGCACTTGTTGAGAGCTGTCCAATCTTTCCTGCTTAAACACACATAATACTTCTTGAAGATGATGCAAGTGCTCATCAGTAGACTTGCTAAAAATCAAGATATCATCGAAATAAATTACAACAAACTTTCCCAGAAAAGGCTTCAACACTTGAGTCATAAACCTCATGAATGTCCATGGTGCATTCAACAATTCGAATGGCATGACTAGCCACTCATATAGCGCATCTTTCGTTTTAAATGCTGTCTTCCATTCATCTCCGGGTTTGATTCTAATTTGATGATATCCACTTTTCAAATCCAGCTTTGAGAATATAATTGCACCAGAAAGTTGATCTAAGAGATCATCAAGGCGAGGAATAGGAAATTGATACTTGATGGTGATCTTCTTGATCGCTCTACTGTCGACACACATCGTCCAGGTACCATTTTTCTTAGGCACTAAAAAAGCTGGAACAGCGACTGAGGCTCTCCCTTATAAAACCCTTATTCAATAGCTCCATACCCCGTCGATGCAATTCCTCATGTTCGCTCGGACTCATTTGGTAATGAGCGAGAGTCGGCAAAGAGGCTCCGAGCATCAAGTCAATTTGATGCTGAATATCTCTCATAGGAGGGAGACCATTGGGTAAGTCCATCGAGAAGACATCCTTGAACTCTTCCAAAAGAAGTTGAACTCAATGAGGAACGACAAAGGCAACTTCACTCTTCCCACCTGTTTTATTAAGTAAAATATACAAGATATGAACTCCTTTCAAAGCATCCTTCATATCCTTCATTGTAAGCAAGGTAGGGGAGAAGGAGTTCTCAACTATAGGAGTTTTCAAAGGTTCCATACTAGGTGCCAATGTAATTTTCTTGCCTCCAAATTCAAAAGAATACCTATTTCGATAACCATCATGCGTATTCATCCTATCGAATTGCCATGGTTGACCAAGAATAATGTGATTAGCATCCATCGGCAGAACATCACACCATATCTTGTTGTAACAAGGCATCATTTTGAAACAGTTACCTCAGTGCCTTTCTTCAACCACAACATTTTATAAGGAATAAAATCGTTACCAAACGCGCCCTAAAAGTATAATTTTTTTCATTTTTTCCCTATAAGTAGAGCACTTTTCGCCTTTTGTTCTCTAGATATTTATGTGGCTTGTCGTCTCCTATTAGGATTCTAATTTTCATCATCGATTTGGGAATATGCCTCTCTTTCATTCTCATCATCTCTCTCTCTCTCGGAAAGTTTGGATCCTTTCACTTTTTACCTCTCTTTAGTGGAATTCTTTTATAAACTGAGAAAATATGAAGAGGGTATTAGAGAATTCTCGCGAATCCATCACTGCTGGGGCCGAAGTTATGGCTAAGCTTAGACATGAGTATTTCTCACGAGATTATCAGGATTTGCAAAAGGTTAGTCAATTCCCGCCATTTACATTCGATTTATCTGTTTGCTTTATTTTCTTATTTTTATACTGTAATAATATCGTGATTTGAGTTTGTTTTATTTTCTTATTTTTATACTGTAATAATATCGTGATTTGAGTCTGAAGCTCTAAAAATTAGCGTGAGTATAACAAGTTGGCAATTACGATTTGCTTGGAATTGCAATCTATATTACAATGATGCTATCCCTAGATTCATGAAATACGAAGATTTCATGTTCCCGCATTGTAGCTAGTAAGCAATATTTCACTTGAAATTTTAGTCTTATATGCTTGGAATTGCATCTTGTTTTTTGATACTTCGATATGTTCAAACACTTGCTTGAGGAGAGTTCTATTGGATTGTAATCAATTAGTGGATTGTAGAGACCCTTTTCAAATCTGTTAATATTACTGTTGCATTTCCTAGCGATATCTGGTTATCCTGTAAAATCTATGTGGTTTTCTGGTCAATTGGCCTTTCTCTTAACCTATCAATAGGAATTTGTTTCCAAGATGGAGATGTGGCAAGAAGCAAAGGAGAGGAAGCAAACCTTTTGGACGAAGTTCAGTGAGTTCCTTTTTCCTTCCCCTCCAGTCAATTTGTGTAGTGTGCATTATATTCGCCTGAAATCAAATATCATAAATCACCTTACCTCTTTGCCAGTTGATGTTTTCCTGAGAGGAAGGTATCAGTACTTGATGGAGCCATAGTCTCGTGGTAGTCGAACTAGGAAAGTTCTTGGTGTGGGAAATACAGGCATTGAGGAGTGGAACAATATGCCAGGAAAGTTGTTTCTGTGAGGTATTTTAAAAAATAAAGGAGGGTAAGTCGGAATGGGGCGAAAAAATGAGGATTTCTATGGTATTTTTTCTAAAATAAATATTTTGAGCTTTACAAGTGATTTAAAAACAATATACAAAAGACTAGATTCGAACAGTAAGGAAGCGCTAAAGAAATTTCTTACAAAACATCGGCGATCACTGTTAAACCCCCTATCAATCAGGAAACTCCCGGATCACATGCCCAACGCCATATTCAAATACAAAACCCTGTCTCTCATGGCTGGTCCGAACGTGAATCTGTGTCTATCAGAAGTTGTAGCCTCAACTGGAGAACAAACTAGGAAACATGGAGAGCCACCGAAGAGAACCTCTTCATCCGAGTCGCCCTCGCCTTTTCCTCCCTTGTTTTTCCGTCTACGATGTCGGCGCGTCTTCTTTCCTCGTGGGATTTTTTCGGCTTCTTAACTTCTGCTTACCCAGACGAACAAGACACAGACACAGACACACACACACACACACACTCTCTCATTCCCTCCTTTTAATTATATTCTTTCTTTCTGATCTCTTCGTCTCTATTCTCTGTTCAATCTTAATTCCCTTTTTATACGTTTTTCCTCTTTTTCTCGTTTTTTTCCCTATAAGCAAAGCGCCTTTTCGCCTTTTTTTCTCTTTATATTTACGCAGCTCGTCGTCTCCTACTAGGACCCTGATTTTCGTCATTGGTTCAGGATTGCGATCCTATTACTCTCGCCGTCTCTCTCTCTCTCTTTCTCTCAGAAAGTTTGGATCTTTTTCTCTTTTTAATCTCTCTTGTTCGAGGAAGAATCATGAGCCGAGGATATATGAAAAGGTTTTCCGTGAGTTCTTGCGAATCCATCCCGGCTAGCGCCGAAGGTAGGGCTAAGCTCAGACATGAGCATCTGTGGCAAGACTATCTCGATTTGCAAAAGGTTAGTCGATTCCTGCCATTTACATTTGATTTATGTGTCTACTTTATTTTCTTTTATTTTTATGTTATAATAATTTCGCCATTCGAAGTTGAAGTTACAAAAGAAAAGTGAGTACGATGAGTTGGCAATTACGATTCTCCTCGAATTATGATCTATATTACAATGATGCTATCCCTAGATTCATGAAAAACGAAGATTTCGAGTTCTTGCTTCGTAGCTGGTAAGCGATATGTCACTAGAAATTTTAGTCTAGTATGCTATTGTGTTTTCTAGCTTGATACTCGGAGTGTGGCTTTAGAATTCTATTGGATTGTAACCAGTTTGCGGAGTGTGAGAGACCCTTTTCGAGTCTGTTAATATTACTGTTGCATTGCTCGGTGGTATCCTATCATCATGTAAAACGTGAGCATTCTTTAGGTCAATTGACCTTTTTTAACCTATCGATAGGAATTTGCTTCCGATACGAAGAGGTTGCGAGAAGCAAAGGAGAGGAAGCAAAACCTTTTGGCCGAAGTTCAGTGAGTCCTTTTTCTTACCCCTCTACTCCATTTGTGGAGTATCGATGTGTATTCGATTCGCCTGAAGTCAAATAACACGGATCGCCTGCTCTTTTTGCCTGTTGACAGTTTCCTGAGAGAAAGGTATGAGTACTTGATGGAGCTACAATCTCGTGGTACTCGAACTAAGGAAGTTCTTGGTGTGGAAGATACAGGCATGGAGGAGTGGAACAACAGCGCCTCAAAAGCTGTTTCTGAGCATTCACTTCCTGTGCTTGAACGGGAAGAAGACAAGGCGGCAGAAGGCATGGAAGAGGCCAATCTGCTGCGACCGGGAGAACAAGTTACGTATATGAAGAGCTCCTTGAAGAGTAACAAAAGGGCCAAGAAGGTTGCGTGGCAAGATCTGGAGGGTAGAGCATTTTAGTATCCTTTTCCCCCCTCCAGAAGATGATTCTTTTGGCTTAGCGTACAAGAACGATGTTTGGATTGAGGTTCCTGTATGGGCGATCTTTACTAGCTCCATCAAATTCTTCTGGCCATTCTTTTGATCTTCTTCAAACTGTCGAACATAAACTTTCATGCGTTATTTCGAAAGCAAACTGTTATAGCACATATAATACAAACTGATACATTTTCAAATCTTTTGAATAGTGAAGCATATTTCATGTATGGCATGCATATATTGGCACTGTGAGATCACTTTCAGACTCGCAAGGTCATTTATCAGCCTCTCCGTTTTTGGCTTTAGTCTTGCTCACGGCAGGTAGTCCCCACCCCGATGGCCTACTTCAGATGCACGTATATGTTGCTGAACATCTATCATGAGTAAATGCTTACTAAAGCTATCACTTCATCAAGACTGATATGATATGAGTGGTGTATATATACTGATAACTTGTAAGTACCAAGAGTACTCTAGGGTTGAACGAGGATGTACTGTTGAGAACACAAGATTCAGGAGTTTTCTGCCTGAAGGAAAGGAACAGAAAATCAGATTGTTCCTGAGGTGACGTGGGAAAGGACTAAACTATTTAATTTGATTTTTTATTTGTTTATTTCCTATTTTTTTGATGATTTCTTTCTAATTTTTTGGTTTATTTAGTAAACTATTTCTATTTTGTTTTTGTATGATTAAATACTTTCATATTGAATTTTCTCCTTCTTGAGTTCTTTGCTTCTCTCTGAATTCTGCTCGCTCACGCTCACGGGTCATAACGTTCAGTCGCTCACTCTCATGCCTCTTGCAGCCTCTCTCGACGCTCACTCTCAGCCACCCTCTCGATTGACACCTTCCTCTCACCTCTCACCTCTCACCTCTCACTCAACACCTCCCTCTTGCGGCCTCATCTCAAGTCTCAACTTTTGCCTACCTATCTTGTTTTTATTTTTGGCACGAGGATGCTGGATATTGAGTTCAAACTGGTCTGGGTGGTGTTTCAAGCTCGGGCTTGTTTTCGTTTGACAAAACGATCATGAAATAGGCAAAACCAGCGCCTGGGATGAAGGAGACACGACATACCAAGAAAAAATGGTGCTCTTGGACGTGAGATAGAGCTTGCATGTTGAGGAGCAAGGAATGATAGAGCCAACATATCTAGGAAAATGATTTTCGAAGTTCTTCGAACGAGCTAAAGAGAGGAAAAGGGCTGTTTCCTCGAAAATCTGGACCAGCTTCATCCGAATAAGAGAAGGTGGAACAGTTCCTTTGACTCACATAGGCCGATCCGGTTTGATTCTAGGACCAGGCGGGAATTGAAAATTGGCTCGTCTAGTCAAGTTCCTGGTTCCAGGGTAGGAACAGGCCCATCCTGGAACCGTTTACCCCTAGTTTCTTACCCGTTACTCTCTCTCTCTCTCTCTCTCCCCACATTTTATTTCTTCTTCTATTTTCAACTAGTAGAACCTACAGACTTACCTTCACTTGAGCAAAATGTGGTCAATGGATGCCATAACAGCAACAGGTGCTGAAGATCCGAAACCCAAGAGGGGACTTTCTTTGTCCAGAGGAGTTGCAAAGTAGTTGATGCTTTCGAAGGCTCTGACCAAAATCGGGGGTTTCTTTGCCCGGAGGAGTTTGTAGAAGAAGCCAAGACAGAAGAGGCTCTCAATTTCCTGTAATTGATAAAGTTGAAGAGCGAGTGGTCCCTCGGACGAAGTGGCTTCTGGATAGGGCTTATGGCATTGAAGGTGAAGGAAGTAAACAATGGTGTAAATAGAACGCTCACAGTTCTCCATATGCCGCAGTGGCAAGGGTGATCATTTGAGGGCGAGATCTATTGAACACAGGTGAGGGTGATTAAGTGTAGAAGGAAGAAGAAAGAGACAGCCGAAAGAGACCTTGATGTAACGATCCGATCCGATCTGACAAGACTAGGGAGTGGTCGTCAAGACCAGAGGGTCTGGACAAGGATCAACTCTTGGCAAACTTCTAGAATGGCAAATGGCATATAAATGAGCCATATTGTGCATCAAACAGAAAGAAAGCGATTCTAGAATATATATGTGAAAACTGGACTTGACTTATGGATGTGCCTTACGACATAACGGCAATATCTCGGTGAGTTAATTTAGAGATGTCATATTTAATACATGTCTCAAGCATAGCACTACCTTAGTGTCGTAGACGCTGGGAAGAATGGGCAAACAAACCTGTCAAGTCAAAAATAAACACCCAAAGCACGAAAGCTTCTAGTCCTAGACGAGTACCTACAATCACCTCTCAACCGAGTCAGGGTCCAAGAGTCTTGGGTGTTCTTCACGGAGAAATGTTGTTGAGGAAGTCCGTATCACGTGAATCTAACACTAGGAATGGAAATGAATTACATAAGGTGGTTGATAAAGGTCAGCAGGAGGATGACCGAGCCGAGTTTCTTAGACGAGAGTCCTCAGGGTAAGAATCTCGGGCGTGTAGAATTCGACCGAGAGAGGAATGAGAGAGGAGCATGTGCAGTTGTTCAGATAGAGAGAGGATCAGGTACCGGTGGGATCTTGATGGGGATATAACCGAGAAGGTCTAAGATTCAGGGAGTGGAGCTGAACCGCATGCATTCCTTGATCGGTTAGCTGGTCTTTCTTATGGCCATAGGATTCGTTATGCGAAGTTAAAACTTACAGCCTCCGCCAAGCATCGTCGACAGTCCACTCAAATGAACCTAAAAAGGGATGAACTCATATCTGCTGGGGCCGAGATAAAACAGAAACTGAAAGACAAATGCTTTCCTCCCTACTGTAGAAGACAGTTAATGGATTGAACTTAGAATCTCAAACAAATGTCACCTACTGTCGCTGATTTGATGAATGACGATAATGCATTATAATTTGCCAGAGGAACCTATGGCCACTCTAACAAGGTTTATTGAGGGTCTCAACGCTGACATTACCCACGAAGTTAAGCGGCATTCACCGAAGACTTCAGAGGAAGCTTTCTGGACGGCGGTACGAGTCTTACCATAGGACTGCATCCAACAGGCGTCAGACGTCCCCAAATAGCAATACACTACAGTCCAAGCCCGTTTACTTATTCAGAAATTACATGGAATACTCAATCCGATGCTCCTGGGAAGATTAAACAAGCAACCATGGATTCATCAATCGATTGATCATATACAATGGCACATTATATACAATGGCAGATTAAACTGAACATTTCCTGGAAATCATGTCCTTATGATCAGTGGAATCCAGAATTTTACACGTAAGTACTATTTCGATTCAACTTCCTCAGGTTTTAGATCGTTATCACCCAGACTCAGGGCACCGCTAGCAGAGTCAGAAGGCAAAGATAGCTTTTCAATCGGTACTGTAATCATTTGGGTTGGTTTCTTGAATTGCACCAATATCATAGTCATGTTGTCACATCCCTCACCAGTGGCGGTAGATGGCGCTAAACAACGATCAAGGACTCTCTCGCACACAGCAGACAGCTTTGTTTCCTGTACAGTACACAATGTTAACCATCAATTTTCTTTCAAGTGTTTCGGGTTATACAAAAGTCAAAATCTGAGTTCCACACTAATTGCTAATCAAAGGTTAAAAGTAGAAGTCACTCTACACAAGCCCCCAAATTAAGAAACCAGAATTCCACAAGGTCTAGTCCACTTACAGAGATTAACTGCTCATGCACGTAATCCACTACCTGCTGGCTGGACATGCAATCCCTAAAAAGCACAGATGGCAAATAGAACATCATTCGGACGACCCCCCAGGTAAGGAAAACAAGAAGACAAATTGACATGGCAACATTGTCCAGGAAAAATTTTCTATAGATTACTGCACAATATTTACTAATGTTGAAAAAATCGAGAAGGAAAGTCCGTCGATAGAGAATAAAATAATAGTTGCCACACACAAAACAACCTCCATGCATGACATAGTAGACTCAAATCATTTAAAACGGAAGAATAAACACTGCTTATTTATAAGATGTGTGAGACAAGGTAAAACGAAACTCTAAAAGAGAGTGATGGGTTATATATCCTTTCAAACAGTTCTATTAAGAGTTGATTATGGTCATGTCAAGTAAACTACAACTACAAACATTGTCGGAGGACTATTTTAGAACTGCAGGCTAACATGTCATCTTTCTGATACATCTCGAAATGAGGTGCAATAATATCTTTCAAAAGAACGCTTGCGGGTGCACACAAGGGTGCACACATGCTTGCGGGTGCACACAAGGGGCACAACCTTTCTTTCAGCATCAAACTCAAGTTAATTCTTATTTGTCATATCGAAATTGGTAAGCGTCATATTGTCATAAGATGCATACCAGACACCATCACATGCTAGCACGATGAAATCATCATCCTCACAAAGGTCAACCTATCATAGAACAGTCAAAAGGGATAATTAGACAGATAGAAAAATAGCAAGAAAAGTTTTTAAGTCAAATGCATATATATAATACACAGACAAGCATGCCCAGTAAAAAGCAAGAACATCAACAAAAATGCGCTAGCAGATGTGACTCAGATTATTTGAATTTCAGCATTCTACTTCTAAAATCTCTCTGAAATAGCCATACATCGTGCAAGAGGAGAAAAAAGATGAGAAATTGTCAGTTGGAAGGCAGTTTACATAACATCCTGTAAAATTCGTAGCCAAAAGAGAGTAGGCGCTTAAAAGATGCACATACAGTAGTTATATCTGGACTTGCAGTTACAATTTGCTTTTCAGCTGGCAGAAATTTATTTTGCTTAAATTCCACATCACCTGCAGCAAGTGAAAACAATTATCCATTGAAACTATAGAGATATGAAAGAAACATGTGCTTAGAGATGCTATATAAAATATGGGGAAATGCCACTAAGAATCCTAAACTATGCTTACTATAACACATATACCCCAGAGTGACACAAAAAAAACCCCAAACTTATATTTAGGTGACACATTTAACCCCCAAACTCTTTTTTTTTTTTTTTTTTGGTAAAGACCCAAACTCTTTTTTTATGATCCAAAAAACCCTAAACTTATATCCATCTGACATATTTACCCCAAAT